>OY776111.1:312957166-313602166 GCA_963675035.1 Allygus modestus
CCTCTTGTCGTCATCAAAAGAGAGTACCTTTTTGTTCATCGTTAATGTTTGCAGACGGTGGTTTGTGGATTTAATTCTTGTAACATTCTCGTAGTAATCTTCTCCGGTTGCAAGACAGTGTAAGTAGTGTTGGTGTCTTAAGAGATGTTTAACTGTGGCGCCGTCAGCTCCTTTTGCCTTCTTAACCTCTAGCTCATTTTGCTTTTCTTTTTCGTATAACCACTGTAGAGGAATGAAAGAGTATAATTTTGGCCTTAAACCACAATATTCATACATAATTTGACCATTTAATTCATCTTTAAACTTGCCCGTAACTTTTTTGTTTTTATCAGAGTATAAGAAATGGTCTTTACTATATGCAGAGGTGTCAAAACAGTCCAAGTCGTTTTGTATTTCCTTGTAAAAGTCCTCTGTTACTATAGAATACATCAGAGAATCCGTGTCTGTCATTAAGAACTTTTTATTCTTAAATTTTGACATATAATTATAGTGGAAATCATACATGATTACTTTGCTGATATCCAAAATGGTCATTCCTAAATATATTGGTTTATCAAACTTTACAATTAATTTATTTAAATGCACAGCGTGCAAGTTGTTATCGAACTTTTTGCTGCAGTCAAATCTTGGCTTTGTAACATACTTTGTTAACATAGACTCATCTACAAGATGTATATCACGAAACTTGCGTTGGTTCATAATTGTTCGACCAAAGAGACTGTTATTTAACAGTTTGTAAAAGTCTTTTTCAAAATCATGTTCAGCTTTTTGTCGCTTTTCAATATTAAAATTAATATAGGGCGCGAGCCATTTTGATTGTCTGAATTTTAAGATTCTGTGGTATTTTGTAACTACCAAACCCAATTCTTCGTATTTTTTTAGTGTTTTATAATGTAGAATATATTTGGTTTTGTCATTTAAATTTGGTATTAATTTTCCATTCATTTTTTCTGGTGCGAGCGGGTAGTCATTGTGCAAATCGTGTAAACTTTTATTGTATTTTAAATCAACTTCCAAAATAAATCCAAAGTTTTCATTTTTATTGGCTTTATAATCTTTCTCGTTTGTCCATCTAAAGCCATCGATGGGCAACGACTCGCACATTGCTGTAGAGTATAGCGAGTTGCAGTCTAAGTATACAAGATAGGTGCTTTCTTGATTTGGGTCATAATGTTCGCCCATGTACTTATTGTTGGCTTTAGCATAGCGCGTGGAAATCATGCTTACACCACCTCTAATGGCGTGTTCTATAAACAAATGCATGTCAATGTCACTAAATAACTGTAATTTTATGCCAGTCATTCTAAGGCACGCCTCCCATGTTAGTCCAGGCAATGAGTACATATGAACAGGGTCGAGTTTATAATCCTTTAAACTCAAGTCCCTAAATGTCTCAAACACATCAGCCAATAACAACACATCTGTTTTAAGGTATAAATCGTGATATTCTTTTAAATTCTTTATATTAAAATGATTCCATACGTTTTTAGCATGTTCATATTGTGCAGGAGATATACATTCTTTAGTTAGGCTGCTGTAAAATGCCTCTATGGGTGGTAGGGTCTCTAAAAACTTTTCTGGTCCTGTCATGTATTCGTATGGAAATTCGCCCTTGCGTTGTAGTAGTGGATTGTCTATAAATCTAAACGTATTTAAATTGGAAGCTAATTTGCTTAAGGGAAGAGACAGAAAGTTGTAGGAATCCAAAAATACCAAATCATCAACAGAGAACGAAATATATTTTTCCATGTCCTTGGCTATGCAATTCAATTTGCGATTGAGTTTTCCCAGGTGTTGCATTATTAAATGACCATCATAGTTTTTAAGGTTGTGGAAGAATATTGGAATTTTCTTGGTTACTTTATAGTTTAAATTGCAAGCGTTGTGGGAGGGTCCTCGGAATTTGCCTGTTAGATGGCAATGGTCGCGCACTTTATCACCCAGTAACAGCTGTTGGCATATGTGGCAGTATTTAGAGTTTTTGAAGGATGCCTCTTGCTCTGGAGTCATTACAAGGGGAACATATACTTCCATCTGACTTTTAATAAAGTCATAGGTTTTAAATAACTTTTCGAAAAATACATCCATTACATTTTCACCGCTGTACAACTCTTCGTAAATAATTTTAGAGTCTCTCACCACAACATAAGCAAATCCAGAAGGCGTGTGTTTGCCACAGTTTATAAAACATTCGAAATCTGCATAAATCACAAAGGGGGCTTTAAGTTGATATTTGTAATTCGTAAATTGTAGTGTATCTTTTTCAGACATTTGTACTCTTTGGGCATCAAAGGGTTTACAGTGTGTTGTGTGAAGTTCCAATATATCTTTGGTGCCAAAATGTTGCAAACAGAACTTGCAAAAATATTTCTTATTGTTGTCTTTTGTAGACCGCAACATTAACTTATCAAAATCACGAATTAAACAGTAATGTGATTTCCGACCTTGTTGTAGAAGAAGCAAGTTGACGTGCGTGTTACTATTTAGTTTAGTTGTTCTCAGTGGATATATTGTTTTTCCTTCAATTCCATATACATTAACACTTATGTTATTTTGTTTTTCAAATTTATCAATGTCAGATATTTTTACTGGATATTTTATATTTGTCATATTTAACTGGCCTTCATAGGGTTCGTAGTGAACTACTCGATTTGCATGTTTACTATTCCTTGGTCTTAAGCTTGCTAAAACACTCCAGGTGAAACATTTATTATCGGTGTTTTTAATATTTAAAACAGCATGTTTTGATTTTATATTTTCTGGCGTGGGAATGTATGATTTGGGAGTTAGGGGCTTATATTTGTAAACATGCAACTGCCAGTATTTGGTGTGGTCATATATCCATCCGCTGCCTTGAGCTTGATACTTGTGCATGGAGGTATCGATTTTTAAAAGTGAATTTTCAATTTGAGTCTTTAGCTGTGCTTTCTCAATTGATAAATTAGTTAAACTTCGAAAATCAGCAATACATTCTTTGTCAATGATTAAATCACCATTGTTGTCCACTGAGTGTTTGATGAATTTTACTCTCCTAATAAGAATCCATTTGATGGGTAGAGGACAAGATTGGAGAGTGTCTAATATATCCGCGGACTCGCCGTAAAACTTAAACACATTATAGGGCCGCTTGTCACATCGTAGGTGGTGGCGGGGTTTGTTCCGGGTGATGACTCTCTTACACACATTACAAGTATTGTGGTTCTCTAGCATATGCATTTTAAAATTGCTGTTGTCAAATATTTGATGACATATTTTACAAATTTTAGGAATAACTTTGTGAACAAGTCGATAATGGCGTAATAAATTGCTTCTGTTGGAGTAAGACGTGGAGCACTGTGCACAGGTCAACATTTTTTGTTGGAATGAGGGTGGTGGTTTTGGGGCTTCTATATATATCCTTGGTTGAAAATTTTAAAATTTTATCTTTTTTAAATAATAAAAACATATTTTTTAACTCTAAAATAAGACATTTTTGCAGTTTAATTACTGCAAAAATTAAAAAAATTTCCAATTTGGTGGTGCAATATTATTTTTTTCATACACATTTTAGGTATTAATACACATTTGGAAATAGTGAATTTGGGAAATGTAAGTGAAATTTATTAAAACACTCGCCTAGGACAATAACATATCCAAATTGCAGACAAATCGGACAGTAAACACCAAAGATAGTTTTTTAGAATTTGAAAATTAATTTTTAAAAATATAGAGGAGGGATGGGGACAATATATTTAAGACAGGGGTATATTTAATATAGGCCAGCGGGCGGGAGCTCTATAGGCGGGAGCTGGCGTCGGTGCAAAAACGGCTCCCCATAAGAATAACATGGGGAAAAAGCGCCGATTGTGGGGTTAAACCATCATTTCACCACTACTTGCAAATAAATAAATAAACTAATTTTGATTGTGTGTATGCATTTTCGAGGAACCCAACAGAGAATCCATATTTCCAAAACGGATTTGACTAATGACAGCCACGGGTTAAGATTAATTAAAATTAAATTTTATTTTATACAAAAGTTTGTTTTTCGTATGATAAGAAAAAAAGTTAGGCATCAGACAGAAGCTGAAAACATTATGAATTTAACATTAAGTATTTGTTTTAATAATACTGTTGTTTTTATTTGCCTTTCCTTAAAATTGGTGATTTGAAAGTATCTGACTTTAAAGACATTTTAATAAGGCGAGCATAACGCAGTCACTTATGTAGTATACAGCGTATTTTATGTAACAAATCGAATCGATCACCGTAATACATTTACACAATTGTAATTTATTTAAATAAATGTATTTTTATTCAATATAATGATTTCTTCAGAATAAGAACTATCAGTCCCGCGGCAATGTTCCAGTATAGCGTGGATGAAGGCTTTCACCCCCCAAGCGCTTTCAAATCGAAAAACGCAACTACTGGCGATATTAGGCTGTTGGAACTACCCTTGCCAATCCAGTGGTACTATTAACATCACTGGTGGATACCTGATCCGTAAAGTATTAACTTTAATACTCAAGTTCATGAAGTGTGGCTTGCACTTTGATAATTTTAATGTTAATTGAGGAATGTTTACTTTATTACACGCTTTTCTTACTACTAAGTGTAAGTTTTTGACAAAACACGATCGGCAAAAGTTATATTTTGTAAATATGACCTTCACCCTTAGTTTATTTAAGGAGGAAACTAACTTCACAACATGTTATTCTTGTACTTTGTCCTGAATTCAAACTCATAAACACCATCGCTGAACCAATTACTTCGGGAATAGAGCAATTGCTCGAATTCAAGAACTACTCGGTTGGATTCTACAGCGAGAACCTGTATCTGATCTGCCTAACGACTTCTACAGAGTGTCTACTTATTATTACGATGGAGGGTAAGACGTGATTATCAAGAATGTCAGGAGTAGCCTTTCATAATGCTCCATGGACGGATGGGCCCTCTGTATCTGGTAGAAGTCATTGACTCTTGCCCCATGGACAGATGGGCCCTCTGTATCTGGTAGAAGTCATTGATTCTTGCCCCATGGACGGATGGGCCCTCTGTATCTGGTAGAAGTCATTGATTCTTGCTCCATGGACGGATGGGCCATGTGTATCTGGTAGAAGTCATTGACTCTTGCCCCATGGACGGATGGCCCCTCTGTATCTGGTAGAAGTCATTGACTCTTGCCCCATGGACGGATGGGTCCTCTGTATCTGGTAGAGTCATTGACTCTTACCTATGATCAGTATAATTTGTTATCCCAACGCATAGTGGAAATTTGTGAGAGATAGTGGTATATGTAAACATGAATTAATGAATTAAATACTATCAGGCTTTAGTCCTCAGTTACCAGCTCGTATTTGTATTGCATTGCACATTTTAATAGTATGGCAGTATAACTATTTAGCCACTAACGAGATTTTGCAACCTTTTATCTTGAGGGCAGCTAATTACAGTTAGTTAGTTAGAAACAGTATAGTCTGTAGTATTATTTTTGTTTGAGTTTTTAAAATATTCAAATTCTGTACACAGCTGAAGGGGTAAACATCAGGTAGTTGGAGGGGGGTACAACTGACAACGGAATGAAACGTAATAAACAACTACCCCCTCCCTCCCTCTTGTGTGGTATTTTTGGAGAGACCACGGCATAGTCTTTTATTTCCTTTGAGACGTAAACATGACAGTAGGGATAAATGGACATTCCTGGCTCAGGAGGAGCCAGGAGGAGCGCCCCCCCCCCCCCGAGGAGCCCCCCCCCTAATTAGTATGCAATTTTTTTTGTAATTACCCTAATTAATATGCAAATTTTTAATCACCCTAATTAATATGCAAATTTTTTTTTAATTACCCTAATTAATATGCAAATTTTTTTTTTCATTTCAGGAGGAGCCCCCCCCCGCGGTACATCAATCAGGAGGAGCCCCCCCCCCCGAGGTCTCGTCTGTGACACTTTACCCCCCCCCCAAACCTAACCTAACCTAACCTAACCTAACGTAACCTAACCTCGGAAGCAGCTGCGCCCGACCCTTCCGGGAACCCATTATAGTCCGCCTGTATCGAATTACATTAGAGGAGGGTTGCTTTTACCCCTGACAGCTGTCGTGATTTGTTGTCTAGGCGACAAACGTCGACGCAGCAGATGTTCGCACAAAAGACCGGTGAGTCGAGACCGGTCTGGGAAGCAGCTGCACCCGACCCTTCTAGGAACCCATTATAGTCCCCCCGTATCGAATTCAATTAGAGGAGGGTTGCTTTTACCCCTGACAGCGGTTGAGATTTATTGCCCCGGCCTTCTCCGAAATCCATTAGTGGAGAGCGTCACCCCACATCGCCAGCCCTCCGTCAGTTCAGTTCGAGAGTTCAGTGCGTGTAGACGTGTTAGTCCGATCCTGCTCCGTTCTACGCGATTTTTGTTAGTTGCTGATTTCATTTGTGATATTCGTCCAGCATCTTTGAACTATTTAAAACGGTTGTGTTGTGCCGTATTGTTTGTGATTATCGAAACTTTATAATCCATATTCAAGATGAACGACTCACACCAATGCGTCATTTGCGGCTGCACGTTCCCGCGCAGACACAGTATGAAGCACTACGCAGAATTCCACGGTGGATTCGTCCCACCCCAGCAAGGTACGTCATTGTGTGTTGCATTATTGTTTTAATCAGACTTAAATGTTAGTAATATAGGAATATGTTATGCAGTATAACCGGAGTGTGATAAAAGTCTTCTTTTTATTTAACAGCTTTAGTTATTCTGTGCGAATATAGAGTTGTGTAAAAAAAAATTAAAATTACATGACTATATTTATATAATGTTAATAACTTATGCTATTGTTCGAACCATCAAGTCAAGTCATCAGAGTACCCATATGACATACTTCATACCCCGAGTATGACCCTAACCTCGGGGGGGGGGTAAAAGTGCCACAGACGAGACCTCGGGGGGGGGGGTAAAGTGTTACAGACGAGACCTCGGGGGGGGGGGTAATGGGTCTGGGCTACCATAGGTCGGATCTGAATTCTGATTGCAGATTCTTGCTCGTCTAGTCAAGACGAGTCATTTGAGTACCCACATCGACCACTTTGGGCAAACCTGATGATGACCTTGAACCCGACCTTCTTTTTTGTTAATGCATTTTCGGAATCCCCTCTTCAAGCCGAGTATTTTGAGTACCCACATCGACCACTTTGGGCTAACCTGATGATGACCTTGAACTTGAACTTGACCCTCTTTTTTTTAATGCATTTTCGGAATCCCCTCTTCAAGCCGAGTCATTTGAGTACCCACATCGACCACTTTGGGCTAACCTGATGATGACCTTGAACTTGACCCTCTTTTTTTTTAATGCATTTTCGGAATCCCCTCTTCAAGCCGAGTATTTTGAGTACCCACATGACGTACTTTTGATAATTAATACAAGAGTTGAGCAGGGTAACGCTACAACCAACAGAGCTAGCCCATCAGTGCCTGCGGACAAGTTAACTACCAGTGAATGCTTTGGGTTGGAGCACTTGAAGGGGGGTGTATCGATACACCCCCCATCAAGTACACTAAACTAAGACAGGTGCTAATCATTTCTCAATCTAATCGTTTTGTGCGTTTGCAGATGGAGAAGCTGCATGTCGGCTTTGTCGAGCCACATTCGCAGACCAGGGGGCCTTAGAGCGGCACATGGGAGCGAATCACCTCGTCGTTCCGCCCCGGGAGACGATTGTTGCACCGCAGACGACTGCCGTCGTCAATCAACACTCCGATGATGGTGAGAATCTACTTTAAAATAACTTTTTCCCCTAGTGACTATTTACCTTCTTTTTTAACTATTTAACTAGGTTCCTGAAGAAGAATGAGACCGTGACAACTGGTGTTCAACTGATTTAATTGTTAGGGGGAGATTTTCGCTCCCCCTAACACAAAATGGCTTAGGGGGAGATTTTTGATCCCCCATACGTAAGGAATTGTTGAAGACTAGAACAAGAATGAGACCTCGGGTGTTTGCCAACTGATGTACTATTGATTTAATTACTAGGGGGAGATTTTCGCTCCCCCTAACACATAAGGCTTCTTTAGGGTTGGCGTAGCTCATTATTGCAGCTACATCCTTTGCTTTGAACCCAGGATCATCAATGTAGACAAACAGTACAGAAGATTACTTCTTCCCTGTTTAATGATTGCTATTTTGATTTAACAAACTTAACTTTGAAATGTGATTCTCGAGAGAGAGGGGAATTTGTATCTTCATTTATCCTAATTTGTTTTTATTTTTATTTTCAGATGAAGGTCCGGGTCCTGGCCACCACACCTGCCATGAATGCGGTCGCCGTTTCCGTCGTGAAAGAAACCTGCGTCGACATGTGGAATCAACCCACAGCAGAGTCCGCAGGTTCCTTTGCGTCACATGCGGCGCCGAGTTTAAGAGGGAAGACAACCTTCGTCGCCACACCAATCAATTTCACGGTGATGGCCAAGAACGGAGATTCCCTTGCGCATACTGTGGTCAGGAGTTCAACAAGCTGTTCAACAAGGACCATCATGAGCGGATCTCTTGCCCGATCATGAAGGACCTGATCCGGAACCGAGCAGCCATGGAACAGGATGAACCCCAGCCAGGTCCGAGCACGGAGCCACAACCCGGTACGAGCACACACCAACAACCCGATGATGTTGAGATGACTGGAGCAGGACAGTCAAGCCCCGTGTTCTCACTCATTCAACGGGGTTTCCGCAACCGCCTCCTAACCTACCGTCTGCAGCGACCGATGGAGAATCTCGTCACAATCGGAGAAGTGATGGCGTTGTTGATTGTGAGCCTTACGGAGTTGCTTGAAATCACCTTGGCGAAACACCGCAGCATAAAGGTCAACTTGAAGCTGGAGTGTGAATTCCAAAATGTGCACAACAACACCTGCCTGCGCAACTTCAAGACGAAGATGACTCCGCTGACGGTGACCTCGGACCTGAACCAGTACATCACAACAGCTTTTGCGAAGCTTATCAGAGAGAAGGCTGAGTGTGATCATATCGGCTCCGGGTGGACATACCTTCGCGTTCGTGATTTGGAGGTCGGTATCAACGAGTACACTCCTCTAGGTGAAGATGGTCGAGCTTGGCTCCCACTGCCTACGTCTCTGGAGAACACCAAAGCAGTCGTCAACGTATCGAACACCGATGAGCGGTGTTTTATGTATGCTGTCCTGGGCAAGTTTGTTCAAGAGAACCCCGACAGACCGGCAATGTACACCGACGATATCATCGCCCGATACGATTGGACCGGCCTTCAATTCCCCGTTTATCTGAAGAGTATCAAGACGTTTGAGCGGACAAACAACATCAGCATCAACGTCTATGGTATTGATCACACGCGCGTGGGTCAGAAACCTAACGGACAACCAAAGTATCAGGACACCGTCTTTCCCTTGAAGATTTGTAGGCAGGAGCGCGAAGACCATTGCGACCTTTTGTACGTGACAACGGACGGTGATAGTCACTACGCCTACGTCAAAGACCTTGGCCGACTGATCCGTCCCCAACTCACAGCACGTATGGGCAGCATATTCATCTGTAAACGGTGCTTCGCGCACTTTGACAACCGTCCGAACAAGCTCGGTCTGACGGGTGTTCAGCGTCTGGAGGAGCACAGGCGATACTGCTCCGCTTCAGCCCCTATTCGCATGGATACGCCGAGAAAGACTGAAATCAAATTCAGCCATCCAGAGTTCACCCGACGCGAGCGTGTCACCATCTACGCGGACTTTGAGTGTGCTCTACTGCCGACCGCGGAGATGGATGAACAAGTCGACGAGCCGCACGGAGGAGTAGCCACCCACATCCACATCCCATATGCATTTGCGTACCAGATCATCGACTCGTACGGACTTGAAGAGTTTGAGCCTCGAGTCTACTTCGGGGATGATGCGTCAAAGACATTTATGGAGATGTTGAAAACTGATGTTGAGCGATTGTGGAACTTCCTGTACGAAGCAAGAAATCTGCGCCCTGTCCTGACCCCAGCGGAAACGATGCAGTACAACTCGACAGCGAATTGCTACCTCTGTGGATCGGCATTTTAAAGAGAAGACCCAAAGGTTCGTGATCACAACCACGCGCCGCCCTACGAGTTCCGTGGCGCTGCGCACAGATCATGTAACCTACGCTACAGGGAGCAGCGAGTAGTCAACTGCTACTTCCACAACCTCTCCAACTACGACGCTCACTTCATAGTGCGGGAGTTGGCGGTCGACCCCGGTGATGTTGAGGTGTTGGCTCACACGGAAGAGCGGTACATCGCTTTCACGAAGCGGTTCCTGTTCGACCGAGCAGCGGCACCGGTTGGGATGCCAGGGCGTGGAAAAAGACAGCCAGGATTCAGAGTCAGGTTCCTCGACACCTACAGGTTCCTGGCTTTGAGCCTCGCCAGCCTCGCAGCCGCACTTCCACCAGCTCAACTCTTGGAGACGAGGAAGAGATTCCCCGAAGACCACCTCTTCGATCTAGTCCGTAGGAAAGGCGTGTTCCCGTACAACTTTGTAACGTCGAACGCCGTATTGGAAGATACTACGGAACTGCCTCTGCAGCGAGATTTCCACAACGACCTGACCCTGGAGGACATCACGGATGCAGACTACGAGCATGCTCGCAACGTGTGGGAAACCTTCGGTTGTAGGAACCTCAAGGACTACGCCGAGAAGTACCTGCGCTGTGACATTGCGCTGTTGACTGACGTCTTTGAACGCGTCAGGGACACGTCGATGGCTGAATACGAACTAGACCCTGCGCACTACTACACCCTACCGTCATACGCCTGGGATGTCATGTTAAGGACCTGTGGAATGGAGCTTGATACGATACAGGACTTTGACATGTACCTCTTCTTCGAGCAAGGCATCAGAGGAGGTATTTCCCAGGCAATCACCAGACACGCCAAGGCCAACCATGATGGATGTCGCCCTGAAGATCGACGACCTGAAGAGCCAACGCATCACCTGCTATACTTGGACGCCAACAACCTTTACGGTTGGGCCATGTCCCAGTGTCTTCCACAGGGACACTTCCAATGGCTCAGCCGCGAGGAGATCGCGTCCCTGGATATTGCAGCGTTGGACCCCGAAGGACCCACGGGCTACGTCTTGGAAGTTGACCTTCGCTACCCCGCCCACCTGCACGACCTTCACAAAGATCTCCCTTACTGCTGTGAGACCAAACGTCCGCCAGGAGGGAAATTCAAGAAGCTCGTTACGACTCTGGATGACAAGAAGAACTACATCTGTCATTACAGAATCTTGCAACAGGCACTGGAAAACGGGCTGGAGCTTGCGAACGTGCATCGCGTCATCTCGTTCCGACAGTCTCGGTGGTTAGAGAGCTACATCCTAATGAACACCGAACTGAGGAAGAAGGCCAAGACCAAGTTTGAACAAGACTTTTTCAAGCTTATGAACAATGCGGTCTTCGGCAAGACGATCGAGAATGTTCGCAAGCGAATGAACTCTAAGCTGGTGTGTACGCCGGAGATGTTCAGAACGTACGTGGCCAAGTCAAACTTACTGGACCGAACCTACTTCAACGATGATGTCGCCATTGTCCACATGTCGAAAGTCAATATCGTCCTGGACAAACCGCTGTACGTCGGAATGTGTGTCCTCGATCTGAGCAAGTGGCTCATGTACGACTTCCTTCGGAAGATGAAGAACCGCTACGGTGATCGTCTGAAGGTTGACTACATGGACACTGACAGCTTCGTGTTCGACGTCCAGACTGAAGATGTTTATAAGGACATGTTGGAGCATCTGGATGATTTTGACACCAGTGCGTACCCCAGAAACCATCCCTGCTACAGCCCCGTCAACGCAAAAGTCATCGGAAAGTTCAAGGATGAAGCAAACGGACTTCCTCTGCTCGAGTACCTCGGTCTACGCTCGAAACTTTATTTCATGGACATTGTCGAGTTCGAGGAGAGGACCGAAGATGACGAGTTGCAGGTCATGACAGTGAAGCGCGCCAAGGGAGTCGCTAGAGGTGTTGTAAAACACAATTTAACCTCTGACGACTATCGGGAATGCCTCTTCAACGGCGTGTTGAAGAGAACCATCAACACCAGGTTCCAGTCCCGAAACCACCGCGTATTCACAGTCCAAGTCGACAAGCTATCCTTGAGCTGTAACGATGACAAACGTTACATCCTTCCGGACGGTGTAAATACACTGCCTTGGGGACACATTGACGTTCCACCTCAGCCCGAAGATATCCCGCAAGACGATGAAGAGGTGGCGGATGAGGAGCGTTGAGTGGTTGTGACATATTACCAAAGACCCTGACTTGTATATTATTTTGAAAAATCTAGGCATTAGTTTGTATCGAGTCTCGTAAAACTTAGAAATGTGCTCCTTTTTTTCTAGTCATTAGTTTGTGTCGAGTCTCATTTTTGCTAGTCAATCTCAAATGTTCAGGAGCACATACTCGATGTAAAATATATTTAAAGTGTGTAAATAAATAGCCAAATTGTTTGTATATACATTCGTATCTTTTTTCTCCCCTCACATAGTCTTAAGATACAAAAGTAAACTACCAATTCAAATGTATGACTACTTGCTAAAAGTGTAATTGCTAAAGGAGGTGAGGATATGAATGTTACTTTAGAATCATTGAATGATAGGTATGTCCAAAATTGGGACAGCCCTAGTGTTTTCACAAACACGCATTAGTAGGACTTTCCTACCTGGGTTAGAGTAATTGAAGGGGGGTGTATCGATACACCCCCCTTTGCAGTATATGTTCAAAGCATTACATTCCTCATTTTTCTCAAAATTTGCATTCAATATGTGTCTGACTAATTGCTAAAAGTAAATACTAAAGGAGGCGAGGATGGGAAATAATAAGAATGTTTCTTTTTTATTCTGAGTACACAACTAGTTTATTGAGAAAAAATGCAAAATTCAATTGGTATACATTTGTGCAAAGAGTCTTCTGATCAGTGCATCATTGTGGCCAGTAGAAGAGTGTTCAAAGAGCTGCACAAAGTCCGTCATCTTCATGCCGTAGTGGGTGCGGCAGTACAGGAACACAAGGCAGTATTGACCGCAGACCAGAGTGTTGTCACTTTGAATGCGATGCTCGTTGTACAGGTAGCGACGAGCGTTGCGTCTCAGGAATCCTTGGTAGAATTGAATATGTGGCGGTTGACCGTAGCTGTCAAAGAATTCAATTATTCCTCCTCCTTTGTTAAGGTAGAAAGCGACCCAGTGAGTGCCGTCTTCATTGTGTGGATCAGTGTTCACAATCATAGCAGTAGATGGTGAAATATAATGGGGCAATTGATCCGCAGCGTAGACACCAACATTCTGTACGGGCAGTTTAGCCATACACTTTTGTATCTCTAAGGTATTCATTCTACTGTGTCGACGCCACAGTCAGTAGTAGGAGTAGTACTAGTAGCAAAACAAAAGCAGGAACTGGTATCACTCTCACCATCGTCAGCGTTATCATCAGCGTCATCGATATTTGTACTTAGATGTAGCCAACCGCGCAATGTGATACAATTGGTTAGAGCGCATCGTGTGTGAGCGGTTCTGTGGTGGCGACATCGCACTGCGTTTGTTGATAGTAGACAGTTGATTGACGATAGTGATCCGCAGCCAATATCGTTGATATCGATGACATTAGTAGTACAGTGATCCGTGATGAAATTGTATCGTACAAACTCTTTTTTCTCAGCACCTTTGACATAGACAATCGGTCGTTTGGCGATACATGCACGTAACTTTTCCTCTAGCACATGATACCAGATATCACCTTGGTCCCATTCCAATCCGTGACAGTGTTTTGTGAGCCAATAGCTTTCACGCAGTTTCTCTTGTGATAGGAAATCTCGGCTGAATGGTGATTTGGCGATATGATGCATTAGCAGTGTTCCACTGGCCAATTCCAAGACGCACACTTCCTTCAGAATGTAGTCATTTGAGTTGTCCTTGAAACATTGAAAATCCACAATAATTGGAGATGCTAAATTTGTACGCTGTGCTCTGCATAAACGATCCATCTTGTGCGAGTGTTGGTTGATGACTGAGGAGGACGATGACGCCGCCGCCGACGATCTAACCGCCAAAGTCCGCAGACACGTTGCGATGACGATCGATTTCTATGACGTTGTCAAACTCTGCATATACCAGACAGTTGACAGTCTCTGTGAGTCCCGTGTCGAAAGCAATCTCCATACGCACACAGCCGTTGCGCACTAGGTTCCAATGAGTTGTGTCACTTGCTGACATATCAGGTGTTAGATCGAATGCCATCAGACAGTATCCATCGTCGTAATCGTCTCTATTTATGAGATTACCAGCATCGCTAAAGTGTATGCCGGAGCCTGAAAACAGACTGTGATACGCCATCACGTATTTTCCCTTGCCGGTTTCGTAGTGTGGTTGTAGCGGTTTGGACGGCACTTGTTCACCGTCCACGTACAGCGAGAAGTAGTTGGTTTTGAAATTTTGAAAGTTAAATGGATTCTTTTTTAAATCACCATTATAAGCGGCGTTCGTGACCAGTCCGACAATAATTCTTTTCGGCACTTGACCTAGAAAGACATTGTCCAAAGTTTTGCTCCTCACTCCAAACGGCAGTGTGAATGTTTTCAATTCCACTCTGGTGATTGGGTATTTAGCTGTGCCGGTCTGAAGCGTCTTGCTGTGCGCCAACAGTACCGTGGGGCTAACTTTACACCTTCGTATCCAGAGATTCGCATCAACAATGTGCACCTTGTAGTCACCATCATCCGCCATAATGGAGAAGGAATCTTTTGATCGGATCAGTTTAAAACGCAGTTCCACACCGTTCAACAGGAACTTGTTCTGATTACACATGTCCACATGTAGGCGATCGAGCATATCGATTTCACGACTTTTATTTGTAATTTTTCGTCTCGCCTTTAGTCCATCGTTATCGTCCAGAGTATTGTCCATATAGCCGGCGTCGTCCGCGTTCCACAGTCCACATGTTAAATGTGATTTCCTAGCATCATAGCCGTAATTCATCAATGTTTCGATATACGCTCGATATGCATAAGTGTTGTTTTGTGGTGTGACCAGTTTCTGATTCATACTCATATCGACTTGACTGAATAACGAGTGCAGCCAATTGTTGACTGGGCCAATTTTATTCGATTCTTCGACATCTGCGATTGCCGCTCCCGTCGACTTGACAATAGACGCTGTAACTTCCAACATTGTTTGCGAAAGATCGGTGTATTCTTCGCCGTTGCCGGGCACAACAAACTCGATGGGCGAATCATCAGTCAGTGTGGAGATTGGTTTGTACTGAATCCATTTGCCGCTCTCGATACTGGTCTGCGTCGGTGGTAGGGAGAATAAGTCCAATTCCGTCTTGACGCATTCACACGACTTTTGATGTAGAAACGACATTGCTAGCGTGTGTGTGTTAATTGAATATATCGCGTATAGACGTTCTCCTCACTGCTTTCCTCGTCTTCCTCGTCTTCTTCTTCTTCTTTCTAACTGTCCTTCTCTTCTTGCCCTTCTTGGATGACGACGACGACCTTCCTCGAAGGAGTTTCGCCAAAGACTGAGGTGTGACACGACGGCCGCCGGACATGGCGCGCTTCGCGTTTCTCTTACGCGAGAGTATCGCGTTAGTCTTTCGCGCAGGGGTAGCGCGCCGGTGTTTCGCGGTATTCTTTCGCGTTACGCGACGGTGTTTCGCGCGAGAGCCGCCGCCGCCACTTAGCACACGTTGAAGTTTGCCGTCCGCCCGGCGTTTTAGCGAGTCGGTAAACTGGCTGAAATGATCTCTAGCGGCTTCTTTGGGGTCCCGCTGGTGCATGGCCATGTCGCCCAAGAATCCAACACCGGATTTCAACGCCTCTTTGGCCACAGCAGAGGCTCCCGACTTGAGTAGCGGTGTGATGGTGCGGAACATACCGCCTAGGAAACTTCCAATTCCATGTCCGCGCTGGTAGGGTGCACCGCGAAATACCCTTTCGATACTGCCTCCGGTCTGCTGCAATTGTTGGCGGCGATAGTACGCCAAGTAGGGATCGTTTGTATTCATCATTGCTGAGCTCCTCTTTTGAAATGAAGCTTCACGTACGACGTCCCAAAGAGGAATGACGCTTTTTTACTAGCGTGATCCCTTAGGTCAATATCGATCGTTTCAAATGTTCCTTTCATAACTGGCGCATAATGAGGACTGATGAAATGCACAGTCTTATGCGTGCCGTGTGTGTAGTTCTCTCTGTCAATGTTGACAATTTTCAAAAGCGGCGCTGTAGTGTCACCAATCAGCTGCGGTTCAATCAGATCACAATACACGTACAAGTGTGTCGGCAGTCCCATAGTCAGATTAGGCGGCCATATCGCTGTGAGGTCATTTGACAAAACGTTCTCGTACGGATCGAAACCCAACTGGAGAGACAGCGCTTCGGTGAAATGTACTTTGCTTATACCGTCCACCATTGTCGTGATCTTGACTCTGTCCTGCTCTTTGTCATACTCAAAGTACAAGTACTGGGTGACATCCTTCGCTTTATTGATCATTTTCAATAAATCGGTTATGTTCTTGTAATAGCCGGGATTCATCTTTAGCATAATGTGCTCGACACTGAGTGTGACGGGAATACTTGGCAGAACGAGTTTATAGTCGAGCCAAATACACGATTCCTCGTCCACAGTAATAAAGGAACATGGATAATGCGCTTCGACCAAAGCCATCTCCCACTCGCCATCGCCTTCTAATCGAATTTGTCTCGGCAGATGTGTAGTGTACTTGGACACTGTGTTTTTTGGAAAATAATCCTTTGAGCTGTTGCTGGGCAATGTCAAATAGAACTGGTTGCTATTAGGCATTTTGCAAATCTTGCGCTCTTACCCAAGAATTGAACTCGTCTCCGTAACCTTCCCACTTGACGAAATAACGCTTACTGCGACCGTGACCCTTAGCGTCTAATATTTCAGCAATCTTGAACAGATGGTCGTTGTATATTGTCACTTTTTGTAATTCGTATTCGTAAAACTGACCAGTCACTTGTTCACCTTTGAGATCCGACAAAGTGTACATTGGTAGAGGCATCAATGTGTTTACACGACGCACCACAAACACTTCTTTACTCCAATTAGTCTCATAACCTTTTGCGAATGTGCCCTTCTCCTTAGATATGCGCACTGTGGTGCCAACTTTCAGTTTTGGCTTAACACGACGCGGTATCTTACCAAACATGCGACGCCATACCTGATGCATTATTCGCTTATTGTCGACAGTCACATCGACTGGTCGTATTCTATTGCCTAGACTCCTGTGAGCGCTGTTGTTGTATGCACTAACCAGTTTGTCCAACACATCTACATAACGATATGTGTTTTTGTAAGTCAAATATCGCCACATGCGTGTTTTCAAAGTGCGATTCACGCGTTCCACTACGGCCGCTTTAACATCTGGGTTTTGTGTAGTGACATAGATGATTCCGTATTGTTTGAATATTTTTTTCGTCTTGGCACCGGTGAATTCAGTACCTTTGTCAGTTTGTAAACAGCGAGGTGTGTCGGTCGCTTCGGCAAATATCTCCTCGAAAGCGTTGGCCACTTCAGCTCCTTCTTTCCGCCTCAACGTTCGCACATACAGGTGTTTGCTAAAAACGTCTATTACAGTCAGTAGGTAGTTGACGCCGTCGTTGTGTTTACTAAGACCACGCATATCGTTCAAGTCCGCTTGCCACAATTCAAATGGACCATACACTATGTAAGGATTGCGCGGGAAACGCTTGCGTGCCGGTTTGTGCAATGTGTAAGTGTCCTGTGTTTGTAACCATTCAATCACTTTGCGTTTTGAAACTGGTTTTGCAGCTCGCGTTAAAGGAGCTACACCGCCATACGACGAAGGTTCGATGGGATTGTAATACAAACGCTCCATAATACTGAAAACCTATCCTGTGTACGGTTCCCAATTGTCCAAATTTGACGACTGCTTGTTTCTATTTGAAAAATCAAACTGCTCTGTCGCTCGCGCCGGTGTAGATGTTACACGTTTTCCTCTTGCCGATCGAAGCCGATTTATTAGCGGTGTTCTCAGTATTGATTCAGTTGATGTGTCCACGTCATCGTCTGATCCTTCTCCTCCTGTGAATGATGATCGATATTCGGCATTTATTTCCTTAAGCGCTCTTAGATTATTCATATAGTCCTTTGGCACGTTCATCGCTTTCAATGCGTTGAGCACTTCCCGCCATCCTGGCGGTGTGTAATCACGCATACGCACCTTTACTATGCAATTTAAGATATCCACTAGATTTGAGTCTGGGATTTTTACACCGTTGATGTACACTGAATAGCCACTGTCCCAACTGATTAAGCTGCCATCACGTTTCATGAAACGTAAAAGATTGCGGGCATCAGATCTGTAAGTTTTGGAAAACGTTTCCACAATCTCTTCCACTGGACCACCTTCCGCAGCGGGGTGCGATCGTCGACTATGCTCATTCCCACCCGTCTCCACGATTGGTATGCTAATCGGTTGACGTCTATTCTCTGCAATATGCAAGAAGCGATGTAACGCTTGTTTGTACAATTTCCACTTTTCACTATCGTCCATGCGTTTGTCATTCAATATTTGTTGCATCTCCGCGTCGAGGCTGTTTTCACTGGATAGATTAGTCGGTCTGTTATCCGTAGCATTTGATTGCAGTCGATCAATCAACTTTTGTGGCACAACTACCATCTTCTTTGCATGTTCCATTTTTTTTCAATAATGACTAGCTACCTTTCTAAAGTGTAACTTCACACACGACGTTCCAAAGTGGAATGGCAAATGATTACCAATGTTATCTCTTAAGTCAATTTCCACACTGTCAAAAGATCTATTCATAACAGGCACATAGTGCGGATCGATGAATGATGTTGATTTATGCAAACCGTATACATAAGTAGACGTGGATATATTGACAATTTTCAATAACGGTGCGACTGTATCGCCGACCATCTGCGGCTCGACTAAATCACAATACACGTACATGTGTGACGGTAAGCCAAGACGAATGTTGGGCGAACGGATGCTTTTGTTAACTGCATCACCTTCCAGCGTCAATTCATTCGGATCGAACCCCAATTGAAGCGCTAACGTTGGACTTAATGTAATTTTTACAACATCAGTTCCCATCGATACTTCAATGAATTTGTTGTATGAGTTTTCAACGGTGAACTTTACACCAAAAGTAATCGCTAGTTCTTGCGAATTGATATGATCACACAATTCTTGAATATTTGCGTAATCACCAGTCTTCAATTTAATTCTGTGGTTTTGTTTTGGAGTAGCCGACACTACTGGCGTTACATCGGCAGTGCTGTCCATAACCCGCGCCAACGCTTCTATGTTCACTTTTGCTTCCTCTTGCGGTTGTATGCAAATGTCAATTGTTTCGTCATTACCGACTGATAGAAATGTCATTGGATAGTGCGCTTCCACAAGTGCAATTTCCCAGTCGCCAGCGTCCAGTTGAATAGCTCTTGGCAAATGTGTTATGTAATTTGCAACTGTATGTTTCGGATAATACTGCATCGAACTGTTGCTGGGCAGCGTCAAATAGAACTGATTGTTGATGCCAGTTATTTTTATCTACTCAATGCTGCTTGTAGTACTGCGCTCAAAAGTAATGGTATAAAGATTCCACCGCCTTTTTGTATGAGATACTTTCGTTTCTTTGACCAGCCTTCGCCGCGTTTCACCAATCGACGTAGCGTCGCCTTGTGTTTGCTTAACTGACTTTTACTCTTCTTCGCCAGAGGAACGTTACCGCGCAACACGTTGTATGCGCACTCACACACTGAGCGAATGCGGCTCTTGTCACACACCTTTAACAGTGCCTTCCGCTCCTTGGGTGTTGCGTGTATGAAAGCCGTAAGCAGAGCTGCATCCTTCCGCAAGCACGACATGATTACTACTGATGGCGAAATTACCTTTTCTTCGGCGAGTACACATAGTTGGTAGAATCTTCTGGAAATATGCAACTTCGTATTCGCATATTCTCGTCTGTTGATTGTTTCAAGTCTATCAGTAGGTAGCCGTGTGGATTCCTCGTAGCGTCAGCGTACGCCTCCTCGATGAATTTCGGGCTGTCTGGATATATTTGTCTGGCCAAGTACCTAATCTGAACTCTATCTCTAGGATTCTTAAAACACACAATGTAATGCGCATTCAATGAGATGTCCCTCTGCCCGCGTCCTTGATGAAACAAATTTTGTGTAATGAAAAACACACTAATGTTGCGATGATGGCAACCTTTTGTGAAAAGATCCACCACACGGTTGTCGGCCTCACGCATCATATCGTCTATAATCACAAGTATCGGCTCGTTACCAGAAAAATCCTCCAAGTTTGGTAGACCTTCTATGTGGTTAATGGTGACATTTTTCGAGTTACAACCGCCGCCACCACCACCACTACCATAATGCCAGTTTATACTGGTAAATGGTGTGTCACACATTTCTGTAATGTGCTTTATAAACTTTGACACAAACTGTGACTTGCCACAACCCGAAGGTCCCGCCACAATGGCTGAGAACGGATGTTTCCACATCAAGCCCATGATTACTACTGAGCTAAACACCTCACAGTTACCATACTCACACTCTTAAACTTACTACTAAAGGACATTTTTGCGGTTAAGTGAAATAAATAACACAGTGGTTATGTTCTGAACGTGACTATAAGTATTGACTACGAAAACTAATTTACAAAGATATTAACGTAATCTTCAAGTCTTGCTTTACATAAACTCCAACGGTGTGAATCTGCTATTGGAACCCCCGGGCTGCGCTTCACCAAGCGAAGGCGTTCTCCAAATCCGCCGTTGTAGCGCTCAATGTCGGCGTTGCTCAGGGCCTCGTTGAAGCGCCTAGGCAGGTAGACTCGCAGAAAGAAGTCGTCCCCGACCTGCCCCTCCAGGATCACGATGATCGTCTCGCCAAAGGGTGTGGTGGCTCGCTCCATCGCAGTGATGAGATAGCCACATTCCTCTCGGAGATCGGCTATCCTGGTGTAGAGCGGAGAGTCGGACTTGCAGTTGTTGAGGGTAGCTCTCAGGTCCGCGGTTGTTGCAGTGCCGTTCACGCTCGGAAACTCTAGCTTGAAAGTGCTGCTGCTGTTCGACATCTCTAGTAGTAGTTGGAGTAGGTCTATGTGAGGTGGCGGTCTGGTGGCGAATGATGCTCAATCGGGCGGGGCTCCGCCTTATAAACCCTCGCCGCCATTTTCTTCTAAGTGGGGGGTCCGAAGGGTCGGGCGCAGGTGTTCACACAAAAGACCGACGCGTCGAGACCGGTCTGGGATGCAGCTGCTCTAATTGAATGCTTGCGCCACTCGTTGTTTCTTCCTCACAGCTCTCTTCTTCGACATTGGCTGCGAAACTGCACTGCGTTGTGTAACAGTTTGAGTTAAGCCTGTAATTTTCGGTACTCCTGTTGATTTATCGATCCACATGTTTTCCACTTTATCAACTACTTGTTTAACACTTTGGTGCATTTCACCATCTTTGTCCAAAAATAAACCACACATGAACACCATATCTGTACCATCATACATTTCCATTTTCAATAACATTTGTCCTTTGTTTCCCGGGTTTTGAACAGCAAAAGTATTCCCATCGTCCATCCATGACACTATGGGACAATCATCTGTTGGTTTCGGCACCCATCCTGGTTTCTTGGTTTCCACTTCGATGGGAGTTGCCCTCCTTCGTCTCTTGCAGGCAGTGGTCGGTTTTACAAATGACGTCTGAGGTGATGCCAATGTCTGATCACTAGCATTATTGTTCATAACCTCAATCTCCTGAATAAACGATTTGATATAGTCGTCCGCAGAAGCGTATGCGTCCATGTTCACGTCCTTACCGTGTGACTTCGACCGTACTACTGACTGGCGGTGCGTCTGCTCACCCTTGAAGTAAACTGTACGCACTCGCTGTCAGACAATATTTCTGTTTGGCGATCGCTTTTATTCACCCGCTGAAGTCAACTGTTACGTTACGGTGACGATCGATCTCGATGACGTTGTCCAGTTCGGCGTACACTATACAGTTGACGGTCTCGGGCAACGCTTTGGAGAATCCAATTTCGATACGTAGATTACCGTTGCGCAGGAGATTCCAGTGACTCGACTCAGCCGCGGACATGTCCGGTGTCAAGTCGAACGCCATAAGACAATTACCGTACGGATAGTCACCTCTCTTGATCTCATTACCTGCGTCGGAGAACTGGATTCCGGTGCCGGTGACCAATGTGTAATAAGAGAGTATATATGTCTCACTATTCAATGTATAAACGGGCTGTAACGGTTTGGCCGGTACTTGTTCACCGTCCACGTACAATGCGAGATAATTCATATCGTAGTGTTGAAAGTTGTAAGGATTCTTCTTGAAATCTCCGTTGAACGCAAGATTACTGACCAGTCCAATTATCACACGTTTCGGTAACTGGCCGAGAAATGCACTGTCTAAAGCCTTACTCATTATGCCGGAGGGTAGTGTGAACGATTTCACTTCTACACGCGTGATCGGATACTTGGCCGTGCCGGTCTCGAGAGTTTTGCTGTGCGCCAACAATACGCTCGGATTGATCTTACATCGACGTACGAAAAGACTAATCTCTTTAATTGTCACCTTGTAGGTAGTTAGCGTTTTGGACATTATACAAAACGAGTTTCTGGATCTGTTAAGTTGCAATCGCATCTCGACACCGTTCAACATGAATTTGTTCTGATTGCACAGATCGATGTGCAATCGACCGACCATATCGCAAACATCGCTTTCTTTCGTGTGATCGCGACGCTTTTTCAATCCCTCGTTCAATTCGTCACAATCGTCCATTTGTCCGGCCGAATCTTCAAAAAACAGCTCGCTAGTCAGGTGCGAATTCTTCGCGCTACATCCGTAGTTCAATAGGTTTTCCAAGTAGGCACGGTAAGCGTACGTGTTAGTTTGTGGGGACACCAGTTTATGATTGAGATAGAGATCCACTTGACTGAATATCGAGTGGAGCCAATTGTTCACTGGGCCCACCTCTTTAGCAGGTTGCCCAGCGTCCGCTTTAGTGTCGTCCTGTTTCACAATAGCGGCTTTAACGTGTAATAACGTTTGTGTCAGGTCCGTGTACTCGTCACCGTGACCGGGTATTACAAACTCTATTGGCGAATCGTCCGTTAGCGATGAGACCGGTTTGTATTGAACCCATTTACCACTCTCGATACTGGTCTGCGTAGGCGGTAACGAAAACAAGTCCAGTTCAGTCTTCACACATTCACACGATTTCTGATGAATAAACGACATTGTTATCGAATTAATTGAAAATATCCCTTGTTCTCCTACGTCGTTTCGTTACAGTTCTACGACGTTTGTCTAACGATGTTATCCTTCTGTTGGTCCTTATCCTCTTTGTAATGGCTCTTCGTTTAAACTTTCCACCTACTTGCCCTCTTTATAGTTCTCCTTTGTCTTTGCATACGTCCGGTAGACGTCCGTCTTCGAAGAAGTCTATCGAGAGACTGTGGCGTGTCGCGACCCGCTTCTTATAACCACCACCGCTCAATACGCGCTCCAATTTCTCGTCCGCCTGGTGTTCTGTTTAATTAATTACTAGGAGGGAGATTTTCGCTCCCCCATACTTCAGGAATTGTTGAAGACTAGAACAAGAATGAGAGCAGGGGTGTTTGACAACTGGTGATTTATTGCTCGGAGTTCGACACGGGTGGTCTATAATTATGGGTTCCTAGAAGGGTCGGGTGCAGCTGCTTCCCAGACAGGCCTCGGGGAATTTCCGTTAAGAGCTTTCAGGGTGCTGGGTCCTTTGTCGACGTTTGCCCCCTCGGCAATAAATCACATCCACTGTCAGGGGTAAAAGCAACCCTCCTCTATTGGAATACGGGTGGACTATAATGGGTTCCTGGAAGGGTCGGGCGCAGCTGCATCCCAGACCGGTCTCGACTCGCTGGGTTTTTTGTTTGAACACCTGCGATCAACAGCCCACCACGCACGGCGCGGCCCTAGCAGCAAAGTTTAGTTTAGTCTTGAGTTTCGAAGCGTCAACAGCTACGAAGAGATCATGGCCAACATCGAGTGGGAATGTGACATCACAGACGTCGAGTTGGAGGATGTATGTGTTGCGGCGGAAACGTCAATGAATAGCAATAATAAGAAGAGGCCGTTTGACGATGAAGATGATTACTTTGAAGGTGATGAGTTCTACAACCGAAAAGACGACGATGATTGCACTTTGAAGCATTTCCATAAGAAGAGGCTATGGCGCAATGACAAAAAGTTCAAGCACGTTCATGAGCCAAAAATGTATTCAACTACCCAAGATCTTGACGACGCTCTGTACTCCAAACAACGGGGAATCAACAGCATGTGGAACCATTGCCCGCTGGACGACTTGGAATGGGAATATTGGCAGCGGGACATGGACTACAAGATGAATTTCTACCCTATTGAAGAGGAGCACATTTACGCCATTGAACTTGAGCAGAAGTACATGATGCTTGTTGAAATGTGGTGGAATCGGCGAACGGATGAACTCCACCCAGATGAAATAACAAAGTTTTTCATAAATAACAAATAAATGTTTCCCAACACCTTAGCCTCCACCTGAGCCCACCATCATAATCGGCCTTTTTCAAGGCCACAAAAGCTTTTCATGTTAGGGATTAGAAGGAAATCTTAGAGGAGATTTTCTTCTAAGTGTTGGTGCGGGCCTCTAGACAAAAGTGTCACAGACGAGACCTCGGGGGGGGGGGGGTAAAGTGTCAGACGAGACCTGGGGGGGGGGCTCCTCCTGATCTCAGGGGGGGGGCTCCTCCTGAAATGAAAAAAATTTGCATATTAATTAGGGTAATTAAAAAAAATTTGCATATTAATTAGGGTAATTAAAAATTTGCATATTAATTAGGGTAATTAAAAAAAAATTTGCATATTAATTAGGGGGGGGGGCTCCTCGGGGGGGGGCGCTCCTCCTGGCTCCTGCTGAGCCAGGAATGTCCATTTATCCCTACTCATGACCAACCCATACATTTTTATATCATTGAGTGAGAGTGGAAAGGAGTACTTAAGAGTCAATGATTATGGATTTATTAAGAACATACACACATTACCGGTACATTTACCGGTGGTATGGTGAACTGGTTTTGTGAAAGAGTAAGGCGGGGAGACTGCCAAGCTAAATGCTACACGGAAGGTAACAGCTTATTTTCCTTATAAATTTGTACAAAGGAACTGTAAATCCATTAACAAATTCCAAGCTGAATAACTAAAATGTTATCCATCGAAAAACAGTAAACCTCTAGATTAATATTTTTTTAATGAAGTCCTTATGTTTTAAACCAAAATCGGGAGGATTTGAACAATTATTTAAATATACCAAATAATTGATCTGAGGTTTCCTTTGTATTAAAAACAAAATGCAATAATTCCTTAAATTGTACATTGCTTGGTAATCACAATATAACACTCAATTAAACATTATCTTATAAATAATTGATCCGAAGTTTACTTTGTTAAACCATATCATTTGATAACATTACTCTCAGGTAGGCCTCGGGGACAGATTCCCGTTTCCTAAATATGAAGGTTTCTGCCTCCTACTACTTGGCAATTTCGGATTTTGCGAGTTAACACTTCCTAATCCCCTCTAATGAGGGTGGCAGTTTGGCTTCAGCCATATATTTTCGGATTATACACCCATATAGAAACACAATAATATGTAGATTGACTTTTGATTTGTGGTTTATTCTGCTCCATTCAGCGCCAATCAGCATTGTAACTTATATTAGGTTAAGTAAAGGTTTATTTGATTTACGTCCTGTCAGAGGCTTCATCATTGTAAACTCCAAGATCCGACTTGTACGGCTAACAGCTTATTTCCTATCAGACCAAGGTAATACATGAACGTAGTGAGAATCATATTAAGTTTTGCTATACAAATATACATATTACATAATACATCGTACATATGTACACATAATATATAATATACAAAATACATATGGCAATTTTGTAAAGCTCTTTAAATGTATATGGCCTACTAAACTACAATGGAAAGAATGGGATACTAGATAGAAATAAAGTTGGTATAGTAATCCCCTTTTATTTTATTCTATCTAACTATCTATGAGGATGAAGCCGTGACAAAAACTGGTTGTCATACTTATACATCGAAACACGTACACTCCCTAACATATCCCTCGTTGGACTGATAACTTCCCATCCGACTGCACTTATATCAGTTGAGTTAAATATCGCTACAGAGAGGCACACGTTTCGTGAGAGATATTTAGCCATCTTTACTGAGTATTACTTGGTAAGTACACTGATATCTAATTTTTCGGGAACAGCCAGAAGAGAGTTTGAATGGTTATTTATAAAAGAAAGAGCTGTCACTAATTAACTCCTTGAGTTATGGAGTAGTTTATCTTTAAATGACGACTCGACTACTCGTCCAAACTATTTATACTTACGATAACAATAATCTCAATTTCCGGACGCATGCAAAACATGATCACAAATTTTAGAGGTCAAAGGAAAAAATTAACAATTTAATTCATATTCGGGTATTGTAAAACAACCAGTAAATCTTTAGCTCGGAATCGAGCAATATTTCGTATTGGTAAGCATGGATTTTTTCAATATCAACTGTATCACGAATGCAGTCCTTCTGGACTCAGGTTAATAGGTGGGCGTGTTGGTATCCAGGTTTTAGGAATTTCGATTGCGTATAGAAATGCCAATTTTTCCATATATGCTAATTCTTTCTTTTCTAAATAAATGCATTTCATTGCTGTACATAGCAATTTCATTGAAGTTATTTCCGAATTTGTTTTGCTTTATTTCAAATCCATTTGTGTGGAACTTTATTTACATCATAACATAAAAACATCTTTGTAAAAATAAGATGGCAATTTCATGCAAGCAAGAAAGTTCCAACTTATAATAAAACTTAGCATCAATATGAAATGCATGGATTATTCCCAAAATAAACTCATCAAGATACGATTATGAACTATCCTTGATGTAAGAAATGCTTTTCTAGGTAGTTTTGAGATTTCCCCTTTAGGTGAATTCGCCCCTTCAATGAGTTTTTAAAACTAATTTTATAAAATTGAATTTTGTAATACCTGCGACCTTTTCTTTACGGCAACAAGGTTATATTATGATCTGTTGTTACTGCCAGTTGCTCTGGTCTTGAAATTCCGTATTATACATAAAACACAGCGTCGCCATCTTTTTCTGTTGTTGGACAGTTCAAAATGTCATTGTAGAATTTGATTTTCTAAGCTCTATAAAACGGCAGGGACCAGAATTGAGGGTTTTTAATATGTAAGATTCAAAATGAAAAATGATTTTTGGAAAAGTTGAACTCCCAAAAAAACCCCTTCCTATGGTCCGATTCATCTAGTTTTCAATAGTGATAAATTTCTATAAACACATTTGGGCGTTTCTTTCAAACGTTATCGAGGTAACGGATATATATATATATACACTTAAACGAATAATGCTTTTGGCATCTGGGCACATAAAAAAAGTAATCATGGTTCGGCTTGAGTTGTATATTCTTCCATATAGGGGAAATTCACTAAAAAAGGCCAAATTTTAACGATATGCGTTTATACAATTAATATCTAACTAGATAATAGAAAATAGATAGCTAGATAATAATAGAGGTCTTCATCAACTGAGGACCTATTTAAAATCGGGCCATTTGTGGCGACGTCTCTATGATGGTATTGTATATCATTAACAATAAAAAACAGAGACGAAGACACAGTAGGCTACCCCGAAAACCTTTGGCAATAGGCTCAGTAAGCAGTATAAGGGATATTTCCACCAATAACTCAATACAAATGTTAGGCATTTCCATATACTATGTATAGGGTTAAACATTAAAAAATAAAACCTATATATTTGACACCTAAGTGCCAAATACACCTTTTTTGTAGCTTTATTTTTAATTTAAATGTAACGGTTTTTGTTCTTATTTTTTTAACAAAAATTCTCAAACATTTGTTTTCCAAAATCGTACTTGGCATAAATAATATTATAAGACAAAACAAAATACTTGCCTTTCCGTTTGGTTGTACTGTGGAACCATGGTATTAGTTGGAAAACCTTGTTCAATATATTCCCCGTGCGAACCAAACAATAACTACTAATCTTGACCGCTGTGTATACACTCACATGTCATTGATGTACACACTTGGCCCACACTCTTCCAATCTCGTTTGATGTTCAAATAAAAATACCGTTGACAATTTTAAAATGACTTCCCTCGATAAGGCGCTGTGTTATGTATGGGGGAAAACTTGTGTATATTGCGATTTACCTTTGACACTCACTAATACTCGTATATGCTATGACTTTGGCAACAATTTTTTCGTAGAGTTTATTTGTTTAGGGCATAGTGAGTAATGTGCATAATAAAACAGCCATATCAATTATATGGTATATATCATACAAATGGCGCTTATGCTGAATATATATCATATTTATGGAGATTCGAAAAACGAAGGAAAGTTAAAGATTCTTTGAAAAATAATTATGCCTTTGTAAGTACATTAACAAAAGTGATTTATATACAATTTCAAAATCTACTTTATTTGATTTAGTTTTTGTTCTATGCAGCCATTTTAAAGGTGTGTAATATGAGAATTAAATTTCCAAATTGGCAAAAATGTTAAAACAATACTGCATTACTTTTCAATGCTAAGATTACATCATATTATCTGGTTATCAATTGGGTTAAATTTGCTTTAAAAACTAATTGCTAACTCTAACTCTTTTGGTTTGGAGATAAAAACGTACAAAATAATTAAATGATTGCCTTTGTTAGGCTATTAGATTATTTAGAGTGTAGAGGAAAACTTTCCATCATGAAGTATAGTTTGGTTCATGTAGCGTAAAAGTGTAAGTTTTCTGAGTTGGAGATTTCCGTGTAGGTATGCCTACACAAGCAACACGTCAAGTAAGTTATCGATGTGAGGACCAATCTCGTCCTTATTTTATGGCGACCCACAAGCGCAACTCCTTGCAAGTTTCTCTGTAGCATTCTCAACTACGCCAGAATAGGCTCCATATTTTATATGTTTTCATTTGTATCGCTTCTTCTAACATTTCTCTTTTCAACATTATTTTTAACACGTATTAATTAGTTTGAATAGTGATACTTAACTTCTAAAAGTTTAAAAGTGTTTAAATATGATATAAAGAAGATTATATAAGATTTACATCATGATAAACCTCATAAACTATAATGATTCGAATCTAAAGAGTTTTCGGGCTATTACCTCTCATTTTCTCATTTTTTTATTTTTATTTTTTAATTGTTTAATCAAAGGTAGTTTAGAATTTTATAGGTAGAGATGAAAATATAATTATTTTGCGTTACAAATAGTATGGGCACCACACATCCATAACATGGATATAATGAGGACAAGTGTGCATGTACTTGTATAAAACTTGTTCTTGTACTTGTATATAACGGTATAAAAACCGTATAACAACGAAAGTTCGATAAAAAAAATAGTAAAATATCTCAAAAATAGCTTTGAAAAAATGACTTGTTCCTTTCGTACTCTCGTTCCTTTCGTTGTAAACGCTTAGTAATCGGTGAATATGGCTGAGGATTTTTTTACCTAAATCTGTTAAGTTAATTACAACTGCGTATTTTGTTCCGACCTCATGTTTAATAAAAGACAATTGGCTTTGTGCATTTGCCTTTCTTTAAATAGAGGGATTGTCTCCTCTTCAACATAAAATTCATCTGTCTACGTACAAACCTTAATTTGACTATTTTGCATAAAATGTCATTCAAATAAATTTACTGAAGGCCAAAAACAGTACTGGTGCCAATGCAGTAGCTGTTAGGAGGAATACTTCCTTAGTGCACACCCCCATGCGGTTACATCATCTAGTTAACATATTCTGCATATTATAAATTGATCAATAATAGCTTAACCAATCACTTATCCTTCACTGAAAAAAAATCAAATGAGTAAATAATCGTTAAATCTGAATTTATTGATTCTCCTTGAGAATATCATTGGGAAATGTACCGCGTGGTTCCTCAATTATAATTTACAATTTTCTCCGCAACAAATTATCGTAAAATAATGCTTTTTGATCAATTACTTAGCATTAGCATTTTGAAAGTTGAATAAAAACGGTTATTTTTTATAAAACTACAAGGTTTTGGAGATTTTATAGGAACTTATGCTAGGTAACCGAATCTTCTTAATTTTCCTGCTCCATTTTATTATTAACTTCAAGCATTGTGAACCTCTGAACTTTAATCAAGTTTAAGTTGTGTTGGAGCCAATAGCAATAGTTTCTTATTGTTCCTGTTTAAGCTATTTTAGATGGATCAAACATTTAAATTCATATCTGAGGATATTACAGAACTGTAACATCATACCATAACAAAATTGAACTTTTGAAAAAAAAATTATTTCATTTCACTCTGTAAACCACCTTTTTGGGTTCAATAAACAGTACAAATAAATGTCAAATATGAAGATTTTGATGAAAATAATAATTAATCTATACTATATGTAAACGGAAAAAGTAAAATGCACTCACTATACAGTATTAACCATACGTTTGGAAAGAAAAACTACTAATAACAGTTATCATTAAATACCTCCGTAGTAGCAAACCTGCATACTCAGCGAATTTCCAATGAATATAAATTTATCTTAATACCACATGAAACCACGAAACCATGAAACCATATAAAATTTGACTTTTTCAAAAATTATATGTAAAAAACTCAAAAACCCATTTTTGGGGTACAAAACCCCCTAAAATAGGTCGATCTGTCTGGTTTTCGAACTTAAAGTCATAAATGCTGCTTTACACGTTTGTACCAAATTTCATCAAAATCGGACCTTTTTTACGAGAGTTATTGCACCCACGCACACACATACACACACACACATATATATATATATATATATACAGTTTCGAACGAATGGTGTTTTTGTGGTCTGGGGATCTCAAAACGAAAAGTTATCATGGTCACGGGCCTAGTTCTTACTATGCCGACTACGGTAATAGCTTCTTCCCTATAGGGGAAATACGCTAAAAGCACGTCCTAAACTAAACTTAAGATAAATTGAAAACTGGAAATAAAATAAATATAATTTCTTTAACAAATAACTCTTAAGTAAATAAAATTCTCTGACTGGTTTGTCATTTAAAGTGGCCTTTTCCAAGAAAAACAACTCTACATTCAGGATCGTTTTAATAAACCTTTAGACACATTGAGTCTGGCAGAGCTGCCGCGCGCCGCGGAAACGTTCAAATGGCTTTTGTCGTGAAAAGCGGCTCGCTCACAAATATTTTCCTTCTTTTGAGGAATAAAATATCAAAAGACTGCATAAAAGTGTCGTTTCATAAAAGAAGACTTATTTGTTTAAAATCCACGTTTTTAGTGTAACATTTATCCAACCACATTACTGGTTTCTGTTTAAAACCACTTTAAAAAGACACTGTTTTCATACAAAATATTGTTTAAATTTATATAAAGTTTTATTATTTTTATTTTAAAATTTCACTACGGTCATAGATTTGTATTTTATTAAAGCACATTATATTTCTGTTTCTAATCACCATTAAGTTTGTTGGAATCAATTTACAGTTAATTAGTCACGTGCAACTTTGTTACAACCTTTAAGCATGGAATAATAAATACGCCATACTTTATAGAAAAATCATGTACATATTTATACACAAATATATGTATGTATGTATATATATATTTGTAAAAATTATTTATTTTTACAACTATATTAATAAATATTTGTTTGAGGAACTTTGTTTATTATAACGGTATGATATCATGATTTTTAATACGTATCACAATTTGTCCAAAGTATACAGCACTTTTTCGGATTGCAGAAGTGGTGTCTATTTTCATTGACAAGTTTATTAAATTTTAATAACACCATATTATGTCTATGCAAATAATATTAAAGTTTATAAAAAAAAGTCTCCTTTTTTATGGAGATATATGTTTTATATTTATAAAAAAATACCAAAAAGGGTGCTTTGTTTTAAAATGTTTATATTATTATTGTTATTCTCAGCACCCCTAATCAGTCTGAAATAATAAATAATTATGTAAAATATGAAATAAATAGCCTTACAAATAGTCAACAAATCTCGTGTGGTACCACTGTTTGTGCTTCAATATTAAATTTGTATAGTGACAGTACCTTTTTAAACAGAGGATGATACGATATATTACGTTCGCCTCTGACATTGGATAATGTTTAGACGATAAATGGTCACAGAAAGCAATGCATAATAAGAATGTATTGCACAACATTGTTCATTTTCTCTTACGTCCCTAAACTGTAGTAGGAATTATTATTTTTTATTTCAAAGACTTTTTTAATTTTTCAATTGCATCATTGTAAAATTCAAAGATCCTTAAAAGCTACAAATAATGTAACGATTTCTGAACGATGCTTTGAGCCCATTAAACTTATCGTGTTTTCTTGAAGTTGAACCAATCAGTAAAACAATGAGGTGTTAACAACCGACTCGAGTTCTGCCATCGTTATTTTTACTGCTTTAGCAAATTCTGCCTATGTTTAGAGCTGTTTAATTTTGAAATAGTATGTTAGAACTGTTAATATAATGTTTAACAGTAACAATCTTGGCTTTTTTCATAAGACTCGAAAAATAATGTTGTCAAGGTTGGGGCCTAAATTCGTAATACGATACTTTGAATTAACAAAAGTATTAAAACTGAGGTTTACTGTATTTTTATACATAACATTTTATACTAATCAATCAGTCTTGTGCTGCAATCGAATTACTAACGGAAAAACACTGCATTAATAATGGAGTGGCATGTGCTTCAAATAATTGAAGGCGTTCAAACTTTTAAAAGATGTATTGTACAAATTTAATTAAGCGTTTATTTCACTGCTTTTAGGAAAAAATACACCACTGTTTCCCCACACCGCGAAAGTCAAAATTAAAATAATGGAAAGAAAATTATATTTTGAAGGTGAATTTAAAAACTAATAGTGTCCCGTTGAGAAAAGCTATTCGCCATCCATACCTTTATTACACAGTAGTGTTAATGTGCTATTCTTTGAGTAAATTTTTATGAAGTTAAAATATTTCCAATATGTATTCAAAACTTATCGGCAGTTATTTCAGTTTCGTTAGATGCATTGTTTAAACAGGAGAATATCCCGTCACTATACTCGTGTCTACTGAAAACTTACGAGAAAAAATAACAACGACTGGACTTGCTGAGGATAAGTTAAAGGCGAGTGTTAACTTGGTCTCAAGAAAAAATGCAAAAATTATGCCAGGACTTTGTTTTGCAAGGTACAAAGGTCGTAAAACATAACCAAAACTTCGTACGTTGAGGAACGTTCCGACGTTCCAAACCATACACTCTTAATTCAGCCTCACCTTAGTACATTTTCTTAGTCTGAAGCACAATGACTAATTTAAGTAGGTTGTGAAATTTCAAAAAGTATTAAGTCTGCACAACAGAATTAGATGTTTTCAACATAAAAGAACTTTAGTCTCTTTTATTTTATATGTTGATAAAAAATCCATAACTACATTTTCTTATTTTTCTGAAATAACCGTTATTATCAGTATGAATAATAATAACATTATCCAATAGCATTATCATAAGCTTAAAAGATATTATGGTAAACTTAGAATCATGATAACAATTTCATTAAAATTTATAACGTGATTTCTCAGAATTGAACCAATAAGTCAAATGACTCGAGTTTAAGGAGCAACTTGAAACTACGATGTCGCATTTTGCCTTTGAACCGAGAAATATTTGTTCAACCAATAGAGATGTTTCTAAATAAGAAAAATAAACAAATAAATTTCGAGAATCACATCTTTATATTTAAGCTTCTGCAGAGTATAAAATATATATAAGAGGAAATAAATGAAACGCAGCCGCAGCACTCCCTTTTTATACTTTTAGGATCAAAAGAATGGCAGGGTGAAAATTCTTTAGCTTATGTTCTTTAGCTCAGGGTGAAAAATTAATAAAAGACGATATATCGGACCATAGCACTGAAAGGGTTAATCCGTTAACCACAGACTTTATTTTTTTCGAGAACGAACGAATGGCATCGACTTGGGTGAATTATTCCGAACTTAATTAATCCATACTTATTTAATAGGCGAGCAGGTTTTTTTCTGAAAATCACTCCTCCTAAACTACTGAACCGATTTTCATGTTTTTGGTGTCATTGGAAAGAGTCTAACGTGAAGTTGTGCGGGAATCTTTTTTTATAGAGAAATAATTTCTGAGTGAGGCCCTGGGGCCCATTAAAGTTGATTTGTTTCCCATAAGCTTAGCATTGGGAAATAAATATAAGTTTTAAGCAATCAGCTGGATAGAGTAAACACAGTTAATCAGCAGGTCATGATGACTTTGGAACGGTAACACAATATTTATACGGGAATGTCAGTATGGTATTACGTTGTGATCGCGAGCGAAGCCGCGACAGGCTACTAGTAAGAATAAAATGGAAACGTTTGCTAAATTGTGTTTTCGAATAATAATAAAAAATTAAAATTAAACTAATTTGGCAAAATTTAAAACCAAGCCTAGCTTGGTTAGTAATAAAAACTTAACTTGAAATAAATATTAAAACGGGTAACCTTTATGACCTTTTACTGACAAAAAAGGTAATCGCTTACAATGACTTCATTTTTGAACGGTATTAAGCTTAATGCAGTGTTTAGGCGAAGTGTTTGGAGAGTTAAACAGAGATATAAACAATACTCTTTTAAACGATGCTGAATAACATTACTCGCAAACTGTACATTTTGAACTGTCTATTATCCACCAAGTACTTGAACAAATGTTTACCTTTTCATTGATAATCATAGGAGAGGGTAAGGAAATCCCTAACAGCATCATAATAAAATTCTTTCCCCAAAGGAAAGAAACTGGATGAAAAATTGACTTCAGCATGAAAGCGTTCAGGAAGGACTTAAGCTCAGAGAACCGGGTTTCTGAGACAAAGAAATGGTAATTTTACTTATGCGCTGGGAGTTGGAAAAAGAGGATGTTAAACCCCCTCAAAATATCGCGCTAAAACCCTTCCGCGCGGGAGCATATACTGTCGTTATTTCTCAACGTATAACAAACAACGATACACCAAATTAAAAAGAAAGATATTTCCCACTAACATTGCTTTTAAATTTTTCGATATTATAACAAATAAAAGTGCAGTTAGCCTTCGAATTTGCCCAATTTCGATAGTAGATAACTAATTAAATACTAAGCTAATTCAAATTTTAAAAAGCGATCCTAGTGTTGAATTTCATGGTCTTCAATTTGCCATATAGTGTATTGTTCTAAATTAAAAAATATAGCCGGGATATGCTCCCGCGTGAAAGTATGAACGCTCTGATAACGGCGATCCAAGCGGCGCAAATCGGAAACTTCCGCGGCGGAGGAATACAACTACATTCATCATTGGAAACGCTACCACTGACTTGGCCATTGAATGTATTAGGGGCAATAAAAGTTAACTTCAGTATTTAAATGCCTCTACAGCATTTTAAAGTAAATAGTATTGATTTTTATGCTCTTGAGATCCTTCCTAACATTAACAAACGTGTAAACAAACCAGAAATAGTAAACATGTAGGCCTACGTGCCGTCAGAAAGCAAACAAACGCTTTCGTCTGTTTACGATATTTCTAAGACGATACATATCGTATCAGTATTTGCGATATTTAAATTGTTTTGGTACATAACATGAAATCAATCGCGGGATTCCAGTATTATAGAAATCTAGAATATTAGATTATTTCTAGAAATATTAATACCGTCTAATTGTTTAGGTTGTTATGGTAAAACAACTGAACGTCATTCGTTTTTAACTTAACATAATTTATTGAAATATAAAAATCTTAAAAATAGTCAACCGTGGGAAGGAAGTGCACCGGAAGTTAGGAGCGATAAGATTAGAAGATAAGAAGGAGCGTCTTCGCAGTGCCTACCTTCCCGCCAGAGCTCTGGGCTCTGGTCCCCGTCAGCAGACGACAGTCGACGCTCTTTACTCGCTGTGGTGTGGTTGTTCTAGTGCTCGCTGCTGTAGTGTGATTGTTTTAGCCCGTTCCCCGGATTTTTCTTGCTACGATAGTTTATGATTGTTTAAAAAATATGCCTTACAAAATAAAAAAAAATAGTCAGCGGAAAGGGAGGCGTATGAAAAATCGGGGGGGAGAACGTTTAGCGGAATGGAGAATTTTAAAACACTGCTCACAACATGTAGTAGAAGAGAAAACTGTCGTTGGTGAAAGTGCCCAGTCTGATAGTTCTAATGTTCTAAGTTTCCAAGAATGTTCAGACGAAAACTCTGCCATGGAGACTGAGGACATGATGCCAGCGGAGTCCACTAACCAATGTGAATCATCCTTGCCGATTGAAGAAACAGTTTCTCTTTCTGGAAGGCGAATTGTGGACATTAAACATATTTTTGGTGAAATTAAAAAAATGTCACGACATGAACCATTTCAGTGTGGATTCGGTGATATGTCATGTGTAAGCGAAGTTAATACTGGTTTGAGGTCAGGATTTAAATTTGTGTGTAGTATGTGTAACCTGAGTGACATTATTTGGTCTGAGACGGTAAGTGGTGACGACATGGACGTCAACACCGCAGCAGTAGCAGGGATAATGAGCATCGGTAGTGGTTACTCGGGTCTTCAGGAGCTTCTCGGTGCCATGAACATTAGAAATATGAGTGCACCAACGTACGAGCGCTACCATAAAACAGTAGCAAATGGATGGCAGCAAACAGCGCTGTCAGAAATGAAAGAGGCTGCAGAAGAAGAGATTAGGCTAGCAAGAGAAAGAGGAGATGTCGACAAAGAGGGCGTTCCTTTGTTGACGGTAGTAGCCGATGGAAGCTGGGCAAAGAGATCCTACAGAACCAACTACAGTTCCATGTCAGGCGTTGTAAGTAAATTTCGATTTTATTATCGTGTGTCTAGAAAAAATGGATAGGTCTACGTATGCAGTAGTTTTAAAATTTAATAAAATAACCCCTAAAATTCATACAAAATTATATGTATTGCTCTAATGAAGTTTGAAATTTAAAGTTTCAGTAGTGAAAATTAAAATTCATAAGTAACACTTCATAAATACGCTTCATTTAAATACATATTTAATGTATTGTTATTCTATAGCAAACATTAATATACAGAGTGTTATAAAAAAGGAGCACTGGATATATTTCGTTCGGATTCTACTTTAAAAAAATAATCAAACAATTTAAAGGGGCATTTCTTGAAATTCCGCTCCGTTTGGCGTCAGTCTGTCTGTATTGGCTTTGAAAACCAAAAATGGCCGCCGTTTTAAAATGATGAAAGATAGAAACTTGAAACTCAGTACCAAACCATCATTAAGTGTAGGCATGAATCATACCAAGTTTAAAATCAGTACCTTTAACGGTTCAAAATATATACTAAATTAGTAAAAATCGCAATCAGCGCTAAGCGGAGCGAAATTATAAAAATGTCACTAAATTGTTTGCTTATTTTTGGGTGTACAATACGAAGATAGATAGCCAATGAACCATTTTGGTAACAACATGTATTGTTGATTATAAATAAATGTCTTTAACCTATTTTTGATTATTTAAATTAAAACATATAATATGCGTTATATTTTGTTGATCAAAACAAAATGCTGTATTAGAGAATTTCCTCCTTGGGGAAGAATCGTAAGACTATACTATCGTAGATTGCATCGGTTTGAAAAATTTTAAATGTATGCATGTCTGAATAAATGAATAACATGGAGCCCGGATTAACAAACGTTTAAACATTTAACTACAGTTTGTAACAAACCAAATTTGGCTCGAAGTGACACCAAAATTGATCTGATTCAATATTTAAAACCAAAGTAACAGCAAAGTTTAAACAACATCACTGAACATTATTTTTTTGGTGTTGTAAAAAGACACTTTCTGATCTGTTACGAGTCTAATGAATATTTTGATATGCAGTATTACAGGGCTTTATTACAATAACAAATGAAAATTTTGCACGGTGGATTGTTATTTTATATTTTTGAGAAATTACAAAGTTATAATTTATTGCTTATTTGCGAATATATGTTAAAGTAACTTGGTAAGTGGACTTGTGTGGTATTGAGATATATATGCATGGTAAATTCACTGAGTACGCAGGTTTGCTGCGAGGGGGTGAAAGTGAATAAGTATGTCATGAAACACATTAGAGAAATGCATTGAATATGCATGCTGCTGTGACAGGAGTCATATTTTAAAAGTATTTTAAGATGGTTAAATATTCTGTGAATTGAATATATTTGTTGTTATTTCAGGCAGCCATTGTAGGCTTTTTTACCCGAAAAGTATTATACATCGGTGTTAAAAACAAATACTGTACAACATGCGCAAGAGCTGACTTAAAAAAAGAACCCGTGAAAAACCACGCTTGCTACAAAAATTGGAGCCAATCCTCTACTAGTATGGAAGCAGCCATTATAACCGAAGGTTTCATGTCAAGTGAATCAATGTATGGAGTAAAGTACGCGCGCGTTATCGCTGATGGGGACAGTAGTGTATATAAACATTTACTGGAACATCGTCCGTACATTGACTTAACAGTAGAAAAAGTAGAATGTAAAAATCATATGTTAAGAAACTACTGCAACAAAATAAGAGAATTAGCAAGTACAAGTTTCAAGTACAAAGACGCAAATGGCGCTGATTGCTCAACAGTTAATGAAAGAAAGGTAATTGGAGCTTCGATTATGCGGCTTCGCTCTGCAGTCACTAAAGCCGTAGAATATAGGAAAAATCAAGATGTAACAGCCTGTGTACGCGTGTCCGAACTTAGAAAAGATTTATTAAATGGACCCAGCCATGTTTTTGGCGAACATTCTAAATGTTCCGACAGAAACTATTTCTGTAAGGGGCCAAAGGAAAACGAAGCAAATCTTGTACCGGCTTTAAAGAAGAGTGGGTTGTATCACAAACTAATGACATCAGTTGGTTTATTGGCTGATAATGCTAAAAGTTTACTTATCGATGTCAATAGCAACTACGCAGAGCACTTTAATTCAATAGTAGCGAAGTTTGTAGGGGGAAAAAGAATAAATTATACCCAGAAAGGATCATATCAAGCAAGATGTGCAGCAGCTGTTGTTAGCCAGAATAGTGGCACACCCCACTACAAACTGCATAAAACCCTCTACAGTAAAAGCCCAGGGAAATATACAAAATTATTTGAACAAAAAAAAAGGATGAAAGTTCTGAAGAATGCAGCAATTAGAGCAAAAACCCCAAAAAGTAGGCGACGTATTATTGTAAAATCAAGTAAACCAGATGCTCACTATGGTGAATTAGCCCAAAAGCCTGACTTAGAACCTGAGGAATATCTAAGGAAATCAGAAGAGTTTTTAAATAAATTAAATAAAACTGATCAAGAAATTATAGACACTGAAGTTCAGACAAGATTGCAAAGAGATAGCTCATTATGGAGAGAAGAAAGACGAAAACTGTTGACAGCATCAAACTTTGGAGTCGTGTGCAAGAGATTACCTCATACAAAATGTGACAAGCTTGTTGAACGTCTACTATACAGTGAGGATGTAGATGCACCTAGTTTACGATATGGCAGAGAAAATGAAGCAGTCGCATTAGAAGACCTCAAACTATCCGGCATAGATGTCACTGAATGTGGTCTATTTATAGATAAAACGCTTCCTTTCCTCGCAGCTACTCCAGACGGCTTATTAGGTGACGATGGACTGGTTGAAATTAAATGTCCTTCTTCGGCAACAAACGTAACACCAGACGAAGCAATTATCCAAAAGAAAGGATCTTTCTCGTCTCTTTGGAAAAACAACGTTAAATCTAATGAATTAGAGATTAACAAATCGCATAATTATTATTACCAGATACAGGGACAACTCCATATCACCCAACGAAATTACTGCAACTTCGTCGTATGGACACCAAAAGGAACTAAAGTAGAACGAATTGAAAGAGATGACAAATTTTGGGAAGAGAAAATGGAAGCTAAACTTGCATTGTTTTACAAAGACTGTTTACTTCCAGAACTGGTCGACCCTAGGAAAACCAGGAGTATGCCAATTCGCAACCCTGTGTACATTTTAGAAGCAATCAGTAAAAGGAACGAAAGTAAACTAGAAAGGAGGACTGCTAGCAAATGAGAGTAAGTACTTGTAATAGTATTTTTTTAAATTAAATATATTCATTCAGATAAACTTAACTATGAAAACTTTGATTTCGGTGAAACGTTTTACTTCAACTGTGGTTGGAAGTATACAGTTTAAAAATTCTGTTGAAATATATATTTTAATTAGAGTTGTTTACGCAATAAATTACTTTTTCTCTTTCTATAGTTATCTATTTTGTTTAGAAACTGTGAATAATATAAAGATTACAACTTTGATTGGATAGGAACTGTCTCAAAATCTATTTTCGTAATTATTTTCGTATGCTTCACCTCATTTAACGTCAATCCCAATTAATCTCAGTATATCATCATGTACATATTTCTACATGTTAATATATGAACTTAAATTTCTTGTAAAATAGTTGTATGTTACTCAGAAACATAAATATTGTAAATATTACTTTAATCGTAAAGATCAGTTACTCTTTAGCTTATTACGCTTATTCGTTATAATATATTTTGTAATTATACTGTTGTTCAACATAAAACTTATAATGTTATTGTCCCGTTGCAAATGTACTGCCAACAACCTTGTAAACACAGTATCAATTTAGAACACAAACTTTTCATCTGGATAAATACAACTAGGCCGGGAAGGGAAACGCGCAACTGAACTACCGTGTCGCGTCGCAGGTAGCCTACGGGGAGTGCGGGCCACGGGCGGAGTTGAGCCGAGCGGGCTGTGCGGTCTTGGACGGTCACGTGGTGGCGGCTGGGTGGCGGTGATAGTCGGAGCGCGGTTGGGGGGAGGGGAGGTATTGTACTACGTCGCACTACTTTCGCAGTGCAGCGGCGCGGATGTCTGACCTCGTAATTCTTCTCTCGGCCACCAGTCTCGCAGGATTACGAGAAAAATTTGGCTTTAACATCCTCTTATGTGTGCTTATTTTAATATTTCATACTTGAAGTAAAATCAGACAATATTAGGAAAGGAGTAACATTTTTAAATATTCATTTCTGATACAAATTTAATTAAAACGCCAAAGACAAAATTTAGGTTTGAAATGTATTTATTAGTAATCTTTAGACCGAATGAGAATAAATTGAACCCGTTAATTGTCTACAATTACTCAACAACGCCCACCAAATAGTAATACCGTTGTACTGCATGGCAGCTCAGCGGGTGCGTCCTGACCCTGGTATTGCAGGGGCGATAGTTAATCCTTGGCACCTTTAATAACTTTACGAAAAATACTCATATTTCAATACCATGCCTACAATCTTTTAAGGTTAAAATACCTCATAAGCAATGTATAACTGAATCCAAACGTTGTATGTGACTTACCACATCTTCTAACTTTGAAAATTAAATGCAATTGTAATGTCATATATACTATTTTTCTCACTGTACTTTTTGTTTCCTTGCATTGTATATTCTGCAGAACAGAAACTTTTAGTTTTAGCGAGTTTCCCCTATAGGAAAGAAGCCATTACCGTCGACGGCATGGTAAGACCTAGGCCCGGGTCCATGATAACTTTTCGTTTTGAGGTCCCCAGATGCCAAAAACACCATTCGTTCAAAATATATTTGTATGTGTGTGTCCGTGGGAGCGATAACTCTCGTAAAAATGGGTCTGATTTTGATGCAATTTGGTACAAACATTTACAGCAACATTTATGACTTTAAGTTCGATAACCAGCCAGATCGTTCTATCCAAAGGGTAATTTGGGGGTTTTGTACCCCAAAAATGTTATTTTTTAGTTTTACGTGTAATTTTTATTTAAATCAAATTTTACTTTGCACCATTGGATTCGGCTTTAAAAGACGAAGTATTTGGTATTTTTATCATTTCTCTATGTATATTGGTTACAGAGATATTGAAAGTGCTAAACACAGTATGTTGTCCAATGTTATTCTTATGGAGAGTAAGAAAAATGGTATATCTCGCTTATTTATAAACTTATCCTTACGAAACTTGGTATATTGCTTTATATCGGTGTGGTCTATTAATATTTGCACAAAAAACAATTTTTTGATGATATTTTCCATAGCAGCAAACCTGCGTACTCAGCCCCATGTTATTCTCATGAAGAATAAAAACAGTTTTATCTCCCTTAATTATGAACATGTATTAATAAAACTCGGTATGTGGATTTATCTAGTTGAGGTATATTGATATTTGTATAAAAACCTATTTTTTATATTCCTTGTTTAAGCAAACCTGCATACTCATCCACGATGTTATTATTATGGAGAAAAAATGAAATGTAATAATTAGTTTATTTAGGAATGTATATTGATGAAGGTATGTGGCTATATGTGGCATTAAGGTACATATGTACGCATTGGTATTCGCAGGTTTGCTGCTACGGAGGTATTTAGTACATTACAAAAACTCATTAAACATATTATCTGTTCCAATTATGTCTCTGAACTGTAGGTATCGTAACGTATAAATACTTCGGTTTTGTAAAGAGCGGTATAAAAATATGATAGTATACTATAGCATGGAGCGTCTATTTATTAATCAGTTGTTAAGAAAGACAAAAAACTTGTTATAATATAATAGTTGCTCTATTATAATGTTGTTACAAGGGTGATACGAGGTACTTTGAAAGCAGAGTGTTTCCAATAGGGGAGCAAGTGTACTAACACTTTCAATTAGTTAGTGCGTTGGGGTTGGTTGCCCTTAAACCTTGTTCAATAAGAAACTAACGGGTAACATGTTCTAGTAATGTTATCTTATTCCTAGAATTTGAAACATATTCATTTTAGGCAGAATACTTGGACTAAATAGAACAAGAATTTAAGTTTTTTTATAATATATAACAAACGGTAACGGTATGATATAATATTCAAGCAAAAATAAACGAGCTACCCTCATTATAAGAATTTTTAAATATTTGCCATAGCAGTGATAAATACCCAAACCCGCGCGTCAGCGAACCAGCAAACCTGCATACTCAGCGAATTTACAATGATTTATGTATCATAGTAACACATTAATCCACTTACCAGAATTCATAAGAAATATGTTCGCAAAAAAGCAATGTTTAAAATATTAATTATTTTCCAATTGAATAACATTAGGGATGAGTACGCAGGTTTGCTGCAACAAGGAACACAAAATCGTGGGTTTTTATGCAAATATCAATAGAACTCATCTAAGTGAAGTCACATACCGAGTTTCATCCATATACATTCATAAATAAGCGATATATAACATTTTTTATGTTTCTCCATAAGAATAACATGAGGAACCGAGTACCTAGGTTTGCTGCTACGGGAACCATAGGTGAAAAATTTGTTTTTCGTACAAACAACAACAAACCACAACCAGATGAAGCGATATACCAAGTTTCATCAGTTTATGTTCATAAATAACCGAGATATAATTTTTTTCCTCCATAAGAATAACATTAGACAACGTACTGTGTTTAGCACTTTCAATATCTCAGTAACCAATTGACATAGAGCAATGATCAAAATAGTAATTTTTTTTAAGCTGAACTCAATGGTATGAATGAAAAATTGATTCAAATAAAAATTACATGTGAAAACTTCAAAAAACCCATTTTTGGGGTACAATACCCCCAAAACCCCCTCTTCGGATGGTGCGATTTGTCTGGTTTTCGAACTCGTTCAAATAAATGGTACTTTTCACGTTTGTACAAAATTTAATTAAGATCGGTCCTTTTTTATGAGAGTTATCGTGCTTACGGACACACACATATATACAAATTTGAACGAATGGTGTTTTTGGCATCTGGGGACCTCAAAACGAAAAGTTATCATGGTCTCAGGCTTACCATGAGTAATAGCTTATAATGGGTAATAGCTTCTTCCCTATTGGGGAAATTTGCTAAAACGAAGAATTTGGAATCCAACTTGGGGTTCACCGATTTTTCCAAATTAGTTATTTTAGTCTTGTTCCCCCAAACTATCATGGTTAACCAGAATCGTTGTTTACTCGCAAACTGTCATCTCTGTGAAAATTATTTATTACGACAGGAAAGCTCCTACGGATAATGACATGTTTCATCAACTTGTTTCTAAAGGTGAAAATCATTGGAAACATGTAACGAATTACATCAAGTAAAAAGTAAAATGAATGGACACACTCTATCCCATCTTGAATTACGAATATAAATAGCATTTTAAAGTTGTTATTTTGTTTAACTTGCTTCTCACTCACAAAACATTTTCATTAGGTATATACATTGTCATAGGGCTTGATAAAACATTTCGTTCATAAATCGATGTTTGCCTACTGACTGCTTAAGAAACCAGTTTTTATTTAGAATTTCATATTGAAATTTGTTACAAGGTAGCTGTCTACAAATAAGAATATAATTATTTTTATAAGATACAAATTGTATAAACTAAAAAGCTAAAGAGCTGACTTTTGCCGTATAAAGTGTTATAGCAAATGGTAAACAAGGTCATTATTTGAATAAAACACCAAGAAAATGCGATAGTGTTAGTTGACAAGTTCGGCCAATATATTATCATGTATTAATACCCCATATGCATTTTCTAGACAAAAGGTTTGAGGCATTAAGGACCATACATAAATTACATAACGTATTTGTTCTACATTTCAGACACCCCTCTCCCTAATATCTCCCCCATGTAACGCACGATAATGGTCGGCCATACCCCCCCCCCCAGTCTAATGTCTTACGTACCGTACCTCAATCGTAGTAGGTTTTAAAACAGCTTAAACCTGTTAAACAGAGTTTTATTAGCAGTTTGGAATTTCGATTTCAATGGTACATTAAACTATAAATTACGTTCTTGTAACAACATTTGTAATAACTTATTCCAAAGCAAAATGTAGACAAATAAACAAGACCGTTACTAATAATATAAACAACAAAATCAGTTAAAACGTAACAAATTTAATTTATAACTAATACAAATACAAAACAACTTAAAAAACTAAAGATGTGGGTGGCATTGCGCAATACTGTATCAAGTCAAGATTTTACACTCTATAACAACACAAAACATTGGTGTAAAGCAATACAGAACTTACTCAAAATACGTTATATATTTATTTTTAGTTTAGCAGTGATTAAAATAGTATGACGGAAGTGTTTTTTATAATAGTGGCTTGAAGGGTTTCTAATAGTGGCTTGAAGGTTAGTGGCCCCTAACCTTTCTCCAATACTCTGCCTCATCTAATATTTTTCTCTTTACACGCTGAGAAAAATAAAACAATATAATTAGGAACACATGTCAATTTGTAAGCGGAGTAGACACTTAATCACATGTTTTAATATAAACAGAGCAGACATGTTTAAACCAACATGTTTTTCTAACGGCGATGTTTTACGTTATTTTTCGTTTCTCTTGCTGGTAACTTTTTACAAATACTGCTGTTTTTCCCGAGTCCCTGGGATCGAGACCTTTAATTTGAACCGTTTCCCACCATCCTGTGATTTTGACTTAACAATTTCGCTTACAGGATCTATACTAATAAATTATTTTTATATTAAGATAAATAACTGTAACCTTGATTTAGATATCAATTTCATTATTTTTTAATTTTGAAATATTGATAACAGTATCAATCGATTCTGGAATGCGCCAACTCTTTGGGTTGATATGTGTGAGTTACGTAAAGTTGATCCAAACCCCCCTCCCCCACATAACGCAGCATAACGCTACGTCATGCCCCCTCCCCCCATAACTGCATTATGTAATATGTAATAAGTGCATGACCCTTTACTTTATTTCTGCGCCTTATTTTATGTAAATTAACTCTCATAAACATCATATATACATTTAATTCCTTTGTTCCTTACAAATTCATGTCCTTTTCTGATTATCGTCTTAGCAACCTCACACTCCTAGCAACGTAATCCTCTAGTTTAGTAAGAAATTAGTGCCCCCCCACCACCATGGGGGGCTATTTTTTACATTCACCTGTATATAATTTTATACTAAACTTGGATTTTATTTATTTTTATTTTCTGAACGGATTCAGTTTGATTTGAACCAAACCACCAATCAAATAATTCTGTTATAGTAAAGTAAATACTGTAGTGTGTAAGGGTGATTGTATGTTTGGTGGTTACGCTACATGCTTATTAGAGCGATTCTGTTGTAACGGGGCTTCATTTTATCCGCAGAATAATTACTTTTAAAATTTCCAGTTGGCAGTTAAAGGTCATAACTATTTTTAAACAAGATTATTTCCAAACTATAGTTTTTATTTTAAACCCTTCTACAATAAGCCATTTTTACATTACAAAACAAAACGGCAGTGCATATTGTACAGTTACGTTAATCTCAATTCCTCATTAATAGTTAAGCTGAAACAGAATTTTATCGACAAAAAACCCCATAGAACTGAAGAACAAAATTTATATTTTCAAAATAATTCATAGATCAGAACGCATTAATAATTTATTCGACTTCCATAAATATTAATTCAATAATTAATTTTCAATGTTTCATAAGTCATGGATACTGCAATATTTTTTTGAACAATAGGAAAGTTAACCGTTCATTACATCTGCAAACCTTCCATAGAGTACAAACCGAATGAAAAATTACTTTGGCCTGAAGGAATTCAGGAAGCTTTGGGTTCAGTAGCTCTTAGACAAAGAAATGCAAATTCGACTTCTGCGTCGTGAATGAAAAATGAATATTTGTGTGAGAGCCCTTGTGTGCTGCCTTGGGTAGCCTTGGGTACTTGAAGGACAACGAATTACATTTAGCCGTGTCTTTTAACTTGGGCTTTTGTTTAAGACCTATATAATTGCTGTTAACAACATGACTTAATGTAAGCAATATTGATGACTGTGAATGTAGTGTCAGAAATTGAAAGTAAAAACTTTTATTGCGAATTAAAATTATTTACAAAAAATTACATTTATACCCACATGATTTAAATTTTGTTTAACGCACAAGAAACCTCATGATGCCTTAAGTTTGTTTTAGAATTTCGTTTACTTTTTTGCCTGTTAAAAAATTGAGTTATGCAACAGAAATATAGACAAGTTTTTATACCTTTTTATCTCGAATAACGTGTAGGAATTTTACGTTTAAAATATATACTATACGGTTTTCGTTTTATTACATGGTTTAGTGTTAAAATCATTAAAAAATTATAACAAAAATCCAAATTTAAACTTGGTGTGAGATAAAGAAAAAAAAAGACGGATAGTTTTATTTTAGGAGTGAGTGATAATATTGATTTCATTAGGGTTTACTACTACATTATTGACAATAATAATATAGTTTATAAATTTTAAAATACCACATGCCTTTAAAACATTTTTATCTTTAACACTATTGCAAATCAATAGGTTTGTGACGTTTATTATGATTTATTTCTGAACACATTATATTTTTGGAAATCTGGAAAATATTGTACATATTGAATTTAAAATTTAAAATAAAGTAATTACATCAGAAGTTTTTCCCAAAACAGTGTAAGAATATATTCTTGGGGCTTTGAAAGCAAATTTAAAAACACTTCTAGAGAACAACAGAACTTGTTACACTGTACCATTATTGTTTAATATTTAACCAACTCATAAAATTTCATCTAAAAAAGTAACGGTAGAGGGTCATAAAAATAAAAGGTGCTAAGTTGTGAGACTTTGCAAAGAAGCTCTTTTTCACTTAGAAGCGACGGTTATGAGAAATAACTGCACAAAAATGAGAAATAAAATGAGAAAGAAACAAATGACTCCCCAGGGTGCCTCTAACCCCGACAACGTAGACGCAGTTACTGGTAACATAGTAATTAAACTAACAGGATAATGTTACGTTGCATGGTTTTGTATTTTCCTGCTATTGGCTCTAGAAGTGAAGCAAATTATAGGCAGCACTTCTTAAACATCCTGCTAAAGGTACATCAGGGGCTGCCTCGCAAATGTGGCCGTTCAGGAGTGCGGTGCTTATAACACAGGATAGCATGTATGTCGTGATTAAGTCAAGAGAGTTTAGACAAAATAAATTGGCCTATTATGTACTACATTTAGAATTATGTTTGTTGTTGTACAACATTTCACCTATTCTGATATTTATTAGACTTCACATTTATTAGGCGCCGAAGTCAACAGTTAACACTAAGAAATCACAGTTACAAACACGGATGATACACGGATGTTGCAGCACGAACATCGGGCCCTCGCACAACACGAACATCGGCCCTCTACAACACGAACATCGGGCCCTCGCACAACACGAACATCGGCCCTCTACAGCACGAACATCGGGCCCTCGCACAACACGAACATCGGCCCTCTACAGCACGAACATCGGGCCCTCGCACAACACGAACATCGGGCCCTCGCACAACACAAACATCGGCCCTCTACAACACGAACATCGGGCCCTCGCACAACACGAACATCGGCCCTCTACAACACGAACATCGGGCCCTCGCACAACATCGACCTTTCGCAGGTAAATAAAAAACAACCCGCTTCTTCCGGATATTGATGGCAGAAAAAAATTGCACCCCACCAAAAAATCATGTCATTTAGAAATAAAATATTTCACCTCATTATCATAAAAATATTTTAGCTTTAAGATTTATTTTTAAATATATATTACACATTCGCCGTACACAGAACATCAGAGAAAAAAAAATTTTGATCTAACAGTAATTTATAATAATATTAAATTGCTGATTTCCTCCAGAAGACGTTGGTGTGAAATGAAACTTATAATGAAAATAATATTATAAGCTGAAATTATATTATATTAACCCATTGGCGTAGACATACGAGCAGGTCTCGTTCCTTACTTGTAATTTTATTAACGTGTGAATTGGAGTATAAAATTGGTGTTTTTAAATGGATTAATGGCATATTTTAATTAAAATATTGTTTTCTTTCAGTTTAGAGAGTCGCATTGGCACACACACAGTAGACATAAGTAAAAATTAGCAAAATCAGTGTTGACCATGTGCAAGTCTCAAAGAATTAACCGATCCCGTCAACTTCCAAGCAAGCCTGCCACCGTTAATTTTACTTGGGCCCTCCCACCAACGTTGCCACAGACCGGTTAACTCATTGAGAGTTGCACAACTGGTCAGTTTTGGTCGTGTGCGGGAATCGAACCCACGAACATCGTATCGCCACCTGGCCAAGGTGTTTCCACGACGTAGCCAACTCAGCTAACACGACCAAAGGCCTGGCGGCGATATTAAGGGTTTTCAGTCAGTCCGCGCCCCTAGCGGATAGAACCGTAGACGCCCGCGGTCATTAGTTACATATTTTGCTACTAGAGTGCAGCACCAATCAATTCCCGTTATAGGCTACTACAAATAGAATAAAATTACTACCTCAATGGGTTAAAAGGATGTCAAACTTCGCCGGTTCTGAGAGTGAGCAAAAAACAAAACTATTTGGATTTTAACCGAGACGTTTGATTGAGGGGGTTGACGTTAGGGTTGAAAGGGGGCTATATAAAGGTACATCAGGGGCTGCCTCGCAAATGTGGCCGTTCAGGAGTGCGGTGCTTATAACACAGGATAGCATGTATGTCGTGATTAAGTCAAGAGAGTTTAGACAAAATAAATTGGCCTATTATGTACTACATTTAGAATTATGTTTGTTGTTGTACAACATTTCACCTATTCTGATATTTATTAGACTTCACATTTATTAGGCGCCGAAGTCAACAGTTAACACTAAGAAATCACAGTTACAAACACGGATGATACACGGATGTTGCAGCACGAACATCGGGCCCTCGCACAACACGAACATCGGCCCTCTACAACACGAACATCGGGCCCTCGCACAACACGAACATCGGCCCTCTACAGCACGAACATCGGGCCCTCGCACAACACGAACATCGGCCCTCTACAGCACGAACATCGGGCCCTCGCACAACACGAACATCGGGCCCTCGCACAACACAAACATCGGCCCTCTACAACACGAACATCGGGCCCTCGCACAACACGAACATCGGCCCTCTACAACACGAACATCGGGCCCTCGCACAACATCGACCTTTCGCAGGTAAATAAAAAACAACCCGCTTCTTCCGGATATTGATGGCAGAAAAAAATTGCACCCCACCAAAAAATCATGTCATTTAGAAATAAAATATTTCACCTCATTATCATAAAAATATTTTAGCTTTAAGATTTATTTTTAAATATATATTACACATTCGCCGTACACAGAACATCAGAGAAAAAAAAATTTTGATCTAACAGTAATTTATAATAATATTAAATTGCTGATTTCCTCCAGAAGACGTTGGTGTGAAATGAAACTTATAATGAAAATAATATTATAAGCTGAAATTATATTATATTAAAAGGATGTCAAACTTCGCCGGTTCTGAGAGTGAGCAAAAAACAAAACTATTTGGATTTTAACCGAGACGTTTGATTGAGGGGGTTGACGTTAGGGTTGAAAGGGGGCTATATAATCTGTGTTGCAAGCAATGCTTCGACCAAACATTTATTTGTCAGGAGGCGTTACACCCTGCCACCGTTAATTTTACTTGGGCCCTCCCACCAACGTTGCCACAGACCGGTTAACTCATTGAGAGTTGCACAACTGGTCAGTTTTGGTCGTGTGCGGGAATCGAACCCACGAACATCGTATCGCCACCTGGCCAAGGTGTTTCCACGACGTAGCCAACTCAGCTAACACGACCAAAGGCCTGGCGGCGATATTAAGGGTTTTCAGTCAGTCCGCGCCCCTAGCGGATAGAACCGTAGACGCCCGCGGTCATTAGTTACATATTTTGCTACTAGAGTGCAGCACCAATCAATTCCCGTTATAGGCTACTACAAATAGAATAAAATTACTACCTCAATGGGTTAAAAGGATGTCAAACTTCGCCGGTTCTGAGAGTGAGCAAAAAACAAAACTATTTGGATTTTAACCGAGACGTTTGATTGAGGGGGTTGACGTTAGGGTTGAAAGGGGGCTATATAAAGGTACATCAGGGGCTGCCTCGCAAATGTGGCCGTTCAGGAGTGCGGTGCTTATAACACAGGATAGCATGTATGTCGTGATTAAGTCAAGAGAGTTTAGACAAAATAAATTGGCCTATTATGTACTACATTTAGAATTATGTTTGTTGTTGTACAACATTTCACCTATTCTGATATTTATTAGACTTCACATTTATTAGGCGCCGAAGTCAACAGTTAACACTAAGAAATCACAGTTACAAACACGGATGATACACGGATGTTGCAGCACGAACATCGGGCCCTCGCACAACACGAACATCGGCCCTCTACAACACGAACATCGGGCCCTCGCACAACACGAACATCGGCCCTCTACAGCACGAACATCGGGCCCTCGCACAACACGAACATCGGCCCTCTACAGCACGAACATCGGGCCCTCGCACAACACGAACATCGGGCCCTCGCACAACACAAACATCGGCCCTCTACAACACGAACATCGGGCCCTCGCACAACACGAACATCGGCCCTCTACAACACGAACATCGGGCCCTCGCACAACATCGACCTTTCGCAGGTAAATAAAAAACAACCCGCTTCTTCCGGATATTGATGGCAGAAAAAAATTGCACCCCACCAAAAAATCATGTCATTTAGAAATAAAATATTTCACCTCATTATCATAAAAATATTTTAGCTTTAAGATTTATTTTTAAATATATATTACACATTCGCCGTACACAGAACATCAGAGAAAAAAAAATTTTGATCTAACAGTAATTTATAATAATATTAAATTGCTGATTTCCTCCAGAAGACGTTGGTGTGAAATGAAACTTATAATGAAAATAATATTATAAGCTGAAATTATATTATATTAAAAGGATGTCAAACTTCGCCGGTTCTGAGAGTGAGCAAAAAACAAAACTATTTGGATTTTAACCGAGACGTTTGATTGAGGGGGTTGACGTTAGGGTTGAAAGGGGGCTATATAATCTGTGTTGCAAGCAATGCTTCGACCAAACATTTATTTGTCAGGAGGCGTTACACCCAACCGAGCAACCGCAGTCGAGTGGTTGCCAAGTTGTTGTTCTTTTCTTGTCATCCAGGAGATTAGTAGGGCGTTAGTGAGAGACCACATTTGAATTATCTTTCAATGACAAAGTGTTTAACTTAAAGCTAATTTTTTGTTTATTTATTGATAAAAAAGTACCAATGTTATTTCTTAAACGACCAAAAAAGTATTTCGCGGGATCTTTAAATCCTTATAATAACCTTTTTAAATTAATGAAATTTAAAATAAAATATTTTGTTAAGATTTGAATTATTATTGAATTTAAAAGGACGATAAACTAATTAATATGATTGCATGAGTTTTACCCGGCAATATCAGAGGCAATGTTTTACCCGGAAACATGTAGGTGCGGGATGTAATTAACAAGTAAATCTCATAAAACATTTAGAAAAATCCTCAAAAAACTGTTTGTGATCTTATTATTGGACTGTTTATGATTTACATAAACAGGCCACGTGTGAGGGAAATCTCATTCCGTGTTGATCACATTTCCACTTTCAGTTTATATGAACAGGAATTTAGATTCAAGTTTTCACTTTTATAGAATTTACAATATTAATACCCTGGTGCAAAATGGAGCTATGTGCTACTATAAAAATAGTAATTTAAATTCTTGCAATCTCCAAAACCCCTCCTCCCCTACTATTGAACATTAAGTTTACTTTTCCCTGTGTTTGAATGTAAAACAGAAGCTGGTTTATTCAAAACCACTCGACGCAGCGCTGGCGTGGCGGTCGACACTGTTGCTACGGCACGACGTTGTTTATTGGCGTTTGTCAATACTGATTCGGTTCCTATTAATTAGCGTTATTTTGTTTGGATAACAAATGCGGTTAACGTTCGAAACGGTTGCGTTGCACCAACTCACACCAACGCTGCCACAGATCCCTCTAGTCGAAATAAACGTAATTGCATCGGTTTGAAGCGGGATTTTCATGGGGTGCAATGAATAGTGTATTCAATTAGCCACGATCAAACTGGCAGTTAAATTACTAAAATAAAAGTACGTTGGGATTGTTACGCTTACGATTTAAAAATATCCTCTTTGAAAACACTTATAAATTAATAATCTATTGTATCGTCCATAAGAATTAATTGAGATAACTACTTTACATGTAGGCAGATTATGCAATAAAATTAGGGGCCACGTAGGTTCCAATTTCCTGTTTCAATAACATAAAACCTAACCATGTATATTAATCGATGTGAGCGATACAAACATACATACATGTTAATGATGGATCAAACGCAAAACAATATTTCTTACTATCTATCATATCGTTTATGGTTGTAATCAGTAGCCTAGTAAGGAATAGAAATGGCTAGAAATGGAGATTCACGTTCCTCTATTGCATCCCTACCAAGTATGTAGAAACAACGGAGATGAACGCCCCACGACCGCCACACATACCACGTGCATAGAAGCTAAAGAGAAGCACGTCCCTCCGATGCTACCCCTACCAAGTATGTAGAAACAACGGAGATGAACGCCCCACCACCGCCAAACATACCACGTGTGTAGATGTAGAAGCTAATGCACGTACCTCCGATGCTACCCCTACCAAGTATGTAGAAGCAACGGAGAACGCCCCACTACCGCCACATATTCCACCTAGGCCTATGTAGTACCCAAAGCGAAGCATGCCCATCCATCGCCAGTCCTACCAAGTATGTAGATGCAAAAGAGAAGCACTTCCTTCAACCGCCACTCCTACCACGTATTAGAATCAACAGGAAAGCACATCCACTGTCAACACTACCAAACATGTAGAAGCAAAAGAGAATCACGTATCTTCGCCCTCTTTTTCTCTTCTACATATGGGTGGTGGTGGAGGGTCGTACTTATATGTTGCTTCTACATACATTGTAGGGGTGCCGGAGGAGGGACGAGTTTCTGGTTGCTTTTGGCGGGTGTGGTGTGGGTGGGTTATTAATGTTATTAATGTTATTAATTTATAACGTGGTGGGTGTGGCGGTGGAGGGCATGCTTCTCTTTTGTTTCTACTCTTTCTCCCCCACCCTTACCACAAATTTAGAGCTTAATCAGTCACCTGGAGTAATTAATGAGTAAATGTTAAATTTTAAATAATTTAGCAATAAAATCTTGTTGGAATCATTATGTTCCTTGGTAGGGTAGACGAAGGACCACCCTAAAGCTATATCAATATCAACACAAGCAATACTTGTCAACTTCTAAGTGCAACTACAACCTAAATTTGATATCTTATGTGATCCGATGTATTGAATAAAACAACCTGCTTGAAATAAGATGATGGACTTCACAGGCTGGAAAGTTAGCCCCGATGTCAAATATGTTTCACATTGTGAAAACTGTATGGTCATTTTTTATAATAACTATAAAACATGATAAATATAAACAAGTAAAATACTAGCCTTTCTGGGTTTTTACTGTTTTTCAAGACCATTACAAAACTGTTATTTTATATTCTACCATAATACTAAATTGCATGTTGGTTCTGCGTAGCACTGCAGTCTATGTCAATCAGTCAGTCACTCAAACCATAGATTAAGCATACTCCTAAGGAGTATGCTTAATCTATGCTCAAACCACGTGGTTTTACTGAGGCAAATGGTAGGATGAATAATTTAAATAAAAATAATTAAAACATATTTATTTATCAAAACGTGTAAAGAATTACTTAAAATAATTGGTCATTTCTTTAATGTTACTTGGAATTATTGTGTGTTAAAACATAACAGATCACAACTTTTAGATTTAAAAAAATATTTTTATAGTATACGGAGGATAAGTAATGCTATGTAATACTACACTCGCCACTATGGAAATCTTAAAAGTTCGAAATTTTTTAAACTTTTAATGCTCTACGAAACCGAAAAAACATGATTATAGTTGCATAAGTCAAAAACTAATTTCAATAGTCTTCATTAAAGTTTTTTAATGTACAATAATTAACGTAGTTCGTTTCAGTTGTATTTATCTAGCATATTGATACGTATAATTATTTTTTTATGTTAAGGATTTATGTCTGAATAGGTCAACATGCATAAACAATATTTTGTAACTTCTAGAAAATGTTCTTAATAAAACATACGTTGATTAGGCTTACCACAGATTATATCACACTATCAAATAATTTATTTCCGAGTGGTCAGGTTTATGTTGACTTTCTCGTTTAAAATAATATGCTATATATTCTTAATTTTTACGTATTTACATTTATTTATAGTATATTTAAGAGTTTAGTTGCAGCTAAGCAACTGATCTGACTTTTATCAGATGAAGGAGCAGCTACAGCTATATACGTGTGAAGTACGAACATAAATTAAATTGTCTACATCAGTTTACGTTCAACATTTTTGAGCCCGATGCTTATTTAGTAATTTAACAATCTTAATTTTCCCAAATTTAAACTGCTTAGGTATCTCATAATAATTCATAATAGATCGCCAAATTAGCCAAAGCCAATTAAACAATTGACTGGCCTTCTCCGTGGAAAGCTCCTTAAACCGTAATTTGTTACATGGGATTGTATTTATGTCCGTAGTAACTCGATACGCAGAGGTGTACCGCGTCCTGGATTGTAATTTGTGCTGTATCCGAGTATATTTCGTTATTCTTTTTTTACAGAAAGTTACTTCTCATAAATGTCACATCTAAGTGAGAAAGAGCTTTTCCACAAAGTCGAAAAATTCGTAAATTTTATTTTCGTTCCTTTCCCTTCCCTCCACAAATTAACGTACGTTACGATAAGTGTTTTTTGTTTGTTGTATTTTCAATGTTATTGCAATTTGATCTTAAACCGTATGGCCCTCTAGTTATGAAGTTAGGAAGATAGGAAGTTTTACTTTTAGAATCTTGCTTATCGTCTGTAGAAATAGTATTTATTTGTACAGCGTGAGCCAAGAAAACCAACAGGGACATTTTTGAACTATAATTTCTCAGCTGTTATAACAGCTGGAGAGTTCATTGTTGTGGCGAATAAATGTTTATTTAATGCCATTTAGAGATTAGTTACCATAGTTTATCATAGAGTCATAGAGACATTTTTCAAGAGTTATGAATCTTTTACTTCTACACAACGTCCGTTTCGTGCTCACTTCAACGTTGGCCGTCATGGTGCCATTCTAAATCGAAAATCTATTCAAAGGTAGGTTAGTAATTTCTGGAACACAGCTTCTGTACTCCAAATCAAACCCAGTAACAGACCTCGGACAGTTCGAACGCCAAAAAACATTTAAATGGTTCGTGCAAGTGTTCTGCATTGTCCTAGCGCTCAGCCTGTAAACATTCAACTGCTTTGGAAAGTTCGAATTCGTCTGTCCGCAGAATATTGCATTTAGATTTTAATTTCCATACCTATAAAATAGTTATGGTGCAGAAACTGTACGAGAAGGATTTCTATTTACGCCTTACCATGTGTCAAAGACTTTTGCAGCATGTGAATGAAGCGATTCTTCTTCAAGTAGTGGTTATGTCAGATGAAGCTCATTTTGAACTGTCGGGTAAAGTTAATAAATAGAATTTCTGTTATTAGTCTGCAGAGTATCTAAAAGACCTACATGAACGACCACTTCATCCACAAATACCCCCGTCGCAGCAAACCTTCTTACCCAGCGAACTTCTAATGAACGTAAATGTCATAATAACACATTATACCAGGATTCATAAGAAATATATTCACAAATAAGCGATTTATAAAACATTAATAATTCTCCAAGAGAATAACGTTGGGGATGAGTATGCAGGTTAACTGCAACAGGAAACATAAAATAATGGGTTTTATGCAAATCCCCATAGAACTCATCTAGGTGAAGTCACGTACCAAGTTTCATCCATATACACTCATAAATAAGCGATAAATAACATTGTAATTATTTTCCACAAGAATAACATGGGTACCGAGTACCCAGGTTTGCTGCTACGGGATCCATTGGCATAAATTGTTCTTTTGTGCAAACAACAATAAACTACACCCAGATGAAGCCAATTCGTCACCCAGATGACCAAGTTTCGTCAGTGTATGTTCATAATTAAGCAAGAAATAATTTGTTTATTTTTCTCCATAAGAATAACATTAGACAACGTACTGTGTTTAGCACGTTCAATATCTCAGTAACCTATTGACGGGAAGCAATGATCAAAATACCAAATTGTTTTGTTTTTTAAGCTGAACTCAATGGTATAAATTGAAATTTGATTTAAATAAAATTACAAGTGGAAAACCAAAAAGAATTTTTGGGTACAAACCTCCCTTCAGATGGTGCGAGTTTTTGAACTCATTCAAATAAATGGTACTTTACACATTTGTACCAAATTTCATTAGGTTGGGCCTATTTTACGAGAGTTATCGTGCTTACGGACAGTCTCTAACACACACACACACACACACACACACACACACACACACACACACACACACACACACACACACACACACACACACACACACACACACACACACACACACACACACACACACACACACACACACACACACACACTCAATGGTGTTTTTGTTATCTGGGGACCTCAAAACGAGAAGTTATCATGGTGTCAGGCTTAAGTCTTACCATGCCACCTACGGTAATAGCTTCTTCCCTATAGGGGAAATTCGCTAAAAGTGACGGTTTGATGTGGAGAGGCGCGGTTTGGGATCATTGGCCCATAGTTTTTTAGTACGATCGGGAAATGGCTGTTACTGTTACCTCGGTCCGCTATGTGGCCATGCTCATACATTTCCCGATGTCACAGTTATGTCAGTTAGGACCAACCCACGCTGTATTTTGTTTCAGCAGGATGGTGCTATTACTTTCACACATTAGAGGATACAATGACTGTTTACGTCAACTGTTTGGTGATATTCCATGGTCTGCAAGATCCCCGGACCTGACCTTTTGTGACTGTTGGCTGTGGGGCTATTTGACGAGTAAAGTCTTTGTTTCAAAGCCCCAGAACATTTCGATCTGAAGCAGTTCATAAGGAATAAGATCACTGCGATTCCTCAGTATATGTTGCAGAATGTTACAGCAAGTATGCAGAAAAGGTGGGAGGCCTGTATGGATGAGGATGGACGACACTCGAGGGACATTATCTACCATAAGTATAAATGGCTATATAATTAAAATATTTTAGTGGTGTTTGTAACATTAAAATATGGTTAGTTATTGAGTTATTTCGTTTCAAAAGTGTCCCAATGTGTTTTTTGCTCACCCCATACTAATAGATTTTGCATAAAACATTATCAAGGTTTCATGCAACTTCCCTTGGTAATACTGAAATAGGGAGTGTCAAATAGTAAAAATTACAACACGAATACTACGAGTATATTAGTGACCAGCACATTATATAGTTACTTAATCTAAATACATCATCCCGCTTCAGATATAGTATTTTCATCAAACACAACTCCATTGTTGTGTTAATTAACACGAAATCAGTTGCCATCTTTAATTTCATTGATAAACAAATTTCATCCAATTGCTAGAACTGTTATTGTTTGATTATGAATTTAAAAATATTTACAGTTATAATTAAGCTTAATGTTAACTAATTGATAAAGAATGGGGGATAGTTTTTATCGAATTTCCTATGGAATAGTGAGCTATTAGCATGGTCGGCACTGTGAAACTAATGCCCGGGACCACCATTGAAGTTCCTAACGTGACTACGTGGGGATTATTGAATATGATATATACATATGTGTTTGTGTGCGGGTGTGTGTGTGTGTGTGTGTGTGTGTGTGTGTGTGTGTGTGTGTGTGTGTGTGTGTGTGTGTGTGTGTGTGTGTGTTTACATTCTATCGGTCGCATATTTTGTCCTATTTACTTCACATTTGATAGAGACATTCCTTTCTATAATCATTGGGCAAGTTTGTGGGGCAAATCAATCGTAAAACTCTAACCCCCTTTTTTGGATTTTAAGTATTTTATGTTGAGTTTTGGCCCCCAAATGGGTCTGAATATCCCCAAAGTTTGAGTATTAAATTAAAGGGCATAAACAGACGAAAATGTTAAGCCCTCCTTCATCATTCTAGCAAAGATACTCATCGAGTGCAAGATATTAAAGGAAGTGCAAGTTGACTAAACACAGCACATTGCTGTTTTTAATATCTTGACACAGTGTCACCCCTAATATTGCACCCAGATCCCAACTTTTGATCCTGATGGGCCCTCCTCCTAACCTTATAATGCATACTAGTACCATCCCAATATTGCATTTAAATAGAATCAGGTGCATCAGAACAGCCAAAAAATCAAATGTTTTCCATTAAAAATAAATGGCACCTGTGTTTGAATAAACCTGTTATTTGACTTTTTGAAGTTTTTAATGTGGAAATTTTCTTCCCTCATCCTAGCGTGCTGCGTGCAAACTCGTTACAACTTAGAAGAGCTTTATTATCTTCTATAGTTTACTTCAGTTCCACACTTTTTGGTTTATGACCTCAACAGAGGAAATCAACGATTGAGATCAAATTAATTTTAAAATCAATATATTATTGTCTCGCTGTTTTCTAGTTTACGTCTTTAAAAGTTTTCTACAGTCAAAATTATATCTTCTGTTATGCTTTTTTAGTTTATAAACAGCTAATGGTCGATTGAATTGTATACTATTGAGTCCACAGAATTTGCCTGAAGCTGTGTTTGTAAGCAGCAAATCTCAGCTGCCATAACCTAACCATTGATTCGATTCTTGCACTTTTGTAATATCAGTCAGATACATGAAGTGTGTTGCGATATTTCCTTGCTATAAATACGAGGAGAACACAACTTTGTCTAGAATTATGATATTTTTTTGGGGGGAGGGGGTAATAAAGCCTATCTAACAGATATCAGCTGTTCATTACTTTTGGACTAGGTGTTTTGTAACTTGCCGGCTTCTTTCACTTGTGGGTATCTTTTTTCTTATTTTTTTTTACCAACGGCATTTTTGTTAATAGAGTACACAAACGCTTTTAGGGAAAGTGATTCAAACCCCTGAAATTGTTGGTAAACACCCCGAGATTTGAACCCGTGACCCCTTGAACCGAAGTCCAAGACGCTAACCGTTAGGCTAGCGAGACGCCCCCTTCAGGTAAACCTAGCTATCACTCTATGAATTACAAGTGGCAGTACTATAGTCTATACAACTCCCAAGTGATCCGAACTGCCTGACTTATCTACTTTGAAAAGTTGTCAACAGGCTATACAACCCCAAAGTTATAAGAACCTCTGACTTATCTGCTATGAACATTTTTCCACAGGCTACCCAACACCCAAGTGATCCGAACTGTCTGACCTATCTGGTATGAACTACAAGCTGTCAACAGGCTATACAAATCCCAAGAGATCAGAACCTCTGACTTATCATTCATATATGAGTGACAAGTCCCGAATTGATTGTGGATTCGTAGTGGACTTCCAAGAATAGGAACTACGAGAAGTGAGGATGTTATATTATTTTCATCGAGTTGTGGGAATTCAAAATATTTAAATTATTGAAAAACCCATCGGTATTTATAATTGGATCGCATTAATAGTCATGGATTTTTCTATTTACTTTATACGTGTGGCATTTCAAATTGCCTATAATCATGACACTACAAAATTACAGTCCTACGAGAACAAGCAATAAAGAATTAGTTTTTTTATTTCAAAATGGATGCATTCATACGATAGGCAAATTGTTTACTTTTATTGCGAATTGTAGTAAAAATATATATTTCACATTCTCAGAACTTACAGAAACTTTTAAGTTACCATTATTTTATTTCCGTTTTATAGAACATCTAAATTTTTTTTAACACATTAGTTTCGCTATATAACATTTTGTATATTTGAATACAACTTAATTTTAATGCTTCCATGAAAAATATGATTTCTAAAGTCATTGCTTGATTATTGCTATATTAAATTCAAAACCATTTTCTATGAAAAAAACATTTCAAAATACTAAACTAGATATACCGGAATGTTTTTATTCTTGTACAATCTTTAACTGCCCGTCACAATTTGCTAAACACCTTGAGTGGCAGTCTACACATTGCAAAGGACCGAATCGGCTTTAGTTACAAGAACAAGCCGATGGTTGCTCATATCAAGTGTGTAGGAGAAAAGCAACTGCATGATCAGTATGTTAAGATTAAGTAACTGCATTTATTTTGTTTTCATTAGCATAAACCCTAATCCCTTAAACCCGTATTTCCTTCCTACTATCTAAAATATATATGACACTGGGAGATTTAAACTATGAATCTGTGAAAAGAAGTATTAAAAGTAACGTTGGATGTAAAATTTATTAATTAGGTTACGGTAGGTTGAAATACAGTTCATTAGTAGTAAATTTAATTATAGTAGTAATTCTGCAATCCATAAATACAATAATTATCAATACCACAATTCTGACGGATTGATTAACGAACACATTAATTACAACTCCAGACGCTTGTTGTCGTCAAAATTAAAAGCGATGGTATAAACTAGGCTTATTTACTAGGTTCGTTTCGAAGATAAAATTTCTAACCAACAGATTATTGTTATTAATTATTGCTTGGGTGTTTCATACTTATATTTAAAACTATGAAGACATAAATCCTAATTTAGATTAATATAATCTAATTTATATCCCCTTATTCTGTGGAATAGGGGAAACGGGGCATTATAATATCAAATACTAAATATTATGGACTTTTCACAATTTATCGTAGACATTATTGTACGTTATTCAACACAACGTACAAGTATATTTTCCATTATCTTCAATCTACTCTACTGACCGGGGAATTTGTATCTTACTAATATCTTAATGACTGTAATGTTTGGACTTAATCTAAATTTAACGATTATTTATCAGTGTTTCCAGTGTGATTAGCTCCAATCTAGTAAGTTTAATGTTGTTCTTATCAAAACCTAAGACCATTGATACCAACGTAAAGAGAGGAAAGGCAGCTTTTAATACCTAAATTAACATATTACCATTTTATCTAAAGTTTGAATCTATGAAATTCGATTAACCATGGGCTAATTAATACCACACTAAAATATATCAGAATGTTTATCCTTTACTTAAAATGCTCTCATAGAAACGTCACAAAACATTATTAAGGTAACTTGTAGTTTGTTCTATACACTACACTGCCTAGTTAAATACTCTTTGCTACTGTACTACAATAACATACGCATAACATATTTTTTGATTGTTCAGTGTACACTGTGTGGGTTTATAGATGGTAAATTCAGAAATACATAATATGCATCTATTTAATTACTAACACGTCTCCAAAAAAGAAATAGTTCTAATTGTTGAACATCGTCAAAACATATTGAACTGATATTTTTTTAATGCATTACTCTAAAAATAATACGGTGATAACAAATTGGAATTTTTTCATCAAATATCTAGATTCTCTAATACTCGTAGTTTCCCTGAGTTTAGTGTTGGGATACCATTCTTGTGTGTGAAGTCTAGGTTTCTGACAGCGTTTTTCTATCTATTATTGTCAGCTCAGTTGTGTGCTGCAACAAACAATAAAAATATAGTAATACTATTTGTATCGATGCAAAATTAAATGCCCTCATAGCAGCAAACGTGCGTACTCAGCAAATTTATAATACGTATATATCGCAAGAGTCTTAATACCGCATTAAGCTTTGTACCAAGTTTCTTTAATTTGCATTCACAAATAAGTGATACGTAAAATTTTAATTATTCTCCATAAGAATAACATGGCGTCTGAGTATGCAGGTTTTCTGAAACAAGGAACACAAAAATGGGTTTTATACAAATATAAATATAACTCAACATGATAAAGCCACATACCATGTTTTATTAATTTATGTTCATAATTAAGGGGAAAACATATTTTACTTATTCTCCATAAGAATAACAGGGGGGCTGAGTACGCAGGTTTGCTGCTACGAGAACTATCAGCAAAATAAATCTGTTTTCGTGCAAATATCAAAAGATCAAAATGAAAAAAAAAACATATACCAAGTTTTGTCGGAATTCGTTCATAAATAAGCAAGGTATAACATTTTTCTTATTCTCCATAAGAATAGTATTGGATAACTGTGCTTAGCACTTTCAATGTTTCTGTAACAAATTGACGTAGAACATTGATCAAAACACCAAATTTTGTGTTTTTAAGCTGAATCCAATGGTGAACATTAACATTTTACCTTTTAAAATATTATATTTGAAAAATAAAACACTTTTGGGGTGTATATACCCCCTAAAATATTCCTTCCGATAAGTCGATCCGTCTGGTTTTGAGTTTAAGGTCATAAATGGTGATTCATTCGTTTGTACCAATTTTCCTAAAAATCGGACCATTTATACAGGGTATTAACAAAATACCCCCGTAGCAGCAAACCTGCATACTCAGCGAATTTCCAATGCATATTAATTTATCTTAATACCACATAAAGCCACACACCAAGTTTCATCAATATACATTCATAAATAAACGATTTATGACATTTTAATTATTCTCCATAAGAATAACATGGCGGCTGAGTATGCAGGTTCGCTGCTATGGGAACTATCGGGCAAAAAAAGGATTTTTGTGCAAATATCAATAGAACACAATGAAATGAAGCAATATACCAAGTTTCGTCAGGATACGTTGATAAATAAGCGAGATATACAATTTTTCTTATCCTCCATAAGAATAACATTGGACAACGTACTGTGTTTAGCACTTTCAATATCTCAGTAACAAATTGACGTAGAGCAATGATTAAAACATCAAATTGTGCGTATTTTTAAGCTAAGTCCAATGAAAAAAACTAAAATTTTACTTTTTCAAAAATTGTATGTAAAAAACTCAAAAAACCCATTTTTGGGGTACAAAACCCCCCCAAAATACCCCTTCGGATAGCTCGATCCGTCTGGTTTTCGAACTTAAAGTCATAAATGCTGCTTTACACGTTTGTACCAAATTTCATCAAAATCGGACCTTTTTTACGAGAGTTATCGCACCCACGGACACATATATATATATATATACAGTTTCAAACGAATGGTGTTTTTGGAGTCTGGGGACCTCAAAACGAAAAGTTATCATGGTCCCGGGCCTAGGTCTTACCATGCCGACTACGGTAATAGCTTCTTCCCTATAGGGGAAATTCGCTAAAAACCTTTCAGGATTTTGGGATATGATTCCACATACAAAAATAAAGAAAAGGTTATCTGTCTGCACATGATTTCTATTATTTTCTATTATATCTTATCTTAAAGATATAAATTTTAACTTGTTACGTACCTTTTTAAGAACATTTTCTTTCTTTTTGTGTGAGGAATCATATCCCAAAGTCCTGAAGGTTTTTTTAACACTCTGTATATACAGTTTTTAACGATTGGTGTTTTTGTCTTCTGAGGACCCCAAAACCAAAAGTTATCATGATCCCCGGTCTAGATCTTACCATGCTGACTAATGTAATAGCTTCTTCCCTAAAGGGGGAAATTCGCTAAAATAGTAGTTTTCATCACTAGGATCAAAAGTGGCTCTTTTTAGTGCGCAATGCGCCTCGCTTTTAAAAACGATTAAGCACCAAAAAGACACTTTTGCTCCGAGTGAGGAACAACGTTTTTTATCATAATGCGGGATTAGACTTTTAATCGTTGAAAATTTTAACTATAAAGTTGTATATTTCAGGTTATGTTTACAAAGTAAGTAATATACAGTGTTGACATTTCTGTTATTTACAAACAGTACTTTTTATAACGTGTGGTAAGGAACGCTTCTATCATGTATAGATAAAGAAAACAGCTGACTTTTTACGCGCTAGGTCTTAAAAAAGATCACAGCGGATTTTTTAGGTCGTAGCACAATAAAGTGACGTTTTGCGTACTATTAAGAGAACCAAAACCAGGTGGATTTCGTGCAGAATGATAAAAAGTGTTTTTACTGTACCGGTTTATAATCTCTGTTCACCAATTCAAAACCATGTACAACGTCCTAATGATACAATTTTCCAGACACCAGAAATTACCAAATAACAATATTTGAAACACAAGGGTAAATAGGATAAAACTATTTATTCCCGTTCTGCATGCAATTTTAAGTACTTTGTTGTAGTCTTTAATTTGTCGGTGATGTTTGGAATAATTTCCAAGTGAATATTTAAATTTTACACTTACGTTAAGTAATATTTTTAAATACAATATAGTACCCTGACTATTAGGGTCGTGTATTAATGCTCGTATACTTAATATTTAAAAACTCTTTAATCACAACAAAAAGGTGTCTATTTTGTTATCCACACTAAACTTTATATTTTAGGCTATCTGAAAATTGTCAGTAGAGGTTCATGCTACCAAACAATCATATTGTCTCAGGGATAGCTACTATTGTCTATTGTTCATTTTCATAACTAAATTATTGAGTCGTTGTTTTACTTTCTCCCCCTTATACATAGTACTAGAATTTCCTATGCTCAGCTTGCGCATCCCATTTTGAAAGCGAGAAGAGTAAATAGTCAAATAGCAAACAAAACAACTGCAGTTGTTAGATATAATCCTTATAATAGCTGTTTATTGGATTTAATGGAATTAAGAAAATACCCCCGTAGCAGCAAACCTGCGTACTCAGCGTATTTCCAATGCATATATGGTATCTTAATAGCACATAAAGCCACATACCAAGTTTCATCAATGTGCATTCATAAATAAACTATTTATCACATTTTAATTATTCTCCATAAGAATAATATGGCGGCTGAGTGTGCAGGTTTGCTGAAGCAAAGAACACAAAAAACGGGGTTTTATTCAAATATCAATATAACTCAAGTAGGAAAAGCCACCAAATTGTATTAATTTATGTTCATAATTAAGGGAGATAACACGTTACTTATTCTCCATAAGAACAACATGGGGGCTGAGAATACAGGTTTGCTGCTGCGGGAACTATCAGCCAAAAACTGTTTTTTAGTGCAAATATCAATAGACTATAACGATATGAAGCAATATACCAAGTTTCATCAGAATGAGTTTATAAATAAGCTAGTTATACAATTTTTCTTATTCTCCATAAGAATAACATTGGATAACGTACTGTGTTTAGGACTTTCAATATCTGAGTAACCATTTGACATAGAGCAATGATCAAAACACGAAATTGTGGGTCTTTTTAAGCTGATTCCAATGGAAAATACTAAAATTTAACTTTTTCAAAAATTATAAGTAAAATACTCAAAAACCCATTTTTGGGATACAAACCCCCCCCCCAAAAAAAAATACCCCTTCGGATGGAGCGATCTGTCTGGTTTTCGAACTTAAAGTCATAAATGCTGCTTTACACGTTTATACCAAATTTCGTCAAAATCGGATTATTTTTACGAGAGTTATTGTGCTCACGGACACACATATTTATATAGATAAACACAGTTTTGAACGAATGGTGTTTTTGGCATCTGGGGACCTCGAAACGAAAAGTTATCATGCTCCCGGGCTATAACATAACATAGGGGCTGAGTACGCAGGTTTACTGCTACGGTAACTATGCCAAGTTTCGTCAGGATAAGTTGATAAATAAGCAAGATATATAGTTTGTCTAATGCTCCCCAAGAATAACATGAACAACGTGCTGTGTTTAGCACTTTCAATACCAATTGTCGTAGAGCAATGATCAAAACACCAATTTTTTAGTTTTTTAAAGCTGAATTTAATGGTGAAAAGTAAAATTTGATTTAATAAAATATTTTATGTAAACAACTCAAAAAATCCACGAACCACCCCCCCACCCAAATAAAAATACAAAACCCCCCCAAAATACCCCTTTGGATAAAGCGATCCGGCTGGTTTTCAAGCTTAAAGTCATAAATGTTACTTTACATGTTTGAACCAAATTTCATAAAAATCGGACCATTTGTACGAGAGTTATCGTACCCACGGACACACACACACACAAATATATATATATATATATATATATATATTTATATATATATATATTTATATATATATTTATATATATATATATATATATATATATATATATATACAGTTTTGAACTGATGGTGATTTTGCATTTGGGAACCTCAAAACGTAAAGTTATCATGGTCCTGGGCCTAGGTTTTACCATGCCGACTACGGTAATAGCTTCTTCCCTTTAGGGGAAATTCGCTAACATGCTGAGGACTTGTAAGTCCCATGGGGCAGAGCCCTGAGCCTAATTAGAAAATCTAAAGGCAGTTTGTACATCTCCACACATAGACGACAGTGCTAGAGACGACAACAGTTTCCCGATTTTAATAAAACGTGGTATGTAGATACTAATCCACAATATCTCATGGTTTGTTTTATTTGTTCAGGGTAATTATCCCCCCACAACCACTAAAAAACTTGAAAAATCTAAATTTATCAAAAAAATCGTGAAATTCAATTTTAGCAAATTTCCCCTATAGGGAATAAACTATTACCGTAGTCGGCATGGTAAGACCATGATAACTTTTAGTTTTGAAGTCCCCCCCCCAGCTGCCAAAAACGTTTTTCGTTCAAAACTGTGAGCCGTCTCCCATCATCCTTCGATTTGCCGAATTCCCACAATTTCGACTTAAAAATTTCGCTTACAGAATTATATATAAAGATTAGTTTGAAGCATAATTTTATTAACATATATATAAGTGTCCGTGGGTGCGATAACTCTCGTAACAAATTTTCGACTTTGATGAAATTTGGTACAAACGTGTAAAGCAACATTTATGACTTTAGGTTCGAAAACTAGGCAGATTAACCCATTCAATAATGTATTTTGGGGGGGGGTTTTGTTCCCAAAAAGTGGGTTTTTTGAACTTTTAACATATCATATTAAAAAGTTAAATTCTAGTTTACACCATTGGATTTAACTTAAAAAACACAAAATTTGGCATTTTTATCATCTCTCTACGTCAATTGGTTACCGAGATATTGAAAATGCTAAACACAGTACGTTGTCCAATGCCATTCATAAGGAGAATCCGGACAATTTTATATCTCGCTTATTTACAAACGAATACTGACCAAACTTGGTATACGGTATATCGCTTATTTATGAATGTATATTGATGATCCTTAGAATGTGGCTTCACCTAGTTGAATGTTATCGAATTTTGCATAAAAACCCATTTTTTGTGTTCCTTGTTGCAGAAAACCTACGAATTCATTCCCATGTTATTCTTATGCAGAATAATTAAAATGTTATATATCGCTTATTTATGAATGTATATTTTTAAAACTTGGCATGTGGCTTCACCTAGTTGAATTATATTGATAGTTTAATAAAAAACAATTGTTTGTGAAGCTTGTTTCAGCAACCCTACGTACTCATCCCCCATGTTATTCTTAAGGAGAACAATAATTAAAATGTTATATATCACTTATTTGTGAATATGTTTTTATGAAAATTGGTAAGCGGCTTTGTGTGGTATCAAGACATGCATTTGAAATTTGCTGAGTGCACAGGTTTTCTGTGAGGAGGGTATTTTTATTTTTCATAGAAACCATAAATGCTAGATACAATTTTCTTATCACGATTAAAGAAAGCTTAAAACTAAATAAGTTAGTATTTTGAATTATTCTACGATTATTGGTTGTGGAGAAAATTTGAATTTTCATTTAGCGGTAAACAGCACGTTATCCAATCACATTCTTATGTAGAAAACAAAAATGAAAATTTTTATTTTATTTATGTATTGTTCCAAGCTCTGGGGTAATAAGGGGGCATTCCCCCACTTAAAACCTCTATGGTAGCAAAGGATTCTGTAGTGCTCCCAAAAAAACAGGGGAGAACATTTCTGCAAAGTTAGTTAGAATATTTTCTGTACATTCTACCGTACTTCATATTCTATGGTAGTAAATAAAAAAATGTATTCATTAAAGTTGGATTACAAAGGAGAACGAATGTGTCGGTTTCTGATACCGTTTATTTTATTGCTAACAGTAGATAGTCGTTGATTTTATTGCTAACAGTAGATAGTCGTTGATTTTATTGCTAACAGTAGATAGTCGTTGATTTTATTGCTAACAGTAGATAGTCGTTGATTTTATTGCTAACAGTAGATAGTCGTTGATTTTATTGCTAACAGTAGATAGTCGTTGATTTTATTGCTAACAGTAGATAGTCGTTGATTTTATTGCTAACAGTAGATAGTCGTTGATTTTATTGCTAACAGTAGATAGTCGTTTATTTTATTGCTAACAGTAGATAGTCGTTGATTTTATTGCTAACAGTAGATAGTCGTTGATTTTATTGCTAACAGTAGATAGTCGTTGATTTTATTGCTAACAGTAGATAGTCGTTGATTTTATTGCTAACAGTAGATAGTCGTTGATTTTATTGCTAACAGTAGATAGTCGTTTATTTTATTGCTAACAGTAGATAGTCGTTGATTTTATTGCTAACAGTAGATAGTCGTTGATTTTTCAGCGGGTCTTTCGCCCATGAGGTTATAATGCTCTACTGCCTACCGACTAGGAACTCACGGATTATGTCTTATCGCTTGATGTAATCAATAAAAGTGTAGGGTAAGGTGGACCGAAAGTCCTAATCAAATTTCCATACACTAAATAACCACATTTCAAAGGTTTCCGTTTTTTATAAGGAGCAAAGGCTAACGAAAAATACCTTATTTCAAAGGTAATTTTTAAATCAAATTTTAAATATTTAGGGTGCTTCAGGGCCATCTTCAGAAACCTCAGGATTTTTTTCCTGGGCTCAAAACAAACCAAAATACTTATGGAACCATGGTGCATATTTCCGTTTACCGTTTGTTTAGCTGTTTAACAAATACATAATATCTTAATATCTATTTGAGATACTCATTTATAACTTGACACGTCGAATATACTTGTGTAATGCTAATTCTTTACTGATTTTGACGGTTCCATCTTTTAACGTTACACAATGACAGCTATTTTTTTTAAAGCTTCACCTCTTTAAAATTACTACTATATTTTTGTAAATATTCATCCGGGGATTAACCAAATATATAATGTAAGTCAAAATATTAATTATACCTACTAATAGTAAATAATAATACACTACCCTCATACCAAGTTTCATGATTTTTTATTTAGAATAGAATAGAATATTTTATTTTCTCATGATACATAACGAAAATACATAGTTGTTACTTTATTTAAAATTATGCAGCTTGTTTGTAACTTAAATAAATAATAAATGTCCATTTTACTTGTCAGGCTGACATAAAAATAAAAATCAAATAATGAGAAAACAATAGGGCCTCTTAAGACAATGCCTGTTATGAGATCCCATCACTTAAATTAAAATAACATAAAGTAAGCGAACAGAAATGATCGAAATGTAATAAACACAATTGTCTCAGACAACCTATGTGTATAAAAAATAAAAATAAATACAAAATTAAATATTTTGTATTTAATTTACCCGTTTGTGAGATGTTAGGCCTTTTGCACAAACATTATGTACGTTTTATTCGTAGAAGAGCATATCTAGGTGTAAACAAAAAGCTTTTAACCGGATTTATAGAAATTTCCGTTTGCTGTACCTTCAATACTAGGTTTTATCACTAATTTTACCAAACTTCTATTAAACTAACCTCCCCAACAAAGATGAGCTATTCCCCCGCATTAAAACACTAAGTTGTTCCTTATAACTGTGACATACCTCTCTGTTGGACGAATCGTGGATTCAAAGAATTCATGTTTCCTCGGTTTTCTAATCTTTTCTTCAAATACAAACGAAAATCATCACTGAATGGAAATCGGTTGGGAGTATAACGATTTTCTTGTGGAGACCTGTAAAGTTGTCTGAAATTCGCTGTTAAATGTTGACTACTTCCTCCCGGATGGTTGTAAACTGAAGAAATCGCTGGGTTGCTGAAGGATAGCGCGTTATATCTGCCGTTGGATTCTGTGCCAGGTGTTGCATGTTTGTATCCAGGTAGAGAATCGGTCGATTTGTTATTACCTAGAGATATGTTTGGATATGAACCCAAGGTATGCTCAACACCAAACTGAATACCTGGTTTTGCCAGAGTCTCAAAGTCGATCGGGCTTTTTGAAAACTTGGAGGTAGGAAATAGACTTCTGCCGTATTGGGAATATCCTGGTGAAAGTTCATTACGGGGGCCAAATTTGCTTAAAGACTTTATGTTAGATGTCGCCTTTCTTCCTCCAATTTTGAATAAATTAAAAAATGAAATTCCGTCTACTGAGAACACGAAAACCAGGCACACTAATAAATATGTTCCCATCCTGTACACCATTTTTCACAAACTCAACTCACTAAACAGCGACAACTGAGGTTAAGTACGAACTAATCGGCCGAACCCTCTTATCACACTAAACCCCCACCATACTAATTCGGTCTCCTCTGGCCTATGTAGTTACAAAGTTCATTATGGCATTATGTGCATCTTAGGGCAAGGTTCAAATCAGTATAACGGTGAAGGGGGGGGATGTTGTGGTGTTGATTCTTGCGATTGTGTTTCATTACTTTCTCTTGCCTTCTAATTTAGTTTATTATTATCAGTATTTACCACTTTAAATAGTACCCTAACTAGTAGGATTTACTCACATTATATACTACAACTGGTTCTAAGAACTAATTATTATTTGTATACGTTTTTGGAAACATTATTATTATATAAGCTTTGAATTTAATTTCCAAACAAAAACGTACGTTGCAGCAAAATTATATATTTAGTACATCCATAACTAATACAAAATTATTTCTACCGTTCATCAATAAGTTTTAATGTAACCAACAAACGTTACAAAAATAAAAATGAAAAGTGATTTATTAAATTATATGTATGATTCCTCATTCCAAAATGGAAATACGGTTATAACTTTAACACTTTGGTCAAAATACATGTGTTAGTATAAAATACATTCATTATACTAACCTGAAGTATTCTTAATTATTGGTAATTTTAAGGTTTAAACATTTTAAAAATCAATTTGTTCACACATTTAACTTATTATGAAATTAATAATATTAAAGTAAAGTTATAAATTAATAAGGTAAACCTTTATTGGGGTTGGTAGTTTTATAAACGTTATTTAAATCAAAGAAATAGTTAAAAATTAACTTATATTCATTTTTTACTAAACCCTCTAAATAACCTACCACTAGGTCATGTGTAGAAAAATTACTATCCACTGGTAGGTTAAAATACCTATACACTGACTAAAACTAGCCTATACATTATATAATAACTGTGACCGTTTATAGTTCTTACTGATCTCAATTGCAGAGCACAGGCCCAAGTTTACGTAAACCAAATCTCTTGTGATTTTTATTGATTTGGCCGGTCCGCTGTTGTCGTTCCTTCAACATATAAACGCTCTCGCACGACCGCCAAGCCGTGAATTGCTTGTCCTCTCCGGCAGGCCTTACCATAATGGAAATTATAGGGAAAATATTTACCAAAATGTTAATTTTGATTGAATACTAATTAACTTAGTTTCGTAAATTATATTAGTCAAAAGTCATAAAACAAAATTCTTCCTAAATAAAATATGGGCAATCTATTAAAAATATGTCCACCAAAATCCAAGTACAAAATGTTCCAAAACTGAAGGTCTCGGGTTCGAATTTTACAATGTTCTTACGTAAACATAGGGCATGCATGCTTGGGGCAGGGGCATGCCCCTGGGCATGTTACGTAAACTATACATAATGATACAGGTCTCGGTGACAGAAATATTTTGAAGAAAACTGAATTCAATTACCTTTTCAACAGTTTCAAAATGGCGGCCATTTTGTGTGAAATATTGACATTTACGGAATACTCTGTATTTTCTAAACCACGACTCATAACTTATCCCAGATTCAAATTTCTTAATCATGATACACCCAGCTTTCCTCTGGTATGCTACATGACAGGCACTTAAAAAATCCAAATTCCAATAAGTAAATAGCTTTTTTTGAAAATGCTTATATGCCAAATTGTAAGTCAAGTAGTAGTGTGTGTCAAAAAGCATACAATTGAAAAGGTCGTGTAAAACCTATCAACTTTCTAATTTACACCAACATTGTATCTCTTTTATTTTTTTGCAATCGACAAAAACATTATTTTCCATATGACATGCATGTTAATTGTACATAACACATTAAAATAAGAGTGGCCACGGAGTTCATGCAAGTGTTATGCAAATTAACATGCGTTTCAAAATATACTAAATAAATATTTCAAAATATTTATGGGAAAATAATGTTTTTGGTGATAACAAAAAACGAAAAGGTTGGTGTAAATTTGAAAGTTGCTAGGTTTTACAAGACTTTTTCAATGGCTTTTTGACATATGGTACCATTTGACTTTTTTGAATTTTGGGCATATAAGCATTAAACAAACAATAAACATTTCACTGAAATTTTAATTTTTTCAGAAAAGCCCGCTTATTACATTGGTTCAACTATTGAATATACAGAGTATACTCAATGGTTTAACACTGCTGCGAATCATCCAATTTAAATATCATATTAATTATATATCATTATTAATTAATTAATTTATATATCATATAATTTATATTTATTTTTATATCAATCCAATTTCTCATTTTCAGGCAATTATTTAAAAAAAGACTGTTTTCAGAAGTAAAGAAGCATTTGCAAAGCCTCAGAACTTAATACTATTGAGTTTTATTATATACAAATAATTGTCATGTCTTATATTTCGCTATTTTTGGATAATTTCTCGTATGTATCCATTCTACGGTCGACAATCACGCCCGAAGACTTGACAAAATTCATCTAAAAAATATTTTAGCGAATTTCCCCTATAGGGAAGAAGCTATTACCGTAGGTGGCATAGTAAGACTTAAGCCCGAGACCATGATAACCTTTTGTTTTGAGGTCCCCAGATGCCAAAAACACTATTCGTTTAAATGTATATATATATATGTGTGTGTGTGTGTGTGTGTGTGTGTGTGTGTGTGTGTGTGTGTGTGTGTGTGTGTGTGTGTGTGTGTGTGTGTGTGTGTGTGTGTGTGTGTGTGTGTTAGTGTGTGTGTCCGTTACCGCGATAACTTTTGAAAGAAGCGCCCGATTTTGATGAAATTTGACACAAATGTGGGGAGTAACATTTATGACTTAAATTCGAAAACCAGATCGATCGGTCTATGAGAAAGGGGTTTTTTATGGGGGTTTAAAATGTACAAAAATCAGTTTTTTGAACTTTTTATCCTAAAATTTTAAAAACACTAGATTTCAGTTATAGCCATTTTATAGAGCATAAAAAAATAAACAATTTAGTATTTTGAATCATTAAGCTAGGTTTAGTGGTTGTGAATAAAGGAAAAAAATCTGTCCATAAAATTTCCCAGGGTAACCTTATGGGAATACGGTTTTTAGATTTTCCTCAGATAATTTCACTAAAAACTCCTCATTTCTTTCTACCAATCAGTTTAGCTCTACAAAACAATCATTTTGGCGTTTTAATTGTTGTTTTACGTCCAACCGTTGCAGTAATATTCAAAGTGCTTAACACAGAACGTAGTCCAATGTTATCCTTATGGATAACAAATAAAATGTTACTCAGCCCTAATGTTATTCTTATGGAGAATAAATAAAATGCTATATATCACTTATTTATGAATGTATTTTTGTGAAACTTGGTAAGTGGCTCCATGTAGTAGTGGGACACATATATATGCATTTGAAATTCCCTGAGTACACAGGTTTGCTGCGACGGGGGTATATTTTATAGAAAAGGTTATAATTATTAATAAAAATAAACATTGCAACATAATACGAATTTGTTGGTAGAAATCATGTGGGGAGAACCACATGTGTAAATAAATTGATTGTAACATTATATTGTTTTGTTCTTCCCATAAATTGGAAAACAATATTTTTCCTGTGGCCTGTAAAATTTTTATTTTGTTAACAATTGATGTTTATTTACTTTGCCTTAAGAAAAAAGCCCCGCGATAAGAGTATAGTTTTAAATATGGCCATGCAAAACATATAGTATCAGTAAGGTCATACAAATTACAAACATAGATGTAATTAGATCATAGATTATTATTATTAAACAGGACTTGTTTACAAAGTTTGTCATGAATATAAAACTTTTTAATCCACAGATACTAACTGAACTCTGAAATGGTCATTGTTTGTTGTGCTTTATACTTTGTTTTATAACTCTAATCAAACTTCCGCTAATTAATAAACAGTTATTCTTGTAGCAATAATTTTTTGCAATATTCGTTCTGCAGCATTTCTGGAATTAAAGTTACCCCATATAAATAAATTTAAGCATGACAAAGATAATCTGCCATTAAGATCAGAATAGAATATGATAAAGATTTTAATATGATGAACACGACACGTTAGGGCAGAGGTCATTATCTGAGTGAATGATAGAAGATACAAATACTGTAAAATGGATTTTACCTGGGTTAAAATTAACATATTATCATTAGAGTTGACTTTTTACCAAAAGCAAAGAAAATTGAAGGGACGAACTTTGTATTGTACAAATTACAATACGGATAATATGTTTAGGTCTACTACCCATTATTACAAGATATAAAAATACAATGCGACATTTCGAATTAAACTCCTAATAAAATATCCCAAAAGTGGCCATACTCATATTATGTAACGCACATATTAAGGGGGAGGGAAACATCTTACGGTTTCTCTGCGTTATATAGGGAAAGGAGGGTCTGGCTTAGCGTTACGTGCTCAATAGTTAATAATAATGTTGAGAGTTACAAAAATACTTCATTTTTATGATCTAGTTTAGTAATTTGTTGACTATCTATTTGTGTATTTTTTTTATTAAAACATTTAATAAAAAATATACAAATACAACATTCAAATATACAAATAAAACATTTACCAAAAGTTGTTTTGATTTTATAACAGTTATTATTTTTTATTTGTAATGTTTTATCTGGGTTCGTTTATTTTCTTGTCCGAGTTTAAAAAAATAAATACTTAAGAAAAATGTATTATGCATGTTATATTATATTTGCGGTTTACCTCAAACCTGGTCATATTGTTTTACTGTTTTGAGCTTTGTTCTTTAAGGGTTTGTCATATTTTTGTTTCGTTAGTTAAAAGAGCCGGTTTGTGTTTTGTTATTGTTTAGTTAATATGTTACTAATGGTATAATATATTTTTTTATAAATTAAAAACAATGTCTCATTAAAATCTGTGCAAAATGATTTCCATACGATTTAAGCTTTTTAAAATTTTCTATTACTATGGCACGTAACATGTGAGAGTTGGTGGGGAGATATGCTAAGGCGATACGGTGTTTTGTATGGGTGAGGGAGGGGGTTTGAAATTTAAATAATGCGTTACGTAAGGCTCCAAAGATTTTCGGCTCTCTGTCCTAGTACCAAAGTTACATTTTTTCCAAATTTTAAAATAATTTACGTCAAATATATCCCAATGTATTATACAATATCAAATTATGCCCGATTGTAAATTAAGTTCGGTTTCTCAAATTGTATCCGCCAGTTTGCATTCTTCCAGTTTTAGGGATAAATTAAAAGTATTGGAGCAAAAACAAACTGTATTATTATATTCTATTACAACTTTTCATAAGCAAAGTAGTATTTTGCCTTGGAACAAAAATCACCCTCCTCTATTTAATCTATTATATAAAATGTGTGAATGTTATTATAGTGTTAATTGTTCGTAGATGTTATGTTAGGATCATTAACAACTATAATTACTCTTAGACTAGTAATTACCATCAAACACACTAATTGTTATTGCCGTTAAATGGATATTTAATGATAGAATTAACTATTTAAAGTAATGATAATTGTAAATAACAGATATATGTGGAAATATAGTATTAATTTCCTAAAAATATTTCTTTATGTAAACCAATAAATAGGAAACAAAATATGATCAGAAAATATATTTTAAATATATATTAGGATACATCGGTTTGAAGACTTAACAGTTTACAAGCTTCAACTTATGTTTAAATTGACATTACTAGCGAAATTATGTGTCATAGATCATCGTTGTTATTTAGGTTGATTTAGATCGTTAACTAATTAATGCAAAACAATGTTAAAATATTTCAAAAATTGTCATACAGTAATTATAAATATGACTAAAAATGTCTACATATTGTTTGAGAAAGTGATTGATCTTTTACATATATTAACGTATTAAAATAGTATAAACATTTTCCTTTGATCTCTGAAACTACTCTTACAGATATTTGCACGGTGCGTGGCCCTTGGATTGCGCTTGCGTGTAGTGACTTCGTTGAAGTACAGGCATCTTACCAATCTACAAATAATTGCCAAAACATAGATTATGTCTATTATGGTAATGATTCACGTTTGTTTAAATTTTTAGTTTAGTGTACATAATAGTCAGAGGGGAATCAGGGTGGGACCCGCGGTTTCACCATCTCTCTCGCACTCCCTCCCCTACACGCTTCCTCTACTACCCCTGATAAAACTGTTATCACGCTTTGCTCGTTTGCCATTTTGAGCTTTGCCTTTTGAGCTTTTTTGTTTATTAAGTGGTAGAATTCAGAAGGTAACCTGTTTAAGTGTAATTTTCTGTACCGAAATCGTTTCAGAAATTGTATACGAGTTCGCTTGGTAATAATCGGATGATATCTCCTAAGCATAGGGATTAAGCATAATAATTGCAAGAAATGAAATCAGCTAGACATATGCTTAATGCAAACTGTCACAGAAAATACGCTGGCCTAACTACGTTTTATCTTGAGTACCTTGTAATCCCATTAGCTTTTTAGGGACATACAAGAGAACGTGATTGTCCCACGTTGGGTTTGATGACAAGTTAGTGTGTCACAGTCGTTGCATGCATGACTGGGTTTGCTTAGAAAGCATGTACTAGATGACTTTATGTTGACTGATACGTATCACAAATAGTATGCAACTATTACTTGTTACTCATGTTTTATCGAGAGACAGGTCTTATACTTAGCAATTTCACTCTGTTTTGGACATAGGTTACAATTATTTGTTTAATTATTATTTTTGACACCATAACATGATTTGCCATTAAGTCATATAAACATTATAACTTTTACCATTAATGATTACATAGATATTTATCAAAACTGAGACGAAGAGAGACCGGATTCGGAAATCCAGCCACATTATGATAACTATTCAGTTTAATCCAGCCTCACTATGATAGGTAACCAGTATAATCTAGCCACATAATGATAGGTAACCAGTATAGTCTAGCCACTCTATGATAGGTAACTAGTATAATCTAGCCACTCTATGATAGGTAACCAGTATAATCCAGCCACATTTTGATTGCTATTCAGTATAATCCAGCCACATTATGATTTCTGCTAGTATAATCTAGCTACACTATGATTTCTGCTAGTATAATCTAGCTACACTATGATAGGTAACCAATATAATCCAGCTACACTATGAGAGGTAACTAGTATAATACAGCCACATTATGATTAATATTCAGTATAATCCAGCTAAAATATGATAGGTAACCAGTATAATCCAGCCACATTATTATTGCTATTCTGTATAATCCAACCACATTATGATTTCTGCTAGTATAATCTAGCTAAACTATGATAGGTAACCAATATAATCCAGCTACACTATGAGAGGTAACTAGTATAATCTAGCCACTCTATGATAGGTAACCAGTATAATCCAGCCACATTTTGATTGCTATTCAGTATAATCCAGCCACATTATGATTTCTGCTAGTATAATCTAGCTACACTATGATAGGAAACCAATATAATCCAGCTACACTATGAGAGGTAACTAGTATAATCCAGCCACATTATGATTAATATTCAGTATAATCCAGCTAAAATATGATAGGTAACCAGTATAATCCAGCCACATTATTATTGCTATTCTGTATAACCCAGCTACACTTTGATAGGTAACCAGTATAATCCAGCCACACCATGCTAGGTGACCAGTATAATCAAGCCACATTATGATTGCTCTTCAGTATAATCCACCCACACTATGATTGACAACCTGTGTAATCCAGCCTCACTAATAGGTGACTAGTATAAATTGAAGCAGTACTCATCTATATTTTTGCATACTTATCTTCACACATTTAATAAGATTTCCATTGGATAGGTAATTGTGCATGGCTATTTATGCAGTACATTTGGTTAGTCCATTTAGCTTTTAGTTTTTAGATCCTTAGATGCATACAATCGCCATTCCTGTAGGGTAAACTGTTGTGTTCGTCTAACCCACCTCCCGCAGAGCAGGATTGTATGTTAATGGGCCTCTTCCCCGATCCTAATCCACTGCCATTAGTACTAGCTATAAAGTATTTGATTGGAATAAGATTTAACCTGTCAAGCGGTTGCGGTCTAGCATGAAGAATGCGACACGAGCAACCCTTCTCGCTTCTCTCTTTTACTGCATTATTGTTGTGGCACCTTCCTTGACCTGGTTTCATAGTTTTGGCAAGTAGTAAGGATAGTTAAAAAGTACTACCTTTAAAATAGTTTTAACTTACATGAACACAAGATGAAATATTTTCGTATTTATTCTCTTTTATAATTCAAGTTTGTAAACCTATATCGAAAAATCTCAGCTAATCAGCTGACATTTTCCAGGGGAAGAGAGTTTTGGCCAAAGGTATGTGGATGAATTTTAACAATCAATCATCATATTGTTGTGAACTAATTTAATTGAAATGCCTCAAAAACAACGTTTAACAGCGTGAGATTGTATGGACTAATTTAAAAAGAAAAGAGGCACTTACAGAAAATTTAAATAATTCTTTACAAAGCGTCGCTTCACCGGACTTGTTGCATCTGTAGCCGAATCAGCTGGATATTTTTCTAAGAAGCTAGGAGAGGTTGGGCCGCTTCCTCTCGGCGCAACCTTTGCTACATGTGTTACAGTCGGTGAGTCGGTGCTACTTGTTGCAGATGGTTCGAGGGATTTTGATTATTATGTTTGTTTATTTTATGTTGTGGTTCGTTGATTGGTTTTCTGAACAATGTGAAGGTGGTGGTTGGATAAGTATGGATAAGAGAACAAGGATTCGAAAAAATCCGTAGGTAAAACATTAGTTTTGAAGCTCATTTTTTCTTAAATATAAATACTTTATATATATTGAATTTTCACGTGTGGCATCCGAGGATCAGCCTGGTGTAATGGTTTCTGGTAGGCTGGTCATAGTTCTGACCATGGTCAGCTAGGTTTTGGGTTCGATACCTACCAATCACCAATTACTCTTAGCCAAGTGATAATGCCACGGTCCGGTGGTTCGGAACCCACCTTGAGCTGTAGCTGAACCTGTAGAAAACTAAAAATAATACTAGTTTATTTTTGTTGGGAATGCCCCAGGGTTGAATATGATTCTAGTGGTTTTCTTCTTTTCATGTCATCAATATTAATGTAACTCAACACGTTACCATGGTTTCGGTAACATGTTGAAACATTGTGACCGTAACACAAGAGGTATCAAAACCATGGTAACCTGTTAAGTTACCGTTAGGACCGATATTATACATAACATATATGTACATTATATGTACGTACAATTTATTCGGAACACTGTCCTTACAGAAACACCAGTCGCTACAGCAGTCTGCTCACGCGCCAATTTCAGGGGAATTTTGATCTTGTCAACGTCACTCTTTTTTCATAAATGTGTAAACATTACTCACTATTTCTTTACTCTGGCTGCTTAATGCCTTCCCAGGAACCCCAACCCTACTCTTTTTCCCAGACATTTTCACAACGATTCCAATTTGTAACACACACTCAATACGTATACATCACTGATGTGATGAGATGTGAACAGTCACAAGTTTCATCTTAAACTGATATATTTAGCAAATTCCGGAGTCGGAGCCTTCGTTTATTTATGACTCAGCAGCCAGAAAACAACAACCCTGGGTCGTCAACCCCATGAGTCACGCGGTGGGGTTTTGCAGCCCAGACAGCGGCGCGGGCCAATGTTCTGAGAGTAGGAATGGTAAGGGTTTTCGCCCCATTCCCTTTCGGACTCGCCAGTCCCAAGCGCCAGGTTACAGCTGTTTATCTGTACATGACAGGGTTATGCACGGATACTATAAGAAGGCGGTAGGGATCACGAAGTGGATGCGCAGTAGCAAACGGTCATGGTGACGTCATCGGAAACTAGCGGCCCGGCGCCGGCGCTCCCATTGCTAATGCATTGTGAATCCGACGTGCTTTCAATGATTTACTCCTTACGGACAGCTTGCAAACCCCACGCGATTGAATCATATATATTTGCATTCTCGATAAACCACCGATTACGCTGATATAGGGTTTATCGTAATTAACTGTGAAACTAAATTTATAGAATGAGTTTAATTCACTAAACCTTTTTCAGGTGGTTGAAAAATTAATATTTTATAATTCAATTAACTAAGGTCGTGGTACATAGAATTGTCATATTACTATTACATGTAAAACTACGATGTTTAATTTAAATAATAATATATTGTAATAATTTAAAGAGGAACTTATAAATTTATCTGAAAATATTTAATTTAGCTTGACATTAACGAGGGTGACATTTTAAATAAGGAAAAAATATATGCTTTATCAAAATAAATAAGACTAATGGTGTATAATTTACATAAGGAAACCCGAAAGTTAGACGATCCAAAATCCTACATCCTTAAAACGCGTGAAACACATAATATTTTTGTTGCATTAATCTTTTTTAAGAGGCTTAATTCACAGCTAAATAATTTACCACCGAGTGTGAAGCAACTATTATTTTAATGAGCATTTTATATTATAAATGTGCACGGAAGATTGGGGATTCTTATTAAGATAAAAATCACATTTTTAAATCATGACGTTAAAAAACACTACTAATATTTGGTTGCGCCTGCTAAAAAACCGCGGGCCTTCAGGTTTGCACGACTGTAGTGAGCCGCAAGTAGGATTTGAAGAAACTTTTAGGGAAGAAAACGTTTACATTGCAATTTATCTTAAAATATTAAACACAAATGTGTTAGTTTTTTAAAGTGTTAACAGTTTTATAATATTTATCTCAGTTTTGGTTTAACTTTATATAAATCATAGTGTATAAACGGTAAACGAACTTGAGGGAATAGCCTAATATTCACGCGGGATATTTTCCCCTTTTTTGACTCAGAATTGTTGTAATGTGTTTTTACAAAAGTTCATTTTATTACTGTACGTAATATTAGTATTTATTATATTCAAATTCACTTTTACAAAGAACTTGTATCTCAAAACAAAAATGTGCGTCAGCTGTAATGCAATGTGTTTTTAATTTCGCTCGGGTCATTTTCGCAGGATATTTTGCGCGCAGTAACAGAATTTGCTATCATGCTGCATTAGAACAAAGCCCAGATTTTAGAAATTTAATTTCATAGGTTTTCGAAGAATAGAGTTTTAAAAAAGTTGATCCATTGCTGCTAATGGAAGGACAAATTTTGTACGACAACTGATCGTGTATGTTCCGTTCATTTTGATTTAAACGATTTTGAGATTGATTTTAAATTGGAATTATTATGATTACCTACAGAGAGATCGTTTTTTAAACCTGGGGCAATCCCAAGTAAAAATATTTCTTTTATCAGTAATGGAACATCAAATTTACGAAATTAATGACCGTGCAGAAACTTGTTTTTCCAGGATTCACGTTTATTCTAAAATTATAATACCCCCGTAACAGCAAACCTGCATACACAGCGAATTTCCAATGCATATTAATTTATATTAATACCACATAAATCCACATACCAAGTTTCATGAATATACATTCATAAATAAACGATTTATGACATTCTAATTATTCTCCATAAGAATAACATGACGGCTGAGTATGCAGGTTTGCTGAAATAACGAACACTAAAAATGGGCTTTTATACAAATATCAATATAACTGAACTAGGTAAAGCCACGTACCAAGTTCCCTATTAATTTATGTTCATAATTAAAGGAGATAACACGTTAATTATTCTCCATAAGAATAACATGGGGCTGAGTATGCAGGTTTGCTGCTACGGGAACTATCGGTAAAAAACGGGTTTTTGTGCAAATATCAATAGACCACAATGAAATGAAGCAATATACCAATTATCGTCAGGATAAGTTGATAAATAAGCGAGATATACAATTTTTGTTATCCTCCATAAGAATAACATTGGACAACGTACTGTGTTTAGCACTTTCAATATCTCAGTAAGAAATTGACGTAGAGCAATGATTAAAACACCAAATTGTGCGTCTTTTTAAGCTGATTCAAATGGGAAAAATAAAATTTTACTTTTTCAAAAATTTTATATAAAACTCAAAAAACCCATTTTTGGGGTACAAAACCCTCCCAAAATACCCTTTCGGATTGGTCGATCCGTCTGGTTTTCGAACTTAATGCCATAAATGCTGCTTTACACGTTTGTACCAAATTTAATCAAAATCGGACCTTTGTTACGAGAGTTATCGCACCCACGGACACACATATATATATATATATATATACAGTTTCGAACGAATGGTGTTTTTGGGGTCTGGGTACCTCAAAACTAAAAGTTATCATGGTCCCGGGCCTATGTCTTACTATGCCGACTACGGTAATAGCTTCTTCCCTATAGGGGAAATTCTCTAAAAAAGGAAAGCAAAAGGTATCAGGTATGCCCAATGTCAGATTTATGCCATACAAATATAAAGTAACCATCGGAAACGGAAACGTGCATTGAAATGTAATATTATTTTTAGTAGGTACAGTTTTAAGTACAGCTCTGTACAAAACATCTTTCATCAGTTTTTTGTCAAAATAAGGATTTAAATTGTTCTCTCATAAAGTATTTTGTACCTTTAAATTGCAAACCAGGTAGTTGAACAAGCTAAATATCATAAATTGTATGGTCAACGCAATCTGAAATCTCATCATGGACCATACCTTGTAACATGAAGAAAACAGTTTTTCGACTTTATTTTCGTTTAGGCATTTTATTTCAGTTAATTATTTTTTAACTTGCCTAAATATCAATAATGAATCATCTAAAAGTATTAGCGGAATATATCAATGACATACTTATTTAAATATGCACTAACATAATTCAGTTCCCTTACATTAATTAGTATTTTGAGCTAGAATCAATACAGCAAGTAAAAACTTGACTAGTAAACCGTTGTATTATATATTTTTTAGGTAAAATAATTACAAACTATATATTACTGTTTTTGCTTATTTGTTCCGATGTCAAATATATAATCCATAAGAGCATTACGTTAGTTGTGCGATGTGTACAAGCAATTATTTGAACGCATGTCGAATTGTCGAGCTTGCAATGCTGTTGTAATGGGAGCGATCGGCCGCTAGGTTCCGATGACGTCACAGCGACCTGCCTCCGCCGCGCCGCCTGCACGTGATCCTTACCGTAAACCACAAGTAGAAAGAATAGGTCTTTAAAAGAGTCCTACCTCTGAAGGTGGGATCTCCCTCCATTAAAAGCCTTACAGTAACATCCAATATACCCACTGGTTTCTACATAAAGCTGTTACCGGTGTCCCGACATTCATAAAACTGCAGGACAGGGCTTCGCAATGCAAAGAGCAGTCAAGTTAAAATAAAATAACGTTACGTTTTGATTTAAAATAAATTAAAGTTTCGTTGTGTTTCCAAAGAATTGTTGAAAAACAAAAACAATAATTAAAAATAATTATTAAGGTTAATAATTAAGGTTAATAATTATTAAGGTAATAATTAAGGTTAATAATTATTAAGGTTAATAATTTAAAATTTAAAAAATTACCAATAAAATAAACCTATGCTTGAGAATCTGTTCTTATACCTAAAAGACAGTTTTTAATTGATATTTTAAGTTTCTACCAATAACTAATAATTCTAATCAATTGATATCCTATTTGAGGCCTATTATATTGCAGTTATCAGAAATTGGGGTTAGCTAGTTAGCTATAATTTAACTAATAACGCCGTTACATCAACTTGGTGGAAAGATCTTAACTTTTTAGTTTTTTGTTTGTATTAAGCTACAACAACGTTTATCTGCTGAATACAACAAACTCACAAAAAGGAAAATAAATGATTGTACACTAAATTTGTTAGCGTATCTACCAATCTACTCACGCTGAGGTAAAGTTAACTAAGTAAATTCGTTACCATTGCATACTCGATGGAACCAAACGGATACAGGGTAGTGTATATTCCTTATTTGAGAGGGACAAATACTATTTGTTTGGTTTGAGAATTAAGGGTTGAACTGACTTAAAGTAACATTGAATTTTACATGCCAGTAGCATAAATCATAAAGCCACAAAAAATTCAGATTTGTTATTGAAATGTTTAACTTTTAAAGAAATAGTAAAATTGCCAATAGATTTAAATATGGCTGCAGATTATTTTTAAGCATACGAAAAAACTAAAATTAATATCGAGCTATGGAATATATTACAAATATTGCATGAAACACATGTTTTGCAAACTCTGCGACTTCTTTTGTTATGTAAAGTTGTGAAAAGTTGTGTTACCCATCAATATCTAACGTAACCTAACCTAATTGCCACCGAGTGCTGGATAATTTTGTACTCAATATACAAATATATTTATCATCATTCGAGGTCATTCTCACTTTTCGCTCTTCTTTCTTTCATAATGTTTTCAATTTGTTGGTCTAATTATCTTGCATTAATTGAAAACACATTTCAGTGTTTAATACATTTTGACAAATATGGCTAAAATTCGTATTGAATTATTGGCATTTCAGTATTATTGGTATGGATATTTCGATATCGATATTCGTTCTGTCGAATTGTATACGAGCCTTATACGGAACTTAAGCCTTTGCGCAATATTTTGTAGATACGTTGATCAATAGAGACCAACAAAAAGTTTGAATTTGATTTTTTTCATTATTTGAAATGTTTAATTGTAAAATGTTTTTTTAAATTGTTTCAGTATAGTTTGATTTTTTAGTCACTTTGAGTTTATATTGACAAATGTAATAAAAGTAATATACGTTTAGCTACAACATTTGAGATATATAATACAGATAAATAACTATTTTAGTATGTATTTTTCAAAATTTGAGTTTCTTGGGTGACGAGGAATAATAATACACATAATTATATTGTTTGTAACTAGGGATATTATGTTATGTTGTGATGGTCCTATTGTATATATTAACTAATTAAATTCCCGAAGCAGGATAGCTTTCTTAAAAATGTAATCTTCAACTTTGAAATATCAATCAAAAGATTTGATTTGTCTAAAGTAAATTTGACTGGTCTTTGCGAATAAAATTATATAATCTTTAAAAATTACAAAAGGTAAACTAAACCATTTATTGTTTTAAAAATGCTCTTTAATCAATCATAGTCGATTCATTTTTACGATTTAATATTTCCAAGCAAACCGATTAATCATTAAATTATTTTGTAAATAAGTCAAAATGTTTAAGATTTAAAATTTTAATGCAATAGAGCATAGACTTACGTTGACATACGTAATAAAACAAAAAAAGTAAAGGATTCACAAGCATGTTTAACAGTTTTGATTTAGTTCGTTTCACATTTGTTACTGGAGGCGTCATTAATTTGACTAAACAATATGCAGAGATGGAATTAAAGATAGCAATAATACCGTCGACAACGTCGCCCGCAGGGGATAAATTCATTATTGTCGACATCGGACTAATTAATTTGCACTCTGATCCCGTTTTAATCTGGCCTTAATGTTTAGGTATTTCATTTTATACAACTTTTGATTGCATTTTTCATGAGTTATTTCCAGTTCCTATATCATTAACGGTTGGAACTTGTTATTTTATTTGTTTTATTTAAATAACCGGTAACAATTACAATTCCTATGTGGAAAGATATAGGAAATGCGAAGATATAAGTCGTGTCACCAAAAGTAGCAAAAGTATACACAACAATTGTAATAATCTTTGTTACTTAATAATGTATGCAAAATATTGTGAACGCCCAATGTGAACATGATAATACGTATTTTGGTCCAGCCCACTCAACATTCACACATTCCACTTAAACATTCGTCTTTTGGTTCTATTATTCGCTATCAGGTTGAGTAGAACTGAAGTGAACTCTGTTGTATTGCAGCTCCATTGTCCTCAATGCTGTACTCACTGGACCTCAATTCAAAAAATTCCAGAAAAGAAAATATGGTATGAAATATGACCATTTATTATTGGACATTACCAAAATAAATATGTTTTTCTGAAAAAGAAAGACATTTTGAAAGCTTATGAATAAAAGTATTTGTATGTTATTTATCTGGCAATACAATAATTATATAATTATTTATAGTTTTTCTGGTGGTATATTCTTGACCTATGGACCATTCAAATATAATGTGAGGATATCTGTCACATTGTATATGATTAGAAATCCCTCCTAATTTTCTACATAACCCATCGAAACGCTGATGCACACCTACTGATCCCCTACTGATGTAATAACAACTTAGATTCCGTTTAGCGTATTTTAATAATATAATATCGTAGCCATGATTAATAATCCTGCGGTCCTTAGGCATAGCTATTTTTCCCTTCCTTATATATTTTCACGCGGCGACGCTGATTTTTCGAAGGGTAAACATAAGGCTCAAGTACACTGTATAAGTCTCTTTAAGTTTGAAAAATTATCAAACAAGTCATAGATATTATGTTGGTAAGGCAACGAGTCCGCATGCAGCAGAGTTCCACAGCGATCAGTTCATTAACTATTGCCAACGCCATCTGACTCTTAACTAATTTGTTTCTTCTTTTCTTCTTTCAGTATTATTATTTATGTTTTATTTTTATTAAGACTGCAATGCCGTGATCCAAACCAAGTAATTGCATTTTTTCTGTGTTTTAAGTGTCTGTAATATATTTTAATACAAACATATTTACAAAGTAACAATGTCATTATAAGTAACATTTTTATTTTTGTTATATTAGAAACAGTTTTATAACTTGCAGGATGATCAGTTTTCTAATGCACTACTATAGCGAATCACTTTAAAACCAGTCAAACTCTCAAGTACGGCAAGTAAGGAGTTTTATAAAGTTGCGTACCAAAGAGCCACGGGCACTAGGTCACGGCAACGTGTGATGTCAGCACACTACTGCTCATTGTGAAGTCAGTAAATTTAGTAATACTGCACTGACTTCGTAGCATTTGTAGTTTATATTAACAGAATATTTTAACCATAGTGATGTATCAGATCGTTGTCTTAATCTATTTCATAATTCATGCAATTTTCCAATCGAATAAATTGAGCCAAATTGATTATGTGATATTCGTTAGTATTCGACAAGTGTAAAATACTTAACCAACCTCCTATATATTATACTCATGATAAAAACTTAATCGTTCATTACATCCCTTTATAATTAAAACTGTTAATAAATAGTATGAACTATTGATTCAAAACTACATAATAGAACAATAATACAAACTACTGAGGCCAATAAATAAATAATAAATGAAATAATTATATGCTGTATGCTAACGTTACAAGTCACCCTGCAGCTTGGCTCATTAATTGATTGGGCTTGTAACCTAATTTACTAATTACCAAAGTGTAGTTTGAAACAGGAAAATCCCCACAGTATATAATGTCTAAGAGTCCTAGTTTCCTCCAACGACCTACTTAATCTTTTCTTGTCAGATAATAAACTCCCAACAATTTTCAATGTACGTAATGCATTATTTGTATACAATCTGAGTTACACGCCGTAACGATGCGTCAATATTGCCATATCCCTTCCAACTGAAAACAAGACTCGTTCAGTCGAACGGTAAGCACCCTACGCTTATCCCATGACCTCGTCTTGAGTTTTATATCGTTTTCATACCAGCGTCTTCATTCAAAGTTGTGGTACAATACCGCTTTTTGATGATAATATCTTCATTCAAAACCATGATAAAGTAGGTTTATTGTTGGTGATTTTCTAGCGAATTCTGTCTCTAAATATACTTGGCACATCCTCTTGAGAGGCCCTAAGCTTGGAAATGGCCATTCAAAATCTTCTTGAGACCTCAGACTCAGAGCCACCGACCCCTTCGTCAACCCTATGTCCGGTGAACCGCTCGTGGTGGGCGGATGTGTTCGTCACCGGCATCGTCTTGGTCAGTTTAGTCATCTTCATCAAACTGTCCGTCACAGTTATGAGGGAGAGAGAGTCCATGAGGAACCGCAGAGGCGACCCTGGAACCTGCAGAATCGTCCTATGGGCCACCATGTTCTTGACAGGTCTCATCGTCCTCATCACCGTTTACATGTTCAACACCGAAGAGTTCGAGGATGCTGTGTTGGAATAAATATGAGAAGGCGGTACGTACTTATACGGTGTCTTTAGTGTTTTCAATTTTAGCGAATTTATTGTTTTTTTACAGATGATAACAATTTTCAAAATGATAAGAAAGTAATAATTATTATTGGTTATTGTAGGCTTGTGGATTGTATTTTGTTTAATTGTATTTAATGACGAGATCACAGTTAGAAAAATACGACAGCTCGTGCAATCCATTATTAGGTCCAGCATCAAACTAATCATGTTATTAATACAGTAGAGGTTACCTATGTAACTTCAATAAATATAATTTTGGAGTGTCAGCGTAAATTCACGTCTCGGTTAAATTACTGGTGCGGTTTTTAAGAATTCATAGTAAGGATTTCTTAAAATGATTTCCAAGTTTAGTGGGATCTATAAGCATTATTGGGCAGTAAATTAATCAAAAGACAATACTTTTCTACATTTGTATTAATTTAATTTTTAATAGACGTATATTTCAAAATAATCGTATCCAAATTTTTATGAGGTGTTTTCAACATTAATAATTAGCATAAATAATAAATTAAAGAATAAGAATATCCGATATAGAATACTTGCATAGAATGAGCCAAATGAATTAAATTTAACACTCGAACATCAGATAATGTATCAATACGGTATTAATGCCTATCTATTATTGTAACCTTTCACTCTTATATTTCATCGTAGTTTAACATGCTTTGCACAGAATTCGACAGTCCGTGAAAAATGAATTTTGCACACAGTAAACAATCTGTGTAACTCCCTGTTACCACAGTCCCTGACCCATTGACCTACTTAATGTTTAACCGTGAGTAAGGCAAACCAACCAATATTTACAACACACTACAACGGTGTATTGAACATTTTATTTTGAACTTTTCGATTGAAGAATGGCCATATGGTTATTTAATAACTAGCTGGCCCGACAGACGTTGTCCTGTCCTAAAGTCATTGAATTTGTTTTATGTCAAACGCTAATTCATTTTCAAGAGGAGCTCGTTTGCTTCGCTCACTCGCCTCCAGTATGAGATCCTTCGATACGCTCACTCGCCTCCAGGATGAGATCCTTCGATACACTCACTCGCCTCCAGGATGAGATCCTTCGCTTCGCTCACTCGCCTCCAAGATGAGATCCTTCGATACGCTCACTCGCCTCCAGGATGAGATCCTTCGATACGCTCACTCGCCTCCAGGATGAGATCCTTCAATACGCTCACTCGCCTCCAGGATGAGATCCTTCGATACGCTCACTCGCCTCCAGGATGAAATCCTTCGATACGCTCACTCGCCTCCAGGATGAGATCCTTCGCTTTGCTCACTCACCTCCAGGATGAGATCCTTCGATACGCTCACTCGCCTCCAGGATGAGATCCTTCGATACGCTCACTCGCCTCCAGGATGAGATCCTTCGCTTTGCTCACTCACCTCCAGGATGAGATCCTTCGATACGCTCACTCGCCTCCAGGATGAGATCCTTCGATACGCTCACTCGCCTCCAGGATGAGATCCCTCGATACGCTCACTCGCCTCCAGGATGAGATCCTTCGATACGCTCACTCGCCTCCAGGATGAGATCCTTCGATACGCTCACTCGCCTCCAGGATGAGATCCTTCGATACGCTCACTCGCCTCCAGGATGAGATCCTTCGATACGCTCACTCGCCTCCAGGATGAGATCCTTCGATACGCTCACTCGCCTCCAGGATGAGATCCTTCGATACGCTCACTCGCCTCCAGGATGAGATCCTTCGATACACTCACTCGCCTCCAGGATGAGATCCTTCGCTTTGCTCACTCACCTCCAGGATGAGATCCTTCGATACGCTCACTCGCCTCCTGGATGAGATCCTTCGATACGCTCACTCACCTCCAGGATGAGATCCTTCGATACGCTCACTCGCCTCCAGGATGAGATCCTTCGCTTTGCTCATTCACCTCCAGGATGAGATCCTTCGATACGCTCACTCGCCTCCAGGATGAGATTCTTCGCTTCGCTCACTCACCTCCAGGATGAGATCCTTCGCTTTGCTCGACTTCGACTTTTTTATGTATTTAGATTGATGCAACAATAGTCTTCCTAGTTTATTTAAATTATATTTAGTATTCTTTTGCACACAGACTACGTGTATTTGATAAACTGTAAGTTTTTAAACTACGCTTGACTTGGATCGGTTTAGAGATTTAATCAAATGAAAACTCTATCAATTGTTTTCTTTAAAATTATGGAAAACTATTTATACATTGTATATTTAAGCGTAACTTTTTCGACTGAAGAAAGAAGTAAATGATTTAATGATATTGAACGGTTTTCCAATTAATTTTAAAATACAAATGTAAAACATTTTTACAATTTGTTTACCCTCATAACACTATAGAGATAATTATAGATTTTACTTAATATTTATTAGAAAGACATAACAAATTATTAATTTCATTTCGAGCATGTTTTATCGGTTAATACTTTTCCTTCGATCGCATTTTAAGTTTAAAGGTCGTTTAGTTTTAATACCACAGTTTAATTAAGTGATAATGTATGATAAAAAGTTTAATTTCCACACTCAACTGGTGAAACAAAACCTGTGCCCACAAAATATCGTCTTAGTATTTTTTCTACCTACTGTTTTGTAAAATACGTGTGATTCCAGAGGAAAGTCAACAATTCTGACTCGTATGTACAATAACAGGTCTTGGTTCAATGGTAATAACGCCACCATTGTTTACGGTTAATAATTGGACAAAGCGTAATTAGAGTGTTACGTAATCATCTCGCGTAAACATGGACCGCAGTGATTACCCCAACAATAACACAAGCAACAGCAAGTCTCAACAATCATCTACTGTGTTTATTTGTTTACAATTATCTTCAATGTTTAGTGTGTGTAATTATATATTTTCACTGTTAGAGTGCAGTTTAAAACTATCATTTGGCCGAAGAATTTTGAATAGAGGCAAAACGAGTGTAAACATGGCTTCATACCTTCTTATAAACATTTTGATAACTGATCGAGCGTCATTGATAACTGCATAGTTATTGATTAACTGTAAAAAGTGGCCTAACTCTCGTGTATTTGTCAATGTCACGATTACGGCCAAAGGGTTCCGCATTTGCCACGAGTTTTGCAATGATTGTATTCCGTAAACTGAATATGTATATGTCAAATATTTCCCTCCTCCCTAAAATTTAAACGTGACGGATGGTTTCGACTATTGTTTCGGGCAGACAGTTTTAAGCGGTGTTTGCTTGACAGCGGGGAAATATATCCTAGGAAATCTGAAAATCCGCATACGTATACACTGTTAAGAAATTAAGAACAAAATTGCCTTGTTGTCTGTTTAATATCTATATATAGGGTAAAAGTACTAATCAAACCGGACTCAGCACACAATCATTAATCAAACAATCATCATTGCACACAATCCTTAAAAAAACCTCCAAGTTATCCAATTATTATGTGGATTAAGAAACTATTGACTAATCCCTCTACAAAAAAAGTTACTTTATTTACTAGTTTACTATTTTTCAGAATGGATACGTTTGGTTAATGATGTTTTACAGAAAGGTCTTCTGAAACCGTTAATGAGAGTATTTGTTCATTTTACCCAAAAGAGCTTTTTAACAAGTGACCTCAGTTGATCGTTTTTAAAGGGAATATATAATAACGAATTTAAAAGTAGTCCATTTATTTTGTTTGCATAAACACTTTCAAAAAACAAATAAAATATATAAGTATATATATATATATATATATATATATGTATGTAAGAAAGTTTGTTATTGTATGTTAAAAATCTCATTCTTCTAGTAAAGACAAACTGATTTTAATTTCAACAGTTACCTCCTATTTATGGCCTGGTAAAAAAAAATAGAAATTTATGAAAATTATTAGAAAACCCAGATTCTTATTTTCTAGTCACACAGTAAATCATACAAGAGAGGCTCAACACGTCTATATAAACTAATGTACACACTTGTGAATTATACTAATCAAATTGGCTGGGTAGCGTAGTGGCTAGAGCGTTCGCCCGCCTCATAGTCTGAGGTTAAAATTTATTACTAAAGCCAGCTGTCATTGTTCATTGAACTACTAATAATCTTAGCTAAACAATCAGTCGACCTTAGTAACAATGAAACACAAGGCGTCCCATTCGTTTTATCTTAAAATGCATACATATTCAACTTAAAGTATGCATGATTGTGTGTCTGTTATTTAAATAGACTTAATAATAATAATACTTAAAGACTTGGAATTCGTTTGTTGAATATTTCATTTTGAGTACATATAACAAACCTTCCACTCGTCAACAAACAGTAATCTGATAATAACATGGAACTATCGCACAGAATTGTCACCTCGAACAAATGTTATCTTTATATGTTAGATAAGAACGTAAAGACCTAGAGCTGTGTTGTCACATACGCGAACAATCTTTCAGAACACATGAAGAACTTGGTGAGAAATTTCATGCGTGGTAGGAAAGTGAAAGGGCCGAAAATATTGAAAGTTATCGGAATTCTCTTGTTGTGCCCAAGCTGCAAAGTCAGAAAAGAAAAAGTGTGGGTGGGCATGGCATTGTGTATTATTGATAAATAAGATTTTGGAACTAAGTATTCGACATGCAGAAAAATAAAATGTGAAGTTAGAAGTCAGTGAATTTAATAACAATTCAAACGTAACGCTTTAATGTTTTCAAGCCGTATTTATTAACAATGATAGTGCAAGAGTGATTTAGACTTTATCATTTGTGTGGAGCTTGTGATCTGGAAGACCAACATGTTTACAAGAGAAATAACAAATAACGGCGGTTGTTGGTAAAGTATAATTATGTGACCAATTACATCCTTAAATAATTCCGTAATTATTCTATTCTATGCCTCTGTCTTGTTCGCACTCGTATGTGTTGCTTATACCAGCATGCTATATCAGCATATTGCAGCTTATTGTTGTATAACAGCATGTAGGTTAAATACTCATGTTGTAATAGTAGTGAAAGTTGTTAACATGTTACTGGAAGGAACACTCTGCATTTTTTTGTACTAAAACGAATATAATGTTTTGTATTTTTAAAGCATATTTTGTCTAATATTACCAGGTATATTTAAAATTATAAACCAGTCACATATGTTATTATATTTAGTTTAATTTAATTGATATTTTTTCGTGAGTCACCATCGCAATCCCTTCCTATATAATTTTATTTCAAGTTCAGCGATTTATTTCTCATCAGCATTAGTTTACTATCGGCAGCCAGCCAGCCATTAATCACCAGCAGGAACCATTATCACCCCATACTTTGACGAAATAACATTATACAGTTCAGCTCGGATTTTCCGGACCAGAATCATCCGGTTCCCAGATTAACCAGACGAGGTTGCCCTGTTGTCCGAAATAAAAATAATTTAATCAACAGTCAAACACAATTTTTCGCCCACGCTAGAGCCTTTTAAGTCTCACAAGCAACCGAAATATATTAATATTTGCGTAAAATATCATATAAACTGCATAAGTAGGCCTATCTATTATGTTTACATAGTTTTCCACGCAATGTGCAGCATCAATATTGCAGGAAGTAGTGTCCCGATCTTTGTTTATGCAATATTTCCATTACATGTTTTACTTTAAAAAGATTATTACGGAACTATTTGTAAAGCTACCGTCAGCTTACTATCCCTTTTTGATGTAATGGTTTTAAAACAGAATCCGTGCAGAAAAATCAATCTTACTTCCAGTACAACGATGGCAACTGGAATCGCCTCCGCACATCACGGCAACTACAGGATATCCGTATCACACCCCGGGGCTACCATATCCTACCTAGGATAGTGCCTTATCAAAACAACTTGTTTGGCGTTCCATACCCAGTCTTGTAAGCTCCTGAATATTCAACCTTCCGAAAACACAAAAATATAGTAAAAGAACATTACTTCACTGTAAAACATTCATTTCAGCAACGCGAGTCAGTCTCCTTATCGCAGTTGATAAACACAGTCAGTTCCAAACATGATAAGGAACAGAGTAGTCCAGTAGTCACAACGGCCTAAGGAAGGAAAGAAGGAGTCAGCAATCGTCAAGCAAAAATATGTGAGGGGCGGAAGAATAAATAAACAGGCTAAAATCGGTCTAGTAGAACCGATCGGTCTTGAAAAACGTTCAAAGGGCTTCAAAAATTATAAATCTTACCCCATGCCATAAAAAAGTATAATTATTGTTTTTAACTTTTTAATTAAAATAATCTAAAAACAGCAAATAAAACCTTGAAATATGCGACCATTTAGCTTTAATTTAGTACAAATCACATGTAAATGGGGGCCAGTGGAAGTCTCAGACGAAGAGTCTAAATCTAATGAATTCATTGTTGTGTTTTCAATATTTACAAAGATTACAACAAGTTTTCATTTTAACTTTACCACCATTGGCTGTCATATCAAACACCATTAGACTTACAGGGAACTTTAAATATCAACTAATTTTATAAGAGCCATTTAAAAATATTAGTTTAGAATTTCCAAATTCAGCCTCCATTGCATAATATGACGGTTAACTTTAAAATTTCACATGCAAACCCCCAATTTGTATGTTGTTTTTAGATGTAATTTTAAGATATTTTCATATTTTCTAGATAAGATGATTCTAAGATATTTTTTTAGCTTAGCTGATAAGGAGATAAAGGCAGTTAACCCAAACCTAGTTGGGTGCAGTAAGTTCAAATTTCGTATTTACTTTTAAATTCGAATGGCTGTAAATAAAAGTACGAGTTTAATATTTGTTATAGTTTCTGCTTTTTTTATAACATTACTTTTTTCCAGGTCGAAGGCTTGTTTTCATAATTTCTGCTTCCCTTGGAATTAGTTGATAAATATAATTCATTTTTTAAATAATTTTAAATCTTTATCATCATTTTTAAGCATTTTATAATTATTGTGAATACAAAAAAATAGTTGCATAAAAAAAACAAAAAAATCATAAGAAAAAAGAAAATAATCACTCAATGTTGCGTTGAGAAGAATAGGTGAAATAAACTACAGGTGAACTCATCTCTCACGATTTGGAAAGTTTCTGGTCTTATGTTGCTGCAGGCTTCAACAATTATAATCTTTAAATCTTCAACATTTTCTAGAGGTTTCTAGAGATTTTCTAGAGATTTTATAAATTATGGATTAAAAGTAACCCCATGGACAAATTTTAAAAAAATCCATTGGTGGTCTGGAGAACGCAGGCCATTCGTCATTGAAGGTCATTCGGTTAGACCGCGCCTGTAATCCATTGCCGTTTGAATCCAAAAAGTCTCACAAAATATAACTATCCAGATTTTCAGCCCATTATTTATTTATCCTAAAAAAATGGGGATATTCTGTATTTTCCAATACCTGCATAGTTTGTTGGCAGCTCCATTGACAAATACCTCCGACGCAGCCAACCTGAGTACTCTGTGAATTCCCAATCGAAATACATACACCACACCAACAGATTAACCCGCTTAGTTTCATCAGAATATAAATAGCAAGAATAAATTAGCAAGATATAGAATGTCCATAACAGTAACATTGAACTGATTACGAAGGTTTGCTATAATGAGGAAAACTAAAAATGGGATTTCATGCAAATATAAATATATTACAACTACGGGAAAGCACATAGTAAGTTTCACCAAATTATACTCATAATTAGGGAGGTGTAGAATTTTAGGGAGGACTGTGTATGCAGATTAGCAACAGTGCTGCTGCTGCGAGGGTATTTTATAGGTATGTTAATAGATCACACCCAGATAAATATGTATACCAAGTTTTATCAATAAATGTTCAGAAATAAACAAAATATGTCAATTTACTTATTTTCCAGAAGAATAACATATTGGACAACGTACTGTGTTTAGCACCATCAATAAATCTGTAGTCTCGGTCAGTAACCAATTAACGTAGAGCAATGATCATAACACCAGATTACATTTTTGTTTTTAAGGTGAATTCGATTGTGTGCACCAAAATTAATTTGATTTAAATACAAATTATATGTGAACAATATAAAACATTTTAGGGGTATAAACACACCCCCCCTCACCACCAAACAAAAAAACCCTTTGGATGGTGTGACCCGTCTCGATTTCTAACTCGTTCAAATGAATACTACTTCGAACATCTGTACCAATCTTAATTAAGGTCGGACCTTTGTTACGAGAGTTGTCGTGTTTAAGGATCCTACGTATTAAACAAATTTAGCAACGGTGTTGTTGGCATCTGGGGCCCCAAAACGAAAGGTTATCATGGTCTTAAGGCTTACCACTAAGCCCTCTTCCCTATTGGGTAGATTCAATAAAAACGTGCACTCATCACTAAAATAAATTTGACTTACAAAACGTGAATGGGCAGAAATTAGTGCTCCCATTTTTTCACAAATTTGAAAACGATGGCCAGGATCATCTTCGCTCAACGCACGAACAAGTTGAAACTTCTAAGAGAGACTTAATTTTGTTCGATACATTTGTCACATATTGGTGAAATAAGGTAAACAGATTTTCTTTTTATGTCGTAGACTGTTGTGTATCTTCTATAAATGTTTCTACAATTTCAAACTGTTTGTCTTCATCAAAAGAAAGCTGACCTAAGCTTGGAGCATCTGAAATGGAGCCAGTTAGCCTAAACCTATGTACCAATGTTCTTAGGTATTTTTTTGTCACTTGAAGTACGTTATTTTAATTTGATGCAACGTAAGTATAATTTATATTTTATCATTGTAAAAACTAGCCATTATATCATTAAAACTAAGAGAATGTTTCATGGAAATATGAAAAATACCCCCAATGCAGCAAACCTGCGTACTCAGGAAATTTCTAATGCATAATAATGTCTTAATATCGCATTAGCATAGCAAGTTTCATAAACATATATTCACAAATAGGCGATATATACAATTTTAATTATTCTCCATAAGAATAACATTGGGGATGAGTACGTAGGTTTGCTGCAACAAGGAACGCAAAATATGGGTTTTCATGCAAATATCTATATAAATCACCTAGGTGAAACCACATACCAAGTTTCATCAATATACATTCATAAATAAGCGATATATACCATTTTGATTTTTCTCCATAAGAATAACATGGGGGATGAGTACGCAAGTTTGCTGCAAGGGATCCAAAAAATGGTTGTTTATCAAAATATTAATATAACTCAACAAAGTGAAACCACATACCAAGTTTTATTAAATTATGTTCATAATTAAGGGAGACATTATATTTTACTTATTCTCCTTAAGAATAACATAGGGGCTGAGTACGCAGGTTTTCTGCTACGGGAATAATCGGTAAAAATTGATTTTTTTGTGCAAATAACAATAGGCCACAAGCAGATGAAGCCAAATACCAAGTTTGGTCAATATACGTTCATAAATATGCGAGATATAAAATGTTTCTTATTCTCCTTAAGAGTAACATTGGACAACGTACTGTGTTTAGTACTTTTAATATATCTGTAACCATTTGACGTAGAGAAATTATCAAAACACCAAATTGTATGTTTTTTAAGCTGAATCTAATGATGAAAACTAAAATTAGACTTTTTAAAATAGTACATGTAAAAACTTTAAAAAACCCATTTTTGGGGTACAAAACTCCCCCAAAATACCACTTTGGATAGGGCGATCTGTCTGGTTTTCGAACTTAAAGTCATAAATACTGCTTTACACGCTGGTACCAAATTTCATCCAAATCTGACCATTCTTACGAGAGTTATCGCACCCACGGACACACATATATATATATATATATATATATATATATATATATATATATATATATATATATGTATATACAGTTTTGAACGAATGGTGTTTTTGGAGTCTGGGGACCTCAAAACGAAAAGTTATGGCTCCGGGCCTAGGTCTTACCATGCCAACTACGGTAATAGCTTCTTCCCTATAGGGGATATTCGCTAAAACAATCATAAAACATTAGTCACTTACATTCACGTTTTTTAATACTAATGCTTGCCCTTAGTTTAAAGATATTAAGGTTACAGTAGTACTTAAAGATATAAAACTATCTGATAAGACTAAAAAACCAAAGGTGTACTGGTAAAAACAATTAGTCAATACTGGGAAAACCCGCCGGAATAAGGCACCTACTAGAACAAATTATTTTTCAGTGTACAGCGGTAAAATAGATTGTTTAATTTTTTACTGCCTACAACTTATGATAGAAAAGAGATAGCGATCTCTAATTTTTTCCAATCACGTATTTTTTAAAGCTGAAGAACTGAGGGGTTTCACTCAAAGTGAATTCGGATTTTCAGAAGGGGATTCACGGTATTCAGAGCGGGTCCGGACTTGTTTGCATCAATACATTAAATAAATTTATTCCTATGTGGGGGACTTTAAGTGTAAATATATTGTTTTAAGTTCTTTACGTCTACTTTATTACATCCCGTTATTTTAATATCACGATACATGCTAACCAAACAGTTTGATATTAGTGTTATCTAGCTCTCATCCTTCTACAATCTATAATATTTCCTGATTGTTTCACTACACCTCATATCTCAGAAAGAGGTTTACTGTGTTTCGTACTGTGATAAATATCTTGAATGCGAAAGATGCCAAAACATTCTTTCAAATCCATACAATTAATGCTTATGCAAGCTTGTTCATGCTTACACAGAAATTGGTTTCCATTAAAATTAAAAACCTGATGAAACCGAAAGATTCCTGATGTTTAAGATTCACTATTGTGATGTAGGCCTATATGATTACTTTGTTTTGATTTACACATGCCAGAATCTAATAAATGGTATCCCAGGCGTATATAAAATATTTACTGATTTTCAAATTCAAATTCAAAATTGCTTGATTCAAAAAGTAACATGTGTCCGAATCACGCTAAAATTGTACGCTAATTTTTTTATGTGATCGTTTTTTACATCAATAATATTGAGTAAAAGGTTACATTATTTAAAAACAAAAACTATTTTTTTATTCACAAGAATATGTTAAAGTTTACTCCGCTTAAGCTCGCTTGCCTGTTGCGTCATAATCTGTGAATAGTTATTTCAAAATACTAAGAAGAGTTTTTAAAAAGTTTTGAGTATTACATCCCCCTTAGTATAAAAAGATTTGTGATTTAAACGCTGGAAACAAAATCAAAATATGAAAAACATACGCAAATAATCGGCAATTCGTTTTAGCTTATTCTTACTGTAATAAACTGGTAATCACAGAACGTTACACATGGTTATTATATTTGTATTTAAAACCTATGTTTACCACATTGGTACGAATAATGTAAAGTTGTTAAAGTTCCTCAACGTTTCGCTATTTGTTGATCATTCTTAGATTTTGAAGAATATGAAGACAAAGACAAAGTCCAACTATTTTTTGTAACATACCCTTAGTACGAAACCTTGTATGAAATATTGGTTGGTATATAAATGTGTAAATATACGCTGTTATATTACAAATGCATGCAAATATTATGATTTGTAATATATTTCTCTTACATTAATACCTGCTAGTTGTTTGAAAGCAAAATACATATGATTTATCGTAACCCCCAAAATATGATTTACTTCGAAGTGTTTTAATGGTTTAAACGATTGTTTAATTGGTTCAAATTAAAATTTATATTTAACTAATTTGTTGATTACAAATTCCAGAAAGATTCCTTGCATAAAATGTCGGTATGTGTATTCCAGACCATTATTCGCATAATATTGGTTAACCATTATTCCAGTAAACATATATATTTGTACTATTGACTGAAATAACGTTACTGTCGGTCAGTGACGCGTTGTGTAAACTGAGAGTTGTATAACAAGGAAAGCGAGGTGGCGTGACGTAGGTGGTTTCTAGAACCGATTCATTCAGGGTCAATTACGTTGAACGGTCCATTGAGGGGACCGAGGGGAGAGAGGGGAGGTCCCGTCCAGATCACAATCATTTAGTTTTAGTCTGACTACAGTGCGGTACACAGTCGTTCCCACAGTGCGTTAAAACAGTTCACAGTGATGCGCGTCGTGACGTGTCTGTGCGCGTTGCTAGTCGCATTCGTGTTGGTCAGTTGTGTCGATACGCGAAAGACGTTTTCAACTAGAAGAAAGACTGGAAACAACCGAAGAGGAGGTTCTACAACTTTTAAGCAAAAGCAGCCTCCTCCCCCAGTCACTCCTCAAAAGGTAGACTCGTTTTTGGCGGCAGAGAGAGCCGGTTCTTCTCATGGATCGCCCGGAGTTCCGGCGATAACTAACACTCACTATCGCGGAAGTCCGTTTGACAGTAAAAGTCACCCTCCGAAAGAGTCTGTGCCACAGGCAAACGGTCCGATCGGGTTTGAAAAAGTGAATCAGGGAAATCAAAAACCGTTGGGTTTTGATAAGGTGAACTCTGAAGTGCAACATAAATCACCAAGTTCGAATGTCCCCAGTGCCCCGGCCTATCCGGGTAAAGCTCCGCCTCCAAGTGCACCTAACGGACCACCTCCTGCATATCCCGGGTATGGGTCTAACACTGGGTCAAACACTGGCTCACACGGGAGTTATGAACCACCTCCGGCGTACCCGGGACGTCCCGTCAACGCACCGCCCGTTTACTCTGCCAACAACCCCAGCTATGGACAAAAGCCAGGATATGGAGCATACCCAGGACAGCAGAACTACCCAGGACAACAGAACTATCCAGGACAGCAGAACTACCAAGGACAGCAGAATTACCCAGGGCAGCAGAACTACCCAGGTCAGCAGAACTACCCAGGTCAGCAGAATTACCCTGGTTACCCAAATACTGGGGCTTCATTTGGTGGATATCCTAACCAAGGATTAGGACAAGGAGGTTTCGGGTCCAATCCTAGTGGTGGTTACAATAATTGGCACTCAGGAGGTGCTGGTCAATCATATCCTGGAGGATTTGGTGGAAACTCTTATGGAGGATCACCGTTTGGACAATCAAATCCTTATGGTGGAAGCCCTTTTGGAGGTCACTCACAATTTGGAGGTAATTCTGGATTCGGAGGTAACCCTCACTATAGCCCTAATAATTTTGGCTACAGTAACAACCCTGGATTCTTCGGGTCTTCCCCCTACCCGGGTCACACTGGACAATACGGCAACTTCATGGGTCAACACAAGAAAAGCCGGTGGGGTGGACTCCCCATTCCAATACCCATCCCTATTCCTCTAGGAATGTTCGGTGGATTCGGTGGTAGTCGTAGCTATAACCATCGTGTGTTGGACACTTTTGTCAAAAACCAAACAGTTGACTCTTCAAATAACGAAACTACAAATGTGTACATATTAAACAATTCCACGGTTGCGCCTTGTACGACTGACCAGTTCGTCTACGACTCTCTAAACGTCACGGTGTTGTCGTGCACTGCTGGTAACTGTACAGCCATCAAGGTGTTTACCACTACCAACGTTTCGGGAGAGGTATCAATCCACTCTGCAGGGATTACCATGTGTCGTGAAGATAATAATACGACCTTCAGTTCTTTTGCTGACAATGTAAACCCGTCAGTTTCTGACTTGCACAAATATTGGATGAGGGTGTGTAAAGAAGGAGTCATTTTAAATTCAAACGCAACAGAAAATGTTACTGAACAAGCGGCTGCAAACGTTACTGTAAAGATAGAAGAAATCGCGATCAACGAAACAGCAAAGAGTGATACCAACACAACAACTCAATGGAATGTACCTTCCGATAACACTACCATCTCGTTACCAAAAGTGGAAACGACCACCGTGTTAACGACTGAAAACTCCACAGCGACACCACCTTTAAACGCTACGTTGTTTAGCAATACTACTCTGACAAATCATTCATCCTGTGAGATATTCAACTGCTCTTGGATAGAGATGTGTCTCCCCTCTATTGAACTAGTAGACCGCTGCTCTACCCCTGACTGTCCCTTCACCAGGACAGGATATCGTCCTTGTGTTAGGATCAAAATGTGCAAATCACCCTCAACTCCTCTCAGCACGTTTGCTACACTCAACAACACGATTTCCCGCATTGATCAGTTCAACAACGTCACAAGTGTCAGTGATGTAGCAAATCTCACGTTGATTTCCTACGTTCCTCCTACTTTCTCTATCAATTGCTCTCAGAACGCGTCAGACCCAGCGTGTCTGCCACCCACGAATGATCCTCAACCAGCTTGTGTTCACGGGAACACCTCGGAGACCAATGGAACTACGTGTGTTTCCACGGAAGGTGTTCCGGTTCCAGCTGCGTTGAACACCACCACCGGAGTGGAAACATTGACTACTGAATCTACGACAGTTTTCCCCGTCTTGAAAAGCACAGTTTTGGACTTGGACAAGATGGAAGAGCTTAAAACTAATATTTCTGAAGCCTTCAATGAGTAAGTATTTACAGAAATTAAAACATTTATCTGCATTTATTTTGGGTTAATTTATATGTATAATGTAATTCTCACAAGAGCATAACATATCATGGCCATGTAGTTGAAAACATTAATATTACCAGCAAATTAACATTTTATTTCTAAACGGTACATTTTTTGGTTTATTTTTTTTTAATAATCATGTCGTAGGAATTACTATTGGCACAGAGTATAACCTTTGCAGTCAGCCTTTGTAACCTTTGTAATTCTTGGGTTTAAAGTTTCCATTTTTCCGTCCAAAATTTCGGGCATTCAATTATTTTATAAAAATATGATTTTACAAAAACAAAATATAAGTTGTTTAGGCTTAAAATATATAATAAATATAGTATAGATGGGACAGCCAAGAACTTTACTTCTTTAACTGAGCTTATCTAAATTATTAAAAATAAAGATTTTTTTCAATAAAATTACAAATACTCAGAAAATACACAGTTTAATATTTAAAATGTGTAAATAATCTTTCGTTTGACTCAATTTAAACAGGTTTTCGATGTTTTAGCGAATTTCCCCTATAGGGAAGAAGCTATTACCGTAGTCGGCATGGTAAGACCTAGGCCCGGGACCATGATAACTTTTCGTTTTGAGGTCCCCAGACCCCAAAAACACCATTCGTTCGAAACTGTATATATATATATGTCCGTGAGCACGATAACTCTCGTAAAAATTATCCGATTTTGATGAAATTTGGTATAACCGTGTAAAGCAAGATTTATGACTTTAAGTTCGAAAACCAGCCAGATCGCTCTATCCGAAGGGGTATTTTGGGGAGGTTTTGTACCCCAAAAATGGGTTTTTCGAATGTTTTACATATAATTTTGAAAATAGTCAAATTTAAGTTTTCCCCATTATATTCAGCTTAAAATACACACAATTTGGTATTTTGATCATTTATCTACGTCAATTGGTTACCGAGATATTGAAAGTGCTAAACACAGTACGTTGCCTAATGTTATTCTTATGGAGGAAAATAAAAAATGTATATCTCGCTTATTTATGAACGTATACTGACGAAACTTGGTATACGGCTTCATATGGTTGTGGACCATTGATATTTGCCCAAAAAACAATTTTTTACCAAAGGCTTCTGTAGCAGCAAACCTGCGTACTCAGCCCCATGTTATTCTTATTGAGAATAAGTAACGTGTTATCTGCCTTCATTATGAAGATAAATTAATGAAATTTTGTATGTGGCTTTACCTACATAAGTTATATTAATATTTGTATAAAACCCGATTTTTTGTGCTCCTTGCTTTAGCAAACCTGCATACTCAGCCGCTATGTTATTCTTATGGAGAATAATTAAAATGTCATAAATCGTTTATTTATGAATGTATATTGATGAAACTTGGTATGTGGCTTTATGTGGTATTAAGATACATATATATGCATTGGAAATTCGCTGAGTACGCAGGTTTGCTGCTACGGGGGTATTACAATTGTCCCTAAACAGCTTAAATTTTAATTCCGTTAAGAAATTGGGCACAATAACTCTTCGAAAAATATCTAAGTTACCAGATAATAGATCAGCGTTGGCATTCAACAAAATAATAAAGCCAAACTAACCTTGCTTATCTGAGTATCTTAAAACTACTAAAATGTTATGTAATTCAATTTATTTATACATTTAATACATTTAGATCCATTTGTTTCCTATAAACAAGCAAATACAACGCGTAACCTGGAAATTGTTGAAATATGTAGTTCGCAAACTATGAAAACGTTATTCAATAAATACATTTTAAATTAGGTGTTTTAAGTAATAAGTCGATTGGTTTAAATAACCTCGTTAACATTTGCTTGGTCTCATGGGAACATTGAAAGTCTATGGATCAGAGTCATATGAATTGATATTCTGTTTCAACATTATATAATGCAATTCCAGAGGAAAGGAGATTTTTAAATACCAAGAATGTGTTCAAAACACTTGTTTAAGTGTGGGTAATTAAAAAAAGTCGATGAATTGTATTTCAACAATAAATAATTATAAACGTCCATCCCACCATCAGGGTGTTCATTTAATAATTTTATATATGACGATTAAACTTTGACCCTACAACATTATTAAACTGGTTTTACAAATCTTAATTTAAGAATATTAAAGGAAGCTTCTCTCTTGTGATAGGAAGATTTTTTTCAGAACAGATTTATGGTTTCATGTTAACATTACTGGACCTCTTTCAAACATAACAGTATTGGATCGGTTTTTGTAAACTCGGCTGGACGTCAATCAAAGTAAATTTATGTTCCAAGTAAAACAGCTGATATTTTGTTGTGACAAACATAATTCCATTTGTACGTCTCTTTAAATATTAGTTACAATATATTTTTATAATATCACTGAGAGACACTATAAATTTATAACCTAATTTTAATCCCTATATAAATAAAATGCACTTAATCTATACCTATAAAAGGCAAAGCCCTCACTCACTGACTCACTCTTTCATTCATCATGAATCCTCCTACTTCCCAATTACCTAGAGAGTTGATATTTTACACACCGATTCTTTAGGCATAAAATAGGAAAACTAAATGGTGTTCATCCTGATCTGACCTTAGGGCTCCGCCAGAGACCCCGACGAGGTTTCCATGTATTCCTTTCGGCCATTAATTATTGTTTAAACTGATGAAAATACAAACAGCTAATCTTGATTCGTAGTAGTTCCATGGGATAGCTACAGAATGCAGCACACACAACTGTCATAGTTTTTAGCGAATTTCCCCTTTAGGGAAGAAGCTATTAACGTAGTCGGCATGGTAAATCCTATGCCCGGGACCATGATAACTTTTCGTGTTGAGGTCCCCAGATGCCAAAAACGCCATTCGTTCAAAACTGTATGTATATATGTGTGTCCGTGGATGCTATAACTTTCGTAAAAAAGCCCCGATTCAGATGATATTTGTGCCAAAATCACCATTCGTTCAAAACTGTATATATATATATATATATATATATACAGAACACACACACACACACACACATATATATATATGTGTGTGTGTGTGTGTGTGTGTGTGTGTGTGTGTGTGTGTGTGTGTGTGTCCGTGGATGCAATAACTTTCGTAAAAAAGGCCCGATTTAGATGATATTTGGTACAAACGTGTAAAGCAACAATTTATGACTTAAAGTTGGAGAACCAGACTGATCGACCTATCCGAAGGGGTATTTTAGATTTGTTTACCTAAACATGTTTTTGAAATTGTTACAAATGATATTTTAAAAAGTGATTTTTGTTGTTTTCACCATTAGATTCAGCTTAATACAACACACAATTTGGTATTCTGTTCATTTCTCTATATCAGTTGGTTAGCCTACAGAGATATTGAAAGTATTATACACAGTACGTTGCCCAATGTTATTCTTATGGATAGTAGGAAAAATGTTATATCTCACTTATTTATGGCCGCATACAAACGAAACTTGGTGTATGGCTTCATCTGGTTGTAGTCTGCTATTACTTTCACAAAAAATTCAATTTTTACCGATGGTTCCCGTAGTTTCAAACCTGCGTACTCAGCCCCGATGTTATTCTTATGGAGAATAAGTTTAATAATTATGAACATAAATAATTAACACTCTGTATATATATGGCTTCACCTTGTTAATTTACATTAATATTTGCTTAAAACCCCATACTTTGTGTTCCTTGTTGCAGCAAACCTACATACTCATCCATAATGTTATTCTTATGGAGAATAATTAAAATTGTATGTATCACTTGTTTGTGAATATACTTTAATGAAACTTGGTAAACGGCTTTATGTGGTATTAAGACGTAATATGCTTTGTAAATTCGCTGAGTACGCAGGTTTTCTACAACTTTGCTGTATACATGCATAATGACAGTAAAATATTATTATTATTATTATCAACGGGGGTATTATAAATAATTTGTGGGGCGAAGCCTGCGGGTAACAGCTAGATAATTTTCATTAAAACTCTTACAAAAAGGGACAAAAAGTAAAAGTGAATATCACAGTATATTAATTTTAATTTTCTTTTGTAACCTAATAGTTTGATAAACCACGTTGTTTGCGTTTTCTCTGAGTCAGGTTTTTTAATGAGTTTTGTAGTTTTCAGACTTTTTGCTTATACTTTTCTACTCAAGTAAGAACAGGTTTATGAATTGAGTAATGTAAATTAGAGCAGTTGATAAACTTTGCTTATGTAGTCTTATCAAGTGACATTCTAAAGGTCATGAACAGTATGATAAGGAATTATTCAAAGAAAACTGTTTTGTTTACTCTTTTCAGTGGTCTCAGAGTAAGTTTAAAAGCCAATACTGATTACTGTCCAGGGCTTTGTTCTGGTACGTAAAGATATAATATTTTAGACCGCATTTCAATAGTTAATATTTGATTACTGTTATTACTGACCGGTTGAATTGAAGTTTTGAAAACAGTGCCAGTTAGAGCCTTGGATTAAAATATTAAATCTAAAACAATTTACCTTATCCATTCATGAAAGTTATTTAACTCAACTATGACTTAAAATAGCATTAGGTTATAAGGATGTTTTTATTTTATAAATTTAAATATCGGATGTCCATAAAGTCCTGGAGTGATCGACATAATAGGATTACTTATTACTGATTACATCAAATGTGTAATTTCAATTACGTGTAATGAAATGAAAACCAAAGAGTTACAAGTTAAATCTTACATTTTTAAGAAAGAGCAACAAATATAGTTTTATTTACAATATACACGGCATCAGTAGGCCTACTCTTCCACGTGTGACCCATTGGTGTCTTGGAGAAGTTAAACTTCCGCCCAATTATTAACAATTATCTCTTCAGTGATTGTTAATAGTGCTCCTCTGGTTCTGGTCTTCAGCTCGTCCATATCAGAAGATAGTTGTAGCACATACAACGTCTTTAATCTAGAAAGAAAAAGTCCATTGGGGTGATATCCGGTGAGCAAGAAGTCCAAGCTGTATGCCAGCCGCGGTCAATCCACCAATTGGGAAATGTTTCATCTAGGAAATCGGTGGATCGGTCGCGGCGGGCCTATAGCTTAGACTGTTTGCTCACCGAATATTACCCCGATAGACTTACGAAGGTTATGTTAAATGGGTTATGTTAAATTCGCTGTATATGCTACACTGATATTGACGAGCTCAAGACAAAATCAGAGGAGCAATATCAACAATCGCTGAGGCTGAGGCTGGTTTATGTGTTGGTTAATACTTTGGAGGGAATTGAATTTCGGCTAGATATTCTACGAGCAACCAATGGGTCCCAGGTGGAAGTGTACTAATGTTGTATATATTGTAAAAAAAACTATTTGTTGAACTTTTTTAAAAATATAAGCTCATTTGTGTTGCTCTAGTGGTTTTCATTTTATTTCACTTAAAATTCAGTCCAGGACTTTAAGGTCACTCAGTATTATTGGGAGCATCAAATCAGGTGGATGGAGGTTTTGGCACTGTTGCCACATAAGGGGCTTGAATATCGTGTCAAGGTCGAAAATTGAGTGTTCCATGGCATGATCTGGCAACGCTGAACATACTGACCATACTTTTTAAATAATTTTAAATCATATGTTTTGATCTTCTATTTATATTTGCATTTTGGGAATTAACAAATACTAGTAGGATATTTTTCTCGAACTCCAGTAAATTTTATTCTTATGTTATTGAATTACCCTCAGAACGATTTTTATTACTTTTTATTTTCATTTTAGGAATTAATAAATAATATTAGGATCTTTTGCTCGAACTTGACCAAATTTTCTTCTTATACTTTTGAATTTACTACACTTCTCTGAGCGTATAAATTTTATTCATACAGCTTTTTCATTCTAGTGGTCATTATTTATTTAATATCTGTAACCTCTGCTCTTGCGCTGTCCTGTACTTTGAGTCAACAGCGTTCCACATCCTGCCATCTCTTGTTTAGATGTGGTAGTGTACAATTCATTCTATTTATATTTTTCCATAAGATTTACATTAAAGCTTTTAAGGGATATGGAGCACAGCCAAAAGGCGAAAAAAATGTTAGGAAATTTGGAAGAATCTACATCTTGATATCTTTGTATTGACAGGTGAAGTATACAAATCGGTTCAATGGTTCTTAAGATCTCGCACTTTTACAATGTCTATTTTGGCTATAAGTATATAGGACTAGTAAGACCTACTGATCAAACTTTAACAAATATTCCCAGTATTTGTTTACATGAGCACAACTGAAGGCATTCAGAAGGACCGGATCTGCGGGCCTCCGAACAATATTCCACTGGTACCATAGTGGGCGTGGCCTGGTGTAGTGGTTGGAGCGCGGGTTCGATCCATGTGATAATGCCGTGACATTGTGCTTTAGAGCCTTCCTTAATCTCTACCTCCACCTGTCTAGAAAACATCATGGATTTGTAATATACAGTATTGGAATAAATCAATTTGAGTTTTAAATTGAATTTCAGAGGAAAGTAGATTTTTCTATTATTTGAAGAAAACCTATTCTTAAAAGTCATTATTTGTCAAACATAAGAGAACATGAGATTTAGAAAGTTTGTTAGAAATACCAACAAATTATGCATAACCTTTAAAATTAAAACCCTCTTACTTTATAACGTTGTTCCTAAGGATAAAATATACAACAAATATCAAACAAATTTACTTATACCTCAATCCGCTTTCCGTCAGTTGGTTGGTTATGTGCTTTTTAGCGAATTTCCCCTATAGGGAAGAAGCTATTACCGTAGGTCTCATGGTAAGACTTAAGCCCGAGACCATGATAACTTTTTGTTTTGAGGTCCCCAGATGCCAAAAACACTATTCGTTCAAATTTATATATATGTATATATATATATATATATATATATATATATATATATATATGTCCGTTACCGCGATAACTTTTGAAAGAAGCGCCTGATTTTTATGAAATTTGATACAAATGTGGAGAGTAATATTTATGACTAAGTTCGAAAACCAGATCGATCGGTCTATGGGAAGGGGGTTTTATGGGGGTTTAAAATTTTCTAAAAACCAGTTTTTTGAACTTTTTATGAACTTTTTACCCTAAAATTTTAAAAACGCTAGATTTTGGTTATAGCCATTTTATAGAGCTTAAAAAAACAAACAATTTAGTTTTTTGAATCATTAAGCTAGGTTTAGTGGTTATGGAGAAAAGTCAAAATATGTGTTCATAAAATTTCCCATGTTAATCTTATGGGAATATGGTTTTTAGATTTTACTCAGATAATTTCACTAAAAACTCCACATTTCATTCTACCAATCAGTTTAGCTCTACAAAACAATCATCTTTGCGTTTTAATTGTTGTTTTACGTCCAACCGTTGCAGTGATATTCAAAGTGCTAAACACAGTACGTTGTCCAATGTTATCCTTATGAAGAATGAATAAAATGTTATATTTCGATTATTTATGTATGTATATTGATGAAACTTGGTATGTGACTTCAACTAGTTGTAGAATATTGATATTAGCACAAAAAAATGTTTTTTGTTGATTTTTTCCGGTAGCAGCAAACCTGCATACTCGGCCCCCATGTTATTCATATGGAGAATAAGTAAAGTTTAATATCTCCCTTAGTTATGAACCTAAATTAATAAAACTTGGTATGTAGCTTCACCTGGTTGAGTTATATTGATAATTGTAAAAAAACACCTATCTTATCTTCCTTGTTGCAGCAAACCTGCATTTTCAATTATAATGTTATTCTTATGGAGAAGAAATCAAATGCTATATATCACTTATTAATGAATGTATTTTTGTGAAACTTGGTAAGTGGCTTTAGGTAGTAGTGATACCCACATATATGCATTGGAAATTCGCTGAGTACGCAGGTTTGCTGCGACGGGGGTATTATTAAATAAACCAAATCTTAGATTAATGTCACACTAAGGGATTTCTTCCATTCAATCATAATCGTGATTGAAAGTCGCCAAAGGGCACCGCACTTAAATTGATAACCGCGTCGGATGTTTTTTGTCTAACAAATAAAAGTGGGTGCCACTCTTGCGAAAAAAGGAGGCTTTTGCAACGAGCCTTGCAACGAGCTTGAGACGCAATATGCAAGATGAACTATTAATCTAAATTTAAATATTTAGCTGCAGTAGCACTGAATGTGTTATATTAGTCGTCACAGAAGATGTAGGCACTAACGAAAATGCATGCCATGGCATGCATAGTAATTGGATTCATCCAATTATTATGAATCTTATATTTGAAAGAAATTATATCTTGTTACGTAAAAAAATATGTGATTATCTGGACATACATCCGTGGTAAAAATTTCCGAAAAGTTTCAAACATCAAAAGCTATTGGATAATTTAATTTCAAATTTAAATATTTGACATTTAAAACTTGTTAAAAATACATGATTTCGAGTTGTAGAGGTAGGGATATTTTTCCACCTCCATGATTACAAAGTCACGGGATCCATAGTTTGAAGGCTCTCTCACTGTTTTCAGTCATCAAGAAATAGACGAATATAAGACCGTGGAAAAGTAGGGGAAACAGATTACAGCTCAGCTTGTGGCTGCTGCGCAACTGGCGGTAAAAAACAGACGAGTGTGGCAGGGATGCTGGCGACAGCCTCGAAAAAATAGACTCTGGCCCATACCGAGGGACTGTCGCTGGTGGAAAATTCACCGAGTGACAATTTCAGCCCAGTGTGGCACCTTTCGATTTGTCAGTTAGTTATATTTCTGACACGACCAAAATTGTGTAATCAGCGGGGAAAATCGCCTAGTGTGGCATTAGCCTTACACTAGTCAACTCTAACACAATCTACACTAGCCTACAACAATCGACCTTCGATTGCTCGGCCGGATTGACAACAATGGTTTAAATATAATTACGTGGAGTTGCATGGGCAACTGTAGAAGTATGAAACAGTTTACTAGTATAACAGAGGCCTTACAAACTAATTACTATGTTGACTTGGAACTTGGCAAATTCATTACTCAAACTTAATACTACATTCTTGTTGATTGTTTAGTTTTCAGCTTTTAAAACTCTTCTTAATTCGCCCATTTTTATTTTTGAAAGGTAAATATTCTTAAAATTGTGGAATAGAAAGTAAATTATTTTGAAGCAAATTGCGCTGTTCCAGGCCTGACTACAGGCGCAGCGGGATGTCAGCTGATTGTAAAATCAGCTGAGGTTGCATGACGGAGCTGAATGTGAAGGTCACGACGCGAGGCGTGGCGAGGCACAGACAGCTTGGCTGTTCATAACTATTTTGGGTCCCTTAGTGTCAAGGAAAATTTAACTATTTCCGCCTAATATTTCAAACAACTTTTGAGAGGAAGTTATTATTAGTTATTTTAACTTATCTTGATATTTTATAATATGATTTTAGGTTTACCGAAATTGCATACCGTATTCATTAAACATTAGCACCAACGCATTAATGTTGTACACCAACGCAGTAAACTGCAGTTATTTTGTTTCTTTAATTCGTATCCTGGTGTATACAGGGTGTTCGAAAAACAACTTTTCAATCATTTAGGATATGATGGTTTTATGCAAAAATTAAGGAAAATGTTTCTAAAAAAGTATTTTCTAAATGCTTAGATATCCAGTTATCTCCCTCTATGTCATTTTGTATTTAAACTGTATTTACCCGAGAACCGCTGGGAAGAAAATGCTTGTTTAGATGGTACTAAGGCAACAATTATCATTACTCGTTTCAATATGGCGGACGATAAATAAACTTAAAATGTAAACTACATATAACGACTTAATTGTTAAAAATGAAAAGAACAACCTTTTTGCTACACATTTAGCAATGTGTAGTTTAAAGAAATTGTATATAAAATAACGATTCACCTCTGTTACCATTGGTATAGCATGTCACATAAAATCTGCAGTATTAGAGTACTGGTAACAAATATGTTACATTTTTCAACTCATCCGCTGCACCGTTATTTTCATCCGATTTCCTGAAATTACAGTTGTTGGACATAACAAGTCATAATGGATGCACAAGTCTTTATATCTCGTGTCAAATTTGCAGTTTGTATGGAATTAAGCTTAAAACTTGTACCAAATGACATTTTGTAAATGAGACATTATTATTATTAAATTGACTTATAAATTATTTATAAATTTAGCCATTAAAGACGTAACATTGCAATTAGCCTTCGCTATAATCTCAATAAACCTAATTCGCTACTTAAATAAATTGTCATTGATCCAATATGTATTTCCATAATATCCATTCTATTGCATTTCATATTTTTTAACTGAAAGTACACCACTGTACAGATAAAATGCTCTCTGTTTACTTTTAAATGTTGTAACATTTTTGCTTTTACAATTTTTTTCGGAAGACTAATAACCCAATAGTATGTCACAATAAACACCTCGAGTTAGGTATAAAAAATGTCTCTATGTCTAAACGAATATCTTGAGATACCATTTTATATTAGTTTGTTGAATGCATTTATCTTGTAGTTTTTGCTATTTATTTATCATAATGATATGTTTAAGTTCACGATACATTTCCGAGAGAGTAAAAATACAAACTGTATGCTGCACCCGGTATATAAAAAGTAATCCGTACTAAAAATTTAAGCAAATTAAAAACTCACTTTGGAAAAACTTAAGCTAGTCGTATTTAGAAATCTACAACTCTTGGTTGTAAAAAAATTTGAAAATGGAGGACGTCATAAATGTTTCTAATCATTGCATAGCTTTCTTTGAAATAATTAAATGGATTTTAATTTACTCAAGGGACTTAATTAATAAATAATTATAACACTGGGAACTGTAAGGAATGGTAAAAAAACTCAAATCAGCATTTTATTTAAGAGCGCAGTGTATTAAATTTTAAATCTCATTAAAATTTGCTATCAACATAGAGAAAAGAGTCAAGGTATTTCGGTAGATATAGAGGTGTTTTCTTTTTAGCTGTGTGATAGTCGTGGAACTGTTCAAAACTCAATGTTCCTTTCATGAGTCGTTGATCTGTTGCCTTGGTAAAACTTGCGGTGTCAGATGTCACTCAGCAAGACATCCAGGCCAACCTGAACTAAAGGAGTAATGGATTCGATTTAGTATTACTTGAACTCGAAAGGGTAGTAGCAAAAATCTCCCCATGGGTGTTTCCAACTTGTGAATTGATCCCCACACGAGTATACACTATGAACATTTTGTCCATTGAGGCATATTGAATTAGTACAATGTTACAACAGTTGTACCAAATGTGTAGATGTGCACTAATACTTGATATTTTCTTCAGTCATACTTCATCAGGTTTGTTCTTGTTTCAGGATGGCTGAGCTGAGAAGGAAGCTGGAATCAGACAAACAGGTGCAGAGTTAATGTGCAACGAATTTATTATATTGTAAAATTATAGCATTTTCCAATTAATAATATATAGTGTATAATAATGTAAAATAAACAGCTTTAAACCGTGTATATTCTTTCTTGACGATGTAGTTATTAGTTTATTGTATTATAAAATTTGAAATACATGACTGATTTTTATGTTTTTGTAAGCCTTTGTCTTTTTTTAACTTGGAATTCTTACTAATTTAGTATAATGGATATTCTTCAAAGAACCATGTGAAATGGGTTTTTGAACCATTTGCGTTTAGGATTTTAGGATTTTTAAATATATTTTACTTGATTTATAATATTAAATTTCTAGGGATTAAATTGTTGGTATATTTGTTCCGTACTTCTCGTGATGTCTATCAAGTAGCCTATACTCGAAGAAGTAGTTTAAAACTATATTTAGTGTCCTTGGTTTTTCTAGGTAAAGTGTTATTATTATTATACTCCTTTTCTATATTTTCTTAAATTAAAAAATAGATTAATGAGCTAAGATATTTAAAAGTTACATATCATACGAACATGTATTCTTCCATAGGCCATGTTCGAAAGTAAGTGATCGATGAACTTTGGAACAATTCTTATAAATAAGGTTCCTTTTATTTCAAGAAGAATTTAAGAAAATGTCCCTATACCTAACTCAATGTAGCTTACAGGAACTATAGCCCCTAACATATGGTTTTTGGTAAGTGGATAATCACAGCTGATCATTAGTTCATTTTGCTTATTAATATCACACTGTAGTGATATTCCATAATAAAACCATTGGATCTTTGAATCCAGTTGGGCGTAGTCCACGTAATTTTTGAAATTTCTGATATATTTCCCACTATCCTTGGCCCTCAAGCTTTAAAATGACTCGTCATAACTTAACTTCTTCCTAGCTCGAGATATTTCGTGGGGACCGATTCGCTTACGGAATTAAATATATAGATTACATAAGCGTTTAAAACCCACAGTAATTAAATCATCATTTTAATTCATGCACACTTTAACAAGTCGATCTAAAACTGAGGAGTAAAATGAAAGCTGAATTGTTGTAAAGGCCTGTCTAATGATTAGCTCCTCGTGTCCGTGCATACTTCATGTTTTTATTCTTGTAAAATAGTAAAGGGGATACTTACAACTAAAAATGTATTTACAGTTAACTAAATTTGGTTAAAATAACTAAAAACATAGTACGGGTTTGACAAATCAAAGGAGAGTTTATACATATTGTGCGTTCATGTGGGAGCATCGATGAACACGTTTATGAAGTCTACTATTTCCAATAATCGATGACATCTCTAACATTTGATACTTGGCTTGATCATAAAACAAGTACTATACAAAACTGATATTTCTTAAATGGATTTTGGCTAAATTTAACGATATTTAAAATATTCAAACGTTTAGGCTTAGTAAATAATATAAACCGAACGCATTTTTATATTAATCAAGCATTATTTGTATTTGTATACCCATTTTTTGCATTTTTATGTAATTATTGCATTGTATGGTATAACAAACATTTATTCTTCACTATTATAAATGTGACAAAGCTAAGGCAAAACCGCTAAAAGCAGGCGATCGGTAACCTTATTTACAGACTAAACAAAATAACGATATTCAATAGAACATGGTTTCCACAATTCTCCATGTGTTTGTTTTATAACACGAGCACGTAGCTTTTAATTTCCACTCAAAAGTGCTAGAGTTAACAAATTGTCCGGCATATTATATTTTTTAATTAATAGAGTGTCTATATTCTTAGCAAAAACAGTGATTGTTAATTCTTTTTTATATTTTCAACTTTGATCCAGTAAACTAAATGAATTTTAATTTGTAAACCATAATTACTTTTTGTGGAAATATTGTTTTAAAGTTGGATTTTTCATGTTTAAAATAAACATTTTAAAAAATATATTATGGTTTTTCAACTTTTGGATTACACAATTTTAAATTAATAACCTCTAACGTCAGTTAAACTGAGTCATACAAAATGTAAATCTTCAAACTGATCAACCGAGTGGCTTGATAGCTGGAACTCCTAATACGGACCTTAATTGCTTTAGAAACAATAGTTAAAGCTTATTAAAAAACAATAAAATTGAAACTAGAAATTATGTTGATGGAAAATTCTAGAACAAGGTCAAATTATAAATAACACAGCACAAATCCTTTAACAAATATATAATTTTTCAATTTTCTCTGCAACGATTCATCTACTTACACAATTTATTGGGGTTTTAACCTTTTTACAATGTAAAACAGGACGTTTGGACAAAACCTGTTTATACAATTTCAAACATCTAACTTGTGTTTAACGATTACAAAAGTGTATTTGTGGATAAAACTGTCCAGTGATTGCAAACGTGCATCCAGTGGACAATGCATCCTTCAACTAATAGTATATGAATCAGGGTACCTGAGAGATGGATTTCCAGGAAAATCATATTGCTTCACAATTATACCTTTGTTTTTCCTTTTGACGAAATTTCCTACAGCACTAAAAGGTGTAATAGTTGTGACTAGTTTTTACAAGTATAGTAGTCATTTCTACATCTCTAAAATAGCCTTTAACTTGTGATTTGAGTGATCGAAGTTCTGTTCCATGATCCGTTTAAAATTTCAAAGCTCGTGAGTGTGTTTGATTGTGTTCTCCTCAACTACTTCAAAATTCTTATCGGTAGCTTTCATAGCTGGGAGATCATAGTTAGTACAGCTACCAATATACATGTTTTAGTTTAATGTTACCCAAGAATCACGACGACAGAAGATGGAAGTGTCAATTGTCCCAAGTACCACTCCGCTTTCTACACCTTGGTAAACCTTGGTGGCATACATGCAACTACATCTTGGTGACAAATCCAACTGCTCTGGTGGGTGGTTATGCATTGTCCTAGGAAGGAGTGGACTGTACTGAACAGGTGTGGGTAGATGCAACTCTTTCAAGGTGGGAACAGGTTTTCAACCAATCCTGAGATTATGGGTTCGACTACCGGATTATGAGTCACACAGTCACACTCAGCATGCTTCTCTGGAGGCTTGGCAGGTCTGTACAGTGTTGGTGGAGCGGCTCTTGGTTTAACATAGCTCTATATTGGGGGATCTTTTATAATATATATTTTGCAACTTCTGACGATAAGACCCAACTATTAAAGAAATGCAATGTTTTTATTGTTGCTGCCAATAAGCAATAAACAAATCTATACAAAACATCTGCAAATGTTCCTTTTTAAAAATCAAAGAAATTTATAAGTAAAGGTTTTACTTTTATATTTGTATTTTTTTTTTGTATTTTAGCCACCCACATGGATTCGAGTTTAATTGACAACATCACTGGAGTCATAAGAGGAATAGTATTATTTTGTTTTAACTATGGTGTTCGTCAGCATATTATTTAACGAGTAATATTTTTATAAATTCCAGATCCTATGGGTTTCAATTATTTTAATTTTTCATAGATATACTACAGTATATTTTAAGTTTACTGGTTATTTTTAGCGAATTTCCCCTATAAGAAAAAACTATTACCGTAGGTGGCACGGTAAGACTTAAGGCCGGGACCATGATAACTTTTCGTTTTGAGGCCCCCAGATACCAAAAACACTATTCGTTAAAATTAATATATACATGGGTCCGTTACCTCGATAACTTTTGAAATAAACGCCCGATTTTGATGAAATTTGGCACAAATGTGTAGAGTAACATTTATGACTTCAAGTTCGAAAATCAGATCGATGGGCTTATGGGAAGGGGGTTTTATGGGGGTTTTAAATTTTCCAAAAATCAGTTTTTTTAATTTTTCACCCTAAAATTTTAAAAAGACTAACTTTTGGTTAAAGCCATTTTATAGATCCTCAAAAACCAAATAATTTAGTATTTTGAATTATTAACCTAGGTTAAGTGGTTGTGGATAAAAGTCAAAAAACGTGCCCTTAAAATTTCCCATATTAATTATGGGAAAAATGGTTTTGGATTTTCCTCAGATCATTTTACTAAAAACTTCCTATTTCTTTTTACCAAAGAGGATAGCTCTACAAAATAATCATTTTGGTGTTTTAATTTTTGTTCTACGTCCAACCGTTGCAGAGATATTCAAAGTGGCAAACACAGTACGTTGTCCAATGTTATCCTTATGGAGAATAAATAAAATTGTATATCTCGATTATTTACGAATTGATATTGATATTGATGAAACTTGGTATGTGACAACTAATTATTCGATTATTTACGAATTGATATTGATATTGATGAAACTTGGTATGTGACAACTAATTATAGTATATTGATATTTGCTCAAAAAAGAAGGTTTTTGTTGATTTTCCCGGTAGCAGCAAACCTGCATACTCGGCCCCATGTTATTCATAAGGAGAACAAGTAAAGTTTTATATCTCCCTTATTTATGAACCTAAATTAATAAAACTTGGTATGTAGCTTCACCTGGTTGAGTTATATTAATAATTGCAAAAAAAACACATTTCTTATATTCCTCTTTGCAGCAAACCTGCTTACTCAGCCCTAATTTTGTTCTTATGGAGAATAAATAAAATGCTATATATCACTTATTTATGAATGTATTTCTGTGAAACTTGGTACGTGGCTCTATATAGTAGCGAGGCACGTATATATGCATTGGAAATTCGCTGAGTACACAGGTTTGCTGCGACGGGGGTATTAATGCTAATAGAACATATCTTACCAGGAGCGTAATGTAACAAAATATTGACTCGTTTCCCCAGTAAATATATTTTAGGGGATTATATTAACAATACAATTTCTTAAAATATTGCCATATGGTATTAAGATATATATATATATATATAAATATGCTAAAATATGTGATAAAATTGTATTACCACCTACACATAGAGTATGCATTGTCATAGCATTACAAATAAATTATAAACCCCCTGGTGGATCTTGGTACAACATGAACTTCCTTAACTAGTTATTTATTTTATTCTCACTAAACTAATGGTGAATAAATGAATCGAATGAGTCTTTTATCCTATATGAAACGTTAAAAATTACTTTGTTTTATGTGCGGGCCAAAACACACTAGACTTATAAGAAATATTTACATGTTTAGTATTTAATATAATTATTTTACTAAATCTAATGTTCAGATTCAATATCACTTCTCGTAATACAATCCACCAATATTTTGCTAACCTAAGTATAAAATACGTGGAGAAAACTTGTAAGCCATTTTCATTGGGGATAGTCAATTTGCATTTTCGTAAATGAAATAATATGACAAGGAAAGAGTAATATAATCTTATTCGCCACCCGAGGCCGCCTATTCACTTTCCTTGGCAAATACTCGACTGTGGTTGCTTGGCAAGAGATAACGTGCCCTGATGGCTCTGATAAATGTTTTGTTTGAAACATTCCATGGGACATAAACGGATATTGTTATTCTTGTTGTGTTATTGGCTTTTACTTTACCCAAACAACATGTTGAAAGAATGTAATAATCACATTATCGAATGGTTTTCAACTATGCTATATTAGTACATTTTATTTTTGATTTAGAAATATATTTCCACTATCATATATTGATCTAGCATCTGTATTGTATTTCTCCATAACCATAACCAGTACCTAATTTTGCAGTTACTATGTAACAAAACCTAACAAAATAAAACCTACCAGTACTGCCCATAAGGCTTAGCTAAAATGGCTAAATGTAAAAATACCCCGTCGCAGCAAACCTGCGTACTCAGCGAATTTCCATTGCATATATATGACTTAATACCGCATAAAGCCACTTACCAAGTTAACAAATAAGAGATATAATGTAACATTGTAACTATTCCCCATAAGAATAACATGGGAGATGAGTACGCAGGTTTGCTGCAACCAGGGACACAAAATGTGGGTTTTTAAACAAATATGAACATAACATAACCAGGTTAAGCCACGTACCAAGTTGTATTAATTTATTGTCATGTTTAAGCGATACATAATATTTCGCTTACTCTCCATAAGATTTTCATGGGGGCTGAGTACGCGGGTTTACTGCTACGGGAACGATCTCGGTAAAAATGGGTTTTTGTGCAAATAACAATAGACCACAACCAGATGAAGCCATATACCAAGTTAGGTTAATATACGTTTATAAATAAGCGAGATATAAAATTTTTCTTATTCTCTATAAGGATAACATTGACAACGTACTGTATTTAGCACTTTCAATATCTCTGGAACAAATTGACGTAGAGCAATGATCAAAAAACCAAATTGTGTGTTTTTTAAGCTGAATCCAATTATGAAAAATTAAATTTGATTAATTTAAAGACTTTATATAATAATTTTAAAAAACATTGTTGGGGTATAAAACCCCCCAAAATACCCTTTTGGATAAGTCTATCTGTCTGGTTTTTGAACTTGAAGTCATAAATGTTGCTTTACACGTTTGTACCAAATTTCATCAAAATCGGACCATTTTTACGACAGTTATCTTGCTCACAGATACATACATATATATATATATATATATATATATATATATATATATATATATATATATATATATTGCAGGTTTGGTGAAAACATAGTTATATACTAGCCGACGTGAAGAAATTTTAACAAATATATCTATGAAATTTCGTTTAACAGATATAATGCTAATTTATTGCTAAACATACAAAACTAAATAACTAATTACAATTTAAAAACTTACTTAGAGTTTAAAATACTCTCCGACACCTTCCAAACCTGTCCCTCCTGTAGCCAGACGGGCAAGGGTTGACCGGTGCCACGATGATGGAGTCGGGTTCTACGACAGGCCGAGGTCCGGGCACCGAAGGCACCCCGGAGGTCGAGCAACAACCACAAATGAACAAGACTACAACTAAAGACATCCACAGTACACCTGCGACGGGCAACATCACTGGTGGCTTGCAGTGTGACGAGTTTCAAGTTTTAGTGCTAATTTCTTAGTCACTTCTCTAAACATCATCGCTCATCTTGTCTTTCACCTCTCTCCGCGTCCCCCTTCCTCCAACATTGACCTTCATTGTACATTGTTTACTTTTACTTAAAGCGTTGTTTGATAACTATAGTGATGAATGGGACATATTACGTTATTCGCTTGTTATAATTCTTTCCTGTGTCAAAATTATGTTAATAATTAAATAATTATTCACTGTCATATACAATAAGTGCAGGAAGATCAATAGCATCGTTTATTAATTTCTCAGCTCAGTGGGATTTGTTACAAAGCATGTGCGAATGTTATATACCCAAACAGCTTTAATATTGTTTGCCAAATATGATAATTAATAGTAATTTTGTCAGGTTTTCCAAACCACAAGACTACAACAATTGAACCCTAGTTTAAACTCGAGGTAAACAAGTTTGTTTTAGCGAATTTCCCCTATAGGGAAGAAGCTATTACCGTAGGTCTCATGGTAAGACTTAAGCCCGAGACCATGATAACTTTTCATTTTGAGGTCCCCAGATGCCAAAAACACCATTCGTTCAAATTTTTATATATGTATATATATATATATATATATATATACATATATATATATGTGTCCGTAAGCACGATAACTCTCGTAAAAAAGCTCCGATCTTAATGAAATTTGGTACAAATATGTAAAGTACCATTTATTTGAACGGGTTCGAAAACCAGACGAATCGCATCATCCGAAGGGGAGTTTTTGGGGGGTTTTGTACCCCAAAAATGGTTTTTTTGGGGTTTTCACATGTAATTTTTATTTTAATCAAATTGAAATTTTTACCATGGAAATCAGCTTAAAAAAACAAACAATTTGGTATTTTGATCATTGCTCTACGTCAATTGGTTACTGAGATATTGAAAGTGCTAAACACAGTACGTTGTCTAATGTTATTCTTATGGAGAAAAAGAAAAATTGTATATCTCGCTTATTTATGAACATAAACTGACAAAATTTGGTATATGACTTCATCTGGTTGTGGTTTATTGTTGTTTGCTCAAAAAAAACAATTTTTTGCCTATGGTTCCCGTTGCAGCAAACCTAGGTACTCGGTCCCCATGTTATTCTTATGGAAAATATTTAAAATGTTATATATCGCTTATTTATGAATGTATATGGATGAAACTTGGTATGTGGCTTCACGTAGTACTGGTATATTGATATTTGCACAAAAAAAATTGATTTTTTATTGGTTATTCCCGTAGCAGCATACCTGCATACTCAGCCCCCATGTTATTCTTATGGAAAATAAGTAAAATGTAATGACTCCCTTAATTTTGAACATAAATTAATAAAACTTGGTATGTAGCTTCACTTGGTTGAGTTATATTCATAATTGCATAAAAACCAATTTTTGTTGTTCCTTGTTGCAGCAAACCTGCTTACTCAGCCCCCATGTTATTCTTATGGAGAATAACTAAAATGTTATATGACGCTTATTTATGATTGAATATTGATGAAACTTGGTATGTGGCTTCGCCTAGTTCAATTATATTTATACTAACATAAAAATCAATTGTTTGTGTTCCTTGTTTCAGCAAACCTACGTACTCATTACCAATACTATTCTTATGAAGAATAATTAAAATCGCTTATATGTGAATATATTTTTATGAAACTTGGTACGCGGCTTTATGTGGAATTCAGACAAATATTATGCATTGGAAATTCGCTGAGTACGCAGGTTTGCTGTGACGGGGGTATTATTGTGGTATTTTATCCATACAACAATTTAAAATACAACTGTTTCAATGACTTGATATATGAAATCGTTTATTGGTAAGAAGAAATTGGTCGTAAGGAATGTTGAAGTTGATTTTATCCTACCGAACACAACACAGTGGTAAGAGGGCCATGTAATCCATCCGACTGGTCCATCCAGTAACAACCCACTGTTGCGTGGGTTTTGGATTAACTATGTGATAGATTTTACACCAAAATCAAACATAGATCTTCCTCACTTCGAAAATCATTGAATACTTCGCCCCTCTGGCATCCAGAGTAATTTATGTTGACTAAAGATGCCTAATACTGGGTCTTTAGTGCTTAAATTTGGTATGAAGACACGTGATACATGAGAATTAACCGTAGACCTAAAAATACACTAAATTGGGTCTTATTAATATTGTATGTGATCACAAGCGAAGCCGTGGGTAATTTTTCTTTTTGTTTTTCGTTTTCTTATATATCTCTATAAATAATAATAGTTTGGCTGTTCCTAGTTGTATTTATTTGCAATCCTGGGACACCAACATTGAGCATTGCAAGGGTATGAGGAGATGCAGTCAGGATCAAAAATAGGTATCAGGGTTCTAGGGGCGATGAACCTCCGATATGAAAACAGCTTTTAATAATGAAAAATTCCCATGAGGCAACAACGCACTGCGTTTAGTCAATTTACATTTTATTTAATGGCTCTGTAAATATTTGTGCTAAAATTATGAGAGGGCTTAACATATTTGGCTTTTATGTGCAATTGTTAAACTTGCATTAATTTTACATCCGGGGGTTTTATTTAGACTTTTTGGGCCCAAAAGATCAAATTTTAATTTTTAAACTCCCAAAAAATTGTATTAGGGTTTTCCGATTGGTTTCCCTAAAGAACCTGTTCAACTGATTGTAGAAAGGAATATCTCTGCAAAATTATTTAAGTAAATACGACCGTTAATATATATATATATCATGCATATATATGTTTATCATGCAGGGCATGCTAATAGCTCACTATTCCAAAGTAAATTCACTAACAAGATTATAACAATTAGTAACCTTGTGAAAATGTTTAATTTTAAAATTATGTTTCCTGCAAAAACATTTTAAATGTAATAATTTAAGAATGTTATGGTTGGCTAAACTGTTAAGTAGAATAGCCTAAAATGAAAAGGAAACGTTTAAATAAATCTCTAACACAATGGGCCACTCAGATCTGAGGAAGTCACAGGGCAACACGTTGAAAGGTTTCTGTTCTCAAGGGGCTGTAAATGTGACATTTCTTCTAAAAGTAGTAAAAAGAAGACAATTTAACCGAGCCACTTGGTTTTGTTCAGTTTTTATAAAAAAAGCTGTGTCGAACATTTAAAACCCATTTAAAAATACATATTTTGCCAGTTAAGGTTACAAAAAATATACAGTAAATTGTAGTATATGCTTAGTAAAGTTTCGATACATGTAATATCTCTTCTTTAATACTAATTTAGTTATTGGACATTGTTAAATTGTTAAAAAACTCTCAGTAACAACACCAGCAGTGATTAATGGTAAGGGTTACAAAGGCTTGTAGTGATATGTTCCGTGTATAAACTTAAACATCAATATAACATTTTGACAATATTTTACAAGGCATTAAAATATTTTAATAACTGACATACATTTTATTTTCATGTCATACATTTCATCATTGTATGACTGTTATTTTAGGAATTATTTTGCGATTATTGATTCTCTCTTCGGGCCTGATGATGATCGGTGTGACCTATCCGAACCGATTGACCCTACTGAGTTTACAGATTGGCCCTAAGTGTATTTACAGATGGCTTAAAGATCTTAACATGAACAGTACGGAACTAAGCTAAGACAAAATATTAAGACAATTAATCAAAATATAGAACTATTTTCAGATTAAAAGCAAACAATGTTCTAGTTTAACTTTTTTATTATGATTCTAAATTGATTCATAATAGATTATGTTTCCCAATTATTTAATTGACATTTTTCATAGTCTGCGAACTGACTAGTATTTGTTGGTGGACAGATGACAATCAGTTGCCTCACTTGACAGACAGAATAGGTCATATCTAAGTTGAGACGTTTCGATATCCGTTTCAATATTCAGTTGTGTTTAAAGTCTCGGAAGAGGTAGGCTTACTTGTAAATATTGTTTGAATTTATTTTCATTTACAATAAGATTTACATTAATCAGACAAATTTTAAGGTTATAATTTTATAAAGATAACATAATATCACACATCCAAACAAAACTATACAAATCATATTTTAATTTGTGATTCTCACTTAGTTATTTTTCAAGGTAGGTACTGGTGGTATCATATTTCTGTGACAATTTCAATTAACTCAAAACATGTTTTTTAACGCATGCTGCATATGGTCAGCTCTGGAAAATATTAATTTAGGCTAATTATTAAAATAATAATTAAATATAAATAATTAATAGTAACCATTAATCAATAATTTCAATACAAAATAATTATTTTTTAGTACAATTTGTACACTTCTTACGAATATTACGTTGGGGAAGTATAGCAAATCTGCTGTGTTATTTTATGTTTTGTGTTTTGTGTTAGTTACATCCTCCTATTTGAAATTTCCGTTCGTTGCGAAACCACTTCCTGTGCGGTAGATTCAGAAACCAACGCATTTACTTTATTATCATTCTTAACTATTTCTTAGTACAGTGTGCAATAACGAGTTAGGTAAGACTAATATATCCGATCCTTTTTGTATTGTTGGTTGCGCACATTCGTATATTTGCTAAGGAACAGAAAGCCGATCAACCGATACTTGTGGCGGGATTACTCCAACTCATCTCGATGGTTGTGCTCGCTCTCACTCTCGCCCTCACCCTCTCTCTTCTGTCGGTGTCCGTGCACCCGTTTCTCATCGATGGTCCATCCCCGATGTTCCCCAGAGTCGCCGCTTCAGAGAGAGGTCCGGAGGTGCCAGAGACTCCGGAGGCGCCGGAGGAGCCGTGGTCGGAGATGACCATCATCAAGACTCACTACGACTGCCGCGGGTTTCCCATGTGGAAGGAAGTGTCAAAAATCAAGTCGAGGGCAGGGGAGTCCGTGGAGGTGGTGAAAACTTCAAAGGAAACATTCGATGGAGAAAATAGTAGAAGGTAATAGATATTTTGTTCTAGAGGGTCATTTAGGGTTTTGTTCCAGATTAGGTGATTAAAAACCGTCTAGTCATTTATTAAATCTATTCGGAAACTGCACTATATAGTATAAATTAAATTAACAAAAATAGAAAAATCAGAGCTTGATGATTATGTTTTTAATGTACATTAAAACTTGTTTAATATACTTCAATTTTCTTGTTGTATGTGTACAGTTAATACGGTTATGATGATATGTACCAAAATGCAAATTCTGTAAATAAAGGGTGTCACAAAAATGCGTAGCGCGCTATGCAGAACCGGATTCTTCATACAAAAACAAGTCGAAAATGTGCAGTAACATTTTTGCGATTTCGGATTAATTTAGTCGTAATCTGCCATTTTGTATTTTTTTGAAAATAATTAATAATTCAAAAACCCTTCGAGATATTTTTTTGAAACTTGGTATAAACTTTAAGTTTCTGGTTTTTAACATTTTCCAAAAACAATTTTTATTTAACTTATCAAATTTCAAAATGGCGGCCATTTAAATATTTCAAAGTCAAATTCCATGAAAAATAGCAACTAAAACAAAATTTTACAAGACATAAAATTTAAAGCACTTTGTAATCCAAATCTAATGACATGTTTACTGTAAAAATCGGTTAATAAATAAAAATGTTATGATAATTTTTTTATAATTAATTTCAAAATGGCGGCCATATACAAATCAAAGTCAAATTCCTGGAAAACTAGCAACTAAAACAAAATTTTACAAGACATAAAATTTAAAGGACTTGGTGAAATGCACTAGGGAATTTGACTTTGAAAATGTTATATGGCAGCCATTTTGAAATTTATTATAAAAAATTGCCATCACTTTTTTATTTATTAACCGATTTTTACAGTAAAAATGTCATTGGATTTGGATTATAAAGTGCTTTAAATTGTATATCTTTTAAAATTTTGTTTCAGTTGCTAGTTTTCATGGAATTTGACTTTGAAATATTTAAATGGCCGCCATTTTGAAATTTGATAAGTTTAATAAAAATTATTTTTGGAAAATGTTAAAAACCAGAAACTTAATGTTTATACCAAGTTTCAAAAAAGTATCTCAAAGGGTTTTTGAATTATTAATTACTTTTTAAAAAATACAAAATGGCGGATTATGCCTAAACTAAGCCGAAATCCAACAAATTTTACTCTACATTTTCAATTTGTTATTGTATGTAGAATATGGTTCTGCATAGCGCGCTACGCATTTTTGTGACACCCTGTATAACAAGTTTTTAAATAAGTGTAACTGTTTTAATTGCGCAGTTAATATCTAATCTGTTTCAAAGTTCAATAGAGCATAAAAAAACTGTTGCATTGCTTTAGTGTATGTTTAATGTATTTCTCAGGATAAAAAATATTAATTAACAATATTTAAACATTTTAATTGTGCATTGTGATAATGTCTATGTTTGTTTGCAACCATTGGAGAGGCGGAGAGGTTTTTATGGTGCTTACACAATTAACTGCAACCACAAATATTACAATTTATTATTACAATATATTATTAAATGAGCAACAATCGTTCAAATCTAAAGTCGAGATCACCAAGTGAAAATAACTGTTGTAAACTATAATTCACATCCAGTTACTTTAATCATAAAACTCTGTAATGGTTAATTACTTCTGAAGCCCTTGGGCTCACTGAGTTATTATAAATAATTTATAATAATAGTTTTGGTTTTTAATTGTTTTATAATGTTAAGAGTATGAAACCTGGCATGATTACGAAGGGTAGACATTGACAGTAAAGAATCATTAGTTGGTTATTCTCAAGTTTTAACTGAGTCGAAATACCACAATGATGTTTTGTTTTAGCACGAACGGTTCCCACTCAACACGCTGACGAGAGGGGAGTGAATATCTGCATTAAAAACTTTAAAAAATAAAAAACCTGGTTAAAAAATCTGTGCATTTTTCATTGGAAGATAATTCGTTTTTTTCTATTCTGATGTTATCTATGGTTATATTTATCTGCAATGTTGGGATCGCAACTAAAGTTGTATTTGAATTAAAGTTAGAAGGAGGTCCCGTCAGAAGTGAAAGTAGATATGGGAGTATTGGGTGTGTGATAAAATTGCACCAACATTTGAAAACCAGCCTTACCCAATGTGAAATCTCTATAAGACAACGTTCTGTGTTAATCAATTGTCTTCAGTAACTCAGTTATCATATGTGCTAGAATGAGAAGGGAGGGCTAAAAATGCTTGCCTTTTTACGTAATTTATTATAGTTCAATAGAGAGTTAATTATCTGGTATAATTACTTGCTTAATTAATCGTTTTTGAATGCAATAATTTTAAATCGGGGGCTTTTCCCTATTTTGGGTCCAAAAACTAAAAATTTAAATATTCAAAATCCAAAAAATGGGGTTAGGGTTTTCCGATTGTTTTGTCCAACGAACTTGTCTAACTGATTATAGAGAGAAATGTCCTCTCCAGACTGTAGTTAAAGCAGAAAAATGTTACTACTAGAATGTAAACACATATATTTTTAATTTGAGTGATCCCCCAAAAACGTGTTCAGGGGGCGCGTTAGGAACTTCTTTAGTGGTCTTGGGTTTAAATTTCACCGTATGGGTCACGCTAATAGCTCACATTTCAATAGTAAATTCACTAATGACTAATCGATAATAATATTAAACTATTTCAATCATCACAAGACTGGATCAAAAACCCTTCTATTACTTCACCTTACATTGTCTAAAGCGTTTTTTTCTTCTGAAATACAATTTTTCTCCCCTCAGTGTTACTTCGGAAAAGCCTGAATTCTTCAAATCGATGAAAAGTAGACTACGCGTCGCCACAAGTGGAGCCACGGCCACAACGACGACTCCACGACCACGACCACGACCACGACCCATGGGCAGGGAGCTGGTGGAAGTGGGTCCCGACCGGGTCATCGACATGCCCATCATAAGCTGCCCAGAGGGCTACAACGAGGACTACAACGGCAAGTGTCGACCGGTGTTCCCGGAGCCTTACTAGTGAGTATCAAGAGGAAGTGAATACTGCATAGGCCTATACTTGTAGACAGGATCACAGAAGATAGACAGACGTGTGAGGAGATGTACAGTCACTTTCCATAAATGATGGCTCAATAACCAGGTTTTAGAATGTGTGACGTTAAGTACGGCACCTATTTCATCATAAGTCACACAGTCGTGTATCGTGTATCTCCTTGTGTAACTTTTCCACCTTCTTGAGCGTATCTTATTTTATCGGATGTTTTTTAAAAATACTTGATGCGAGAGCAAAAACCTCAAACTGTATAAGACCTTTAAATTAACTTTGTATAGTATAAATATGTTTGAATACTTACTACATAAATATAATATTTTCAAGAGATTCTTTACAATACTCCATAAGAGAAATATTTTAATTCTGAAGTAAAGAACGATTAATAGTTAGCGTACTTACAAAATAAATGTTTAGGCACACTAACGTTGACCCATATTTTCTATACTCAACAACAACTATAGACAACAAAGCTAATTATATGCTTAAATACTTGAAAACTAATATGTATGTTATTTTGTAATGTTTTAATGTATATTTTTTCAGGACAAGAAGCTACTTTCACCGAGGTTGATCAACTCTCAACATTTCGAGTAATAAAGTCTTAAACTTAATTGTTGTTAACCTCAATTATTATCCTTAGTTCAGGGTATAGTAATAAAACGAAAATATTGTTTAAATCAATAAAATTCACAAGTACCATGGCCGAAAAATTATTATTGCACTTCCAACTGCCTTTCTAACTTAATATACTTGTATTTTTTTCTGAGAGTTCTTCAAAGAGCAAACCTTGTAGGAATATTTTTCCATCTAATGAAATTTACATGACACATTTGCAACGAGCGAATCCCTTAATCAGCGGTAAGTGAACTGAAAATCGTGGTAAAAGTAAAAAAGTCCTAATCAATGTTTTCTTCTCCCGATATCGACATTTGCACGTACATTATCCGTTTAAGACAGTTTCAGTTTATGATACTGCAAACTTTCATAGTGAAATATTCAATCATGGTTCAGAAAGTTATCACTAATTCATTACATTGCGTGGAATTTAGTTGTAGTATCGTTTTTGACCTATCACTTTCTTAATAACTTTTAAAGCGACGCAATGGTTTATAATTTAAGTAATCAAAATGTGATACAAATTAAGAATAATTAAAGTAAGAATAATTTATGAAATAAATAAATAAATCTATGAAATAACATACAGGGTGAATAAAATGTCAGGACCTCCCCCTCAATTTTTGTTTTCATTTTTTAATATAAACTAATATATTTTGGGTAGTGATAGTAACTTAAGATCTAGTATATTTTGGTATTATTAAAAACTTTGAGTGTCCCCCAAAAATAGGGGATTTTGGGGGCAACTCAAAGTTTTTTAAATGTAAACCCCCTTTGAGTTACCCCTCATTTTAAATAACTATAACAAATTACATAAATGGTGAGAACTAGAGTCCGCTATCTATTCCCTAACCAAAATGGCAGCCAGTCAAAATTCCCAAAAATCGTATTCAAACCTGGAAAGCAAATCTTGGGGGACATTTAACGTTTCTAATAATGTCAAAAGATAGTACACCTGAAGATAATACCACAACGCCAAGAGAATCAGTTAATTTTAAATCAGTAAAAGTAAAGCTAAACCTGAATAATATTTCCTTCCAGATTTGAATACGAGTTTTTTTTTTATTTTGACTGAATGCCATTTTGGAAGAGATTTTGAAGAGATGCCATTTCGGCCTCTAGTTTTCACCATTTATCTAATTTATAATAATAATAAGGAGGTTTACATTTTAAAATGTCTAGTTACCCCCAAAATCCCCTATTTTTTGGGGACACTCAAAACTTTGAAGAGTGCCAAAAGATACTACACCTTAAGTTACTCACTACCCAAAAGATATTAGTTTATATTAATAAATTAAAAAAGAGGGTGTCATGACTTTTTTATTTGCCCTGTATGGTTAAAAATCTATATTTTTTCAAACAATCGATTAAATAATTTAATCTAAAATGTATTTATAATCTGTAATTAAACAAAGTGATCACTCTAATTTGATTGATAGACCTTCCTAAGTGTCGCAGAATACTGCTGACTTCTGGCGAAACTGTCGTAGACACGGAATAGACTGATCAACATTGGTTGGGTCAGTTTGGAAAGCAACCGTTATTTCTTGGTAAGAATATTCTAACATTTCAAACATATTCTTATTTTAAAAGAAAATTAAAATTATTCTGAGTAAACGCTTATTTTTTGTTTGTAAATTATTAGTTGTCAATGTTCTCTTATAGTAGTGTCCGTAAGAGTTAGTTCTTAAGGTTTACGTCATGGGCCACCACAAAACTTAAAGATTTTTAGGTTTTAATCCCATGTAAATATACGCCATGGGATTAATCATTTATGTAAATTAAAAATAACGTACTTATAATGAATTGGGGCAAATTTTAGGGGAATAATAGACAAAAACGTAATTCAAGTTTCTGGACAATTTATCAGTAGTCCATTTTGAGAATAAATATTGATATCTACTATGTAAAAAGGTTTAAGATTAACCATAAGCCTCCCTAATCCAATTTGAATTATTTGCTCTCGTGTTGCCCTTTTTTCGTGATGGTTTTTGAAGATGAAATGCAACGGTTATAAAATGTATTTTTTAAGCTTAGTTTGATTACCTTACTTTTGCATGTTTTTAACTTTCTAATATGCAGTCTACTCAATAGTTTGTTACTGGGAAAAATACCATATAGATGATAATTTGTACTAACTTGGACCCTATTAAATTCCACATGAAAAGATGTTAATATTCAACCGAATTTTAAAGTTATATCATCAACATTCTGACCAACAATTTATACTTAATTTATATAAATGTAAATGTGCATTGAGGTTTAAAACTAACCATTACCCTTCTTAAACTTTTTTCCATTTAAGATATATACTAACGGCCATCTTCTCAGTTTGGGAGTATACACTAACGAATAACAGATTTACGTTTTTGACCCTGATAGTGAGGATGGATGACGTAAAAATTCAAATGGGACTATAGGTCGTAATACTTCATTTTTAATTTCTTGGGAAGAAATAAGGTATAAAGTCAGTCGAAAATTGATTACCCTAAACAAAATGGTGACCATAACAGTTTTTCATTAAATTAAACTTGTGCCTTCTATAACTATGTGATTGTGTTGCGATAATTTTCTCAATCATCTTCTTGTATACATACTTAGTTGAGATGCAGTACAGTAAAAGTAAAGTTTGAGATTTATTTTTTTAATTTTGAGGCTGAAAGGAGCTTTACTCACCAAGCGTTTCCCACAGTATGAAAAGGCTTGTAATATATCATTAAATAACAATTAAAGCAGATTGTCGTTATAATATCTGCAAAACTAGCATGGCTGTAGAAGGCACAAGTTTGTTTAATAGTTTACGATTTCGGTCGCCATTACCTGTTGGGTGGTGCATTTTTTATTTAGCTTAGGTCATTTGTCTTCTCTTACCAAGAACTTAAAAATAAGATATTTACACGAGCAATAGTCTCATTTTAAATTTTTAAACCGCTACCCACCTACCTCCTCCTCACCAATGTGGTGAAAATGTAAAACTGTTCTTCGTTAATGTAACTTCTGACGTCTGAGAAGGTTGCCGTAAGCATATTTCATATATCTTAAATAGTATAACAGTTAAAGGAGGGAAGTAGTTACTTTCCAGCCACCTATGTGTTATAGAGAAGAAATTCGTAACTCTTTTACATTCGTTTTAGATGAAGATTGAACAATTTTGAATGAGACCAAAACTGTTACTCATATTTGTAAACTTTAACTTGAGCTTAAAATATTCCCCAACAACTCCCAAACCTATTAGGGCCTACTCCAGTAGCAAGAAGAGCAAGTGCCTCAATAATGGAGTCAGGCTTATATAGAGACCGAGGGATCAGCTGGGATCAAGTGATGATCAGAAGTGACAAAAGCAAAACTAAGCACATTCTCAGAACATATGTACAGGCAACTTCACTGATTCCTTGTAATGTATTGAGTTTCAAATTTAGTGCATTAGTCATAGTTATCCCTTCACTTCATCCCTCATCTTGTCCTCATATTTCTCCCAGTCCCCACCTCTAACACTGACCTTCCTTCAACATCGTTTCTTTTTCAGTTGTTGGCTGTTAATTTAAAGAGATAAGTGGGGGATTTACTTTGTCAACGCCTGTCCAGTTTTAAAACAGTACTGCAAATGAAATAGTTGTTCACTGTGATTACGAACTTCTAAAAGAACAAAGAGAAGTATGTTTGAGTACAATGCCAACCCAAAAACCGCTATTGCATGTTTTGGCAAGTTGAAATAATATTTGTTAATTTTCAAACAGCAATAAACAACACCACAACAACAGCTGAACCCAAAGTTTGAACTGTGGATAAGTGTGTTTAATTTAGTGACTAATTGTTCAACCGTATCGCTCTGGGGATTTTATTAATGCAACGATTACACAGTAAACTGTTTACTCAAAGTCATGTTTATATGTAAATAGTTTAGACATCGGAAATATCAATAATGTTACATCAAAGTTATTCGGGCATGTTACATTGTTATAAACAATGGTTCGTAAGAGTATTTTAATTTATACAACGATGATTTTTGAACATTTATAATGAACTGTTCCAGTGCTGCCTATTCAAATGAAATAAAAAGTCTTCTCTTCTTTAGTGTTTTATATTATGTTTTCTTTCTTTATTAAAATGTAAAATCTATTTCTACAGATACCGTGATTATTTTTAATTCAACATAAATTTAATTTAATATTTTAACGCCATAGTGAGAGTAATTAAAAATTGTATAATTAAACAAAAGATTAATCTAACTGCACTAATGTCAGCGTTCCTAATTGTCGTGGAATTTCGCAGACAATGACGAAATTATCGTAGATGCAGAAATCAGTCAGCAACTGTGATTGGGTCAGTTTCGAAATCAACAACAGTTTGTTTCTTGGTAAATCTGAAACTAATCTGACCTGAATTTTGACTGTGCAAGAATTATTTAAACCAGAGGATTTATATTTAAATTCATCCTGATTATGCGTTATTCATTTTGTTAAAAGTGTAAATCCAGTTAAAAAAGTTGTATCATTTGTTACAACTCTTTTACTCTTTTTCACTCATATATAACACAGTTGTTTAAGTCATACATTGCACTGTTAAAGTAATATATTGCTAATAAATCCTCAACTATTAGCTAAAGAGTCCTAGGTAATCCTAGTCATAAATCACCTTTACTTTACTATCATAAAATACCAAGTCTAGAGTTAAAGGATTACCCAGTAATATTCATGTGTTTTAAAATCAAGTTTTTATTTCAAGTTATAATGTCATAATAAAGTACCAGGTACCATACACGGAAACATAAACATTATTTAGGATGTTATTTATACCTTTGTAATTCTGATTTTATTTTAATGATCATTTTTATGTAATTGGCGATAACGGCGACTGATGAAACGAGCTGCAACGAGTGGTGGGAGATGCACAGCTACGAGGATTTCATCTGAAACAAATGTAATTTAGGTTTATGTTCAAGTGTAGAAATAAACATAAAAAAATATTAATACCCAAGGAAAATATATATGTTTTTGTCTGCAATGCATTAATCTGCCATTATTACAGGTTTCAAATAATGAATTTATATAGAACGCTGAACTATTGCTATATAGTGCTGAACTATTTATATAGTACGCACACGTATTGTGTAACTTATTCGTTCGTCATTTTAAAGCCTCCCCCTCGGTGACACACCGGACCACTAGAGCGTACCACCCCCCTCCCCCCGACGACTATGTCTTATGCAACGTAATCGTAGTCTATGTTAAAAAGCTTGAATATTGTAAAATTCATGATTTTGGAAAGGTTTATGTGAAATAGTATTTTAATTTTTTTTCCAAAACAAATATGTTATCCTATTTATAGTATATTAATAATTAAATTATACAAATTTAACAATCATTAGGCTATCGACAAAAATATATTTTTTGACAATCCCTTAAGCAGCAACACCCTAACCCAGTATAACGATAGGGGGCCTAATGATAAGGTGTGAAAAAACAACAAAATATAAATTACATTTGCACTGCATATGCTTTGTGTTTTTTTTTCTCTAAAGAAATATTTTCGAGATTCCAATAAGTTAATAAATTACCCCAGTTAAAAATAACAAAAGTAATAACTATCATAAATTTAAAATAAACATGTTGGACAGTAAACTAAATAAATACGGAATTAATATAAAGACAGTATACTAATTGCATATCATAATACCCCCGTAGCAGCAAACCTGCATACTCAGCGAATTTACAATGCACATATATGTATCTTAATACCACATAAAGCCACATACCAAGTTTCATCAATATACCTTCATAAATAAACGATTTATGACATTTTTATTATTCTCCATAAGAATAACATGGCGGCTGAGTATGCAGGTTTGCTGAAACAAGGAACATATGAAATTGGTTTTATACAAATATCAATATAACTCAGGTAGGTAAAGCCACATACCAAATTTTATTGATTTATGTTCATAATTAAGGGAAATAATACGTTACTTATTCTCCATAAGAATAACATGGGGCTGAGTACGCAGGTTTGCTGCTACAGGAACTATCGGCCAAAAAATGTTTTTTAGAGCAAATATCAATAGACCACAATGACATGAAGCAATATATAAAGTTTAATCAGGATAAGTTGATAAATAAACGAGATAAACCATTTTTTTTCTCCATAAGAATAACATTGGACAGCGTACTGTGTTTAGCACTTTCAATATCTCTGTAACCATTTGAAATAGAGCAATGATTAAAATACTAAATTTTGCGTCTTTTTAAGCTGATTCTAATGGCAAAACTAAAATTTGACTTTTTCAAAAATTATATATAAAATATTCAAAAAACCCATTTTTGGGGTACAAAACTCCCCCAAAATACCCCTTCGGATAGGTCATCTGTCTGGTTTTCGAACTTAAAGTCATAAATGCTGCTTTACACGTTTATACCAAATTTCGTCAAAATCAAATAATTTTTACGAGAGTTATCGTGCTCACGGACACATATGTATGTATATATATACACATATATATATATATATATATATATATATATATATATATATATGTAGAGAATCAAATTCACGGTAAAGGGCTACTATAATATAAGTATAAAAACATGAAATTAACCATGAGTACTTCAAACGACGGTTCAGTGAACACATACAGGCAATCAAGTCAAATAATAGGACAACCCAAAAATCTGCCTTCGCTGACCGTGTCTTAAAAACAGACCATACTTATAAGAACTGCAATGAGCATATGTCAATTCTTGACATTATTAACAAGGGACATAAAATGGACATAAAAGAAGAATTTCATATATACCAAAGCCAAAAGAAAGACAGAAATAATATATTAAATACCATGCAATTTTAATCAAACAACCCAATTTTTAATAAAATCATAAATATAAGAACAGACTCAAAACGATTGCACCAATAAGGAAAAGTAAAACAGCTGTCTATTATCATAAGCTTATATTTACGTTTTTGTTGATACCACCAAGAGTTAGGTTAGCCCACTATGAATTAGCACTGTGATCATGGCTTAAGTCGAAACATGTTCGTGCAAGTATAATTAAAAAAATGTATTCAACAGGGTACTCATGGTTATTTTCATGTTTTTATACTTATATATATATATATATATATATAATATATATATATACCCCCGTCACATCAAACCTGCATACTCAGCGAATTTAAAATGGAGATATAAATTTCTTAATACTCCATAAAGCCACTTACCAAGTTTCATAAAAATATTTTTCACAAATAAGCAATATATACAATTTTAATTATTCTCCATAAGAATAACATTGGGGCTGAGTACGCAGGTTTGCTGCAACAAGGAACACACAATAAATGGGTTTTTATGCTAATATCAATATAACTCAACTAGGTGAAGTCGTATACCAGTTTTTGTCCATTTATGTTCATAATTAAGGGACACATAGCAATTAATTATTCTCCCTTAGAATAACATGAGGGCTGAGTACGTAGGTTCCCTGCTAAGGGAGCCTCTGGGGAAAAATTGTTTTTTTGAGCAAATATCAATGGACCACAACTAGATGAAGCCGTATACCAAGTTTCGTCATTATACGTTCATAAATAAGCGAGATATAAAGTTTTTCTTTTTCTCCATAAGAATAACATTAGACAACGTACTGTCTTTAGCACTTTCAATATCTCGGTAACCAATTGACGTAGAGGAATGATCAAAATACCAAATTTTGTGTTTTTTTAAGGTAAATCCAATGGTAAAAACTAAAATTTGACTATTTCCAAAATAATATGTAACAAATTTAAAAAACCAATTTTGGGGTACAAAACCCCCCAAAAATACCCCTTCGGATAGAGCGATTTAGCTAGTTTTCGAACTTAAAGTCATAAATGTTGCTTTACATGTTTATACCACATTTCATCAAAATCGGATAATTTTTACGAGAGTTATCGTGCTCACGGACACACATATATATACACATGTATATATATGTATATACACATATGTATATATATACATATACATATATATATACATATATATATACATATATATAAACAGTTTCGAACGAATGGTGTTTTTGGGGTCTGGGGACCTCAAAACGAAAAGCTATCATGGTCCCGGGCCTAGGTCTTACCATGCCGAATACGGTAATAGCTTCTTTCCTATTGGAGAAATGCGCTTAAACATGAAAATAACCATGAGTACTCTGTTGAATACATTTTTTAATTATACTTGCACTAACATGTTTCGACTTAAAGTCATGATCACAGTGCTAATTCATAATGGGCTAACCTAACTCTTGGTGTTATCAACAAAAATGTAAATATAAGCTTATGATAATAGACAGCTGTTTTACTTTTCCTTATTGGTGCAATCGTTTTGAGCCTGTTCTTATATTTATGATTTTATTAAAAATTGGGTTGTTTGATTGAATTTGCATGGTATTTAATATATTATCTCTGTCTTTCTTTTGGCTTTGGTATATATGAAATTCTTCTTTTATTTCCATTTTATGTTCCTTGTTAATAATGTCAAGAATTGACATGTTCTCTTTGCAGTTCTTATAAGTATGGTCTGTTGTTAAGACATGGTCAGCGAAAGCAGATTTTTGGGTTGTCCTATTATTTGACTAGATTGCCTGTATATGTTCACTGAACCGTCGTTTGAAGCTTCTCCCAGTTTGGCCAATATAGTATTTTGGGCAGTCACTGCAGGTGATTTTGTATGCCACCCAAAATAACCTCATTATTCCAGCAAGTTCGAATCACTCGTGGCAACACAAAATGGCCACATTCCATTCGTTGATTAATAGAATGTTGAGGATTCCTATGAATAAACTAGATTACAAGGAAGAAAAAGAAAGAATTCAAACAATAACCAAGCTAAACGGATATAATACAAAGTTAATAGAGAACATGGTAAGGAAGCAAATAAAGAGAAACAAACAAAATATACAAGTAGGACAGTCCAAAGAAGAATACTTGTGCTTACCTTACAGTGCTAATATGAAAAAGGCTGTTAGAAAAAACCTTTGAAAAATCAAACTACAAATTGGCTTTCAGAACCAGAAAAAATTAATTTCATCTTATAAATAAGCTCTCTAACAATAATAATAAAAGTATATAAAATAAATATGAAAATTGTGGCATATACAAAATCACCTGCAGTGACTGCCCAAAATATTATATTGGCCAAACTGGGAGAAGCTTCAAACGACGGTTCAGTGAACACATACAGGCAATCAAGTCAAATAATAGAACAACCCAAAAATCTGCTTTTGCTGACCAGATCTTAACAACAGACCATACATATAAGAACTGCAAAGAAAACATGTCAATTCTTGACATATTAACAAGGGACAAAAAATGGACATAAAAGAAGAATTTCATATATACCAAAGCCAAAAGAAAGACAGAGATAATATATTAAATACCATGCAAATTCAATCAAACAACACAATTTTTAATAAAATTATAAATATAAGAACAGACTCAAAACGCTTGCACCAATAAGGAAAAGTAAAACAGCTGTCTATTATCATAAGCTTATATTTATGTTTTTGTTGATAACACCAAGAGTTAGGTTAGCCCACTATGAATTAGCACTGTGATCATGACTTTAAGTCGAAACATGTTAGTGGAAGTATAATTAAAAAATGTATTCAACAGGGTACTCATGGTTATTTTCATGTTTTTATACTTATATTATAGTAGCCCTTTACTGTGAATTTGATTCTCTAATATATATATATATACAGTTTCGAACGAATGGGGTTTTTGGGGTCTGGGGATCTCAAAACGAAAAGTTATCATGGTCCCGGGACTAAGTCTTACCATGCCGACTATGGTAATAGCTTCTTCCCTATAGGGAAAATTCGCTAAAACCAAATTTTTATTCCTATAATTATTTTTATTAAAGTTTGAGAGTTACGAAACGCTTGGACAGACCCCCTAATCATGATTCAGAATTACGAATACCGCTCTATTGCATACTGCATTGCCATTCCCGTAGTAGTTTTATTTATATAATATCAGTAATTCTTGTTCTTAATGTTGTACATTTTTTGTTCAACAATTGTATTCGTACTATTCAATTTATTTAAGGTGGGTGGGAAGAGGAAACCTAAAGACGAGTAACAATTATAAGAAAATTTGTAGAATCTACTCATCAAACTCTTTCATTAAACACACCATGCACAAACATGTATTTAGTAGTTCCTTAAATCTCCTTAGAACAACATTTTTTTCCTAAAATGCCTCTTAAATATGGCGTACTTAAATATCCGCCGTTTGGTATTTTTTCATTTAAAAAATATTTCTCCAAAACCTCTTGAGTTATTATAATGAAACTCAGTATGGAGTTTTAGCTATGTGATAACTAATGACGGAAAACTAATCAATATGAAAATAGGCGACCATTGCCTTACAAAGTAGGCGACCATCGCCTTACAAAGTAGGCAACCATCGCCTTACAAAGTAGGCGACCATCGCCTTACAAAGTAGGCGACCATCGCCTTACAAATTAGGCCACCATCGCCTTACAAAGTAGGCGACCATCGCCTTTCAAAGTAGGCGACCATCACCTTACAAAGTAGGCAACCATCGCCAGTAGGGATAAATGGACATTCCTGGACCAGGAGGAGCCAGGAGGAGCCCCCCCCCCCTAATTAGTATGCAAATTTTTTTTTTAATTACCCTAATTAATATGCAAATTTTTAATTACCCTAATTAATATGCAAATTTTTTAATTACCCTAATTAATATGCAAATTTTTTTTTTGTTTCATTTCAGGAGGAGCCCCCCCCCCGAGGTACATCAATCAGGAGGAGCCCCCCCCCCTAATTAGTATGCACATTTTTTTTTAATTACCCTAATTAATATGCAAATTTTTAATTACCCTAATTAATATGCAAATTTTTTAATTACCCTAATTAATATGCAAATTTTTTTTTTTCATTTCAGGAGGAGCCCCCCCCCCCGAGGTACATCAATCAGGAGGAGCCCCCCCCCCCCCCGAGGTCTCGTCTGTGAAACTTTTAACCCCCCCCCCCCAAACCTAACCTAACCTAACGTAACCTAACCTAACCTAACCTCGGAAGCAGCTGCGCCCGACCTTTCCAGGAACCCATTATAGTCAGCCCGTATCTAATTCCATTAGAGGAGGGTTGCTTTTACCCCTGACAGCTGTCGTGATTTGTTGTCTAGGCGACAAACGTCGACGCAGCAGATGTTCGCACAAAAGACCGGTGAGTCGAGACCGGTCTGGGAAGCAGCTGCACCCGACCCTTCTAGGAACCCATTATAGTCCCCCCGTATCGAATTACATTAGAGGAGGGTTGCTTTTACCCCTGACAGCGGTTGAGATTTATTGCCCCGGCCTTCTCCGAAATCCATTAGTGGGGAGCGTCACCCCACATCGCCAGCCCTCCGTCAGTTCAGTTCGAGAGTTCAGTGCGTGTAGACGTGTTAGTCCGATCCTGCTCCGTTCTACGCGATTTTTGTTAGTTGCTGATTTCATTTGTGATATTCGTCCAGCATCTTTGAACTATTTAAAACGGTTGTGTTGTGCCGTATTGTTTGCGATTATCGAAACTTTATAATCCATATTCAAGATGAACGACTCACACCAATGCGTCATTTGCGGCTGCACGTTCCCGCGCAGGCACAGTATGAAGCACTACGCAGAATTCCACGGTGGATTCGTCCCACCCCAGCAAGGTACGTCATTGTGTGTTGCATTATTGTTTTAATCAGACTTAAATGTTAGTAATATAGGAATATGTTATGCAGTATATAACCGGAGTGTGGTAAAAGTCTTCTTTTTATTTAACAGCTTTAGTTATTCTGTGCGAATATAGAGCTGTGTAAAAAAAAAATTAAAATTACATGACTATATTTATATAATGTTTATAACTTATGCTATTGTTCGAACCATCACGTCAAGTCACCAGAGTACCCATATGACATACTTCAAAAATATTTACCCCCCCCCCCAAGTATGACCCTAACCTCGGGGGGGGGGTAATGGGTCTGGGTTACCATAGGTCGGATCTGAATTCTGATTGCAGATTCTTGCTCGTCTAGTCAAGAGGAGTCATTTGAGTACCCACATCGACCACTTTGGGCTAACCTGATGATGACCTTGAACTTGAACTTGACCCTCTTTTTTTTAATGCATTTTCGGAATCCCCTCTTCAAGCCGAGTATTTTGAGTACCCACATCGACCACTTTGGGCTAACCTGATGATGACCTTGAACTTGAACTTGACCCTCTTTTTTTTTTTTTTTTTATTTTTTTTATGCATTTTCGGAATCCCCTCTTCAAGCCGAGTATTTTGAGTACCCACATGACGTACTTTTGATAATTAATACAAGAGTTGAGCAGGGTAACGCTACAACCAACAGAGCTAGCCCATCAGTGCCTGCGGACAAGTTAACTACCAGTGAATGCTTTGGGTTGGAGCACTTGAAGGGGGGTGTATCGATACACCCCCCATCAAGTACACTAAACTAAGACAGGTGTTAAACATTTCTCAATCTAATCGTTTTGTGCGTTTGCAGATGGAGAAGCTGCATGTCGGCTTTGTCGAGCCGCATTCGCAGACCAGGGGGCCTTAGAGCGGCACATGGGAGCGAATCACCTCGTCATTCCACCCCGGGAGGCGATTGATGCTCCGCAGACGACTGCCGATGACAACCATCATTCCGTTGAAGGTGAGAATCTACTTTAAAATAACTTTTTCCCCCTAGTGACTATTTACCTTCTTTTTTTTAACTATTTAACTAGGTTCCTGAAGAAGAATGAGACCGTGCCAACTGATGTACTATTGATTTAATTACTAGGGGGAGATTTTCGCTCCACCTAACACAAAAGGTTTCTTTAGGGTTGGCGTAGCTCATTATTGCAGCTACATCCTTTGCTTTGAACCCAGGATCATCAATGTAGACAAACAGTACAGAAGATTACTTCTTCCCTGTTTAATGATTGCTATTTTGATTTAACAAACTTAACTTTGAAATGTGATTCTCGAGAGAGAGGGGAATTTGTATCTTCATTTATCCTAATTTGTTTTTATTTTTATTTTCAGATGAAGGTCCGGGTCCTGGCCACCACACCTGCCATGAATGCGGTCGCCGTTTCCGTCGTGAAAGAAACCTGCGTAGACATGTAGAATCGACCCACAGCAGAGTCCGCAGGTTCTTTTGCGTAACATGCGGCGCCGAGTTTAAGAGGGAAGACAACCTGCGTCGCCACACCAAGCAATTTCACGGTGATGGCCAAGAACGGAGATTCCCTTGCGCATACTGCGGTCAGGAGTTCAACAAGCTGTTCAACAAGGACCATCATGAGCGGATCTCTTGCCCGATCATGAAGGACCTAATCCGGAACCGAGCAGCCATGGAACAGGATGAACCCCAGCCAGGTCCGAGCACGGAGCCACAACCCGGTACGAGCACACACCAACAACCCGATGATGTTGAGATGACTGGAGCAGGACAGTCAAGCTCCGTGTTCTCACTCATTCAACGGGGTTTCCGCAACCGCCTCCTAACCTACCGTCTGCAGCGACCGATGGAGAATCTCGTCACAATCGGAGAAGTGATGGCGTTGTTGATTGTGAGCCTTACGGAGTTGCTTGAGATCACCTTGGCGAAACACCGCAGCATAAAGGTCAACTTGAAGCTGGAGTGTGAGTTCAAAAATGTGCACAACAACACCTGCCTGCGCAACTTCAAGACGAAGATGACTCCGCTGACGGTGACCTCGGACCTGAACCAGTACATCACAACAGCTTTTGCGAAGCTTATCAGAGAGAAGGCTGAGTGTGATCATATCGGCTCCGGGTGGACATACCTTCGCGTTCGTGATTTGGAGGTCGGCATCAACGAATACACTCCTCTAGGTGAAGATGGTCGAGCTTGGCTCCCACTGCCTACGTCTCTGGAGAACACCAAAGCAGTCGTCAACGTATCGAACACCGATGAGCGGTGTTTTATGTATGCTGTCCTGGGCAAGTTTGTTCAAGATCACCCCGAAAGACCAGCATCGTACACCGATGACATCATCGCCCGATACGATTGGACCGGCCTTCAATTCCCCGTTGCTCTGAAGAGTATCAAGACGTTTGAGCGGACAAACAACATCAGCATCAACGTCTATGGTATTGATCACACGCGCGTGGGTCAGAAACCTAACGGACAACCAAAGTATCAGGACACCGTCTTTCCCTTGAAGATTTGTAGGCAGGAGCGCGAAGACCATTGCGACCTTTTGTACGTGACAACGGACGGTGATAGTCACTACGCCTACGTCAAAGACCTTGGCCGACTGATCCGTCCCCAACTCACAGCACGTATGGGCAGCATATTCATCTGTAAACGGTGCTTCGCGCACTTTGACAACCGTCCGAACAAGCTCGGTCTGACGGGTGTTCAGCGTCTGGAGGAGCACAGGCGATACTGCTCCGCTTCAGCCCCTATTCGCATGGATACGCCGAGAAAGACTGAAATCAAATTCAGCCATCCAGAGTTCACCCGACGCGAGCGTTTCACCATCTACGCGGACTTTGAGTGTGCTCTACTGCCGACCGCGGAGATGGATGAAAAAGTCGACGAGCCGCACGGAGGAGTAGCCACCCACATCCACATCCCATATGCCTTTGCGTACCAGATCATCGACTCGTACGGACTTGAAGAGTTTGAGCCTCGAGTCTACTTCGGGGATGATGCGTCAAAGACATTTATGGAGATGTTGAAAACTGATGTTGAGCGATTGTGGAACTTCCTGTACGAAGCAAGAAATCTGCGCCCTGTCCTGACCCCAGCGGAAACGATGCAGTACAACTCGACAGCGAATTGCTACCTCTGTGGATCGCCATTTTCAAGAGAAGACCCAAAGGTTCGTGATCACAACCACGCGCCGCCCTACGAGTTCCGTGGCGCTGCGCACAGATCATGTAACCTACGCTACAGGGAGCAGCGAGTAGTCAACTGCTACTTCCACAACCTCTCCAACTACGACGCTCACTTCATAGTGCGGGAGTTGGCGGTCGACCCTGGTGATGTTGAGGTGTTGGCTCACACGGAAGAGCGGTACATCGCTTTCACGAAGCGGTTCCTGTTCGACCGAGCAGCGGCACCGGTTGGGATGCCAGGGCGTGGAAAAAGACAGCCAGGATTCAGAGTCAGGTTCCTCGACACCTACAGGTTCCTGGCTTTGAGCCTCGCCAGCCTCGCAGCCGCACTTCCACCAGCTCAACTCTTGGAGACGAGGAAGAGATTCCCCGAAGACCACCTCTTCGATCTAGTCCGTAGGAAAGGCGTGTTCCCGTACAACTTTGTAACGTCGAACGCCGTTTTGGAAGATACTACGGAACTGCCTCTGCAGCGAGATTTCCACAACGACCTGACCCTGGAGGACATCACGGATGCAGACTACGAGCATGCTCGCAACGTGTGGGAAACCTTCGGTTGTAGGAACCTCAAGGACTACGCCGAGAAGTACCTGCGCTGTGACATTGCGCTGTTGACTGACGTCTTTGAACGCTTCAGGGACACGTCGATGGCTGAATACGAACTAGACCCTGCGCACTACTACACCCTACCGTCATACGCCTGGGATGTTATGTTAAGGACCTGTGGAGTGGAGCTTGATACGATACAGGACTTTGACATGTACCTCTTCTTCGAGCAAGGTATCAGAGGAGGTATTTCCCAGGCGATCACCAGACACGCCAAGGCCAACCATGATGGATGTCGCCCTGAAGATCGTCGACCTGAAGAGCCAACGCATCACCTGCTATACTTGGACGCCAACAACCTTTACGGTTGGGCCATGTCCCAGTGTCTTCCACAGGGACACTTCCAATGGCTCAGCCGCGAGGAGATCGCGTCCCTGGATATTGCAGCGTTGGACCCCGAAGGACCCACGGGCTACGTCTTGGAAGTTGACCTTCGCTACCCCGCCCACCTGCACGACCTTCACAAAGATCTCCCTTACTGCTGTGAGACCAAACGTCCGCCAGGAGGGAAATTCAAGAAGCTCGTTACGACTCTGGATGACAAGAAGAACTACATCTGTCATTACAGAATCCTGCAACAGGCACTGGAAAACGGGCTGGAGCTTGTGAACGTGCATCGCGTCATCTCGTTCCGACAGTCTCGGTGGTTAGAGAGCTACATCCTAATGAACACCGAACTGAGGAAGAAGGCCAAGACCAAGTTTGAACAAGACTTTTTCAAGCTTATGAACAACGCGGTCTTCGGCAAGACGATCGAGAATGTTCGCAAGCGAATGAACTCTAAGCTGGTGTGTACGCCGGAGATGTTCAGGAAGTATGTGGCCAAGTCAAACTTCCTGGACCGAACCTACTTCAACGATGATGTCGCCATTGTCCACATGTCGAAAGTCAATATCGTCCTGGACAAACCGCTGTACGTCGGAATGTGTGTCCTCGATCTGAGCAAGTGGTTAATGTACGACTTCCTTCGGAAGATGAAGAACCGGTACGGCAATCGTCTGAAGGTGGACTACATGGACACCGACAGCTTCGTGTTCGACATCCAGACAGATGATGTTTATCGCGACATGTTGGAGTATCTGGATGATTTCGATACCAGTGCGTACCCCAGAAACCATCCCTGCTACAGCCCCACCAACGCCAAAGTCATCGGAAAGTTCAAGGATGAGTGCAACGGTCTTCCGCTGCTCGAGTACCTCGGCCTTCACTCGAAACTTTATTTCATGGACATTGTCGAGTTCGAGGAGAGGACCGAAGATGACGAGTTGCAGGTCATGACAGTGAAGCGCGCCAAGGGAGTCGCTAGAGGTGTTGTAAAACACAATTTAACCTCTGACGACTATCGGGAATGCCTCTTCAACGGTGTGTTGAAGAGAACCATCAACACCAGGTTCCAGTCCCGAAACCACCGCGTCTTCACAGTCCAAGTCGACAAGCTATCCTTGAGCTATAATGATGACAAGCGTTACATCCTTCCGGACGGTGTAAATACACTTCCGTGGGGACACATTGACGTTCCACATCAGCCCGAAGATATCCCGCAAGACGATGAAGAGGTGGCGGATGAGGAGCGTTGAGTGGTTGTGTCATATTACCAAAGACCCTGACTTGTATATTATTTTGAAAAATCTAGTCATTAGTTTGTATCGAGTCTCGTAAAACTTAGAAATGTTCTCCTTTTTCTTTTTGTTCTAGTCATTAGTTTGTGTCGAGTCTCATTTTTGCTAGTCAATCTCAAATGTTCAGGAGCACATACTCGATGTAAAATATATATATAAGGTGTGTAAATAAATAGCCAAATTGTTTGTATATACATTCGTATTTTTTTTCTCCCCTCACATAGTCTTAAGATACAAAAGTAAACTACCAATTCAAATGTATGACTACTTGCTAAAAGTGTAATTGATAAAGGAGGTGAGGATATGAATGTTACTTTAGAATCATTGTATGATAGGTATGTCCAAAATTGGGACAGCCCTAGTGTTTTCACAAACACGCATTAGTAGGACTTTCCTACCTGGGTTAGAGTAATTGAAGGGGGGTGTATCGATACACCCCCCTTTGCAGTATATGTTCAAAGCATTACATTCCTCATTTTTCTCAAAATTTGCATTCAATATGTGTCTGACTAATTGCTAAAAGTAAATACTAAAGGATGCGAGGATGGGAAATAATAAGAATGTTTCTTTTTATTCTGAGTACACAACTAGTTTATTGAGAAAAAAAAATGCAAAATTCAATTGGTATACATTTGTGCAAAGAGTCTTCTGATCAGTGCATCGTTGTGGCCAGTAGAAGAGTGTTCAAAGAGCTGCACAAAGTCCGTCATCTTCATGCCGTAGTGGGTGCGGCAGTACAGGAACACAAGGCAGTATTGACCGCAGACCAGAGTGTTGTCACTTTGAATGCGATGCTCGTTGTACAGGTAGCGACGAGCGTTGCGTCTCAGGAATCCTTGGTAGAATTGAAGATGTGGCGGTTGACCGTATCTGTCAAAGAATTCAATTATTCCTCCTCCTTTGTTAAGGTAGAAAGCGACCCAGTGAGTGCCGTCTTCATTGTGTGGATCAGTGTTCACAATCATAGCAGTAGATGGTGAAATATAATGGGGCAATTGATCCGCAGCGTAGACACCAACATTCTGTACGGGCAGTTTAGCCATACACTTTTGTATCTCTAAGGTATTCATTCTACTGTGACGACGCCACAGTCAGTAGTAGGAGTAGTACTAGTAGCAAAACAAAAGCAGGAACTGGTATCACTCTCACCATCGTCAGCGTTATCATCAGCGTCATCGATATTTGTACTTAGATGTAGCCAACCACGCAATGTGATACAATTGGTTAGAGCGCATCGTGTGTGAGCTGTTCTGTGGTGGCGACATCGCACTGCGTTTGTTGATAGTAGACAGTTGATTGACGATAGTGATCCGCAGCCAATATCGTTGATATCGATGACATTAGTAGTACAGTGATCCGTGATGAAATTGTATCGTACAAACTCTTTTTTCTCAGCACCTTTGACATAGACAATCGGTCGTTTGGCGATACATGCACGTAACTTTTCCTCTAGCACATGATACCAGATATCACCTTGGTCCCATTCCAATCCGTGACAGTGTTTTGTGAGCCAATAGCTTTCACGCAGTTTCTCTTGTGATAGGAAATCTCGGCTGAATGGTGATTTGGCGATATGATGCATTAGCAGTGTTCCACTGGCCAATTCCAAGACGCACACTTCCTTCAGAATGTAGTCATTTGAGTTGTCCTTGAAACATTGAAAATCCACAATAATCGGAGATGCTAAATTTGTACGCTGTGCTCTGCATAAACGATCCATCTTGTGCGAGTGTTGGCTGATGACTGAGGAGGACGATGACGCCGCCGCCGACGATCTAACCACCAAAGTCCGCAGACACGTTGCGATGACGATCGATTTCTATGACGTTGTCAAACTCTGCGTATACCAGACAGTTGACAGTCTCTGTGAGCCCAGTGTCGAAAGCAATCTCCATACGCACACTGCCGTTGCGCACTAGGTTCCAATGAGTTGTGTCGCTTGCTGACATATCAGGTGTTAGATCGAATGCCATCAGACAGTATCCATCGTCGTAATCGTCTCTATTTATGAGATTACCAGCATCGCTAAAGTGTATGCCGGAGCCTGAAAACAGACTGTAATACGCCATCACGTATTTTCCCTTGCCGGTTTCGTAGTGTGGTTGTAGCGGTTTGGACGGCACTTGTTCACCGTCCACGTACAGCGAGAAGTAGTTGGTTTTGAAATTTTGAAAGTTAAATGGATTCTTTTTTAAATCGCCATTATAAGCGGCGTTGGTGACCAGTCCGACAATAATTCTTTTCGGCACTTGACCTAGAAAGACATTGTCCAAAGTTTTGCTCCTCACTCCAAACGGCAGTGTGAATGTTTTCAATTCCACTCTGGTGATTGGGTATTTAGCTGTGCCGGTCTGAAGCGTCTTGCTGTGCGCCAACAGTACCGTGGGGCTAACTTTACACCTTCGTATCCAGAGATTCGCATCAACAATGTGCACCTTGTAGTCACCATCATCCGCCATAATGGAGAAGGAATCTTTTGATCGGATCAGTTTAAAACGCAGTTCCACACCGTTCAACAGGAACTTGTTCTGATTACACATGTCAACATGTAGGCGACCGAGCATATCGATTTCACGACTTTTATTTGTCATTTTTCGTCTCGCCTTTAGTCCATCGTTATCGTCCAGAGTATTGTCCATATAGCCGGCGTCGTCCGCGTTCCACAGTCCACATGTTAAATGTGATTTCCTAGCATCATAGCCGTAATTCATCAATGTTTCGATATACGCTCGATATGCATAAGTGTTGTTTTGTGGTGTGACCAGTTTCTGATTCATACTCATATCGACTTGACTGAATAACGAGTGCAGCCAATTGTTGACTGGGCCAATTTTATTCGATTCTTCGACATCTGCGATTGCCGCTCCCGTCGACTTGACAATAGACGCTGTAACTTCCAACATTGTTTGCGAAAGATCGGTGTATTCTTCGCCGTTGCCGGGCACAACAAACTCGATGGGCGAATCATCAGTCAGTGTGGAGATTGGTTTGTACTGAATCCATTTGCCGCTCTCGATACTGGTCTGCGTCGGTGGTAGGGAGAATAAGTCCAATTCCGTCTTGACGCATTCACACGACTTTTGATGTAGAAACGACATTGCTAGCGTGTGTGTGTGTGTGTTAATTGAATATATCGCGTATAGACGTTCTCCTCACTGCTTTCCTCGTCTTCCTCGTCTTCTTCTTCTTCTTTCTAACTGTCCTTCTCTTCTTGCCCTTCTTCTTGGATGACGACGACGACGACCTTCCTCGAAGGAGTTTCGCCAAAGACTGAGGTGTGACACGACGGCCGCCAGACATGGCGCGCTTCGCGTTTCTCTTACGCGAGAGTATCGCGTTAGTCTTTCGCGCAGGAGTAGCGCGCCGGTGTTTCGCGGTATTCTTTCGCGTTACGCGACGGTGTTTCGCGCGAGAGCCGCCGCCGCCTATTAGTACACGTTGAAGTTTGCCGTCCGCCCTGCGCTTTAGCGAGTCTGTAAACTGGCTGAAATGATCTCTAGCGGCTTCTTTGGGGTCCCGCTGGTGCATGGCCATGTCGCCCAAGAATCCAACACCGGATTTCAACGCCTCTTTGGCCACAGCAGAGGCTCCCGACTTGAGTAGCGGTGTGATGGTGCGGAACATACCGCCTAGGAAACTTCCAATTCCATGTCCGCGCTGGTAGGGTGCACCGCGAAATACCCTTTCGATACTGCCTCCGGTCTGCTGCAATTGTTGGCGGCGATAGTACGCCAAGTAGGGATCGTTTGTATTCATCATTGCTGAGCTCCTCTTTTGAAATGAAGCTTCACGTACGACGTCCCAAAGAGGAATGACGCTTTTTTACTAGCGTGATCCCTTAGGTCAATATCGATCGTTTCAAATGTTCCTTTCATAACTGGCGCATAATGAGGACTGATGAAATGCACAGTCTTATGCGCACCGTGTGTGTAGTTCTCTCTGTCAATGTTGACAATTTTCAAAAGCGGCGCTGTAGTGTCACCAATCAGCTGCGGTTCAATCAGATCACAATACACGTACAAGTGTGTCGGCAGTCCCATAGTCAGATTAGGCGGCCATATCGCTGTGAGGTCATTTGACAAAACGTTCTCGTACGGATCGAAACCCAACTGGAGAGACAGCGCTTCGGTGAAATGTACTTTGCTTATACCGTCCACCATTGTCGTGATCTTGACTCTGTCCTGCTCTTTGTCATACTCAAAGTACAAGTACTGGGTGACATCCTTCGCTTTATTGATCATTTTCAATAAATCGGTTATGTTCTTGTAATAACCGGGTTTCATCTTTAACATAATGTGCTCGACACTGAGTGTGACGGGAATACTTGGCAGAACGAGTTTATAGTCGAGCCAAATACACGATTCCTCGTCCACAGTCATAAAGGAACATGGATAATGCGCTTCGACCAAAGCCATCTCCCACTCGCCATCGCCTTCTAATCGAATTTGTCTCGGCAGATGTGTAGTGTACTTGGACACTGTGTTTTTTGGAAAATAATCCTTTGAGCTGTTGCTGGGCAATGTCAAATAGAACTGGTTGCTATTAGGCATTTTGCAAATCTTGCGCTCTTACCCAAGAATTGAACTCGTCTCCGTAACCTTCCCACTTGACGAAATAACGCTTACTGCGACCGCGACCCTTAGCGTCTAGTATTTCAGCAATCTTGAACAGATGGTCGTTGTATATTGTCACTTTTTGTAATTCGTATTCGTAAAACTGACCAGTCACTTGTTCACCGTTGAGATCCGACAAAGTGTACATTGGTAGAGGCATCAATGTGTTTACACGACGCACCACAAACACTTCTTTACTCCAATTAGTCTCGTAACCTTTTGCGAATGTGCCCTTCTCCTTAGATATGCGCACTGTGGTGCCAACTTTCAGTTTTGCCTTAACACGACGCGGTATCTTACCGAACATGCGACGCCATACCTGATGCAATATTCGCTTATTGTCGACAGTCACATCGACTGGTCGTATTCTATTGCCTAGACTCCTGTGAGCGCTGTTGTTGTATGCACTAACCAGTTTGTCCAACACATCTACATAACGATATGTGTTTTTGTAAGTCAAATATCGCCACATGCGTGTTTTCAAAGTGCGATTCACGCGTTCCACTACGGCCGCTTTAACATCTGGGTTTTGTGTAGTGACATAGATGATTCCGTATTGTTTGAATAATTTTTTCGTCTTGGCACCGGTGAATTCAGTACCTTTGTCGGTTTGTAAACAGCGAGGTGTGTCGGTCGCTTCGGCAAATATCTCCTCGAAAGCGTTGGCCACTTCAGCTCCTTCTTTCCGCCTCAACGTTCGCACATACAGGTGTTTGCTAAACACGTCTATTACAGTCAGTAGGTAGTTGACGCCGTCGTTGTGTTTACTAAGACCACGCATATCGTTCAAGTCCGCTTGCCACAATTCAAATGGACCATACACTATGTAAGGATTGCGCGGGAAACGCTTGCGTGCCGGTTTGTGCAATGTGTAAGTGTCCTGTGTTTGTAACCATTCAATCACTTTGCGTTTTGAAACTGGTTTTGCAGCTCGCGCTAAAGGAGCTACACCGCCATACGACGAAGGTTCGATGGGATTGTAATACAAACGCTCCATAATACTGAAAACCTATCCTGTGTACGTTTCCCACTTGTCCAAATTTGACAACGGCTTGTTTCTATTTGAAAAATCAAACTGCTCTGTCGCTCGCGCCGGTGTAGATGTTACACGTTTTCCTCTTGCCGATCGAAGCCGATTTACTAGCGGTGTTCTCAGTATTGATTCAGTTGATGTGTCCACGTCATCGTCTGACCCTTCTCCTCCTGTGAATGATGATCGATATTCGGCATTTATTTCCTTAAGCGCTCTTAGATTATTCATATAGTCCTTTGGCACGTTCATCGCTTTCAATGCGTTGAGCACTTCCCGCCATCCTGGCGGTGTGTAATCACGCATACGCACCTTTACTATGCAATTTAAGATATCCACTAGATTTGAGTCTGGGATTTTTACACCGTTGATGTACACTGAATAGCCACTGTCCCAACTGATTAAGCTGCCATCACGTTTCATGAAACGTAAAAGATTGCGGGCATCGGATCTGTAAGTTTTGGAAAACGTTTCCACAATCTCTTCCACTGGACCACCTTCCGCAGCGGGGTGCGATCGTCGACTATGTTCATTCCCACCCGACTCCACGATTGGTATGCTAATCGGTTGACGTCTATTCTCTGCAATATGCAAGAAGCGATGTAACGCTTGTTTGTACAATTTCCACTTTTCACTATCGTCCATGCGTTTGTTATTCAATATTTGTTGCATCTCCGCGTCGAGGCTGTTTTCACTGGATAGATTAGTCGGTCTGTTATCCGTAGCATTTGATTGCAGTCGATCAATCAACTCTTGTGGCACAACTACCATCTTCTTTGCATGTTCCATTTTTTTTTTTCACTAATGACTGGCTACTTTTCTAAAGTGTAACTTCACGCACGACGTTCCAAAGTGGAATGGCAAATGATTACCAATGTTATCTCTTAAGTCAATTTCCACACTGTCAAAAGATCTATTCATAACAGGCACATAGTGCGGATCGATGAATGATGTTGATTTATGCAAACCATATACATAAGTAGACGTGGATATATTGACAATTTTCAATAACGGTGCGACTGTATCGCCGACCATCTGCGGCTCGACTAAATCACAATACACGTACATGTGTGACGGTAAGCCAAGACGAATGTTGGGCGAACGGATGCTTTTGTTAACTGCATCACCTTCCAGCGTCAATTCATTCGGATCGAACCCCAATTGAAGCGCTAACGTTGGACTTAATGTAATTTTTACAACATCAGTTCCCATCGATACTTCAATGAATTTGTTGTATGAGTTTTCAACGGTGAACTTTACACCAAAAGTAATCGCTAGTTCTTGCGAATTGATATGATCACACAATTCTTGAATATTTGCGTAATCACCAGTCATCAATTTCATTCTGTGGTTTTGTTTTGGAGTAGCCGACACTACTGGCGTTACATCGGCAGTGCTGTCCATAACCCGCGCCAACGCTTCTATGTTCACTTTTGCTTCCTCTTGCGGTTGTATGCAAATGTCAATTGTTTCGTCATTACCGACTGATAGAAATGTCATTGGATAGTGCGCTTCCACAAGTGCAATTTCCCAGTCGCCAGCGTCCAGTTGAATAGCTCTCGGCAAATGTGTTATGTAATTTGCAACTGTATTTTTCGGATAATACTGCATCGAACTGTTGCTGGGCAGCGTCAAATAGAACTGATTGTTGATGCCAGTCATTTTTATCTACTCAATGCTGCTTGTAGTACTGCGCTCAAAAGTAATGGTATAAAGATTCCACCGCCTTTTTGTATGAGATACTTTCGTTTCTTTGACCAGCCTTCGCCGCGTTTCACCAATCGACGTAGCGTCGCCTTGTGTTTGCTTAACTGACTTTTACTCTTCTTCGCCAGAGGAACGTTACCGCGCAACACGTTGTATGCGCACTCACACACTGAGCGAATGCGGCTCTTGTCACACACCTTTAACAGTGCCTTCCGCTCCTTGGGTGTTGCGTGTATGAAAGCCGTAAGCAGAGCTGCGTCCTTCCGCAAGCACGACATGATTACTACTGATGGCGAAATTACCTTTTCTTTGGCAAGTACACATAGTTGGTAGAATCGTCTGGAAATATGCAACTTCGTATTCGCATATTCTCGTCTGTTGATTGTTTCAAGTCTATCAGTAGGTAGCCGTGTGGATTCCTCGTAGCGTCAGCGTACGCCTCCTCGATGAATTTCGGGCTGTCTGGATATATTTGTCTGGCCAAGTACCTAATCTGAACTCTATCTCTAGGATTCTTAAAACACACAATGTAATGCGCATTCAATGAGATGTCCCTCTGCCCGCGTCCTTGATGAAACAAATTTTGTGTAATGAAAAACACACTAATGTTGCGATGATGGCAACCTTTTGTGAAAAGATCCACCACACGGTTGTCGGCCTCACGCATCATATCGTCTATAATCACAAGTATCGGCTCGTTACCAGAAAAATCCTCCAAGTTTGGTAGACCTTCTATGTGGTTAATGGTGACATTTTTCGAGTTACCACCGCCGCCACCACCACCACTACCATAATGCCAGTTTATACTGGTAAATGGTGTGTCACACATTTCTGTAATGTGCTTTATAAACTTTGACACAAACTGTGACTTGCCACAACCCGAAGGTCCCGCCACAATGGCTGAGAACGGATGTTTCCACATCAAGCCCATGATTACTACTGAGCTAAACACCTCACAGTTACCATACTCACACTCTTAAACTTACTACTAAAGGACATTTTTGGGGTTAAGTGAAATAAATAACACAGTGGTTATGTTCTGAACGTGACTATAAGTATTGACTACGAAAACTAATTTACAAAGGTATTAACGTAATCTTCAAGTCTTGCTTTACATAAACTCCAACGGTGTGAATCTGCTATTGGAACCCCTCGGGCTGCGCTTCACCAAGCGAAGGCGTTCTCCAAATCCGCCGTTGTAGCGCTCAATGTCGGCGTTGCTCAGGGCCTCGTTGAAGCGCCTAGGCAGGTAGACTCGCAGAAAGAAGTCGTCCCCGACCTGCCCCTCCAGGATCACGATGATCGTCTCGCCAAAGGGTGTGGTGGCTCGCTCCATCGCAGTGATGAGATAGCCACATTCCTCTCGGAGATCGGCTATCCTGGTGTAGAGCGGAGAGTCGGACTTGCAGTTGTTGAGGGTAGCTCTCAGGTCCGCGGTTGTTGCAGTGCCGTTCACGCTCGGAAACTCTGGCTTGAAAGTGCTGCTGCTGTTCGACATCTCTAGTAGTAGTTGGAGTAGGTCTATGTGAGGTGGCGGTCTGGTGGCGAATGATGCTCAATCGGGCGGGGCTCCGCCTTATAAACCCTCGCCACCATTTTCTTCTAAGTGGGGGGTCCGAAGGGTCGGGCGCAGGTGTTCACACAAAAGACCGACGCGTCGAGACCAGTCTGGGATGCAGCTGCTCTAATTGAATGCTTGCGCCACTCGTTGTTTCTTCCTCACAGCTCGCTTCTTCGACGTTGGCTGCGAAACTGCACTGCGTTGTGTAACAGTTTGAGTTAAGCCTGTAATTTTCGGTACTCCTGTTGATTTATCGATCCACATGTTTTCCACTTTATCAACTACTTGTTTAACACTTTGGTGCATTTCACCATCTTTGTCCAAAAATAAACCACACATGAACACCATATCTGTACCATCGTACATTTCCATTTTCAATAACATTTGTCCTTTGTTTCCCGGGTTTTGAACAGCAAAAGTATTCCCATCGTCCATCCATGACACTATGGGACAATCATCTGTTGGTTTCGGCACCCATCCTGGTTTCTTGGTTTCCACTTCGATGGGAGTTGCCCTCCTTCGTCTCTTGCAGGCAGTGGTCGGTTTTACAAATGACGTCTGAGGTGATGCCAATGTCTGATCACTAGCATTATTGTTCATAACCTCAATCTCCTGAATAAACGATTTGATATAGTCGTCCGCAGAAGCGTAAGCGTCCATGTTCACGTCCTTACCGTGTGACTTCAACCGTACTACTGACTGGCGGTGCGTCTGCTTACCCTTGAAGTAAACTGTACGCACTCGCTGTCAGACAATATTTCTGTTTGGCGATCGCTTTTATTCACCCACTGAAGTCAACTGTTACGTTACGGTGACGATCGATCTCGATGACGTTGTCCAGTTCGGCGTACACTATACAGTTGACGGTCTCGGGCAACGCTTTGGAGAATCCAATTTCGATACGTAGATTACCGTTGCGCAGGAGATTCCAGTGACTCGACTCAGCCGCGGACATGTCCGGTGTCAAGTCGAACGCCATAAGACAATTACCGTACGGATAGTCACCTCTCTTGATCTCATTACCTGCGTCGGAGAACTGGATTCCGGTACCGGTGACCAATGTGTAATAAGAGAGTATATATGTCTCACTATTCAATGTGTAAACGGGCTGTAACGGTTTGGCCGGTACTTGTTCACCGTCCACGTACAATGCGAGATAATTCATATCGTAGTGTTGAAAGTTGTAAGGATTCTTCTTGAAATCTCCGTTGAACGCAAGATTACTGACCAGTCCAATTATCACACGTTTCGGTAACTGGCCGAGAAATGCACTGTCTAAAGCCTTACTCATTATGCCGGAGGGTAGTGTGAACGATTTCACTTCTACACGCGTGATTGGATACTTGGCCGTGCCGGTCTCGAGAGTTTTGCTGTGCGCCAACAATACGCTCGGATTGATCTTACATCGACGTACGAAAAGACTAATCTCTTTAATTGTCACCTTGTAGGTAGTTAGCGTTTTGGACATTATACAAAACGAGTTTCTGGATCTGTTAAGTTGCAATCGCATCTCGACACCGTTCAACATGAATTTGTTCTGATTGCACAGATCGATGTGCAATCGACCGACCATATCGCAAACATCGCTTTCTTTCGTGTGATCGCGACGCTTTTTCAATCCCTCATTCAATTCGTCACAATCGTCCATTTGTCCGGCCGAATCTTCAAAAAACAGCTCGCTAGTCAGGTGCGAATTCTTCGCACTACATCCGTAGTTCAATAGGTTTTCCAAGTAGGCACGGTAAGCGTACGTGTTAGTTTGTGGGGACACCAGTTTATGATTGAGATAAAGATCCACTTGACTGAATATCGAGTGGAGCCAATTGTTCACCGGACCCACCTCTTTAGCAGGTTGCCCACCGTCCGCTTTAGTGTCGTCCTGTTTCACAATAGCGGCTTTCACGTGTAATAACGTTTGTGTCAGGTCCGTGTACTCGTCACCGTGACCGGGTATTACAAACTCTATTGACGAATCGTCCGTCAGCGATGAGATCGGTTTGTATTGAACCCATTTACCGCTCTCGATGCTGGTCTGCGTAGGCGGTAACGAAAACAAGTCCAGTTCAGTCTTCACACATTCACACGATTTCTGATGAATAAACGACATTGTTATCGAATTAATTGAAAATATCCCTTGTTCTCCTGCGTCGTTTCGTTACAGTTCTACGACGTTTGTCTAACGATGTTATCCTTCTGTTGGTCCTTATCCTCTTTGTAATGGCTCTTCGTTTAAACTTTCCACCTACTTGCCCTCTTTATAGTTCTCCTTTGTCTTTGCATACGTCCGGTAGACGTCCGTCTTCGAAGAAGTCTATCGAGAGACTGTGGTGTGTCGCGACCCGCTTCTTATAACCACCACCGCTCAGTACGCGCTCCAATTTCTCGTCCGCCTGGTGTTCTGTTTAATTAATTACTAGGGGGGAGATTTTCGCTCCCCCATACTTCAGGAATTGTTGAAGACTAGAACAAGAATGAGAGCAGGGGTGTTTACCAACTGGTGATTTATTGCTCGGAGTTCGACGCGGGTGGTCTATAATTATGGGTTCCTAGAAGGGTCAGCCGTCTTCCCGTCGAGGTATCAAATTACAGCATCCGCATTCCCAGACAGGTCTCGACTTGTCGGTTTTTTGTGTGAACACCTGCACCCTCCAGTCGAGGTATCAAATTACAACATACGCATTCCCAGACAGTAGACTGGACGCGTCAGTCGGTTGTGCGAACAGCTGCCTCGGTGCAGAGTACTTGAAGGGGGGTGTATCGATACACCCCCCTTTGCAGTATATGTTCAAAGCATTGCAATTATATTCTCCTAAAAATTTGCATTCACTGGTAGTTCAATTGACCGCAAGCGCTGATGGGCAGGCTCTGTTGGTTGTAGCGTTACCCTGTTCAACTCTTGTATTAATTATCCAAAGTATGTCATGTGGGTACTGAGAATACTCGGCTTGACGAGGAGATTCCAAAAATGCAAAAAAGGTTAAAAGTGTGGTGCGGGCCCCTTTTTTTGTAAACATCATCCAAAAAGTATGATGTGGGTACTCAAATGACTCGGCTCGACTAGACGAACAAGAATCTGCAATCAGAAATCTGATCCGAGGTTAGGTTACGTTAGGTTAGGTTAGGTTTGGGGGGGGGGGTTAAAAGTTTCACAGACGAGACCTCGGGGGGGGGGCTCCTCCTGAAATGAAAAAAAAAAAATTTGCATATTAATTAGGGTAATTAAAAAAATTGCATATTAATTAGGGTAATTAAAAATTTGCATATTAATTAGGGTAATTAAAAAAATTTGCATACTAATTAGGGGGGGTCGGGGGGGGGCTCCTCCTGATTGATGTACCTCGGGGGGGGGGCTCCTCCTGAAATGAAAAAAAAAATTTGCATATTAATTAGGGTAATTAAAAAATTTGCATATTAATTAGGGTAATTAAAAATTTGCATATTAATTAGGGTAATTAAAAAAAAATTTGCATACTAATTAGGGGGGGGGCGCTCCTCCTGGCTCCTCCTGGTCCAGGAATGTCCATTTATCCCTACTATCGCCTTACAAAGTAGGCGACCATCCCCTTACAAAGTAGGTGACCATCGCCTTACAAAGTAGGCGACCATCGCCTTACAATGTAGGTGACCATCGCCTTACAAATTAGGCGACCATCGCCTTACAAATTAGGCGACCATCGCCTTTCAAAGTAGGCAACCAGGTGTTGTATAAAGTTTACATCCCCAGAGCCAAGGCTAAAAAGGTTAGCAACACATTTTTGCAAGAATGGAAAGGCCCATGGACTGTGTTAGAAGTTTTAAATGATGTCAATGTAAAGTTGAAATTATACCCCCGTCGCAGTAAACCTGCGTACTCAGGGAATTTACAATGCATATATATTTGTCTCACTACTACACAAAGCCACTTACCAAGTTTCATAAAAATACATTGATAAACAATTTATATGTAACATTTTATTTATTCAACATAAGAATAACATTAGGGTTGAGTACGCAGGTTTCCTGCAACAAGGAAGATAAGTAATGTATTTTTGGGTTTTTGCGATGTGTATATACCAGAGAGAAAAATAAATAAATGTGCATACCATACAACAATTGTATGAACAAAGCTATAAGAAACACATTTAAAAATTCTCAAACTAATATAAGCAATAAAACTAAGAACAACATCTTTAAAATTATAAACAACAAAATAGCAAATCGTCAACGATAGATAATAAAGACGATTATATAACAGACCTGGAATACATAAAACGAGGTCGCACGTAGCACGCTGAAGTGAGGGAAGTGAACTTCCGCATTAAAACCTTAAAAAGATCAAATAAAGAGTTTCAACTAACACTGGGTACATTTTTTGAAAATTAAAAATAATTGTTGGCTGTTCTAATGCTCCTGGTTATATTTAAATTCACTAATAGGATGCCAATTTTGTACATTATAAAGTTAAAAGGCGGTATAGTTGAGATAAAAGTTGGTATAGGGGAATTGGGGGTGATAAAACGGTATTAAGATATTAAAAACTGCCTTTTCCCGTATAAAATCCCCATAAGACAACGTACTGTATTTTGACAATTAACATTTTCTTTAATAAGTCGGTAAGTACTTGTGCTAGAATGATGAGGGAGGGCTTACAATCTTTGGATTTTTACGTACAATATTTTGATGTGCAATATATGTACATTAGGGGCTTTTCTGACTCTTTTTAGGCCCAAAAACTCAAAATTTGAAAATTTAAAATTCCAAAAAAGGGAGTTAGAGTTTTCCGATTGTTTTGTCCAACTGATTATAAAAAGGAATGTCTCTACCAAATTTGACGTAAATCGGACAAAAATTGCGACCGCTAGAGTGCGAACACACACACACACACACACACACACACACATATATATATATATATATATATATATATATATAAAGTTTTTAGACACCCCTCAAAACGTGTTTAGGGGGTCACGTTAGGAAAGTTTTATGGTGGTCCCGTGCTTAAGTCTCATCGTGCGGGTCGTGCTAATAGTTCACTTTCCCATAGGAAATTCACTAATAAACTGCAACGAGTCTAATAGTTATTATATCGGGCAAACTTCTCGAAACTTCAAAGTTAGATCCAATGAACATCTACAAGCTTTTAAATCGAATAAAAAACGACAATGAAATCTAACTTTGCAGAACACTTGATAATTTCGAAACACAAATACTGTACACAGATCTAAAAGAACATCTAACAGTTTTAGAGTTTGAACGATAAAGAGAGACGCTATTTGTCAAAGAATAAATTAATATTTACTTTGATTTTGAAAATGACCCTACAAATATCCTAAATACGGTATTACCTAAACGATAAAACCTGATGTTTGATCAAATTGAAAAAATAATAACAAAGACATGTTAAAATCATATAATATAGTATTCAAAGAAAATAACAGAAGAAAAGAAAATATATTATGAGTTATGACAAACAATTCATATGCAGCTTTAAACTACTTAATTTTATTCCATGCTATTTTACCTCCTGGATTGATTGTATGGCTTAAAAATAAGGTTACATACCTTGTCGTCATCAATCCACTAGTTTATTTGATTACTAGTTTCGGGACAAGTTTTGTCCCATTATCAAATCTTGCTTTATCACAGAATAAAATACTGCCATCGTCTCGAGTTTAAAAAACTTTCAACCCTAAACACAAACTTGTACTGATACATAGGAACATTAAACATTTAAAAATTTACAATAAGTGTACGCTTTATTTCCTATGTGCGGCCGGTCAAGGACAAGGGCAAACATGACAAGTATATATGTATATATATATGTGTGTGTGTGTGTGTGTGTGTGTGTGTGTGTGTGTGTGTGTGTGTGTGTGTGTGTGTCCGTAAGCACGATAACTCTCGGAAAAACGGTCCGATCTAATGAAATCTGGTAAAAACAAAGTACCATTTATTTAAACGAGTTCGAAACCCAGACGAATCGTACCATCCGAAGGGGGGTTTTGTACCCCAAAAAAGGTTTTTTTGAGTTTTTACATGTATTTTTTATGTAAATAAAATTGTAATTATTACTATTGAATTCAGCATAAAACAACAAAGAATTTGGTATTTTAATCATTTCTCTACATCAATTGGTACTGAGTTATTGAAAGTGCTAAACACAATACGTTGTCTAATGTTATTCTTAAGGAGAAAAAGAAAAATTGTATATCTCGCTTATTTATGAATGTATATGGATGATACTTGGTTTGTGGCTTCACTAAGATGAGTTCTATTGATATTTGCATAAAACTTAATTATTTTGTGTTCCTTTTTGCAGCAAATCTGCTTACTAATCCCCAATGTTGTTCATATGGAGAATAAATAATATTTTTAAAATAACTTGATTGTGAATATATTTCTCACGAATCCTATTTGTGTTTTAATGTGTTATGTTATATATTCGTTGGAAATTTGCTGAGTATGCAGGTTTGCTGCAATGGGGGTATTATTAATTTATGTTCATAATTAAGGTAGATATAAAACTTTACTTTTCTCCATAATAATATCATTAGGGCTGCTACGGGAATAATCAACAAATACCCCCATTGCAGCAAACCTGCCTACTCAGCAAATTTCCAATGCATGCATTCATTTCTTACTACTACATAAAGCCACTAACCAAGTTTCATAAAAATACATAAATAAAAAAGTGGTATATAGCATTTTATTTATTCTCCATAAGAATAACATCAGGGCTAATAACACAGGTTTGTTGCAACCAGGAAGATAAAAATGTGTTTTTTTTTTCAATTATAAAAATGACTCAACCAGGTGAAAATACATACCAAGTTTTAATCATTTATGTTCACAATTAAGGGAAATATACAACTTTACTTATTCTCCATAAGAATAACATTAGGGCTGAGTATGCAGGTTTGCTTCTCCTGGGATAATCAACAAAAAATCAATTATTTCTGCAAATATCAATATACCAGTACTACGTGAAGCCACATACCAAGTTTCATCAATATACATTCATAAATAATCGAGATAAAAAATTTTATTTATTCTCCATAAGGATAACATTGGACAACGTACTGTGTTTTGCACTTTCAATATACCTGCAATGGTTGGACGTACAATCACAATTTAAACACCAAAATAATTTTTTTGTGGAGCTGAGTTGATTGGTAAAAGCAAATGTGAAGTTTCCATTAAAAATAACTGAGGAAAAGGCAATAACCTTTTCCTATAATATTAATAGTTTATTTTATGAGAAGGTTTTTTTGGATTTTCTCCGCAACCACTTAACATAGATTAATAATTCAAAGTAATATATAATTTGTTTTTTTTTAGCTCTTTAAAATGGAGTAAATCAAAATTAAGTGATTTAAAAGTTGTACGGTAAAAATGCCAAAAACTGATTTTTGGAAAATTTAAAACCTCCATAAACCCCCCTTCCCATAGTCCGATTTTTCAGGTTTTCGAACTTAGAGTTATGAATGTCACTTTACATTTGAGCTAAATTTCATCAAAATCGGACATTTTTTACTCAAGTTTTCGCATACACACACACACACACATAAATATATATATATATATATATATATATATATAAAAGTAGATACATATATGCCGATCCTAGGACACTTTGGATACCAACAGAAAACCAATGTAAAATCTCTAATAAACTACCACGAAAGCAAAACTGATAATTTAAAGAAAAATGCAGTTAATTTTAAGAAAAGATAAACAAAATTAAAGAAAACATGCATTATATAAAAATTATTCACTTTATCAAATCATGAAATTATCTACCATAAATTCAATAACTTTTTGAATATTTTCCATTTGTTAAATGGAGACGAAATGTGCTAAATGTTTTACATTTAAAGATTTTAATCAATTTTGTAAAGATAAACGTAATAAAGATGGTTTATATTGCTATTGTAAAGAATGTCGTAAAGTATATCAAAAAGAGTTGTATAGTATCGAAACAGTAGAAAAAAGTGAAAAAATGTGTAGTAATTGTAAAGAAATTAAAAGTGTAGAAAATTTTCATAAATATTATTTTAGTAAAGATAAACATCTACAATTTGTATTCAATGTATTAGAAAAATTTTTATGATTACAACAAAATGTGAATGTGGAAGAAATATTGAATAGATTTATAACCATCCAAGACATTTACAATCAAACATTCATAAGAAATATGAAAGAAAAATAATGAAAAATAGTATAGAAAATTTAAATTGGCTGTTGATAGTCATATACTTAATATTAACAGCTTTTTTTTGCTAAAAACCTGAGTTATTCTTCGAAGAAATGTTTAGTTAAAAAATATATTAATTCTATTACAAATTATTAAAATAAAAAAGTTACACTTTCAAAAATGTTCTCCCTAATAAATGGGAACAAAATAAAACATTTTGTAATGATTGTAACAAATATATTAGTGATAACATGTTTACAAAACATTTAAATTCAAAACTGCATTTGCATAATAAAAATATTAAAATTAAAGAATATGATAAGTTGTTAATATGGGGAAAAAATAATCAAATTCATGACTATAAAAGTGTTAGTTCAACAAAATTAAAAGAAATTAAACAACCATATGATACATTAAATTATTCTTTATTTAATAATTAAAAAATAAATGAAATAGCTAATAAATTATCTGTTCGAAATTATGAAAATTTATCTAGAGATGAGCTCATTAAAAGATTAAATTAAATTTAAGAGAACCCTAATAATTTGCGATATAGATCAATTGAATTTATTCAAAACTTAGCTATTCAAAATGGGTTAAAAATTGTAAATAAAACTAGGAAAGAGTTAATTGAACTGTTATATGATCACTTCAAAAACAAACCAATACCTAAAGAAAATTATGTAAATATTCAAGAAGCATCATCACTAAAAGGTTGTTTTCAAGACTATATATTAACAAATTCAAATGAAGAAATAGATATTTCTAAATATTTAGAAGCTCAATGAAGTGAAATTAAAAAATTAGTTGAAAAACAAACATTCAAAAATATTAAAGGACAAATGGCTTTAATATGTGTATATGAAAGAAAAATGATAAATGAAGAATATCAAACAAAAAACATGTATTTTGCTTTAAGAAGTACAGATATTTTAAATATTGATGATTTTATAGATGATCAGTTTAATAAATTAATATTAAGGGAACAGCTAAATCAACCTTCAAAAGGCAGTGGTTGGTCATTGAGAAGATGTGTTGAGTTAAATCTAAAATTAACTAAACAAATTCATTAAATGCCGGTTCATATGTTGAATTACCAAATGAAATAAAAATCTTGTGTAAACTTTAAAAATAAAAATGAATTTTGTTTTATTTATGCAATTAGATGTGCTATAGATAGATTTGAAAATAAAAATTAGATCACCCCGAAAAAAAATTATTATCAAAATTATATAAATGATTAAAAATATTTCAGGGGTTTGATTACCCAATAAGCTTAAAAAAAATCAAATTATTTAAAAATAGATCATATGATTCGAGATATAATTATCCTAAAATTTCAATAAATATATATAGAATTGATGAAGAAATTAAAATAGTTCCATTACAAATTACTGATAATAATGTATCAGGATTATATATTGATTTATTATATCATAAAAATGGTGATAATTCGCATTATATATTAAATACAGATTAAAGTAAATTAGTTTCATCACAATTATCAAAATATGGTCATAAAAGATTTATTTGTAGAAGATGTTTGAGCACATTTTATAAAAATGAAGATTTGAATAATCATTTAATAATTTGTAAATCATTTGAACCGTGTAGACCAATTATGCCATTTCCAGGCCAAACAGTAAATTTTCAAAATTATTTTAAGAAATTTGAACATCCATATGTAATTTATTTAGATTTTGGAAGTATTTTGAAAAAAATTGGTTTGTGTGATAATAATCCAAAAACCCCATTTACAAATGAAATTCAATTTTAAAATACATATTTATACACATTTATGATGTTCTTCATGACTAAAACATTTAAAAACTACAATATTTATCATACATTTGATTATCATTTTGAAGTTTATACTCACCAAGTTTAAGAATTGAAAGCGAAACTTCTTCAAAAACACAATCTTGAAATTATCCTACGAATTTCATTTTATATTTAATAATTAATCGATATAATCATAGTTTATTGATAAATTTAGCTTGTTTTTTAAAACATTTTTGGGGTAAAGAATCGTTACCCCTAATTTTTTCATAATTTACAATATATTTTTCTTAAACAAGATCAATTATTGCTTTGTGGAATTTTCATATTCTAAAATATCACAAATATCCTTTAAATCAAGGATTGATTTTATCAACATTTAAACTTCCTATTTTTCAATATTTTTATCACCTTTTTATATCTTTATGTCCCCATGGTAATGTATCAATTCTATTTTCACAAACATATCTCTTGTCATCTTTATTACTTAATGCTAATTTATTCATTTTTACTGTAGACAACACATGTTTAAAACTTGTAATGCATGTCATTACCCGATATTGTTCCATGTCTTCAAATAAACATTTCTTAAAATCTTTCATATTAATTGTTTTATTTACAACAATTTTCTTAATTCCTTTACATTTTATAGGATTTTTATTATCAAATTTATAACTGTACATTTTCGATCTCAAACCACAATATTCTTCTAATATTTCACCATTTAACTCATCTTTAAATTTCCCAATTACTTTTTTATTCTTTTTATTATAACATTTATGATTTTATTATAATCTCTTGTATCGAATTCATCAATATTTTCATCATTAATTTCGTATGAATCTTTCTTTCATTCTATAAAATAACTATATGTATCCATATATAACAATTTTAAATTCGGATCATATTTTTTCAATTTATTGTAATAAAATTCATACATTAATAATTTTGATAATTCTAATACTGAAAATCCTATATAAATCGGTTTATCAAATTTAATTTTTTCTTTAATCATATGACATGCAATACAATCTTTATCAAATATACTGAATGTTTTAATATTTGGTTTTTTAGCTCGTTTTGATGAATATTCTTCATTTCCTAATTTTATATCACATCTATTTCTAACATTTTTCATTGTTTTAGCAAACACAGAATTATTCATTAATTTGAAGAAATCTTTTTCAAAATCTGAATTCGATTTAGCTCTTAGTTTTGTATTAAGTTCGATATATGTTTTCATAAATTCGTCTTGATCGAATGCAATTACTCTTTTAACTTTTGTAAATTTTAATCCTTTTAGCGAATTTCCCCTATAGGGAAGAAGCTATTACCGTAGTCGGCATGGTAAGACCTAGGCCCGGGACCATGATAACTTTTCGTTTTGAGGTCCCCAGACCCCAAAAACACCATTCGTTCGATACTGTATATATATATATATATATATATATCTATATATATATATATATATATATGTGTCCGTGAGCACGATAACTCTCGTAAAAATTATCCGATTTTGACGAAATTTGGTATAAACATGTAAAGCAGCATTTATGACTTTAAGTTCGAAAACCAGACAGATCGACCTATCCGAAGGGGTATTTTGGGGGGGTTTTGTACCCCAAAAATGGGTTTTTTGAATTTTTTACACATAATTTTTGAAAAAGTCAAATTTTAGTTTTGACCATTCGATTCAGCTTAAAAAAACACACAATTTGGTATTTCGATCATTCCTCTACGTCAATTGGTTACCGAGATATTGAAAGTGCTAAACACAGTACGTTGTCTAATGTTATTCTTATGGAGTAAAAGAAAAATTTTTTATCTCGCTTATTTATGAACGTATACTGACGAAACTTGGTATACAGCTTCATCCCGTTGAGGTCTATTGATATTTGCTCCAAAAAATCGTTTTTGCATAATTATCCCGTAGCAGCAAACCTGCGTACTCAGGCCCCATGTTATTCTTATGGATAATAATTAAATGCTCTGTCCCCCTTAATTATGACCACAAATTAATAAAAACTGGTATACGACCTCTCCTAGTTGAGTTATATTGATATTAGCATAAAAACCAATTTTTTGTGTTCCTTGTTGCAGCAAACCTGCGTACTCAGCCCCAATGTTATTCTTATGGAGAATAATTAAAATTGTATATATCACTTATTTGTGAATATATTTTTATGAAACTTGGTAAGTGGCTTTATGTAGTATTAAGACATTTATATCTCCATTGGAAATTCGCTGAGTATGCAGGTTTGCTGCGACGGGGGTATTTTTAAATAATATTTTAAATTTCTGTAGTGAACAACGTAATATTTTTTATCAAATAATGTTGTGCATAATTTATTATTATAATTTTCCGGAGCTAATGGTAAATCTTTTTGTTCATCATGTAATTCCTTCGAATATTCTAAATCAACCTCCAATTCCATAATCAGCATAATTTAATTTCCATAATCCATAATTAGCATTTTCATCCAATTCAAATATTTTTTCTTCCCATTCTTTTAACGTATATGTATCCGGTTTCATCCATTTTATATCTTTATATGGTAATTTTGGTAATAATGCCCATCCATACAAATTATTTGCATCGATATACATCATATAATTTTCTTGTTTTGTTTTATCATAATTTTTCATATATTTATTATTTTCTTTACAATATCTTGTAACACATTGAGAAATCCCACCTTTTATCCATTTTACAATCATTAAATACATATTATAATCACTTATCAATTATAACTCATTTTTTGTTAATTTCAACATCGAATCCCATGCCATTGATGGTGAAGTTAAATAATTAGCCGAATCTAATTGATAATTTTTCAAACAGATCTAAAATTTTCAAAAATATCAGCTAATAATAACACATCTTGAATATTATATAAATCTGAATAATTTCCTAATGTTTTTAATTTTAATTTGTTCCAAACTTTCAAATAATGCTTATAATCATCATCACTCATATTTTCATCAAAACTTTCATCTTTGTATAACATTTGATCATAATTTCATTTTTTATACCACCGTTAAACAACTAAAAAACACTTTTTTATCTAATATTTTATCATAATTTAATTTTTCAACATCATGTATAAATTCATAAGGAAATATGCCTTTAGAACTTAATATATCAATTGTATCTTCATCAATATTAATTAAGTTATCACATTTATTTTTAATAAATTCATTTAAATGTTTTAATTCTATCAGGTTTTTAGCTAATTTATCAATTGATGATAGTATGAATCTAAACGTATCTACGAATGAGAATTTTATCAATTTTCTTGGTTTATTATCTTCAAATTCGTATCCATACCCAGAATTAACTGTATAATTTATATATTTCTCATCTGTGTTTGCAATTAAATCACTTTTACCGTATTTTTTCGCTAATTCTTTTATAAATAAATGTGTATCATAATTTCCAATATTATGACAAAATACAGGAATATTTTGAGGAAATTTTAAATTTAAATTACAACTCGAGTGTGCTGATCCTCTATATTTTCCTGTTAAATGACAGTGATCTCTCACTTTTTCTTTTAAATCACCTTTTTCACAAATATGACAAATTTCAGCATTTTCGAATTAAATTTCTTCCTATTCAGTTAAATTCATAGGTTTCTTATTTTTAGAATTATATTTCTTTGCTATGTATTTTGAGATTTGATTTAAATATTCAAATAATACATTTCGAACATTTTCCAATTCTTTTTCAGTTTTTGCTCGATAACAAATGGCTTTATACATTTTATTTGTAACTCGCGATACCAAATAAATTGTAAACAAATATGGAACATGTTTATGAATTTTATTTGTAAATGGGGTTTTTGGATTATTATCACACAAATCATTTTTTTCAAAATACTTTCAAAATCTAAATAAATTACATATGGCTGTTCAAATTTCTTAAAATAATTTTGAAAATTTACTGTTTGACCTGGAAATGGCCTAATTGGTTTACACGGTTCTAATGATTTACAAATTATTAAATGATTATTCAAATCTTCATTTTTATAAAATGTGCTCAAACATCTTCTACAAATAAATTTTTTATGACCATGTTTTGATAATTGTGATGAATTAATTTACTTTAATCTGTTAATATATAATGCGAATTATCGCCATTTTTATGACATGATAAATCAATATATAATTCTGCTTCATAATTATCAGAAATTTGTAATGGAACCATTTTAATTTCCTCATCAATTCTATATACATTTATTGAAATTTTAGGATAGTTATATTTCGAATCATATGATCTTTTTTCAAATAATTTGACATTTTTTAAAGTCATTGGGTAGTCAAGCCCCTGAAATATTTCATCATTTATATAATTTTGATAATATTTTTTTTCTTTCGGGGTGATCTAATTTTTATTTTCAAATCTATCTATAGCACATCTAATTGCATAAATAAAACAAAATTCATTTTTATTTTTAAAGTTTACACAAGATTTTTATTTCATTTGGTAATTCAACATATGAACCGGCATTTAATGAATTTGTTTAGTTAATTTTAGATTTAACTCAACACATCTTCTCAATGACCAACCACTGCCTTTTGAAGGTTGATTTAGCTGTTCCCTTAATATTAATTTATTAAACTGATCATCTATAAAATCATCAATATTTAAAATATCTGTACATCTTAAAGCAAAATACATGTTTTTTGTTTGATATTCTTCATTTATCATTTTTCTTTCATATTCACATGTTAAAGCCATTTGCCCTTTAATATTTTTGAATGTTTGTTTTTCAACTAATTTTTTTAATTTCACTTCTTTGACCTTCTAAATATTTATAAATATCTATTTCTTCATTTGAATTTATTAATATATAGTCTTGAAAACAACCTTTTAGTGATGATGCTTCTTGAATATTTACATAATTTTCTTTAGGTATTGGTTTGTTTTTGAAGTGATCATATAACAGTTTAATTAATACTTTTCTAGTTTTATTTACAATTTTTAACCCATTTTGAATAGCTAAGTTTTCAATAAATTCGATTGATCTATATCGCAAATTATTAGGGTTTTCTTTAATTTAATTTAATCTTTTAATGAGCTCATCTCTAGATAAATTTTCATAATTTCGAACAGATAGCTTATTATCTATTTCATTTATTTTTTTCATTATTAAATAAAGAATAATTTAATGGATCATATGATTGTTTAATTTCTTTTAATTTTGTTGAACCAACACTTTTATAGTCATGTATTTGATTATTTTTTCCCCATATTAACAACTCATCATATTCTTTAATTTTAATATTTTTATTATGTAAATGCAGTTTTGAATTTAAATGTTTTGTAAACATGTTATCACTTATATATTTGTTACAGTCATTACAAAATGTTTTATTTTTCGTTCCCATTTATTAGGGAGAACATTTTTCAAAGTTTAACTTTTTTATTTTAATAATTTGTAATAGAATTATAACTTTTTTTAACTAAAAGTTTATTCGAAGAATAACTCAGGTTTTTAGCAGAAAAAAGCTGTTAATATTAAGTATATGACTATCAACAGCCAATTTAAATTTTCTATACTATTTTTTCAATATTTTTCTTTCATATTTCTTATGAATGTTTGATTGTAAATGTCTTGGATGGTTATAAATCTATTCAATATTTCTTCCGCATTCACATTTTGTTGTAATCATAAACATTTTTCTAATACATTGAATACAAATTGTAGATTTTTTATCTTTACTAAAATAATATTTATGAAAATTTTCTACACTTTTAATTTCTTTACAATTACTACACATTTGTTTACTTTTTTCTACTTTTTCGATACTATACATCTCTTTTTGATATATTTTACGACATTCTTAACAATAGCAATATAAACCATCTTTATTAGTTTATCTTTACAAAATTGATTAAAATCATTAAATGTAAAACATTTAGCATATTTCTTCTCCATTTAATAGATGGAAAATATTCAAAAAAGTTATTGAATTTATGGTAGACAGTTTCATGATTTGATAAAATGAATAATTTTTGTATATTGCATGTTTTCTTTAAATTATCAGTTTTGCTATCGTGGTAGTTTATTAGAGATTTTACATTGGTTTTCTGTTGGTATCCAAAGTGCCCCAGGATCGGCATATATGTATCTACTTATATATATATATATATATATATATATATACTTCTATAAGTATGAACGAATAGGGTGTTGGTCATCTGGGGACCTCAAAACAAAAAGTTATCATGGTCTAGGGCTTAAGTCTTACTATGAGACCTACGGTAATTGCTTCTTCCCTATAGGGGAAATTCGCGAGATGGATACTTTGGTAAAATATGAAGATACATATAATAATATTGGTAGCCCTAATCAATCATTATAACAATAAATAATAAATAAATTTGACCGAATAGAGTTTTTGGCATCTGGGGACGTCAAAACAAAAAACGTTATCATGGTATCCGGCTTAAGTCTTACTATGCCACCTATACGGTAATAGCTTCTTCCCTATAGGGAAAATTCGTTAAAACATTCAATTCAAAATGGCGGCCATTTAAATAATTGCAATCAAAATTACCGAAAATTGGTTGGTTAAAAAAAGTCAAGAATACTTTTTATGTAAATTAAATTTTTATCAAACAACAATACTTTCAAAAAGATCTGATTTGAAATAGCTGAGATATGGCATTTATTAGTTGTACGGGTCCGATTTCACGCATACAGTACTTCAAGAATGTTATTGTCTCAGTTTTTAGAACCCACAATTAATAAATGCGATTCCTCAGTTATTTCATATCCGATATTTTTGAGAGTAGTGTTATTTGACAACTAATTTAATTTACAAAAAAAGAGTCTTGACATTGGTTTAATCAGCCAATTTCTGGTATTTTTTATTACACTTATTTAAATAGCCGCCATTTTTAAATTAACATTTTTTTGGATTGATTAGTTTTCCGTCATAAGTTGTTAACTAGTTTGAACTCCATACTGAGTAGAATAATATAACAGAATAACTTAAGAGGTTTAGGAGATATATTTTTGAATACTAGTTGAATCCTATTTGTTATAATTTAATTTACATTTTTGAAGTTTTGTATATATGTGATATTGGATATAAGTGGTAAAAAAGGTTTTCATACATACTGAATGCGTAACAATGTATAACATGGTAAGCAAGATATAATATATGACATTGTAATACTATCAAAGAAGTATCGATCAAATAATGCAGCATAATTTTTCGCAACCCACTGATATAGTAAGGAATAAAAGTTGGAATAATACACCTCTTGAATACTTGAGATAACTTCTGTATTAACCATGCATGAAGAATTCATCAAAATTAACAAAGGCGTATTTTTAGGTTTATAATTTATATTAATAATTTTATATTAAAGATAAAAATTACAGTTCAGTTATTAAAACATATTTAAATAGAAAACATGTATATCTATGAAGTTAAACATGTAATTTCATTTAACTTGTTGTTAAATTAATAGTTTTATTTGTTTATCTAATAGTGGTAATTTAATTTTCACTCACAGTTAAAAACTACCAAAAGATATTCATATATGAAAATTGGATTAAGGAACCTTGACAAATTACAAGTTTTTCTTAACTTATTGTACCCTGTATTAATTATTGTGTAATGTATAGTTAATCGGGATTATTTGGTATCTCGTTGGAAAAACTAGTATTTTTTCCAGAATCTCTACTTTGATCAATAGTTTGTTTCGGTATTACGTAAGCGAATATGAAAAGAAACAAAATCAACATACGTCTTACATCACATTAGTGCCGAGGCAGGAGTCACTGGGGTGGAGGTTGAAGTGGTGCGACGACGACCATGGCGATGCCGACGACGACTATGGTGATGCCGATGACGATCAAGACGATCAAATCTGTCACCTGCCGACCTAGAGACGCCTCCAAGAGCTCCATGTTCCGGGATCTCGTCTAGGCCCATCCGCGCTCTCCTAACACTTCCTCCCTCTTCATGGCGATTCCTAGCCCGGTTCCTATCAACATGGGTGTCCGAAGGTCCTTCTTCGCCACCGGATCCTCCTTGGTCATCTAGTGAGTTGGCTTTGCTTCCAGAATTTCCTGATTTTTCCTGATTACTTCCTCCAGTATGCCTTGGCCGGAATTGATCCCGTTGCCGGAAACGATCCCTTTGTCTGGACCGGTTAGCCTCAGTGAGGACCACGACCATGACTACTAACAACAACGCTAACCTCCAGGTTCCCATGGTTCTACTGGACTGAATAACAGCAATGTCTAAGCGTCAACAACAATAACATAGAATGCGTTTGGGATATTTTAGGATAAACATTGGCCACTGATACTGCTATCACTTCCCGGACACAGCGATAAGTCAGCGAAGAAGCATGTGGAAGAGATAAACTAGTTCATAGTAATGCCAAAGTCTGGGCATATTGTTTTTCCTTCACACTATGTCAACTGAAGGAGTATTGTTCTCTGTGGATATTACGGATACGTGCTTGTCTACTATTAAATTTATCAGTTTAACGGTACAAGTCACAAACAATAGGTATATCAAGAACAATACGACAACACACGAAAATCAAAAGCTTAACGAAGTTCATAGTTATTGGTTATAATCGTTTTTCCCGTTATTTGCATACTGGATAACACACTAATTACTTATAATCGGCAATAAGTCTTAGTACTCGAAAAACTCTTATTTCCAAAGTTGACAGGACCATTAGGTCAACACCTCCTGCAAACTTGGCTAAGGAAATGCAAACATTCTGATGGGAATTTAAATAAAAGTAAAACTATCCACATGGTTATTTTACGCGCACAAGCCCTATCCCTCTACCCCCTCAACCAAACCCTCGTCTTCCAGTAGTAAACATATTGATGTCCATAGCCTCGAACGTGACCCTGCACTCCCCTGCGGCGTCGCGTAGCTCTCCCGGTGGACACCCCCTGCTAGGGGCTGACACCACCGCCCTCTGCTGCATCTGGCCTTCGCCCTGGGTCCCCCACGACCACCCGAACATCACCAATACAACACACATCCACCACCCCGCGAACATAACCAACGACTGAGGTATCGATGACTCTACATTTTATGACTTATTTACTGTATATGATAGCGAACGGAATTCATAAATAAACGTTTATTGACCTAAGGAGATGTTGATAAATAATATGGTAAGTAGAACACTGCACATGCACAGTTACTTACTCATTCGTGTTGCTACTCGAAGTTATTGTTAGGAATATTAAATACGTTATTCCCCTTTATTACCTTCTTCTCATTTTCTTCGAGGAGTCGTTGTCTAATTAATTATCTTATTTTATTTTATTCGAAAAATACTATTTAATTATGAATGAAAATTAAAAAAGTTCCTTGGTCAACGATTTCATGGGGGTTTCAACATGGTTTCGACAATCATTTTTAGACCTCCTTGGCTCCTTGGTTTTTGGATACCTTATCATTTCTTCTAACATGGATGGCTATTGTATGGCATACATAATATAAAAATATGCAAAGAATCTTTCAAATTTGTCTTTTTAAGTTATAACATGTCAAAACAATAACAATATATTTATAAATTTTGATTTTAGCAATGTTAAAGTTGACAAATAATTTTGAAGTGAGCTGAGGTAATTACAAAATCATGTTAAAATTATATTAAAAACCTAGTTTAATCTGTTCTCACTTATCATTTAATTGTTGGTTCAATTTTCAAGAGTAAACAATTTTTATTAAATTACCGCTTTGTTATATACATTTTTAGAATAGTAAATTAGTTTTCAAAAGTTTTTTTTTGCAATTTGGAAAAATTGCACGAATTATAAATATTTTAAGTTTTGACCAGCTATCAATGTTTTGCCAGTATTTGTCCATATTTCACCTTAATGGATCCAAGTTTCACTGTGGAAGTGCGTCAAACTAAGAAACATCAACAAGACACCCTACAATGTATATTAAATGTAAATCAAGACACCATGTTGATTACTAATAATGGAATAATGGAATACTGATACTAATACTGAACAATATACAGGTTGTAAATATAAAATGTCCACTTTTAAACTATAAATTGATTTCGTTTAAATAATCCCACGCCGATTTTTAAATTTATATTTATAATACTTCCAATAGATAGTTCACTGATTTTACTCGATTTTATGCGCACTTTAATTGGGCAAAGATCAGACTTTGTATCATAACAAATACTACTGTAAACATACAGTAATACCATAGAATAACAATGCATACTTATTACAATGTCTACAATAAAATAGTGTATTATCCTAAAACTTGACCTTACCAGTTGTGTACCCAATCAACCAAATATAGCTAGTAAGTTATAGGGTCTTCTACTACAGGAAATGACATATTTGCTAATTTATGCTTTTTGAGGAAAGAACCAAACGTCATCTCTAAGAATTTTAAACAATAAAACCTCGGATGTTCAAGTTGACATTTTTGTTCAAATTTATTTATTTATCAACAACATTTATTTATCTTATATTTTTTAAATAGAAATTTATATCGCAAATAAAGGAATGTAAACCAAAGTTAAACTAAGCTATTGTGGCAGATGACATATTGTATTTCTGACAGTATGAAATACTTTCCTCGAAGACTGAAATGTAAACTGACAGTAGACATGTAATAAGTATAAGTCTGCCAAGAACTCAAGAGCGTTTAATTTTAACCGCTTAAAGTTCTCGTGCTCACGCATAATATTGTGAATTACATGGCTGTCCCGCCGGTTATAAAGCCCCGCCGGAGCTGAATGGTCTATCTTAAGCATTCTCTGGGAGAAGATGGCACTCAGGGTATTGATGGTGGGTTTCCTTGCTGTCGGCATCGTCGGCTTGGTTGAAGGTCAGGAAGATGCCGACCCTGCATCTCAGAGTCCGGAAGGAGGTTCTTTGGCCAACGATCCACAGGAGGCAACATTGGGGGCAGCTACTCTAGACCCAGAAGAAGCTTCGATGTTTTTTACTGATCCTCAAGCCTGGATTATGCAGTTGCCACAACTACAGGCTCTACTCTCCCAGCTCGGCTCTGCCAACCCTCCGATATCTAATGACTACAGTTCTACAAACCCCTTGGCTTCCTATGACTTCAGTACTCCCGATACGGTTGTTTATGACCCTATGAGCGTCAACCCCCTCGCCCAGTCAGGGGTGAGACAAGTTATCGACAACCCCTACTTGGATTGCCCTCCTGGTCAGGCCAGAGACATCAATGGCCATTGTAGACAACTGTGGTGAATAAAGGTATATTTTATTCGAAGTTTTATCTGTTTATTTATTTCACTTTGTACTCTTCACATTTCACCACTTTCTAACTACTTAAACTAGTGATGTTTCATTATAAAGTTGATAACTAATACATTCAAACTAAAATTTGAGGAGGCACTCCACCATAACAAAAGTTTGGTTATTCTTAAGCAAACCTAATTATTTTATGTTTTATATATGAGTATTCTAGTATTTTAGGATGAGTATTTGTATAAGGTGACTTTTTCCACAAGTTTTAGTGTTAATTTTTTCCATTTTTATCGATATTACGGTGGAGTGTCCCCTTAAAACTATAGAAAACTTTGCTAATTAATTTAATCATGGGAAATACGGTTAAATTTGTACAGTTTTTAACTGAAAGTAAAATTATTATTTTAAAAATAAATAAACGAACATCGATTTTTAATAATACCTACAACTAAAGGACCTTTCGCTGTATAGTTTTGAATACTCTTGAACAGCAAACGTTTTTGAATTAATCAAACAAGTTTTACATCCACAAAGTTAAGGGTGCGCCGTACCTCCCTTCCGTACGCTCAAATAAGGGGTTTGCATCTCCCTCATTGTAGGCTAAATTGTTAACCAATTAAAAATAATTTGATGTTATTTAATTCAATAAACGTTCATCTAGAGATCATACGATTTAAAAATCGTGATTTTAATTCAAAATAAGTGGTAGACTATTAGTAATGTTCTCAAATTAAGCGTTTTTCTAAAGATTCCTAACGTATGGAGAAAAATTATTTTGGATAAAAGGAACCGTATGATCCCTGGATTGGAATCTGAAAAGTGTGAAACTGCAAATACTTTGGTAGAAATCTGTAAAATAACAGTGCGATCGAGGAGAACAAAATGGTCTTCAAGCGTAAATATGCATGGCCCTGCTTGTTGGCGGCGCCGGCGCGGCGCTAAACAACAATGAATTCAATCTGGGTAGGGCGCACCCTTAAGAAACATCCACTTTCACGACGACGAAAGGCTTTCTTTTAACTAGAAATCTGTATTAAAAGCTTCACCCACTTAAACTATAAATGTTAACAGAGGATTATGTTTTATAAAATGCGGTAGAATTTTTGCTATCGTTTGTTCCATTGATATCATGTCTGGTTTTCTATAAAATGTTGGGTGAGATTGATGGGGGAGACAATCAAAAACCTAACGCCCTCCTCCTTTATTGGGGTATTAAAATTTAATATGTAGGTATATGTAGGTAGGGAAACGGCATTACTTTAATTTTTGGATCCACTCCCAGTGGAATATTCGTAAAAAATGTCAACCTGAGTTTGGATTTAGAATGGTGTTTCACTTATTTTAAATCTAACCGTTTCGAATGACAATTTATGCTACACCAACATGGGAGTAAACCCTTTAATGGAAAAATAAAAAACAAAATCAGCTGTAAATCGAAGAAAATCTAAAGGCCTCCTATTAAATTGAACTATAATGACTAAGGTGTTTAACAAGTATTTCATCCGATTACTTTAAATATCAATTTATTATCTCAATACATGTTCAGTTTAAAATAATACGTAAGTACAATACCGTTTATGACTAATAACAAATTTATATTAGTCATTCTTTTTAACAATAGATATGCTCAGTAACTGTCTGAGACATTCGTCATATCTAATGAAAAGTAGTTTATTGTGATATAAGGGGTCACAGAGACAAATAATATGTTCCGTTTAAAAAATATTGAAAGTTACCTATTTTTAAAACAATATGTTATAAGAAATGCGATGTTGTGTTTCATAATACTGTAAGAGGTATTAAACATTCATGTATTTCAACAGATTTAAATCAATATTCCCTGTAAATTAAAACAAATCTTAGGGATTTCATCTTATCTTGCCCGGAAAAACTTGCTACTGTAGCTCCTTACCTAATCCATTAATACTCTCCTCCGTCTGCAGAACATACACTCGAAGACTTCCATTGCCTCTCTTGTGTAGTTGATGCATTCCTTCGCTTCTAGATTAGACTGCAACCACTCCAGTACAGACGTCAACAAGTATAACGCCAACAGAATCTTCAAGGTGTTCATTAACACCGAGCTAAAGGTGCAGAACACTCCTCTCCAACGTCTGGACATTTGGAACACTGACTCGTGTTCAGCTCTGTTTTCCTCTTGACTTCGGGTTCGAGGTGGAAAGGAAGTGGGTGGGTGTGTTCTTAGAACGTGGTCGAAGAGATGGCGTGAGGTACTGGTGCCGAACCAGCAAGAATCACTGATAATAGCTGTTCATGCCGAAACCAAGAAGTGCCAACTTTAACTTCTCTTGGTAAAACTGTTGCCTGAGATGGTGTCACCACTAAAAAGGTGTTAATTATTTTATTTATTTATTTTAAGTGTTTTTGCACTTTGACTTGACCGCTGTACCTGCTCTGTTACGCTCGGGATGAGACTACTTGCACTAATAACATGAACATGATCGGCCTTAAATATGACCGCCAATAAATATGTTTGCTCATTTCTCATTTCGATCAACAATGTTATGGGTAACTTTATTCATTAACTTAATGTGACTGCAAAATCAAAACACTACAGTTAACTTCTTAAAACTTGATGGGCCACCACCTTGTAATTTATAACACTCATACGAAATGTTCTGTAAAGTATTATGGTAACATGTAAACCTTCAGTTAATATTTATGATTGTATATTGCTAAAGTTAAGCTAATATTATAATGAATAATTTAATATAACAAAAGAAGGTGTCAAGATATACTCTACTAGGTTAAAAAAGGGTGGTTTCTGATTTTGTGTGCTTATATATAAATACCCCCGCCACAGCAAACCTGCATACTCAGCAAATGTTCAATGAATATAAACACACTAAGGCACTTCCCAGGATTCATAAGATATATTCACAAACAAGTGATACCGGTACTTAAAATATTAATTAATCCCCATAAGAATAACAATGGGGATGAGTACGCATGTTTTCTGCGACAAGGAACACAAAATATGGGTTGTTGTGCAAATATCAATAGAACTCATCTAACTGAAGTCACATACCAAGTTCCATCATATACATTAATAAATAAGCGATATATAACATTTTAGCGAATTTCCCCTATAGGGAAGAAGCTATTACCATAGTCGGCATGGTAAGACCTAGGCCCGGGACCATGATCACTTTTCGTTTTAAGGTCCCCAGACCCCAAAAACACCACTAGTTCAAAACTGTATATATATATATATAATATATATATATATAATATATATATATATAATATATATATATATATAATATATATATATATATGTGTGTGTGTGTCCGTGGGTGCGATAACTCTCGTCAAAAAGGTCCGATTTTGATGAAATTTGGTACAAACGTGTAAAGCAGCATTTATGACTTTAAGTTCGAAAACCAGACAGATCGACTTATCCGAAGGGGTATTTTGGGGGGGTTTTGTACCCCAAAAATAGGTTTTTTGAGTTTTTACATGTAATTTTTCAAAAGATAAAATTTTATTTTTTTTTCATTGGAATCAGCTTAAAAAGACGAACAATTTGGTGTTTTAATCATTGCTCTACGTTAATTGGTTACTGAGATATTGAAAGTGCTAAACACAGTACGTTGTCCAATGTTATTCTTATGGAGGATTAGAAAAATTGTATATCTTGCTTATTTATCAACTTATCCTGACGCAACTTGGTATATTGCTTCATTTCATTGTGGTCTATTGATATTTGCACAAAACCCCATTTTTTGGCCGATAGTTCCCGTAGCAGCAAACCTGCATACTCAGCTCCATGTTATTCTTATGGAGAATAAGTAACTTCTTATCTCCTTTAATTATGAACATAAATTAATAGAACTTCGTATGGCTTTACCAAATTGAGTTATATTGATATTTGTATGAAAACCCATTTTTAGTGTTCCTTATTTCAGCAAACCTGCATACTCAGCCGCCATGTTATTCTTATAGAGAATAATTAAAATGTCATAAATAGTTTATTGATGAATGTATATTGATGAAACTTGGTATATGGCTTTATGTGGTATTAAGACAAATTAATATGAATTGTAAATTCACTGAGTGTGCAGGTTTGCTGCTAAGGGGGTATTAATTATTCTCCATAATAATAATATGGGGACTGATTACCTAGGTTGGCTGCAACGGGAACCATATGCGAAAAATATTTTTGTGCAAACAACAATTAACCACAACTATATGAAGCCATATACCAAGTTTCGTCGGCTTATTTTCTTAAATAAGCGAGATATATAATTTTTATTTTTCTCCATAAGAATAACATTGGACAACGTACTGTATTTAGCACTTTCAATATCTCAGTAACCAATCGATCAAAATACCAATATTTTTTAAGCCGAATTCAATGTTAAAAATTAAAATTAAAATTACATGTGAAAACCCACAACAAAAATGTTTGGGGTACAAAATCCCCCAAAAACCTTCCTTCGGATGGTGCGATTCGTCTGGTTTTCGAACTCGTTCAAATAATTGGTGGTTTACACATTTGTTCCAAATTTCATTAAGATCACACCTTTTTTACGAGAGTTATCGTGCTTACGGACACGTATACATATATACAAATTTGAACGAATGGTGTTTTTGGCATCTGGGGACTTCAAAATGAAAATTTATGGTCTTGGGCACCAAGTCTTTAAGTCTTACCACTACGATTAATAGCTTCTTCCGTATAGGGGAAATTCGCTAAAAGATATTGTAATAGAGACCAATTTTGTCCAGCTCTTCCAAGTTTCGTTCTAAACCATCCAAAAGCTGTGTAGTTGAAAGCCTATAGCAGGAAAAATCTGGCAGAAATCTTAAGAAGTTTAGACTTTCTCTATTTGTCGTAAACCTTTAACATGTTGTATAATAAGTCTTTGCCAACTTTGATACCTGTTTACGCTGCTATCACTCCTTGAAAAGTACAATTATTAAATTATTTTATTGCAGAGTTATTGCTTTGTATTTATTGCATCACCTTTGACCTTTAGGTTTAAGGTTCGTTATAAGGAGTATTTACTCATAGTTGAGATTATTGAATTTTTTCAAACATTATATGTTTATTTTGTTAGTGGTAAAGTATTTTGTCAACTAATCTATCATAATTAAGTATTCGCAATTTCATTACACAATAATATGACTATTAATACATAACATGATTCGGGGACAGATAAAACGTCCTACTCTTTGTTAGAGACAATAGTAATATCCGTTGTCGCAGCAAACCTTAATTTGATTAGAAGCGGCGGCCAACCGTGATTTGAGATTATGTTTGTTAATTAATTTTCTATGGATTTCATTTTGGAAGGAATAACCACATTGCCTTTTACCACAAAATCAAGTGTTAATCTAAACATTTTTTTTACAAATACTGTTCACATTCATTTTACTGATTACATTATAACTCCTCTCGTTATTTTTATAATACAAATTATACAGGCCTTAATGAACAACGTTTTGATAACATCTAACAAATTTCAATATTCCAAACTCCAAAATTAGTTGTCGATTTTCATATTTTACGTTACAAACGAATTAGAAACTTGCTCAACAGGAATCCGAAAAAAATACTTTCAACGGACAATATATTATCGGGAGTATTTCATTCATCAGAGTGTAGGAGATCAAGTGTTTTTTTGTTGTTGTTACTTCAGTGCTACTGGTTTTTAGAAGCTACTAGTTTTTGTTATATATAGTTTTTACATTCAACCATCAACAGTGTTTTAATTTTGAGCCAGACTCATTGCAGCTATTTAGACAACTCCGATTTTCATATTATTATTCTTATTTTATGTTTTAATATTTTAATATGTTACATTTAATCTCAGGGCTATAAAGGCAAATTTTCCGCACAACCGAGGTGCAACCACTTAACATTATAAACTGATCTCTTCATCGCAGGCTTATTTATGTATATGATGGTCTCGAATGAGCAGTTCACTGTTGCCTCACGACAAATAGCGTAGTTATGATGTTGTTATAGTTATAATTGCTGACTATACAGGTACCATAAGAGTGATACTTGTTTTTATCTTTGACTTCCTGTGTTCCTCAACTTGTATTATAGAATCCGTTATCAAGTGTCAGTCAGTTATTCTTTCTTAAATCTGTCGTACAAACATAAGCTTACAACAAACATGTTTGTACTGTACATAATATTTGTTTTCTCTCTACTCTCTTCGAACCTTTGTATTGGGGTGACCGTCACTTACTTACATCTTTCATAATACTACTACAACTTTCCACTACTGCAACACCACAGTGCATTCATATCTGTGATGTACCTCTAACCAGTGATGGGAAAGGCCACATTAACTTCCGTAAATACTGATCCCAAATATTCTCATTCGGTCTATTCTTTAAATACCCCCGTAGCAGCAAACCTGCGTACTCAGCGAATTTCCAATGCATATATATGTATCTTAATACCGCATAAAGCCACATACCAAGTTTCATCAATATACATTCATAAATAAACGATTTGTGACATTTTAATTATTCTCCATAAGAATAACATGGCGGATGAGTATGCAGGTTTGCTGAAGGAAGGAAAACAAAAAATGGGGTTTTATACAAATATCAATATTTACTCATTTAGGTAAAGCCACATACCAAATTTCATTAATTTATTTTCATAATTAAGGGAGATAACACGTTACTTATTCTCCATAAGAATAACATGGGGCTGAGTACGCAGGTTTGCTGCTACGGGAGCCTTTGGCAAAAAATTGTTTTTTTTAGCAAATATCAATGGTCCACAACCAGATGAAGCCGTATACCAAGTTTTGTCAGTATATGTTCATAAATAAGCGAGATATAAAATTTTTCTTTTCCTCCATAAGAATAACATTAGACAACGTACTGTGTTTAGCACTTTCAATATCTCGGTAACCAATTGACGTAGAGAAATGATCAAAATACCAAATTGTGTGTTTTTTTAAGCTGAATTAAATGGTAAAAACCAAAGTTTGACTATTTCCAAAATTATATGTAAAAATTCAAAAAACCCATTTTTGGGGTACAAAACCCCCCCAAAATACCCCTTCGGATGGAGCGATCTGGCTGGTTTTCGAACTTAAAGTCATAAATGTTGCTTGACACGTTTATACCAAATTTCATCAAAATCGGATAATTTTTACGAGAGTTATCGTGCTCACGGACACATATATATATATATATATATATATATATATATATATATATATATATTTAAAGAACCTCGGCAGGTAGCATTCCATACAAAACCCCGGCAGGTAGCATTCTATCAAACCCACCTTTTATAATGACATATGATTTACGAACAACAAATTATATTAGATATATAGACTTACTTTAATATGCCGGATTCATATATCCTAATATAATCTCTATATAAACGACTTTTGGCAGAAGGCACTCCTCCTGTATATGTTTACAAAATGCCAAACTATATCATTCCATATTACAAACAAGCGGCAAGTCACAATCTGACCAAGGGAGGGGGAAACCGTGCTCCCATTGGTGGAGGCGCGTGAGGGGAAGGGACTGCCGATTGCCGCCTTTCCGTAAAGTCTAAGAAGATATACAGTTAACGCAACCTTCCGGACATTTGCACTCCGTATATAATTGTTGCCAACAGAATGGGTTATGACTGAAGAATGTATTATCTTTTTGAAACATTAATAATAATATATACGAATAAAGAGTAATACAAAATGAGGTTGTGGTAGGCATTTGCTTATTACCGAATACGTTATTGAGTAATTTTAACTGTTAATGAGTGTCAAATGTTGTAATACCACCAAATATTTAATTTTCTTGGGAAAACTTCATTTTACATTAATCTAAAGAATTAATTTAAAGTTTGTTAAACATTTCATAATGAGCCGTACACATGTTTTATCCAATTATTTTACTAATTTAATACCTCTGTTAATTGTGTCTTGATCACCCAGTAATTATCCGACACTGTATTGTTATTATAATGCGGCCGAACAAATAATTTAGATGGGCAAAAATTGCAATATATACATAGCCAAATTAGTAGGGATGAGCTTATCGAAATACGATTTCTAATGAAAGCACCACCGCCCCAACATAGATAGTCATAATAGCGTATTTGACTCTTTTAGGTCCGTATTTAAGAGTTTACAGACAAAGTTAATTGTTATAAGCGTAATATCTGGCTAACACATTAACACTATTTATTGTACAGCGGAGTTCATACACTCCTCACTCGGTGCTGTCAGTGTGGTGGCATATAACAGAGGGTCCTTCCACGCAACAATGGTTTTGCAATGATAGTGACACTTCAAAAATTCTAACAGCTCCATCGGTCGCTGTGGACCAACACTAGGATAAAGGGAAAGATGAGTCAACTAGTTAATTGGAAAAAGGATCTACCACCACGGTAGCGATAACCCCCAACAGAACACGCGTTTCCTCTCCTGTGAAGTCAGAGAAGAATAATCAAAGACAATTCATCGCCCATTCAAGCAAGACGTCCTTCGCAACGATTTTTCCTAATCAAGTTCTTGTTCTTAAGCCTACATAAAGGTGCGTGAGGATGAACCAACCGATTGTGCTTGCCCCATTTTGCATATTTAGACACTATATAATGACCTCCATCTTAGTTTATGGAATTTACACGTTTACGTATATAGAATGTATAGTTTAAATAAAACTGGTTGTACATTACGGACTAGCACCGTTACCAATGATAACTGCTTATAACGATCACGAAGCTGTTTTTATAACGATAGGTCTCGAAAATGTATTATCTTTTTCAAGACTAACTCTAAAATAAAGGGGTTTAGCACAAAACATTATAATATTGAATTTACACCTAATTTAAAGTTTAAGGAAATGGGGGGGAGTTTCTCCGAGCAGTGAGAGACCGAAACTGTAATCTTAAAATCGTTCAACGGACAGTTATATCACTTAACTATAATAAATATAAATATTTTAATTAGTCGATTATTCAGAGGTTTTAAATTAACTGTCAAATCTTAAATACTTACTTTAAAATATCTTCATAAACAGTTTATTTTCATTTTATCATAGTGATTTTGTCTTTAAAAATATGACCGGACTATAATATACTTCCTTGTTCTAAATTTACCGGCTATAACATATTTTTCGAAGTTGTTACTTTTTTGACCTGCTACTCTGTGACGTATTATTCATACATATACGGTTTGACAGGTAAAATGTTTGGATAATCATCTCTTAGTAATTAATAATATATTTATAAACTCTAGAAACAAGTTTTAGTGATTTAAAGTTTTTGTTTTAAGCTAAAATATATTGTATATTCTATATTAAGGTACGTATTGTTGGTACTTCAATGGTTAAAATTGTAAGATAGTCGAAAATCATTCTGCAGCGGAAAAATTACGGCCGGTTGGTATTTTAGCAGTTTAAGAATTAAAGTAATCTGTAATTTACTAATTCAGATAGATTTATTTTAGTGAAATTCTAGGAAGATTATAAGTAGAGTATTGTTTACGTTGTTATTTAAGGAATTGTTGCGGAAATTTTCCACTACTTACTAAGTACTGTATATATTAATAACTATAATAAGTGATGGAAAATGTCTTCAATAATTATTTAAATAACATTAGCCCGCCATTACCAACACTGAATTTTGAACAAATAATTGTTTTCGTTTTTACAATCCCAACTGATAACCAGGAACCCTATAACTCGTTGGAAAATCTGTATTTATAAAACAGTGTTTCTAATTTAAAATAAAACTGTAAGGTTAATCAGTGGCCATCCCAGTTTTTTCTGTAATCTTCTTCTGCTTTAAACTGAATGTTCCCTCTGATTGACGTTTTTACACCCATTTTATTTGGTAGCAACTCGTCATCTATCTTCGGCCTATTTCATGGCTTCACGGTGGATACTATAAAAAAGACTCATAGACAACGGGTTTCCCAAATTTGCCTGCAATATTTGTATAAATAACTATGTTACCTGTTATGTCGATAGCAGGATAATAGAACTATGATTATTATCACGGATAATAAACTGTAAGAGCCATAAACTTGAAAAGATGGCTCAGCGGATCGAATGTTAACAAATATACTGATATGGTTATTTTTATATATATGTAATAATATTCTTGTTTGCAGAGATAACGGGGAACACATGGACGTTTTGACATAAGCAAGTAAAGTAAAAGCAAACGTGTCGTTTTTATTTTCGATCCAATTACATAATGTCTTTATGGTCCTTACGGTTTATTTTCCAGGATCCCTGATTCAAATGTTGTGTTCGTCTACTTTAGAAGTAAGTCAGTATCGAGACATCGTAGAACTGTGATTCAAATTTTGTATTATTCGTCTCCTTTGGACAAAAATTATGGGCCATATTTTAGTTTGGTAGGCCTAACGGAACAATTTATAGCAAATCGTAATAGGACAGTAGGGCGTAGTGTTTCTTAGAACAGAAGGGGGGTGACGATGGTGGTGGGTGGCCGCTCCCAACAAAGGCACAGTCTCATCAAAGGATTGGGACCTGGCCAACCTACCTGCGGAACTGTGCCTCGGGAGCACTGTTCTAGTGCGGCACCGTTGTGGCGATCAGGGGAGGCTTCCGACGGGAATGTTCATTTTGACCACCGCGCGCCAACTCTTCAGCCCTATCACTGTCCTTTATCAGCGGCAATACTTTTTACGTTGTAATTACAAATCATAAGAATTATTCAGTTTTTCAGCTACTCAATATATAAGAAAGAACTGTACAACTTTCCATCGGTTAATAGGTTGTTGTAATGATTTATTACAACATGTATACAATTTCCTTATATTTATCTTATTAAATTTATAATATTTACATTAAAACTAGCCGACCCGTCTCAGCTGCGCCCGCGTAAACTATGATAGTTGTTTGTGCTTCAATCTGTGGTTATCCCGTGGATCTAATACGAATCAAGATCAGCTATTTAAATTTTCATCAGTTTAAACCAAGTGAATGTCCATAAGAAATACATGAGAACTTTGGGACCCATCAGTGGGGCGGGACACAGGGGAATTTCGTAACACCGTTTCTTAACAAGCACCTAGGACCAAAGAGGAACCTATGTATCAATTTTAAAATCTGGAGGCCTTATGGTTATGGAGATTTCGTGATAGATCAGTTAGTGGTATTTGGATTTTATATATTAAGAAGCCAAAATAAAACAAATACCAAATAAAAAAATGATTAAAGCCTGATACGAAATCTGAATAGAGTTTTTAAATGTAATAATGACTTATTTAAAGAATAATTAATAAGTTAACAGTCCCGCGTCATAATCAAAAAACTCATCTTTATTGGTATTTTGTCTCATCTATTCCGTATTTAAATCAAAATATAAATTACCTTCGCAATTTCAACTGATATCAACGTTTCCACCTTTTGTAGTGTTCCTTTTTCTAAGAAAAAATATTTCTGAAAATTGTCTTTCATCCATAAACAATCAGCTTTTGATTTAAAAAACCACGTAGATCCAAGGCTGGGTAGCGTAGTGGTTAGCATGCTCGTTTCATAATCTGAAGTTCGCCACATCGGTCCTGAACAAAATCCTAGTAAAATATTGTGAAGGATCGAAACTGGATCCAGCTTCCATTGGGCATTGGGCTAAATAATGATCCGGGCTAAATAATCAATCGGTCTTATAGTCAGTAACAAGACTGCACAAGGCATCTTACCCATTCTACACTCATCATTCATTCATATTCGCCTTAAAATACACCCTAGTTGTGGCGGCGTCTTATGTAAAGCATTGTAGGCCAGGTCTGCTTATTCCCATAAGATTCATGATTGCACTTCTAGATGTCATCCAAAGTTGATCAGCTGGTGCATATTATCAACAACCTACTACTATTGTGTACGCTATCGTCAGATCGCCACCTCACACGGCCGCGACAAGTATGTCTGATTTGAAACCAGTATATAATGTGAGAGCTATGTACAGTTATTTATCAGTCAACCCCAGCGTAGCGGCACTTATTAGACAAAGACTCCCTCTCTAAAATTCATAGAAGCTAGGTCACTATCCTGCCCCACCCGAGCATAATCATCTGTTTCGCTAATATTACTGTTGGATCAGTCTCTCCACATATATTTTACAAAATCTTTTTAAGAATTCCTGCTAAACCTCTAAACGAAACCTTTGTTTACTATGACAAATATACACTGTATAATTTGCAAGTTCAGCCCACAAAACGTAAGCTGGAACTTGGACCTGGTGAGCCGAGGCGACAGACTATAGGCGAGGGGAGGGTGAATGTGTAGGTATAAAATTCTTTTGGAGTAGGTATAAAATACTTTCGGAATACTAGCCCAGGCAATGAAGGAAAAATGTCGGAAGAAATTAGTAACAGGCTGAAACCTATACCAGTCGATAGTACCCTCCTAGAGGTACAAAACCCCAAGTGTCCCCTAAATTCCCCCTGGTGCTTATCTCGTAGCCCCTCTTTAAACCCCCCTAGCCCCCCTTCCTGCAAGAATTTACAAAAACGCTCATATCTCCATTAATAATTATTATAGCTTAATATTTATTTTTTTGTTTGATTGCCTATATAATGATCTACAAAAATGGTTGAGTCATTAAAATAGCTCAGGCCAACAGTTTAATAGATATTCGCATTATAATAATAAATATTTGACAATATTAAAATACTTTTTAACATTATTCTTCTCTAAAATGCAAACACGCAATCTTTCCAGAAAATACTTGAAACAAAAGTTGTAGTCAGTTATATTTCGCATAAAATGATATATACACTTTTATAGATTCAACAATGAAAACGTAACTTAAGAGGCTCAAACACAGCGTGTGCACTTTGGGCCGCGACGCCACAGCGGCGGCGGAATTTCGGCAATTTATTCACCACTCATGTTTTAAATAACATAGTCTTTTTACAATATCAATACAGGGTACTTGATTATTGTCTGTGATATTCAGCCTTAAGATATTATTTAACAATTTATTATGTCGAACATGGGTTATGGTTGATAGCTGATTTTTACATAAAAACATTTTATCAGTAACAACCATTGTATATTGTATAGTGTATGAATAATATAGTTCAGTGTAGTTGTGAGGTAAATAAACGATTACATTTTAGAAAGAAAAATTCCAAAGGTTCATCTAACAAGTTTTAAATAAAAGTGATTGCAACACTGAAATGCAATACGCGCACCTTGATGCTCGATATGCAGCAGCTACCGTACCAGCGCAGCGCCGGCGCTGGTTGCATCGTTAGGACAAAAATATTTCACTTCTGGTTACCGGTACCATATTTTGCACGTTGTATCTTCATCCGAATAGCTTTGATAGAAACACACTCTCAGAGCTCCCTATCACCCTGTGATGACGTAATCAAGATGGCGGACTAGAAACATTACAGTGTATGCTTTAAATTTTAACAACTCCTATACCTGTTGCTTGATTTCCACTTTTAAGGAATTATTTTAAAGAAAACCAATCTAACTACAATAAATTATATTTCTTAAAATTTGTATGTGTATACTTTTGAATACGACCCATTTTTCACGTATACATTCTTTTTGGATTCGAGGCTGTTTACACTGTAACTTATGAACTAACCCTTCGATTTCGAATAAAATTGATATCAACATTTAAGACAGTATTTAATATCACGATTTCAAAAACCAGAAATATTAACCAGAAAGGGGGGTTTTATGTCAAATTTGCTTTTATGTCAATCCGTTGCCGAGCTATCGAACAATCTAAACACAGAACATTGTTTAATGTTCATATGGAGAATAAATAACATGTAATACCTAGCTTATTTATGAACATATTTTGAGGAACTTGGGATTTTGCTTAATGTACTTGTGGTCCAATAATTACTGCAAAAACCTACATCTTACACTTTCTGTTGCAGCAAATCTATGTACACATCTCTTACGTTATTATTATGGGGTATGAAGTAATTTTATGTATATATATATATATATATATATATATATATCTTATTTATCAATATATTTTAATGACCCTTGTCAAGATGATTCTTGTAGTAGTGATGTAAATATATAAGTATTTAAAATTTGGTGAGTACGCAGGTTTGGTGCAATCGGTTTTTAAATAAAATCTATATATAAACCAGCATGAAATGGAATTTTAATCTTCTTCATAAGGATAACATTAGGGATGTGTACTGCAGTCATGCTTTAAAAAAACAAATTTTGCTCGATTTTGAACAATGGGTACTCTTCTTAACCCTTATTGTGAACAATCTAAACTCTATTCCCCGTAAGATTAACATGGGGAATTTTTTGAACTTTTTTTAATTTTCTCTGAAACCATTTAACCTAGGTAATATAATACTAAATTATTTAGTTTGTTATGCTCTACAAAAGTGTCTAATAACTACCTAAATAACTCAACAATCAAATCAAGATCCAAACTCAAATATAAATCACCACCTGAATCTCTCAAGGGTCGGTTCTTGGGCCACTATTTTTCTTAGCATACATCAACGCCTGCCCTACGCTCCTTCCAAAATATTTACGCTCCATTCCATAACCCCCCTCCCCTATTGCCAGTAAATTAACGATGTCCTGCTTTGGGCTTCTGCAGATCTGGTGACCTTAGTTTTAGTTCTAAGCTCGTCGCACTGCGGTCCGCTTTCCCTGGCCGATGGGCTGATGTGTTTTTACCCGCACAGTCCAGACACTTCCATTTAAAACATGTGCTCAAGTCGTGCAGAGATGACGCTAAGTTTTACCAGGACTGGGGAAATCGCATAATGTAGACCCGTCCTAACAGACGACCCATGTGTGCCATCCAGTCCATATAACAGGTAGCCGTCGCGGCCCAAGCATATTATTCCGCTTTTCTAACACGCCCCACAAAGGGTTGTCTCTGATTCACCGCTACTGCTTCTCGGAAGGTTTGCTCGGCAGTACGTTGAGGCGTTTTAAGAAGGACTGACTGACAATCCCGCTATTTCAAAGGAACTCTTTAGTGTTTGATTTTAAAAAAATCATAAGTACGTAACTTCGTTAAATTTCGATATAAGTGGTAACTTTCTATTTTAAAGACCCTCTGTCCAGTTATTCTGGCTTGCTTTGTCTGATAGTACATCAGATCACGCATTATTGATTTGTTATTGAACAAAATTATATTAGTACATATTATATATTCTATGAACAAAAAATTCTCTTTACATTATATTCCAGAGTTTATAGGACTTTTTTATTAAATACTCTCCCTGAATATTACTACTTCACACATCCCTACATCCTACTACACTAGCAATTAATCTTAAAATTAATACACAAGTAGGCAAGTCTAAGAAACTACTGAACTGCTGAAACTATTGAAGTCGGTTTCCATGCATGAAATGTTGATTTCAAAGAGGTCAAGTGTATATTTGGCGTAATTAGAGTAGGAGAATTGTTAGTTGGTAGAAACATAAAAAAGTCCCTTTTTATGAACATAAGCTAAAAATTAAATCTTAACAATATATTAACCAAATGTGTTTATATTTCGTGATTTATTAAATCTAGACATATTCCATAATATGTAAACAAACATGAATCTGGTGAATGTAATCATCTTTTTATTAACTGAAGGTGCATTTGCTTGTACGAGGCTCTTTTTAATGTAATTTGAAACGAGTGTAATTTGTAAGAAAACAGTAAATTGGTCAATATCTTTATTGTGCATTGTTTACTTTGTTTTATTCATTATTACATTAATATGTATTTTAGGTTGAAGTGCTTAAAATATGTAAACAGGATAAATATTATCTTTAAAGAAATTATTTAAAATATGTCACTGACAGGTACAGATTCAGGTACTTTTACCCAAAGCTAACCCGTGTGTCCAACTAGTTTATCAAAAAAGAGTGGAATTTCTCAAAATATGTGTTGACCTGAAAGGTAGACATTGTTTCTTTGCCATTCCCGGTATGTGACTGGTCGTGTAAAAATGTATGAGCCTGTTTAGTAGTTATAGTAGCTTAAGCCGCGTTTACTCCGGAGTTAGCAACACATGTTGCTAACATTTGTTAATAACATTTTAGAAAACATCTTTGAATTTGTTGGTAACATGTTATTAACAAAATTTCCGTGTTAGCAACACAAATAATTTTGTTATCCACCGAGTGTCGGTAAGGGGTCACTACCAGCTGCGCCGCGTGGTCATAGGAATTCGGAAGGTACCCCACAATCCAGAAAAAGGACTATGCCAACTGCGCTGGGAAACGCTTGAGCCCCTTTAAACCGATGATTGTGCCGGGAATCCTTGATTGGTCAGTGATATCTCCAGCAAATAACTCACAAAGTTAAACAACCAGAAATAAAACAGTTGTATCGTGACTTAGTTTAAACACTTACTTAAATAAAATCGTAACGAAGATCGTAATCTTACGCTTGCTATTTGCTATTTGAGTCTTCATCACCGGAAGTTGCCGGACGCCATCTTGGTGTTTTGTTCCATAAGGCCAATGTTAACTTTGTGCCTCCATTACTCGTCACCTGATCGTCACAAGCAATTAATTTTGGTGTCAAATTAAAGGTTTCCTCGTCCTCTAGGGAAATACAACAGTCGAATTTGGATTTTGTTACAAATTAATGAGAACATGTACAGTGTTTCAATTCAAAATTACACTATTTATTATGCGACTATAGTACCCAAATTAAAAAATTCGATATTGTATTTCCCTAGAGGACGAGGAAACTTTTAATTTGACAACAAAATGAATAGTATGTGACGATCAGGTGAGGAGTAATGGAGGCACAAAGTTAACATTGGCCTTATGGAGCAAAACTCCAATATAGCGTCTAGCAACTTCCGGTGATGAAGACTCTTAAATAACATCGTAACGAAGATCGTAATCTTACGCTTGCTATTTGCTATTTTTGATCACATGAAAAACTATCAACGTTTTTCATGTGATTAAAAATATACTCTCCCTTTAAAAGTCTTAGTCATAAAACGGTAGTTTAAATCCGTGAAGACATGACGACATCTAGTGATATATATCAATCGTAAAAAATGCATTTTCACCGGATTTTGAATTATATATAAAAATTACTATGGATGAGGCAACACAGATATAATTGTCTCAGTGCCTTAATCCTAATGTATATTAAGTTTTACATTTAAACATCATTTAGAAATATTAGGCCTACACAAAATTTAAAAAACTATATTGGAGTATACTGCTATTAATTAACAGTTTTACCTTGATATATTCGAAATGGTTAGTTAAAAATTGTCTAAACTATTCCATACTGACCAGGTAGACCTTACGAACGTATTACAATACCAATAAATACTTTTTTTAGTTATAAAATATTTATTATAGTTGTGAAGTGTTAATTGACTTTATTTATCCAAAATTCGGGACTTGTTGCATTTGGACAAAATTGCTTTAATAAAAACCATTCTAGCTAAATGATAATATTCATACATATAATCCAGAATAAATTACATCAGTATAATTTGTCATATTATTCAGCATCGCACAGCGACCACGCGGCGCAGTTTGTATAGTGTCCACGGAGGGACCCTTTTGACCACGCGGCGCAGCTGGTGAGGGTACTTAGGAATTTTCCGACCGCACGGCGCAGTTGGTATATCCCCTCGGTAAAATCTGGTAACATTCTTTGATCTGTTCAAATGTTTATAACATTTGTTAGCAGAAAATGTTACCGAACGTATTGGATATTAGCAACTTTTACCCATTCTTTTACGCTGAGGCTGTGGATCTGTATTCCAGTGTTTTGTTTTTGGTTTTCTGTTTTAGAGAATTTCCCCTATATGGAAGAAGCTATTACCGTGCCGACTGGCATGGTAATACCTAGGCCCGGGGCCATAATAACTTTTCGTTTTGAGGTGCCCAGATGTCAAAAATACTAATCTTTCAAATTGTTCAAATCACAGCAGCATAAGTTACAAACAAAGAAAGTGTTGATTTTCGAAATCTTAAACAAGTAAATTAAACTTGTGTACAAGTCTCCGGTCGCTAAAAAACCCCAAGTCCCTGAAAGTTTTTCCTAAACAAGAATTGATTTTCTATAATTAGTGTCTTGTTTAAGGAACTTGTCTCCTAACACTCGAATCAAATATCCAAAATCACTGCTTAAAATTCGAAAATTGTTTTTAAATCTACCGTCACAATGCAGCTTTTCACACCAAGGATCGACGGAATTCACATTTTTATAGGCCTCATAGCATATCACTGCTACTATACATACCTCCTGTTCCGCTAAAATAACAAAAACAGCTGCAGCGAGAACCACATCTTCCTACATTCGAAATTTTCCAAGCAATGTGACCTAGGCGAGGGTGGGAAAAATGTAAGTGTAAAAATGTTGGTAAAATTTAAAAGTCTCAAAACGAAAGCTTATTAAAATGTTTGTTAGTAACTTTTGTTATTAACTTCTGATGCTAACGAAAAACATTTGTTGGTAACTCCGGTGTAAACGCTTTTTTATAGTGGTTTCGGGGTTTTAAACTATGTTATTTCATGGGTCGATTCACGTGGAACGTAGAAGTCGTCAATGACTATCTGTTAATGTTGTAAATGAATCAAAATGCACATCTCGGGCATCATATAATATTTTTATAATAATTATACAGGTGTGATTGAACTTTCTGGAAAGTATTTGGGAAATTGATTCTTGGGCCAAACCAAAACAAATTGTCACATAAACTTGGGTTTTATCTTTATTAGTTTCCCATCTGTTTGTCTCTACGCGTTTTTAATCAAAACATCATATACGTAAGGTACTGACTTGAAACTTGTAACGTGAATTATAATAGTTTAGAGAATATTCTGTATTGAATTTGACGTTTTTTTACTTTTAACCGTTTCAAAATGGCAGTTATTTCAAATTTGTAAAGTTAAAAATGTTGATTCAAACATTAAGGTCTATATAAGGGAAACGGAGCGATATAGTTCCCATGTTTATGAGAAGTTTCTTGTTTGTTTTTTTACCCAGGAAAAAATGTTCCAAAATTTGTCCAGAGAGGTCAATAACACCCTGAATTAACAACTGCAGTTAGTCTATTTAAAAATACATTTATTTGCTCTACAACTGTATTAAGTTAATAAAATCACATAATAAGACCACTGTATAAGGAAAACACTATATGTACTATGCAGGTATGAAGAAAAATATAAAAGTGATGCCGTGGAATAAACACATTTCGAAAATAAAATAAAACACGTATATTTCCGGTTGATATTACTAAATTGGGCGATACAACCGAAAAACAAATTCTGTTCTGTATTAATCAATTCTGATTGGGTGTTGTTATGACTATTTTAATTACCAAACTTATTTATATGAGTATACCATGACATGATATGAGTTTCGTTAGTGTAACATAATATTTATTTCTTAGAGTGCTTTCAAATGAGTTTTGAATGTGTTCAATTAGTTTCATTATTCTGTTTCTACTGATAGTTTATTACTTGCATAAAACGTCAAGTTTAAGTATAATATAAAAATACTATAACACGACTCTTGACTGTATACGCGAAACTAATTTTGATTTAGGAAATTGAGGTAGAGACCTGAGTTCCATCCATTTGTACATGTTTCCGGGACTGTTGGACCCGGTTACGTGGGGTGAGCGCCGCGAAGTGCAAGTGCCACATAGTGTGAGCGCCGAGCGAACTTCCTGACTATATTGTCAATATTGTGACAGTGTTTACAGTAGTTAACTAACCATCCGGATGAATCAAGTGCACATTAACTTTCTTCAAAATGGTTTTATTTTTCCTCCTTTTCGAATCAAAAATCCCCCACAAACTACTTATATGTATATACTTGGCGTCTAGACTCTTGGATACATGCGAGCAGCCCGGGCTATTTTCCCCGCAGATGTCCAATTGCACCGGTGGTCAGGGATCACCCCCAAACTGATGTGTCCGGCATCCCTTTTGGGGGTGTTCCAATTGCACCAGTGCAGCGGTCAATTCAAATTATTCAAAGATTTTTTTTATTAAACTAACTATATGGCTAGATTATAATATGGAGGTTTTTATAAATAACTATTATACAAAAAAATAGCCAAGTTTAAAACTAGTGATGGGGTTATTTTAGGAAAGCTCAGTACAGGCACCCCAAGTTGGCCGTGCCACATTCCAACACCTTTGTTCTGACATGAGGGATGAGCCGTTTGGTAACTAAAACCCTCTGTTTCTGCTTATCCACTTGAGTATATAGGTTGTCATATTTTCCAGCAGAATGAGTGAGATTTTGTCTGGAACGCAAGTGATGTTAAGTGAGAAGAGGCGGAAATTATTAATTTTTAATAATCATAAATTTTACAAAAGTGATTTAACCAAACAAGGACGTTAATGGAGGTGCGTTAAGAGTGCTAAATTATATTTTGAAACAAGGAATGATGTGATGCCCGTTGGATATCATAACCATGATGTATGTGAAACATTGACAAGACAGTTTGTTTTCATGTAGCAAGGAAGCATCGGCAAATGTTTATAAAATATTCCATTAAGAAATTATTAAACACTTATAAACCTAGTGACCAATAAATGAGGAAGCATGACATTATGTTTGAGATAAATGTAGTGGGGGTGGGTAAGAGAAACAGTGGGAAAAGGGGGGTAGGGTTTGAGTGGGGAGGGTAGATTTTGATAACCGGTGCAATAAGACAATTTTTGGACGGAGGAATGTTTTGACCCTTGCAAATTCCTTCGTCCGCCGGCGCCGATGCAATTGGATATCAGCCGTCCCCTTGAGCCCCGGAGCTCACTTCCTAACAAAGGTGTTTCAGTGATAAGTCACCTCCTGGCACATGGCGTTAACACTGCACGGTTTAACTTTGTTATGGGGCACAATCTGAGATTTTTTCAGCATTTTTAAAAGGTTCAGGAGAAAATTAATACCAAACACGACACGATTAGTTTTGTTTGAGACTAGTAATACACTATATATATTATAATACGCTCTACGTTACTTTGGCTAACACCCACTAGGAACTGATATCCCTTGGAAACAGAACTAATGTTAGGATGTGGATCACTTACATCCCAGAAGAAAATATTAACCACTGTGAGCCATTCAATAGTAATAGATGTATAAATATAAGTATGTTAAAATGTAAATAGCTACGATGTGCACACTATCGTGTGTATACCTTAACTTATTCGTTTTAATAATGTATCAATAAGTCTTTTTTTAAATAATTTGTCAGAGTTTTCACCGTTATGATAAATAGGCAAACACATTTTATCAAGGAACTGTAAGCCATTACGCTAGCAACAACCATATGTTGTCAGATGCACACACTCAGTGTTTGAGAGGTGTTCCTGTGAGAGATAGAATACATAATACAACAATTTTTCAAGTTAAAAACTATCAGTAATTGCAAACAAATTAAATACATGCTTAGCATCATTGCTATTTTTATTTACTTTCCTAACAAAGTTAAGTAGAAATTAAGTATTGAATAAAAATATGGCTATACAAATTGATTTTACAAAATTTCTAGTGTCGTGTTTGTTATTCATTTTCTTATTTCCTCCTGAACTTTTTAATTATTCTGGAAACAATCTAATATGCTATGTCCCATAAAAAAGTTCAACAGTGCAATATTAACGAAAGTAGGAGACTGATCACTGAAACACCTGGGTCAGGAAGCAAGCGACGCGACGTTGGACGGCCCGGGTTGCTCACAGGTAGCCAAGGATCCAAACGCCAGTGAGTGTATACAAATAATAAACCTTCATTTCTCTTTCGGGTTTCTGCTGGGTGGTAATGGGGGGGGGCAGGGAGAATGACCGCCTTTTCAATTGTTGACCGCAAGACGCGAGGCCCCACATTCCAAATACCGTTGGGAGTATTGCCCCCCCCCCAAGTTACGCAAACGAAAATATTACTGGCTATCTTAGTTTTGTACTATCGTACTTTCTTTTAAACTTCTAAAGACAAATTGCAGCTATGAAATAAGTCGATATTTTACCTTAAAAATTTAGACGCGTTGGTGTGGTATACCCGCACCGTATAAGTGGTATTGTAGGCGTAGTTTAACAAACAGTATTTTTTATTTTGAATGTAGGCACAAAATAGTAAAATTTGACGAATTACACTATCACCATTCTTCATACTGTAGGGGCTGGTTTTTAAACTCCTTACTCCTACATCATTGAGCAATCACAAAAATTGAGCATACGAGTTATAGTCTCAGCACTCACACTACTCGGCGCAAAGAATACTAGACCGAGGATCCTATCGCCAGCACTAATGACTACAGAGGTATACAGTCTCGCCAGAATATTTAACAATCTATCTTGATCGGTTTACCCTGAGACCTTCAGTCCTACAATTTATCCAAACACCTAACACTTCATAATATAAAAAACCTTACAGAAAAATAAAATGGTTATTATTTGTTTGCATAACAAATAAATTATTTGTGTATAAATTGTTTGCATAACAACTAAAGGGATTAAAGCAAATATTATGTCAGGCGACAAGTTCTTTGATGCGTTTTAATCATACCTAACCTTCATACATATCACAAATTAGCACACAACCAATATATATTTTGAACGAGTTTCAGATTATTAAACTAATTTTACTTCTTGCATTACGAAAATTTATAATTGAGGAAAATCATACATTATTTAATCACTTTATTTGGGATGTATATATCAAAACCTAAAATTATATAATACACCACCCACAATCCCAGAAGATTGCTGCTTAAAACAGTTTTGCTCACAGTTTACTTTCATTGCCAATGAATTTGAACGATTATAACGAGGAAGTTAAAACCATTAAATAAGTAAGTGTCGAAAATGGTTACAATAACAGTCTTATTAATAAATTAACTGGCAAACATGTGAGTAAAACACCTCTTTAAACAAACAACTAGAAAACATACGTTTTGGCAGAATGTGATTCATACCTTAGTCATAAATTTAAGAGCGTAATGGCTAAACAAATATTACAGTTTAATTTTAAACGGGCAAGATACTCGGGTGTTTATTAAATGAGTAGCCTCAAATAGCAACGCCAATTTATCATAAAACTGGTGTATATAAAATCAACTGTAGCGACTGCTCAAACTACTACACAGGCCAGGTTTCATACTATTTCAAAAAACGATTTATAGACCATTTACCTAAAAAAACGACATCCGCCCAATCCTCTACTTATGTAGAACATCTGGTTTCACATAACCATGATTATTAAAATATTGACAGTAATATCATATATGGACACCCTACATTTTTCAAAAGATCAGTTTCAGAGAATTACAAGAGAAGAGTTTCAGACATTAGAAGAATTTGAAATTTACAAAGCAGTTAAATGTGACCATCAAAATCTTTTAAATGACAAACTATCTTTCTAATCGAATTTTATTTACGACACGGCTATCAAGATATTGGAGGGGGAGAGTGAAAGGAATGCGAACCGCATGTGATAAGTTGGTGTCCTCCTATTTGCGGTCAGTCCTATTTGCGGTCAAGTGTAATTTTATAAGGGATGATCAAGGTTCTGGAGGTGGAAGGGTTTCCAGTTTGCGGTCATATCTTGATAGATAGTTAATTACTTCTTCTTCCCGTTCTTAGAATACCTAGCCACTAAATATATAACAGAATTATTTTACCATAATCACAAATCAAGTCTAGTTATATATAGAGCAGCAAGGATTCTAAATGTTGTATAAATTCTGAGACTAATATCTTCAAGTTCGTAGTTGTCAACAAAGCCACTTTTAGCGAATTTCCCCTTTTGGGAAGAAGCTATTACCGTAGTCGGCATGGTAAGACCTAGGCCCGGGACCATGATAACTTTTCGTTTTGAGGTCCCCAGACCTGTATATATATGTGTGTGTGTGTCCGTGAGCACGATAACTCTCGTAAAAATTATCCGATTTTGATGAAACTTGGTACAAACCTGTAAAGCAACATTTATGACTAAGTTTGAAATCCAGCCAGATCGCTCCATCCGAAGGGGTATTTTTGGGGTATTTTGTACCCCGAAAATGTTTTTTTTAATGTTTTACATGTAATTTTGAAATAGTCAAATTTTAGTTTTTACCATTAGATTCAGCTTAAAAAAACACACAATTTGGTATTTTGATCATTCCTCTACGTCAATTGGTTACCAATATATTGAAAGTGCTAAACACAGTACGTTGTCTAGTGTTATTCTTATGGAGGAAAAGGAAAATTTTATATCTCGCTTATTTATGAACGTATACTGACGAAACTTGGTATATGGCTTCATCTCGTTGTAGTCTATTGATATTTGCTCTAAAAAACAATTTTTTTGCCAAAGGCTCCCGTAGCAGCAAACCTGCGTACTCAGCTCCCATTTTATTCTTATGGAGAATAATTAAATGCTCTGTCTCCCTTAATTATGAACATAAATGAATAAAAACTGGTATACAACTCATCTATTCGAGTTATATAGATATTAGTATAAAAACCCGTCTTTTTGTGTTCCTTGTTGCAGCAAACCTGCGTCCTCAGCCCCTATGTTATTCTTATGGAAAATAATTAAAATGTTATATATGGCTTATTTGTGAATGTATTTTATGAAACTTGGTAAGTGGCTTTTTGTAGTATTAAGACATTATATCTCCATTGGAAATTCGCTGAGTATGCAGGTTTGCTGCGACGGGGGTATTATATTCATCGTAACACTTATTACAACACTAAATTAAATATACATAAATTTATATTAACCCACTATATCTTCAAATGTCAGCGATCTCTATAACTACAACTGGATCGCGCGCTGTAATGCTCAGAACTAGGCTCGTATCGGTCCGGCCTCTCTCAGCGCTCCCCCCACCACCTAACGGGTGAGCCGCGCCACTGCGGCCATACACTTTATACGGGGCTACCGTGTTTTCATTGATATTAACTGGCGTAACTTTGTTGATACTAACTCGATTTAATTGCGGGTTTCACCATTGTACCCTTCATGAAATTGCGGAAGTTTTGGTATAGTTTTACGTTATTAAAACATATCTGCTGTATGTATCTAGAAAGAGATGTTTACAAATATCAGCCCTAATTATCTACATATTAGTTGGTTTCTGAAGACGTAGGCCTATTATGAGAATTGTTCTACCATTTGTTTGGCAAACAGGAATTTAAGTATCAAGGTAACGTAATATTATAAGACATATTAATTTTTATTTTAATATTAATCCGTAAATCTAATATATAAAAATTATCGTGTCACAGTGTTTGTGACCAAACTCCCCCGAAACAGCTTGACCGATTGTTATGAAATTTTGTATGTATATTTGGTAGGTCTGAGAATCGGTCGTAATCTATTTGTTATACCACTAAGTGATACCCAGGGCTCCACCCAGACAAATGTTTTATCTTAATTTTGTTATAAATTTTGATCGTTTAACAACAGTTGTAATATCAGTTGCTATTGGTAACAGAAGCACGATTATTAAAGTTCACTCAGATTCAATTCAACAGTCAACCTTAAAGTACACACAACCCCTGAATGCAATGCAACAACTTTAAACGCTAGAAACCAGAATGCACGACCGTAGACGACCTTATTTGGTTTTTGCAAGTTAGTTGAGATTATAATATGTGGGCCTATTTATTTCCAATGCTCACCCTATTAGTAATTTGGCTAAAAATTTTAAGCGTTTAGTTATTTTACATTTATTTATTTGATTTCCCAATGGCAAGCAGCCAATTTACAAAGTGCACAATACATGCAAGATGACAAAGAACACATGCTTATGATACATGCTAATAAATACAAAAAGACCGCAACATTTAACTACTCATAGTGGCTATAAACTCATTTCGATTAAGATTCTCTGTTCAAACAATAAATAAAAAACGCCTCCACAAAGCAACTTTTAATGTTGCGTATACATCAGTTTATTTGTGAACGTGTAAAGTTTTAGGTCTGGGTAAAGTATGAGCACGCTCTTAAAAGGTTACTGCTTTGTACAGTACCTACGTTATTTCAGTTATTTATGCTGTTTTACTATAAGTAAGGCAAGAGGATTTTGTAGGTGTCAACATGAGGTATTTATTTTTGTCCTACAAATGGTAGAACATTCTAAATGTTTAATCACATGAGGTAAAATTAATCAAAAGGATTGTATATTTGTTCTTTAAAATAAATCTACACCACCAATCAAAATTGAGAACACTAAATCAAAACCCAAGTTCGGCTGGCCTTCGGCATAAACTACACTAGTTAGTATTGTTTAAGAATATATAGAACCATTAAGTGAATACTAATACTACGAAAATATTTTTTTTTGAGTAAATAGTTTGATTAGTGTATTTTATGTTTATTTTTATGACCTATTCCAAGCCTTTTAGCACTCATTTAGTTTATTACTTTAACCAAACAAATATATTTAATCACCATGTTCACGCTTGCCATATGTATTTCCTTGGTGAAATAATTAATATACATTTTGAAACTGAATAACCTGATTGTTATTACTTCATACTCAAACCACAATAAGTGCGTAAACTAAATTAAATCAATAAAAATATGCGAAGATAGCAGCTTTCAAAATGCAAATAAATGGCTGTCGAATATAGTTTATAACCAAATTATTTTGATATAAAATCTATATCATAAACTCCGCAATTTCATACAGATTGCAACTGTGTAGAATAATTGAAAATCAAGCAACTATGAGCGAACATATAGCGGTTTTTGTGAGCGCGAACACGGTAACACCGTAAGAGGTAATGTATAGGGGAGCGACAGTGCACCCGTTAAGTGGTGGGGGGAAAGCCGAGCGGCCGGACCGAAAACCCAGCACAGAGCGCGCGATCCAGTTGTAGTTATAGAGATCGCTGTCAAATGTGCACACGACAAGCAGGTGTTCTGACCTTGTTGACAACTACGGTTGAATGTCGAATGAGAGTGGAATCTTGGTTACGTTTTGGGGAAAACTAGTTTTGCATAAGGGGTTGTTTTGCCAGTAAACAAAGGGGGGTGGCATGGTGTCGAGTCACCCACGCCTATTCAGGTGTACATACCTGCTGTATGCGTCATCCCCCCATCCCCCTGGCCCGCTTGTTCTGCGGGACATGGTTTCTAGTCACTTACCCCTACATGTGTGCATACCTGTTGTATGCGTCATCTCTCTGGCTCCCTTGTTGTGAGGCTCACTATATGGTGTTCAAATATGTGACCGCAAACTGGAGAAATATAATTTGATTAGCCCACGACATTTTTGGGGTGACCGCAAACTGGACGATTTTTCCCTTGACCGAAAATAGGACTGACCGCAAGTGGGATACAACCGATAAGTTGAGTGACGCTTCAGACCACGGACCACGTTGACCAGCAGTCTAGACTCAACATCGAAATCCGTTCCAAGAATAAACTTTAGTGTTTTTGCAAATATTAAATGTATCCGTCATGTCCGTGTCTACCTGTGTGTTTAAATGTACTTTAATGTGATGATGACCTTCAAATAAAGTGAAAGACATTCTTTCCAGCCTAAAGTTGACTTTACTTTGAAGCGAAATAAATTTGATAGCTCGAAAGCAGCCATTTAATCCATTCTAATAATATTAACGTTGCAATAAACATATGAATTTGAATCCTTAAAGCACATAGATTACTTTATAGAAAGACTACTAGTTATATCACACAATCCACAGGCATTTACTTTACCGTTTATAAAACATAATCAGCTTATAGGTAATCTGTAATAAAGTTAGAATATTATATCTCCACGGCATATAACACTCCGTCGTGGCATTGGAGTGGTGGGGATACCCTCCCCTACTTCCTCATTACTTATGTTTTACTCCGCAAGAAAGCGCCACACTCAAAGAGCAATGCCGTTTACTTCCGAGCGTCACTTTTCACTCCATGGTACTACAGCTCCCCGGCAAATCACATTCCGGACTGTCACGTGCCTATATCGGAGTGCTACGTGCCAGAGGCAGAGTGCTACGTGCCAGCGGAGTGAAGAGTTCCGCGCTATATACACGACCAGAATGATATGTGCCGAGGTTCCATACGTATATATATATATATATATATATATATATATATATATATATATATATACAGTTTCGAACGAATGGTGTTTTTGGGGTCTGGGGACCTCAAAACGAAAAGTTATCATGGTCCCGGGCCTAGGTCTTACCATGCCGACTACGGTAATAGCTTCTTCCCTATAGGGGAAATTCGCTAAAAGGTTTAGTTTAGCCAGCTGGAATTATATATTTTTTTTATTTGTACATTTATATCACAGTTTGTTTTAAATTTAATGGTCATTTCCAATCTAAGATTTATTTATTTATTATATTGGTAAGTCCAGCACCTAATACTAACAGATATTACTGTGATTATAAATGTTAATATAGTAATTTTATGTATTATTTGCTATAGTTAATATTTTAAATAATCGTATTAATCGGTCTATAAAACTTTGGTATATTAAATTGTTTGACAAATGTACACATACATATGTTTAAGTATACATACATATGTTTTAGTACATACATATGTGTAAGTATACATACATATGTTTGAGTACCCATACATACGTTTAAGTATACGTACTTGTCTGTATAAATTCATAAAGTGGTGAATCGTTAATTGCGTGTTTGCATGCGAGCTATTTTTTTGTTTTCAACAACAACAATACAACAATTGAATGCAATGTTGCTGATTAATCTCTATCAACAATCATGCATTTAGGTTAATTTTTAGATTAGCTAATACAGTAATAGGTGGAAATCTGGTTACTGTTGTAGTATTACTACTATGCGTTTTGACGATTAAGTTTGAAAATAGTATATTTCAAAACTAGTGGGAAACGTGATTTTTCCTGGTGCGAGTAGTATTTAAATTGTGAGTCGTAGACGAGCAATTTAAAGAGAACGAGCACAGGAAAATCATTTTCCCACGACTTTTGAACACTATTTTTCACGATACTACAGCAAAAAATTATTTGATACAACAGCAAAAAATATGAACAAAAGACGAAGTAAACACAACAACCAACACAATGTTTTAAACAGATGAGCATTATTTCAATATTGTATTGTATTGTTAGGCTGATTTATAATCAGCTGCTTTTTCCTCACTAGTGGGGATATGACGAACTTTACCTGGCAATGTAAAATCAGCTGATATTCCAATAGTATCGTGAAAACGAATAATTTATCATCAGTAAAAATAACATCGAGATTTGAGGTTATATTTAACAATATGGACGTAATATCAATAATTTATTTCTAATCAACTCATCTGTTACGACTGATGCAACTTCCAATTGTGTTTTCTAGATCCAACCAGTCTCGTTATTAACGATCTACAAACTTCTAGCTGTGTGTGCTTGGAAATAATTTCCTGGAATCTTTTAGAGGCAATGTCTGACCCTTTGTGGTTTTTGGAAAATTTGGAAGAAAACGAATCAAAAACTCACCAGAAAGAGTATACTTTCAAATTATATCCCACAAGAAAATTCAGACAAGAACTATCACTACGATTGGGAATCAGTACAACAGTAAATAGAACACATATTTTCAACTTTTATGAGTTTTTCTCGACGATATTATTATCTCTGTAATAACTTTTAGCTAAATACATACGGGATATACTGTACAATATATGTTTTTTTCTAATACTCGAAAAATATTTTAGGTTAATTACCCGAAATTATAAAATTTGTTAGATATAAATTTAAACAATTATGGCAAAGCATGTGCTTTAAATTAAATTAGTTTTATCTGTTGTTGAGTTAAGGTAATTGAATTAAAAATAAAATTAATCACTACCCACAAGTTTAATTCTTGATGGAAATAATGCTGCCCAAATAATTTTAAAATTGTTTTTATACTTACAACTTCCAAAAGTGGCCAAAGGGAATAGCTATACAGTTGCGTAACGTTGACGGAACAAGAGTTAGTTAGATAATGCATTTTTGTTTGTAGTCATTAATCCAGTAGAGCAAGGATTACCATGTGGGTCATGCTGATAGCTCACTTTTCATTCTCTAAAAGTTATCAGGTGAAAGCTGCACTGTTTTAGTAGTGGTATCAGATACGTCAAATGGCACTGCTCCGTTTTTTGTCATGCGACTTTCTTAAATTATACATCTTTGAATTCGTAACAAAAGACAGAACAAAAAGTAACCTTTTTTGCAAAACTAACTAATATTGTTTAATTTAAATTTGTACACATTAACGTCCACCATTTTTTAACTAAATGCATGGTGAATAAGTTTCATACATGTACATGTCCAAAGTTTCATAAATATATTAAATGTTTCTTACAGGCCGTTATCTAGAAAACAAAGGATTTTACGACGTACTTGTATATAAACTTGTATCTTCATATTTGCTAGAATAATAATAGCCTAAGATATTCGAGCTTTTCCTCCGAACATCCTCTTTCAGCTTGACATATTGTGAATGAGTTAATCAACAATCATAACAAGAACGATATCAAAAAAGGAATACTGAAATGTTTATCTTCTTAGCCTGTTATATGGTTGCGTTGCTCAATTTTTAAAGTAATTGTGTAATAGAATATTATTTATTTTATAGGTCAGGAAGAATGGTTTCCCGAAACAATAAAGAGTTTCCCTGAGGAGAAATCTGTGCAGGGTTTGTCACAATCCGAAGAAAAACGTGATATCATAAACTCAGGAGAATATAAAAATACCCCCGTAGCAGCAAACCTGCGTACTCAGCGAATTTCCAATGCATATATATTATGTATCTTAATACCACATAAAGTCATATATCAAGTTTCATCAATATACATTCATAAATAAACGATTTATGACATTTTAATTATTCTCCATAAGAATAACATGGCGGCTGAGTATGCAGGTTTGCTGAAGCAAGGAACATAAAAAATGGGGTTTTATACAAATATCAATATAACTCATGTAGGTAAAGCCACATACCAAATTTCATTAATTTATTTTCATAATAAAGGGAGATAACACGTTACTTATTCTCCATAAGAATAACATGGGGCTGAGTACGCAGGTTTGCTGCTACGGGAGCCTTTGGTAAAAAAATAGTTTTTTTGAGCAAATATCAATGGTCCACAACCAGATGAAGCCGTATACCAAGTTTCGTCAGTATACGTTCACAAATAAGCGAGATATAAAATTTTTATTTTCCTCCATAAGAATAACATTAGACAACGTACTGTGTTTAGCACTTTCAATATCTCGGTACCCTAGTGGCGTAGAGAAATGATCAAAATACCAAATTGTGTGTTTTTTTAAGCTGAATCCAATGGGAAAAACTAAAATTTGACTATTTCCAAACTTATATGTAAAAAATTCGAAAAACCCATTTTTGGGGTACAAAACCCCCCCAAAATACCCCTTCGGATAGAGCGATCCGGCTGGTTTTCGAACTTAAAGTCATAAATGTTGCTTTACACGTTTATACCAAATTTAATCAAAATCAGATAATTTTTACGAGAGTTATCGTGCTCACGGACACACACACACACACACATATATATATATCACACACATATATATATATATATATATATACAGTTTCGAACGAATGGTGTTTTTGGGTTCTGGGGACCTCAAAACTAAAAGTTATCATGGTCCCGGGCCTAGGTCTTACCATGCCGACTACGGTAATAGCTTCTTCCCTATAGGGGAAATTCGCTAAAAAACAAAGTTTTATAACTAGATCTTCTAAAAGACGAAGAAAGTCTAAGAACTGCACTTCAAAATTCACTGTTGGAATCAATCAAGAATGGCCAAAATCCCGAAATCCAAATCACTGTTAACTCTACACCCGAAAATTCTTCGTCGGGTTCAAGCTAGAAGGCAATCTTGATGATACGACCTCCCAGAAAGAAAAGTAAAAGATTTGTATAACCTTGAACAAGGAAGAAAATGGACAAGCTGTTGGGGAAGAGAAGAAATTTGTAATTAGAAGTCGAAGTCGATGAAAATGCTGGAACCAACCAACAATCTAAAGTATACGTGATCATTCCCCCCAACCAAAACAACCAATGAAATATTGACCGCACCCTGACGGGGGATACAAACACTCAGTACTGTGAGAATGTAGGCAGCACTGTTATCAACCTGAAAGATCTGATTTCTTTCAAGGAAAATACGAGTTCTAACAACGGAGAAATCCCTGCAAATGTTGATTTATCTCCGTCATCGGCTCTTCAGAAGATGTGCCTAAGGTGCAATTGGTTATAAAAGTAAAAGATGAGCGTGAAAAATCCGGCGAGTGAAGTTTAGTAATAAGTATGAGATTTAAATATGTTCACGTAAATGCCTAAAACTTCAACAGTGCACAAATTGAAACAGTTTAACGTCGTATTGAACTTACAATAAGAAGTCACACGAATGTTTAGGTTGCGAATTTCTTACAAAGTGTTGGTCCTAAAGAAGTGCTTTCAACAAATCTGATCATTTTCCCGTTTTTCTTTTCTAATCTAGAAAATCCTACGCGCCCCTAATTTCATTGTTCCTAATTTCAAGTTTAACTAAAAAACATCTCGAGTCATTTTACTTCCGAAACTCTTTAATGTATTTTAAACAAGAATTAGTTATAATTTGTACCCTTAAGAGTGATAATTACAGTATTTGTATTTATTTCTTAGGACTTGCCCAGGCCTTTTTTTGTTGACAAGTCTTTGTATAAAGACTTACGTTTTCCTCAAAATGTTTTAGTTGGTTTCAATTTTTTACAATGTATGATCAGTTTTTAATAAGCGTACTAGTACTAAACGTTCAGAGTGGTTAATGTTAATTTCAAATATTTAAAGCTGTTTATTTAGTGCTGAAAACCTTAACTCTTTTATAGATCAAAGAACCATCTCCGAGGAAACTGCAGTGAAAAGTTACTCGGAAAATGAAATAGCCCGTCTTAAAGAGTTATTGAAAATCTCTGCTACTCTGTAAAGTCTGGACTCTCAGTTTCAAACCGGGAAAGTTATTAGGAACATCCCAATCAAGTCTTCAACGTGGTAGACCACGAGCTATGAGAGTGTTTCCGACACATTTAACCCACAGAAACCCTCGGACCCCTCTGTCGACTGGGTGGTCAAGTCGACCGACTCTTACGTCCGCAGGGACGGTGTCCAGTGCACCCGCACCGTCTGGTTTTTTTGTGGTCGTTTAGATCGTATTTTAAATTGCTTCTTTTAGATTTCGCTTTAATGCATTTTCTCTTGGTTTATGAGATGATATTTATCTAAAGTTAATTTCCCTTTGGAAGGTTTCTATAATGGGTTTATCGGGGTTTTAGTTAGAGTAGTTTATGGTGTTGATAGTTAAAAATACAACTGATGTCTAAATGTTAAGTGCTTTTTGGGGATATTGTATGCATTTTTAAAGTAAGTCTGGTACAGGTAAATAAATGTTTCTTCTCCGCCTTTTGTGTATTAAAACCTGTACAAATCAAATTGACTTATATAAAAGCTTTAAACTGGGTCACCCACTATCAAATAACTTTGAGCGAAACATGTTTTTCCTAGAACTTAGTTTGGTATTTCTTTTTACTTGATTCTATTTATAGTTTAGTTTGGTTTACATCGTTAAGTCAACTCATCTCTATATTTATTTAATTGCGTTTTAGTTATATATGGAAAAAATACCCACCTGTTATGTTAAAACATATATATTTAAACGAAAAGGTTGGTATTTTAAGTTAACGACTTCTTTTATCATTTTGACAACTTAATTTTAAAATAAATAACAACATATTTTTATAACTGTCTCGACAAAAACTATCATTCTACAACTTAAGTCACCTAAATATCTTACAAAAGTATCATTAAAGATTATCGTTTTGGGTTTTTAATGTCCTACTAATTATTGCAATGTTATCAATATCCCTATCACAGTGGAAATAATGAATAGTATATGTTTTAATAACTACTACATATTAATTTATTAATAATACATATATTACTACTAATTTGCTTACAAAAATACTTTATCAAAATAAAATAACAAAAATATCTATGCCTATAGGAAGAGATTAATTTAGACCTCTGTGTAAACCTAAAGCGTACAATAAGAAGAGTGTAACGTTCTAAATAGCAAAGTGACCACAACCACATCAACTAGACAACAAGTGGTTGAACCATAAACAACTCAAACAAAGTTATACAGCCAAATATAAAAGCTTACTTTCCAAATGCGGCTTTTCAGTTCCACAGTCACAGAAACAAGGATATTAGATTACGAGATTTCGCAAAAGCAGGGATTACCTCGGCTTTGAAACACCAATGAAATTACTTCCGGTGTCAAAGTATAGCGGAAGTGACGTCACGTTCAGTGTATTAAATTACCGCGACGTGTTCATTGTTGGACGTCAACGTGCAATGTATAGTGTTGATAGCATGAACTGCTGCGTCCATAATAGGATTTTATAGAGCTTAAAAAAATAATAAAGTATTTTTAATTATTAACCTAGGTTAAGTGGTTGCAGAGAAAATCCAAAAAAACCTGCTCATAAAATCTCCCATGTTAATCTTATGGGAAAAAGGTTTTTGGCTTTTCCTCAGTTAATTTTAATGTAAACTTCACATTTGCTTTTACAAATCGATTCAGCTCTACAAAACTATCATTTTGGTGTTTAAATTTTGAATCTACTTCCAACCGTTGCAGAGATATTCAAAGTGCTAAACACAGTACGTTGTCCAAAGTTATCCTTATGGAGAATAAATAAAATTTTATATCTCGATTATTTATGAATGTATATTGATGAAACTTGGTATGTGGCTTCACGTAGTACTGGTATATTGATATTTGCAGAAACAATTGATTTTTTGTTGATTATCCCAGGAGCAGCAAACCTGCATACTCAGCCCTAATGTTATTCTTATGGAGAATAAGTAAAGTTTTATATCTCCCTTAATTATGAACATAAATTAATAAAACATGGTATGTACCTTCACCTGGTTGAGTGATATTGATAATTGCATAAAAACACATATTTTGTGTTCCTTGTTGCAGTAAACCTGCGTACTCAGCCCTAATGTTATTTTTATGGAGAATAAATAAAATGCTATAGATCACTTATTTATTTATGTACTTTTATGAAACTTGGTAAGTGGCTTTATGTGATAGTGAGAAACATATGCATGCATTGGAAATTCGCTGAGTACGCAGGTTTGCTGCGACGGGGGTATTATCTATATATATTGTTGAGTAACCCCGTCTGAACCCCGCTTGATGAGTACGCAGGTTTGCTGCGACGGGGGTATTATCTATATATATTGTTGAGTAACCCCGTCTGAACCCCGCTTGATGAGTACGCAGGTTTGCTGCGACGGGGGTATTATCTATATATATTGTTGAGTAACCCCGTCTGAACCCCGCTTGATGAGTACGCAGGTTTGCTGCGACGGGGGTATTATCTATATATATTGTTGAGTAACCCCGTCTGAACCCCGCTTGAAAATCTGTAATCACTTCATGCCTATTCGCCCATTCACATATTCTATTATTTATTAGACATCAAAATATTTTAGCAACACAATCGACGAAGGATAAACCCCAATAATTATCAACAGAATTAATATCCCCTTTTTTGTGTAACGAAAACACTATAGATCGTTTAAAACTTGTGGGCACTTTACATTCTTTATAAATATTGTTGTAAATAGATAATAACTTTTAAAGGCAAGTGTCAGGGCTATTTTTAAAACATTCGTAAGGCACTCTATCTAATCCTGGCGCTTTGTTATTATTAGCATTCTTTAAAACAATTTGTAATTCATTCAGTGTAAAAACCGCGTCTATTATCTCGTCCGATATGAATGGTTCCGCATAGCTTATCGCGGGCGCAGATAAAGGCGGGTTTAACAAATTTTAAAATACCTTACCCACTGAGCTGCTGAAATCTTTCCGATTTCTTTACAGTTCTTTATCTTAAAACCATTTATCGCCTGCCAACAACTTTTAGCATCTGACACCATACTTAAAGATTCTATAACTTTATTAAAATGCGATTTTTGTTTTTCTTTACATAGGGCTGAAAAATTTATCTTAGTTTCTAAATACGCCATTTTTGTAGCTGCACTATTAGTTTTTCTAAATGAATTTAATAGCCTAAAAAGCCGATTTCGCAGGTTGAGACACTCAAAATCAAAACCAGGGTTGTTTGTTATTAATCAATTTTTTGCGATTTAATTTAGGCTTAAAATCTGCCGCTATCATTACACAATCAATCATCCTGTTTTTTTTGTTTTTTTTAACTGGAAGCGTGAAGTGTACTGGAAAACAATTGTGTAAAATCTAAAAACGATCCGGCCATGCAGCTGTTCTCACGTTATTGCATTACGAACACACACACCCACAAAACCACACGACCACTGACGGACAACGAATCATTGTCTCCTATAATATATAGATTCCTTCTCTTCATTCCGTCATCAATAATATACAGTTAAAATAGCTTGTCTACATTATTGTAATCAAAGTTACATCGACTTTAATTTTTCGTCGAAAAATTCAGTCATTTTTAAACATTTATTTTTGTTTTTCTCGATATAATTGACTGGAGTTTATTAAAACAGTGGTTAACTCAAAACATTGGTTTATATTAGTCTCAAAACAAATACAGTTAAAATAGCTTGTCTACATTATTGTAATCAAAGTTACATCGACTTTAATTTTTCGTCGAAAAATTCAGTCATTTTTAAACATTTATTTTTGTTTTTCTCGATATAATTGACTGGAGTTTATTAAAACAGTGGTTAACTCAAAATATTGGTTTATATTAGTCTCAAAACAATGTAAGAGTAGTAATATGTGTTACAAACTTTTGTTAGCAACTCTATGAGACTGCCTTAGTAAGTATTGCTGATTCGGGAACTGAGTGAGAGTCCCTTGCATCCTCCAATACATGTTTATTAATTCTTTTTTTGTTTTTTTTTTTGTTTTTTTTTTGTTTTTTGTTTAATTTTTTTTATTTATTTGGAGAGGTAATACAGAAAAGGATTTTTGCTTCATTATCTTTCACTTTCTTTTGTAAATGTATTATTTGATGAGAACTGGTTGGTGGTTGTATGTTCTTCAAACGCAGTGTAATTGAATTAATTGTTTCCTGATACATTTTCAGGGGTTTTCTATTGCTCTAAATTTGAAAGATTTTGGGCTGTGATGTAAGGACGGAATTGAGGTAGATAATATTGTGATGTCTGACTGTCGGTGATGCTTCCTGGAAGTGTGGTGATGTTTTCTGTGATGTTGATTAAGAGTGTTTAGATGCCAGCAATTTCCTTAATCCTTTATTGTTTGGACTGTTTTCTACTTAACCTTACTTCCACGACCAACTTCAGTAAATCATATATGTTTCTTGATTCAAGTAGCCATATTTCTATAGGAGTTTTGGAATTGGTTAGGTGAATGTATCTTCTCGTATTATGTTATACCTTATTTCTCTTGGTTTCCAATTTGCATTTTACTTTCTTGCTTTCTGGTTTATGGGATTGAATGATGTCAATGGAGTTCCAGGTTTTTTAGTTTTTATTGTTTTGGGATTGGCAATTCGTGTAACTTTGAACGGCAATTTTTTTTTTATTTTGGAAGTACGTATTACCAAGGAAACATATTTCTATTAAAATGGTTATTGAGGTAGAATGTGGTTGAGATTTGAGGAGTGGTGAGTGTAATATGACTGAAGGTAAGAGGTGGCTGGTAAGGAGGGCTGATTAAATGGGGAGAAAGGTAGAGGTAACACAAAGGCAAAATGGATCAGCAGAATCTTCTTCTTCCAGATAGTTTTCTTCCTTAAGCAAGTTGATCCAGTTCTCCAACAGAGTAGTTTCTTCCGTGTTCTTTCTTCTTCCATCTTGATCTTCTCACCAGCGGTTGGGGTGCACCCTGTATACCATGTCGAGGGGGACGTCCATCATCTTCTGTCTGCACACGTGGCCCTTCTCATTCTTGTAGCAGTTGGTCAACATCTGGTTCAGGTTCTGCATGAACCTCGCCTGTAGCTTGGCCTTTTGGATGGGCGCTATCGGCTGCCAAGGTCGGCCAAGGATGGACTCAAGGTCGTCTTGCGTGCTGACGGAGACTCGCAGCGTCAGCAGCGCTAGGAGCAGCAACATCGCTGCAGCAGTGGTCCGCATGTTGCTATGTGTTGCTGGTTCTCCACACTGAAGGCTGCAGGGAGAGGCGGCCCATATATACCGTGTGTGTTATGATAGCTCAGCCGTATATGGAAAACAATAAACTATCGCCTCGACTGTCTAGTCTAACCTACTGGGGAACTTGTGTTTGAGATTTTAAAGGTTATAATTTGTCTTTAGGGAAGTAGTAGTATTAAAGATTTGTTTGATTTATACATTAAGAAAATATAAAGCATAGTCATCAACATTTTTTATCATAATAATAAAAATTATGTGAAACGTTTCCTCATATCTTATATAAACTTTAAAGAATTGTTAAAACGTACTATACAAATATAATGCAATCCCCTGAACACCACATACCTTACACCTTCAATCTGAGAAAAAGTATAGTAAGTAAGTTGGTATAGTGATTGTTAAACATTTAACAAATAATTTCCATTCATAGTACCTACCCCAAAAATGTTACTTGTAAATTTTGTTTGTTGAATGATATTTCTAACGTGTTAAACAAACTGGTTGCTAACGACTATTCAATTTATTAATAAACACTATTTAAAACACTCTCCTAATTTTACCATAATTCTCTTTGACTTTGCATTAGTATTATAGTTTAATCAACTCCTTGAAAAACTTGTTTCAGATGGGTTTTCGAATCGAAATGTCTAATTGACATAAAAGGTTACAATTATTCATATCATTATTCGTTTCTTAAAAAGATCTTTATTACAAATTATATAATCATAAAGTAGTTTTATGTTTCTGCAGAGACACTTATCAGTTCCTTAACGTGTGGTTTTAAGTCTTTGACGTGAATATTTTCCTTACGAAAGTCTCGAATCTGAAAGAAAATCTCTAAAACTAGATAAATAAACCCTAATTATGCAAATTTCCACCATTATAAAAAACATTGAACAGCCTTTCACCCTAATGTTGGCTGTTTTTGTTGTTGTATCGCCTTGCGATAAAATCTGGATTTAACATAAGATTTTAATTGAGTATATCTAATATTTAACGTAGACTATCTTATATCCTATGTTTTTCAATAAGTGTAAAAATATATTTTATATATATATATATATAGATATATATATAAAATAGGTATATTAAGTTGATTTTTGTGAACAGAACATCTCCTTTATTTATGAACCGATTTTAATGATTGAAGTATCAAACAAAGGAGATCGATTTGTAGTTGTGCGAAGTAATTTCCAATTTTCGATACCCTCATTCTGAAGGGCACAGGCATTCTGTAATTAGTACATCAAATAACACTAGAACGATAGGCCAGAGGCTATAGCTTCTACAAGCCACGAGTTCTTATTATAAAAGTATAATTTAGAAAGACCCCCATAAATCAGATTTATTATTAAGAATGCCTGCTTAATTTAGTGTATGCGCAAAGATTTAGAAAATGAAAAATATTGTTTAGTTTATTTTTGCACAGAAAACTAAAACACGTTTGTTATTAAACCTAAGAATATACTTTAGATTGTTATTCGACTTATTTAGGAGCCATTTTATTATTTTATTACCAGTAAAAAGTCTGTTTCAAATAGTTAGTATGATTGATTAGAAGAAGCTCTGAAGTACGGTTGTTAGGTAGAAAATCAAGAACTGAAAAATTATTTAACTTTACACCTTGAAATACATTACAACTACATGACCCTATATATGAAATGATAATCTGTTAGTATCGCTTATACATAGAGGTGTATATTGGCATTACAAATAAGGAAAGAGGATTTATTTATATAAATACATTATTATTAGAAGTCAATTGAAACAATTTACATATACCACACATTTTAAAATACACAAAACAATGGTTTCTTTCATTAGTAAGCTATTGTGTAAAGTGTTTTTATTACTTTAAACTATAACTGTATACGGTTCAGAGTACTTTATATAGTACAGAAAATACAATTTGTATAAGACGTAAATAAACCTATATCAAAATAATTCTATTTTTAATTTCTTTAATGTTAGAGGGTCAAACTGGGTTCTTTGGCTGAGTATTTGGTCCATGTATATTCGGTGAGGTGGTAATTTTTAAGAAATATTTTAATTAATACAATATTTTTACCGCACTAATGGAACAGTTAGTTCACCAATGTTATATATATAATGTTATATATGCACTGAGTAATATAATAAAGTAGTATGATGATGTATGACGTATGAAGTAGTATGATGGTCTCTGTTCAATGTAGCTATTGTTTAGGCGTGACTTGAACCCAAACATTTAATTAGGGTAATCAAATAGTGGAAGCCGCTCCGTTTGTATGCTTGAGAAATAAAGCAGTATTACGTAGAAATAAAGCAGTTCTGTATATAGTAAGACAAACGCAAACGCCAGAAATCAGCTTAAAACTCAATACAGAATATTCTGTGTTAAACCTCCCCCATCCCAGAAAAGAACGTTTTAAAAGGAACCCAAAACAAGGGTTCTTTCACTTTACCTGTATTGCTAAATAGTTATTCGTTTGTAGGCAAGCACATTGGTCCTATATAGGCATTCACCTGTTTAGTGAACCCTTTTCTTTAATTACTAACCAGAGTACTTAACTCCGCCACACTTTCATTTCATAACTGGCAGATGACGAGTGGCTTCTTTCGAATGATTTCGGGCAACATTTATTGTTATTATATTTAGATTTTTATTTCGACCAAGATGTTACGCTATAAATTCGAATAGGTACCCTAAAATGCTGCAGAGAATTTCATCAATATACATGAACAGTATTTTCTCAGTTGACATAGCTAGTTTATTTAAAATATTTTAGACTGGAAAACATATAAGTGTTATTAAGCCAAAATACATTTTTTATTTACATATTATTTATATATTTGCTCCTCAAAAGACAATCTAAAGCATTATCCATAGAATTTAAGCCATTTTAAAAATATTTGTAACATGTTTTCTTCATTGACATGTCATATTTCAAAGTATTAGGAATGACACATTGTATGTCGGAATCCAAAATCCCGGGATGTTTGGAATTATTGTAGCAAGGGATAATGGAATGCAGCGCCGGCAGTTTAGATTGTGCAAGCATGCCTCCTGTCAGCTGTAAAGCAAACATCAGCTGCTACCCAGAATGCATCATAATCAGCTGTTTTGGTAAACAAAACATCTCTCTGCCATTTGCTGACCTAACCTTACTTTACAAGTTGGCAAAATGTAGAGTCATAACAAAGAACAACGTTTCCTTGTATTTAAGATATAATCCGTAAACGTTTGATATTATGATATACTAAGGTCGCGTGGTTTGCAAACAGTGGAGATGGATTAAGCATGTTAATTGAATATAATTTCATATTTAGATTATGGAGAGTTTAAATCCCTAACACCCTTAATTTTTTTTCATGGATTGAGATAAAAGTAAAACCTAGCAAATACTTATTGGTACTGAAAACCTAGTTCCAAGGTACTCACTGGCTCTTCACTGACAAGCCCACAAGAAGTCACAACAAAACTTAAATATATTTTTAGTTTTACTTAAAAGTAAAGGTCTTAATTAACTGACTACTAATGCAAACATTTGACAGCCAGTCAAACATTTCATTTAAGTACTGTGTTATCCAAACATAAAATGTGATTATATCAAATTCAACGACACATTCGAGGCCTGGTTTGAGGTGATGTGCCTCAATATACTGTGCAATGTGTATGCAAAGGACATTGTCAAACCTTTAAAACTATTTATAACACCTTTGCCAACTAGACGACGCACAATATTTCCTCTAAAGGATGATCTTTAAAGGAAGTCTTATAGTTCTTACTCATAGATTATTTTTGCACGTTATTTGAATCAGTCAAATTACACAATTAAATACTTGCCAATAATAAAAAAATTGTATACATTACCATTGTTAATAAATAATTGTTTCCTAAACAATTAATTGTAATAAGTATTTTCCTAATTATAATCACATGTTACTTGTACCAGTATTGTAAGTGTACGCAGAGGCAATTTGCCCATGTAGGATTATTTCCAAAAACATTATTGTTACTGTATCTTTCATTAAATTGAATTTATTTTATTTTATGATAGGATTGATAACCTGTCCTTTGTTTATAACAATCATCTAATTGTGTACATAATACAGTAACATATTTATTTTTATTTAAAGTAGTGCTCATTGTTTTTTTTAGTAAAAAGATATGTAACGATTTTTATAAGTTTCTGGAAAAAACTATATTTTGATTAGATTTGATTTGAATATTTTGTTACCTAAAACAATTTAAAACTGTATTTGTTCATACTTAAACAACGATATTCAGTTGCCGAATGCACTATAGCACTACCGAGAACTATTGAGGTATTCTATCAATGTAGTGCATTACAATATACATGACAGATGTATGGTACGAATGCCACTGCATATGTCATTTTGTCTCTACATGGGTGGCATGCGGTAAGTCTTTACACTACACGGAAACTGAAATCGAGGTCTCACGTTACAAATAAATAACACACATGTTTACTAAAGTTGTTATCTCTGTTCATTGACTACGGTACAATTATTTTACACGAAATTAGTTAAGCAATTGAGAAGAATACTAGATATTTGTAATTACATACAATACTTGTTTTCCGAAATGGTAATTATCATGCATGTAATAATAATAATAATAATAATAAGACAGTTACCTAAGACCAATGAAAAGCAGTTTTTTATACGTGCAACCAGTACGTAGAATTAATTACAATGGCAATGAAGGGTTCTGTAAATAGGTTTGTTCACGAATCGTGGGAAAGAGACGGCCACCATGTGGGCCTGGATGTAGGCTTCACTTTTTCTTGAAGATTAACTTGTGTTTGCACTATCTGTAAGTATTAGGCTGGTTTTGCAAATCATAACAAAATAATCATCACAGCTGATCAGAGAGCTGTCAAAGTAACACGCACGTGGTAAAGTGTCAATATATGATTTTTAGCGACTTTCCCCTAATTGAAAGAAGCTATTACCGAAGTCGGTATGGTAATACCTAGGCCCGGAACCATGATATATTTTCGTTTTGATGTCCCCAGATGCCAAAAACACCATACGGAACTGTATATATTTCCGTGGGTGCGATAACTCTCGTAAAAATGGTATTGTAATGAAATTTGGTACAATCATGTAAAGCAACATTGATGACTTTAAGTTCAAATACCCCCATAGCAGCAAACCTGCGTACTCAGCGAATTTCCAATGCATATATATATAAATATATATATATATATGTGTGTATATATATATATATATATATATATATATATACAAAAATTAGTTTTATTCAAATATCAATATAACTCAACTAGGTAAAGCCACATAACAAATTGTATTATTTTTTGTTCATATTTAAAGGAAGATAACACGTTACTTTTTCCATAAGAACTTACTTTTTCCATGGGGGCTGAGTATGCAGGTTTGCTGCTACTGGAGCTATCGGCAAAAAATCATTGTTGTGCAAATATCAATAGACCACAACGATATGAAGCAATATATAAAGTTTCATCAGGATAAGTTGATAAATAAGCGAGATATACAATTATTCTTATTCTCCATAAGAATAATGTTGTACCAATGGAAAGTAAGAAAAATGGTATATCTTGTTTATTTACGAACGTATCCTGTCGAAACTTGGTATATTGATCTATCTCGTTGTGGTCTATTGATATTTGTACAAAACCGATTATTCCGATAGTTCCCGTAGCAGCAAAACTGCGTACTCAGCCCCCATGTTATTCTTATGGAGGAAAATTAAAATGTTATCTTCCTTAATTATAAACATAAATTAATAAAACTTAGTATGTGGCTTTACCTAGTTGAGTTATATTGATAATTGTATAAAAACAAATTCTTTGTGTTCCTTGTTTCACGAAACCTGCGTTTGATGTAATTTGATTCTTATGGAGAGTAATTAAAATGTTATAAATCGCTTGCAACTTATTAAGAATGCATGTTGATGAAACTTGATATGTAACTTTATTTTCTTCAGACACACATAAATATGCATTGGAAATTCACCGAGTACGTAGGTTTGTTGCGCCGTGGGTATTTTCATCATTGAAAGGTACTATATATTATAAGGTAAAGCGATCGTTTTAATAGAGCTCTTTAGTTAATTCTGAACCGAATTTGACTGTTGTGGTATTAAAATATGTCCTTAATTCGTAGTTTTACAACGTTTTTCAATTTGTTTGTTCTTTCATTAAGAGCACAGGTTGTCCTCAACGTTTTTTTTCACATAAAATAGCATTGATATTACCTTATTTTGGTATTTCGAAAACAGTGTTTAATACAATACACAGTTCAACAACAAATATATATAAAGTGAGCTGAATATAAATACACAAATCGCTGAAACGGCAACGCAGTGATTTTAACTAGATCTTTTAATAATGTTAATGATGGAACGATTCTGCTTGGTTTAGAGCAACTTCTTCTTTAGTCACTTTATTATTATTGGTGTACTAACTGAGAAAGAGTCTAAAAAACTAATTATAAATTACAGTATAACTTTGAAGAATTTTTGACATATTTGTTTTGTATTAAAAGCAAGCCCATCAAGAGCCCAGTAATGCGAACAGATTTAACCTCCTCCTACTCAGCGGTATCGTTCATTATAAGTTGATCAGATTTGAAATTGACATAATTAAGGGCTGGAGATGTGGAATTTGAGATTATACTTTTTACAGAAAATTCAAGTTTTAATTAATTGCAAATTTTACTGCAAACTTCTTACTTGCCATAATCAATTATACAAATAATCTTATTTTACTATATTAGATACGGCATTTTTACGTAAATTTATATTCGACGAAATATTATGTTACATTATTTTACAAGGTGTAAAAATTCTATACCATTCATACACATTCAGTACAAATTACAGTAAATATTCTCTATTGGACTATTTTACAACTCTATGCTATTTTACTATATTACTAAATGTTTAAATCCCTTTTATAAAATCATTTCACTTCTTTATGCATTATTTCTAGAGTTTATATAATGATAAATATATAAACTTTCTCAACTTTCTCAAAGTTTTTTTTAACTTTCTCAAAGTTAAATAATGATATAACAAAAATAATAAAATAACGATTTATTCCTCAATTAACGACAGGTTTACAAAACAATACAATTTTCAGAATTACCTGGACCTATTTACTACTTACATAATTAACAGTAGTGAATGGCTAACGAACTTACAATATAAACAAAGTCAGAAACCCTTTGGAGCCCAGTAGCCAAAGTTTAATTTTCCTACAAAAAAGCATAAATATTAAGGCAAGATTTAATATCACTGGGCAGTTGATTGAAATATTATGGCCCTACTTTTCACAGAGAGATTAATTTTAAGGCAACCTAAAAGTTGGTTGTTCACTGCCCCCGTGTTCTATGTAGAACGTCTGTAGTACCAGTATTATACCGGATATTGGAATATTAATAAAATATACAAATGTATAACAAACTATTAAGATATATATAAGTTGTTCGTTACCTGTAGAGAAGTAGCGTATATCAAGTATGCGTTGCAGACGACAAGCTCCGTATTTTAAGTCTTGTTAGCCGGTCTGAGTCTTATAACTGCCTTCCGATCAACATGTCGAATCCCCGTAGAAATTGTAAGTAAAAACTTCGATATACTTTGAATTATATAATTGTTTTAAACTGTTTGAATATCAAAATGTCACTGTTTTATTCCTAGTCATGTTTATATAATTTGTTTTGTGGAAAGATAATTGTATAATTGTAAAATCACTTAATTAAATATTTGGTTGTGCTTGTTCTATTTTGTCCAGTTGAAAGCACATGCAAAGTTATAAAGTAAATTGATTTTTAAGATGAATTTGTTGTAAATATTAATAATTAATGCGTTTGGATATTTTGTTTTATTTCCAGACGGGGTTCACGGTTTCTATCAATCGGGTTCCTATCGGAAAATCGGAATGGCAGACGTGATAGCAATAAAGTAAGACTGACCCATATATATAGTTTTTAAGATGAGGTTGATTCAGTTGTAATATTATGAAAAAGGAAATGTTTGATTTGATTTTAAAGACAATCCCAGGAGGGATAAATAAATTTCACATTACAAGCTTCGTCCGTATTATCATTTCACTGCCTGTTGGTCAAAGGTTATAATCGTACTAGGTCAAATAGCTTTCTAAATTAATATTATGATACCCATAATTGGCTTGAATAAAAAAGGGTGTACATAATTTTTGCGCCACTCTGCTTGTTATTTTGAACCTATGTACTGATAACAACATAACCTCAAAGCCACAGGTACAACTAAATTACAAGAAGATTTTACCACTTACCTCAAGATAATAAAATTTATTGGACAATTAAACTGCAAGAATCATTATTAAAATGCTGAAATAGCATTAATTTAATTTACTTGTAATATTTATTTAAGTCCATGATTTATTGAAGAATTTCATTGATATAAAATATGTGATAAAAAGGACAAGTGTTTATATAAATCAATTTTCAAAATTTTCAGTGTATTAAAGGTGTATTTATCTACAAGAACTGCATGTTATATATTTTATTTGTGGTACAATAAGTGAACAATATGTCATCCAAATACAATCTGAATTATTTGAGCAAGGATGAATTACATTATGAACTAACTTTAAGGGCACAGGAAATAACAAATGATAGTGTTGATTTCATGAGGAAACTATTAAGGGATTGTTTGTATGTAAAACCTGAAATTAATAATTTAACAGGGAAGTATACTTTGCAGAATGAAATAGATTGTGTGAGTCAAAAATTTGAAATATTGGGAGCTTTAATTGAACAATGTTGTGAAAATCAAAGTAAACTGAAAATAGCTAAAATTAAGGGTAAATCAAATCACTTGCAAGATAGGGTAAACAACTTGTTAAAATGTAAAATAGATCCTCAAGAAAAACTAAAACTAGAAGAAATAAATAGTAAATTAACATCTACCTTAGAAAACTTTAAATCCATTGAAAACACTGTAAACTCTGATGAAATGGCTGCATTTGAAAAAGATTTTAACACATCACTCATCGAAGAAGAATAACTTTTAGGTAAAACTGAAGAACATCAAATAGTGAGCACTAATCCTATTACTTCTACGCCTACTCAACCGCCACCGGAACCTAACCTAACTGCTGCTACTAAAAGACCACAATTGCCTAACCCTGTCACAGTAATACATGAAAATATGCCATCAACCTCCACTGCTACACCATTAGTAACTGCCCATAATACACAACCTACAAGTATTTTTGGAAAGTTAACCAACCCATTAGAGGTATATTTACAAACATTCACTCCCTGTAATGGACTTGAGATAAGTCCCCTGTTACAATTTTTGAGGAATATTGTAGATATCCAAAATGAAACTGCGTTAACCGAAAATGAACTGTTTGAAATTGTGCCCATATATTCTACACCACCCTTGATAAATAAAATACTTGAGCACAAACGCACTTCAAAATCATTGGACTCTTTACATACTGATGTGTTACAGACTTTCATTCCCATAACTCAAAGAGAGAAACTTAAGCAAGAACTTATATTCAGACCTCAAAACCACAATGAACCTCTATCTATATATATATCAATGAAGTAAAAATTAATCATCAGATTTTGAAAAGTAATTTAACTGAAGAACAACTTGTGACATTTATTAAACATGGAATACACCCAGATATAAGAAACAAATTAATATTTGAGAAAAACCCACAAACATTTTCAGATTTGGACCAGTTATGTATCAACGTGAATAACATTGGTTATAATGATTTAATAAGAAATCAAGGTTGCCTAAACGTACCAAATGATAATTATCTGCCCCCAGCAACAAAGCCCAGTCATTATAAAGTTAGCGAAAATTATAGGCCTAGACCTGCAATAAATTTGAGACATTCGAATGTACCACAGCCTAAGCCAAAACTTTGTTATCATTGTAATCGACCTAGCCACATTTCCAAACAATGTTACAGAAAACCTAAAGTTTATCCTATTAAAGGTGAAGCAACTGTAAAAGGTCCAATGGATTTTGAGCATCAACATTCACCAGGATTTAAGAGTGAACTAAGAAAATTAGTAAAAACCTATAATAAAATAAATTCTACTAGCTTAACTAAACTTAAGGGAAAAACAGCAAACTACTTACCATGTGTGCTTGTAACCTTAGATAGTAACTTGAGTACGCCTTCTCTGTTAGACACTGGAGCCAGTAAAAATTTCATAAGTGAAGAGTTATATAACGAATTGTTAGCAAGAAAATTAATTATGGCAAAAAACAAATGGACAGGAAACATTATGGCTGCAAATGACAATCCGGTAGAAGTAATGCAGGAATGTAAATTGAGAATGAAAATAAATAAATATTCTTGGGTGGAAAAATTTCTTGTTATCAAACAGAATTATTTTCAGATGATTTTAGGTCATCCCTTTATGAGAAAAAATTGTGTAAGTTTGAATTTCAGCTCAGAAAAGTGTAAATTTAGATTTGATCCAACAAACGAGGTGGAAATGATTAAAAATGAAATATCAGAACAACTGAGGCTACACACGTTAAAAATCGGTACGGTGGAAATGACTAGGGAAATCGAACAAATAATAAAAGATTATCCTGAGGTATTCACTGATAAGATAGGAGAAGCTCTCAACCTGGAGGTGGAATTGAAGTTAACCGATGATAAGCCTGTAAATATATGCCCTTATTATTTAAGTCCTCCCGCTGTTCACGAAATGAAAGAAATCATAAATAATTGGTTGGCGGAAGATATTATAGAGGAATCTGTAAGTGAATTTAGTAGCCCTGCGTTTTTAACCAAACGTGATAGGCTGGTGGTGAACTATTCGGAACTAAATAAAAAATTAGTGAAAATGAATTACCCGTTAGGTGACTTGCAGAACATGTATCAGCATTTGAAAGGGGCAAAATACTTCACAATAATCGATTTAAACGAGGCTTTCTTGCAATGTCCTTTGGCAGAAAATTCCCGTGATATGACGTCATTTAGCACTATATTCGGGAAATATAGAATGAAACGAATACCCTTTGGTCTTCAATGCGGGAGCTCCGTATTAGCTAACTATCTGGCAAAAGTATTCCAAGATATTAAATTCGACTATGTAATTAATTTCTGTGACGATATTTTGATTTATAGTCCAAATAAGGAATCGCATATTGCCCATATACGAGAGGTAGTGCAACGACTGTCAGACTCTAAGCTCACAGTAAATCCTGAGAAAGCAAAATTTTTTTGCCAGGAGATAAGTTTCCTGGGGCATCTGATAAAATATAATTCCATAACTATCGACCCCGAGAGAACAGTTAGCATAAGAGACTTTCCTGTGCCAAAAAACGTTAAACAAGTGCGGCAGTTTACTGGTATGTGTTCTTTCTGGTCCAAGTATGTACCTAGATATGCGTACCGCTTCATAATCTCAAGAAGAAGGGAGCAAGATTTACGTGGGACGAAAAATGCCAAAAAGCCTTTGAGACGTTGAAAGAAAAAATTGCAAATCCCCCAGTACTACAGATGGCTGATTTTACCAAAAATTTTACTGTACAAAGTGATGCGAGCCAATTTGGAGCTGCGGGCGTATTGTTGCAGGAAAATGAGAACAATGACTTAATGCCTATAGCATACTATTCGAAAAAGTTTACTCCTAGCGAATTAAGGTATAGCGTATATGAGAAAGAGGCATATAGTATCATATTATGCATTGAAAAGTGGCATGAGTATCTCGAAAACCAACCTTTTAAGGTAGTAACTGACAACCAGGCTTTGTCTTATATTCTCGATAAGAAATCTCATCTCGGTCGTTTAGGAAAATGGATTGAACGACTGTTAAATCTCCCTTTCACCATAGAACATATCAAGGGATCCGACAATAAAGTTGCTGACGCCTTGTCGAGGATGTTCGAACGGCCCGAGGACGAAAACCAAACGCCAGATAAAAAGGAATCGCCAGGAGTCAAAAATGTACGTGTGCTTACTGAAGGCAACCTAAATAGCAAAACAAAGATTCTTAATGAAGTTGAAACGGAAAAATTTGAGAGGGATAAAGAGGAATATTTATTTATAAATTGGATGCATAGTTTACCCTTTGATTGTTCAGACCTAAAGTATCATCAAGAGAAGGACGAAGAATGTATAGCGATCAAAAAAAGTATTGTTGATAAGACGAACAATAAGAATTTTACTTTAAAAGATGGTATATTAATGTAGATGAGGAAAATATATCTGCCTCAAAATTTTATTAGTGTTGTGTATGCGTTTTATCACGACAATGTGATGGGGGCCACCTAGGCATTTACCGAACGCAGGCTAAAGTAAATGAGCATTTTTACAATCCTAAGTTGACGCTGTAAAACAAATGGTGAAGGCATGTAAAATATGTAAAATGTCAAAGTCTGATCAAGCTAAACACGAAGGAAAATTGATTTCTGTCCCCATCTACCAGACGATGAATACTGTATTTATTGATGTGCTAGGACCATTGCCTCGAAGTAAAAATATGAATCAGTACATACTCGTGTTAGTAGATGCTTTTAGTAGATTTGTGTGGTTATACCCTTTAAGAGACTGCAAAACCCGACTAATTATAGAAAGAATGAAGTTAATCTTTGATAATTTTTCCCTCCCTAGAGTAATCGTATCTGACAATGCCAGTTATTTCATATCGAAAGAGTTCAAAAGTTATTTATTTAACAATCATATTCAACACCGCCGGATAGTTGCGTATAGGGCAAATGGCAATAGAGCTGAACGTTAATCAAGTCAGTAAACACTTGTTTGAGATGTTATTATTCTAAAGACCAAACATTGTGGGACACGGAATTAGGCCTGATACAAATGTCACTAAACACGGCCCGAAATTCGTCAACAAACTCTACAGCTTTTCAAATTATGTTTTCTCACCCATGTAATAATCTTCTCACGAATTTATGGAATATTCAAGACCGTATCTCCCATAATCTAAGTCCTGAGGAAAAATCGGAAAACTTAAAAAAGGCTATTAATAATATAAAGAAGAGTATTGCTAAAAATAGGAAGAGGGATAAATATCAGTTTCCCAGGAGTAACCACCCGTTTAAATTAAATAGCCTGGTGTACATGAGAACGCATTATCTCAGCAGTAAAATAAATAGGTTCAGTAAAAATTGGCTCCCAGGTATATCGGACCATACAAGATATTATTTTTCATCAGTGAAGGGACTGTCCTAGTGCAAAACATGGAAAACCTAGAAGATGTCAGAAAAATACATATAGTGGACCTCAAAATAGCTTAAGACGCAAGAGGATAATCGCAAAGCTAAAAATTCAAGAAAGCAAGATAATATATTGAAAACCTGAAGAAATGAAAATATGTAGTAAAATGAAGCAAAAAAAATATCAAAATGAAGCAAGAATATGTACTCTGAATTTTGTTTACATTTTCAAGCATTCACAACGAACAATCTGCTGTATATATTTAATTTTAAGTCAAAATTTTAGGATTGCATTTGAAGGGTAATAATTTGAGTAAAATGTTTAACATAAATGAGGAATATTGAGGTATTTAATGGTTTGATAATGAGTTCAGATGTAAAGTAAAGATTTCAAGTAGTTAAAAAAAAATGTGATTGAATAATAAATAAATTTCTCTGTTAGTTGTTAGTAGGATAAAAGATGACTGTTGTATGTAAGTATGAAAAGTTGAGTGTAAGTATGGGATCCCGCGTATAAATGAGTATGAATTTAGCTGAGTGTTGTACGAATGTTAATGTTAGGTAGTTTTAAGCGCACATTATATTTTTGAGTTGACACATTGTAACACGACGCACACACACACATAAAACACTGTAAAACATCACACTATAACACCAAAACGAAAACTATTACGGCACACGATAAAACGACACACATCACAGAAACACAGAAAATTGTAGACTAACAGCGAACAGGAAATATATTGAAAAGAGAAAGTGATTTGAGGACTTGTACCGTTATGCATCAATATCTCTCATTTAGAATATGTTCGTTTCGATTAAAAATGGGAATTAAAATCTGAGAATAGCATGAAAAATATTAAAATGTAAATAAATGAATTAAGATGATGTCAATTTTGTGATAAGTTTATTAGAATGATTTGTTATTGTCAATAAAATCGGTAATTTGACCGGAAAATCAGAAATTTTCAGACGGAAGTAGTTGTAAGCGCTTTCTAGCGGAGAAGTAGGAACTAGGTAGAGTGAGTTCTTAATTTTGCCGTCAGAGCTCAGGAGTTGTACGATATGTCAACAATATTATCGGCGATCTGTCAAAAGATTTGTTTTTGTTTTGATTGTATTTAAGGGTAAATATTTTAAATGAAAATTATTGCGGAAATGTTTTAAGGAAATATAATTGTATAATGATGTTTAGATATTTTGATTTATATGATATCCATTTGTATATTTTAAATGCGTAGGGGGATATTTTATACCGGATATTGGAATATTAATAAAATATACAAATGTATAACAAACTATTAAGATATATATAAGTTGTTCGTTACCTGTAGAGAAGTAGCGTATATCAAGTAGGCGTTGCAGACGACAAGCTCCGTATTTTAAGTCTTGTTAGCCGGTCTGAGTCTTATAACTGCCTTCCGATCAACATGTCGAATCCCCGTAGAAATTGTAAGTAAAAACTTTGATATACTTTGAATTATATAATTGTTTTAAACTGTTTGAATATCAAAATGTCACTGTTTTATTCCTAGTCATGTTTATATAATTTGTTTTGTGGAAAGATAATTGTATAATTGTAAAATCACTTAATTAAATATTTGGTTGTGCTTGTTCTATTTTGTCCAGTTGAAAGCACGTGCAAAGTTATAAAGTAAATTGATTTTTAAGATGAATTTGTTGTAAATATTAATAATTAATGCGTTTGGATATTTTGTTTTATTTCCAGATGGGGTTCACGGTTTCTATCAATCGGGTTCCTATCGGAAAATCGGAATGGCAGACGTGATAGCAATAAAGTAAGACTGACCCATATATATAGTTTTTAAGATGAGGTTGATTCAGTTGTAATATTATGAAAAAGGAAATGTTTGATTTGATTTTAAAGACAATCCCAGGAGGGATAAATAAATTTCACATTACAAGCTTCGTCCGTATTATCATTTCACTGCCTGTTGGTCAAAGGTTATAATCGTACTAGGTCAAATAGCTTTCTAAATTAATATTATGATACCCATAATTGGCTTAAATAAAAAAAGGGTGTACAGTATTTCCGCTACTTGCATAAACTAACTTTAATACTTCATAAAATATGCATGTTGAATGGGGGAGATATTTAATATTGTGAATAATTTAAATGAGCTTTTTCTTTTCTTAAGGACAACAAACGCATATAAAGATTTTGAGTTGTCAATCAGGGTTTTGTAAGCTCCCCCCAGCAAGTTCACCCTTTAATACATATAACTAGGTAGTCACCGATCGCATGGAAAAAACATCCTCCACTTGTAAAGTGGTTTTATTTATCTTTAAAAATGTCTAAATATACATTAAATACTGGTTTCCTAGCATAAACGCTTGTAATTAGTTGTTTTCATGTTTTTTAGAAGAACAATTCTGGATTTTTATTACTAAGGTTCTATCTAAAATTAATATGGCATTTAATATGGTAAAGTACACCTTATTATAACAGTCAATATTACGAAATTTCCCATGAGGTTTATTTCCTAAACAAAGAAGTTTGATTCGTGAATTAGTTATAATATATAAAATATGCTAAAAATGGTTGGATGTGCGAACGAAGTATTTATTCCGGTTGGATTTTCTAAAATATTTTAATTATTAACCTTAGTCTGTGCATGAAGCTTCCACTTCATTTCCCTCAAAGTTCTGATGATAATATACACAATTTTAGGGATGAAGTACTCAAGAAAATCTTAATTAATGTTATCATAATGTTAATAATTTATTTGTAATAGTCGATTAAACTTACTCTAGCATTTATAAACATTCTGGGACTGCTTGTGTGATATGGATGTGCAAAAGGCTGACTGATGTTATTCCGGTTTACAAAACTACGTCAGAGCTACTAAAACAATGTTGGTTTTGAATCCATTGTTGGGCATGATGAGTTCAGAAGTTAGTCAACGAGATTCCGTCTTTTCGAGGTCTATAATCTGAGATTGTCTTAACAATCAAAACGGGACCAGACTCCAAAATCATAAACGTCCTCGAACTTGTTTTTCGTTTAATCAGTTATCCCAACTATTCGTATTATTTGTTTAACATGACAATTCAAAAATAAATTGTATAAACTTATCGTTAAATTGTTATTGAATAAACTATGTTTTATGTCTGTCAACCGGACCCTTTTAGCGAATTTCCCCTATAGGGAAGAAGCTATTACCGTAGGTCTCATGGTAAGACTTAAGCCCCAGACCATGATAACTTTTTGTTTTGAGGTCCCCAGATGCCAAAATCACTATTCGTTCAAATTTATATATATATGTATATATATCTATATATATGTATAACTATATATATATCTATGTTTATATCTATATATATATATGTTTATATCTACATTTATATATTTATCTATATATGTGTCCGTGAATGCGATAACATGAGTAAAAAACGTCCGATTTTGACAAACTTTGGCTCAAATGTGTAAAATGACATTCATGACTTTAAGTTCGAAAACCAGAAAAATCGGACCATGGGAAGGGGGGTTTATGGGGTTTTTAAATTTTCCAAAAATCAGTTTTTTGCATTTTTCGCCCTAACATTTTTTTAAAAGTTAATTTTGGTTTTGACCATGTTATAGAGCTTAAAAAAACAAATAATATGGTATTTTGAATTATTAACCTAGGTTAAGTGATTGCGGAGAAAATCCAAAAAACCTACTCATAAAATCCCCCATGTTAATCTTATGGGAAAACAGTTTTTGGCTTTTCCTCAGTTTATTTTATGTAAATTTCACATTTGCTTTTACTAATCTGTTCAGTTCCACAAAACAATCATTTTGGCATTTAAATTTTGATTCTACGCCCAACCGTTGCAGAGATATTCAAAGTGCTAAACACAGTACGTTGTCCAATGTTATCCTTACGGAGAATAAATAAAATTTGATATCTCGATTATTTATGAATGTATGTTCATGAAACTTGGTATGTGGCTTCACGTAGTACTGGTATATTGATATTTGCACAAAAATTTAGTTTTTGTTGATTATTCCCCTAGCAGCAAACCTGCGTACTCAGCCTCCATGTTATTCTTATGGAGAATAAGTCATGTATTGACTCCCTTAATTATGAATATAAATTAATAAAACTTGGTATGTAGCTTCACTTGGTTGAGTTATATTGATAATTGCATAAAAACCCATTTTTTGTTCCTTGTTGCAGCAAACCTGCTTACTCAGCCACCATGTTATTCTTATGGAGAATCACTAAAATGTTATATAGCGCTTAGTTATGATTGAATGTTGATGAAACTTGGTATGTGGCTTCGCCTAGTTAAATTCTATTTATATTTGCATAAAAACCAATTGTTTGTGTTCCTTATTTCAGCAAACCTACGTACTCATTACCAATGTTATTCTTACGGAGAATAATTAAAATCGCTTATATGTGAATATATTTTTATGTAACTTGGTATGCGGATTTATGTGGTATTAAGACATATATTATGCATTGGAAATTCGCTGAGTATGCAGGTTTGCTGCGACGGGGGTATTTCAGTTTCTTGTAAGCTGCATGTATTTTCACTTCTCCCATAAGCTGCTATCACAGAGAATTACTCATGGTGTCAAGGCAATTTTTGAATATTTTTAAATCATGATAACAATACTAAGGATTAATTACTTTTTTAATATGTTTTATTTTAATAGCTATTATTTTTTTAATGTTTGTGCTGCCTTTCCTGCAAAAATAATGAATAAATTGTGCGAATGTTTCAATGTTGTGGTTTGTGTCCCTGACTGTGGATTGACCTTGGGGCAAGATTAGTGAAGTTAGCTCTGATATCTCGTTCGTGAAGCTAACAAACCTTGACCACGAGATACCCTGGTGTCACTCCGGGTGACTTCCACCACATGGGTTCTTTACGAGCTGGATGTACCATACAAAGGCAGACACCACTTCTAAGCTGAAGCAAGATCCGAGAATTCCACCGGTAACGGATTGATGCAGACTTTGTGTCGAGTGTGGCCTCTGGTGGGGAAGTGTGGTTTAAACCTTCTTCACAACACAGATAGAGAGAGTAAAACAGTACGATCCCCTTTGGCAAACAATATTCTCAATTTGCAAGAAGCTGTGTTTTTAATTCGAATATGTTCAGTTTAAACTGCACATACATTTAGTGAAGTATAGTATTTAGTTTATTATATGCAATAGTGAAATTCCAATATATTAAGAAATCAGTTAAAAACTAGCGCAGTTTTATTTTAAACTATTATTTTTAGAAGTCACATCAGCAACATACACGATGACCACTTATATAAGTAATTATTTGTTATCCAAGCAGTTTTTGATCACTTTTTCGTTAATTATAAAATAAGGGAGTGTTATATGAGAGTGAAAATAAAAGAAATAGCAGAGCATACAATTGTCCATTTATAAGTAAGATTTTTTTTCATCGACGCACAATTCAAAATGCGTTATCGAATAATCTATAGTTACAAGAGATTCCGGAATGCGTTCCTTGAGTGACAATGGCATATTATTAATCAAAAGAAACGTCAGTCTGTGGTGATGTCATGAGCCAGCTGTCAAGTTGATCTGATATCAGATGGATATTTAATGAGGACTGTCAATTATATATGCTGATGTCGGCCGAAATAACGCTTCAAGGCTAATGTGACGTCACACAATTATTTCACTCTTGTGCAACCGAAATGAAGCTTTTTGCAATCTTTGCAGTGGTTGGTTTCTTCTGTGCATGAATCTTGTCATGCTTAGAACCGATGATTCCAATTTGACTTCTAAGTCTTTGCCAATTACTGTATTATCAATACAGCTACAACCTTTGATATAATTGACATTGAACTATACAATTAATACGAGATATAAAGTAAACATTAAGAAAAATCCACAAGGCAAATTAATGCTTATAGGGATTGTTGACCATTTTCAAGCATGTATATCAGGAAAAATTTATAAAAGTTGAGATGAAGCTATTAAATCTGTTTTCACCAAACTGCTCTTAGAATCTTATGTGTGTGTGTTTTTTAGCGAAATTCACATACTACGTTTTATTAATTTATGTTTATAATTAAGGGAGATAACATTTTAATTTTCCTCAATAAGAATAACATGGGGGCTGAGTACGCAGGTTTGCTGCTACGGGAACTATCGAAAAAATCAGTTTTTTTACAAATATCAATAGACCACAACGAGATAGAGCAATATACCAAGTTTCGACAAGATACGTTCGTAAATAAACAAGATATACAATTTTTCTTACTCTCCATGGGTATAACTTTGGATAACGTTGAGCACTTTCACTATCTCTGTAACCCATTGACGTGGAGCAATGATCAAAAAACCAAATTATTTGTGTTTTTTAAGCTAAATTCATTGGAGAAAACTAAAATTTGATTTACTAAAATATTATAACTATAAACTATATTAAAACTATTAAAAAAAACAGTTTTGTGGTACAAAACCTCCCCAAAATACCCCTTAGGATGGAGCGATCTGGCTGGTTTTGAACTTACAGTCATAAATGTTGCTTTACATGTTTGTACCAAATTTCATAAAAATCGGACTAAAAAACTAATTATAAATTACAATATAACTTTAAAGAATTTTTGACATATTTGTTTTGTATTAAAAGCAAACCCATCAAGAGCCCAGTAATGCGAACAGATTTCACCTCCTCCTACACAGCCGTATCGTTCGTTATAAGTTGATCAGATTTGAAATTGACATAATTAAAGGGCTGGGAGATTCGGAATTTGAGATTATATTTATTACAGAAAATTAAATTTTAATTAATTGCAAACTTTAATCATTCTTACTTGCCATAATCATTTATACAAATAATCTTATTTTACTATATTAGATATGGCATTTTTACCTAAATGTATATTTGACAAAATATTATGTTACATAATTTTACAAGGTGTAAAAATGCTCTACCATTCATACACATTCATACACATTACAGTAAATATTCTCTGTTAGACTATTTTACAATTGTATTATATTTTACTATATTACTAACGTTTAAATCGCTATTATAAAATCATTTCACTTCTATATGCATTATTTCTAGAGTTTATATAATCTTAAAGTTAAATAATGATACAACAAAAATAATAAAGTAACGATTTATTCCGCAATTAAGGACAGTTTTATTCAGCGTGGTCATACCTAGGTCCAGGACCATGATAACTTTTCGTTTTGAGGTCCCCAGATTCCAAAAACACCATCCGTTCAAAACTTTCTATATATATATATATATATATATATATATATATATATATACATATGTATATATATATATATATTATATATTTTTGTGTGTGTGTGTGTGTGTGTGTGTGTCCGTGGGCGCGATAACTCTCGTAAAAATGGCCCGATTTTCATGAAATTTGATACAAACATGTAAAGCAACGTTTATGACTAAGTTCAAAAACCACGCTCCATCCTAAGGGGTATTTTGGGGTGTTTTGTATCCCAAATTTTTTTTAGTTTTTCGTGCAGAGCCTACAAGATCCCATCAAGTGAATCAAGTAGAAGAAAGAACAATCAAATCTATAGCTCGAGCCAATGGATAGCAATCTATACTCATTGATGAAATGGAGGCCAAGATATTGAAGAAGATGAAGAACCAAGAACGGAAACATGACAACTCTGAGCAACGAACTGGAGAATGAGAGTACGAGATATGTAGAATTTAACTTCACTGGCGATAAAACACAGAAAATTACAAATCGATTTAAAAAGTATGAAGATTTACACCATGAGTAAAATTCTGCTTCCGAACATAGAAGATTGTGATAAGTTTGATAAGCCCGGTGTATATAAAATCAGTTGTAATGATTGTGATAATTTTTACGTTGGTCAAACTGTTAATTTTGTAAAAAGATGCAAGAATCATGTTTCAGCATGGAAGAACCGAAAACCGGAAAGATCGAATATCGCAAAATACCTCCTGAAAAATGGCCACTCATTGGGAACAATTGAAGACAATTTGAATACCCTCCATGTTTGTAAGGAAGGAAATATGATGAATGCATGGGAAGAATCGTTTATTTTTAAGGAAAAATGTAAGGATAGGGATAAATTGATCAATGAACAGGTCAACTTTGACTCTGGTGGTACCTATCGCAACTTATTTCCGGAACTTCCGGTAGCCAGTAGTATGTAAGCTGTTCGCCATCTTGTTTCTGTAATTCTCTGATTGAGCCTCATGATGACCGGTGTAACTGGTTGAAATCGATCGCCTTGTACCATATTTTGTGTATACTTGACTGTCTTGTTTGTAAGTACAGTATAAGTGTAAATATACTTTGTAGTGTTGTAAGACTATTTTATCCATCCTGTCTTCCTCCTTTTAATGACTCATTTCAGAAGTTTGTTCTCTCTTAAATTCGTTGTTTTCTCATTAAGTAACAGTCTACCTACAGAAGATGATTTTTTTAAACGTCGTCAATTCACGCTTCATTAACAGTATAAAAAGTGGTTAAATTTTAGACAATTGTAATAATTGTATTTTGGTACACACACACACACAGACACACACACAAACACACACACACACACACACACACACACACACACACACACACATACACACACACACACAATTTTATTTTAGTATGATTGATATGCTGTGTAGAAGCAGTCAGGATTCATCTCAGCTGTCAGTCTAGGCTGCGCAGTGGAGTGTGGGCAAAGCGGCTGCCTCAAGAGTGTAGTGTACTGCCATCAACGGACTTCCTCTCTCGTGCATCTCAGCTGTCAGTCTAGGCTGCGCAGTGGAGTGTGGGCAAAGCGGCTGCCTCAAGAGTGTAGTGTACTGCCATCAAGGGACTTCCTCTCTCGTGCATCTCAGCTGTGAGTCTAGGCTGCGCAGTGGAGTGTGGGCAAAGCAGCTGCCTCAAGAGTGTAGTGTACTGCCATCAAGGGACTTCCTCTCTCGTGCATCTCAGCTGTCAGTCTAGGCTGCACAGTGGAGTGTGGGCAAAGCGGCTGCCTCAAGAGTGTAGTGTACTGCCATCAAGGGACTTCCTCTCTCGTGCATCTCAGCTGTGAGTCTAGGCTGCGCAGTGGAGTGTGGGCAAAGGGGCTGCCTCAAGAGTGTAGTGTACTGCCATCAAGGGACTTCCTCTCTCGTGCATCTCAGCTGTGAGTCTAGGCTGCGCAGTGGAGTGTGGGCAAAGGGGCTGCCTCAAGAGTGTAGTGTACTGCCATCAAGGGACTTCCTCTCTCGTGCATCTCAGCTGTGAGTCTAGGCTGCGCAGTGGAGTGTGAGCAAAGGGGCTGCCTCAAGAGTGTAGTGTACTGCCATCAAGGGACTTCCTCTCTCGTGCATCTCAGCTGTGAGTCTAGGCTGCGCAGTGGAGTGTGGGCAAAGCGGCTGCCTCAAGAGTGTAGTGTACTGCCATCAAAGGACTTCCTCTCTCGTGCATCTCAGCTGTGAGTCTAGGCTGCGCAGTGGAGTGTGGGCAAAGGGGCTGCCTCAAGAGTGTAGTGTACTGCCATCAAGGGACTTCCTCTCTCGTGCATCTCAGCTGTGAGTCTAGGCTGCGCAGTGGAGTGTGGGCAAAGCGGCTGCCTCAAGAGTGTAGTGTACTGCCATCAAGGGACTTCCTCTCTCGTGCATCTCAGCTGTGAGTCTAGGCTGCGCAGTGGAGTGTGGGCAAAGGGGCTGCCTCAAGAGTGTAGTGTACTGCCATCAAGGGACTTCCTCTCTCGTGCATCTCAGCTGTGAGTCTAGGCTGCGCAGTGGAGTGTGGGCAAAGCGGCTGCCTCAAGAGTGTAGTGTACTGCCATCAAGGGACTTCCTCTCTTGTGCATCTCAGCTGTGAGTCTAGGCTGCGCAGTGGAGTGTGGGCAAAGGGGCTGCCTCAAGAGTGTAGTGTACTGCCATCAAGGGACTTCCTCTCTCGTGCATCTCAGCTGTGAGTCTAGGCTGCGCAGTGGAGTGTGAGCAAAGGGGCTGCCTCAAGAGTGTAGTGTACTGCCATCAAGGGACTTCCTCTCTCGTGCATCTCAGCTGTCAGTCTAGGCTGCGCAGGGGAGTGTGGGCAAAGGGGCTGCCTCAAGAGTGTAGTGTACTGCCATCAAGGGACTTCCTCTCTCGTGCATCTCAGCTGTGAGTCTAGGCTGCGCAGTGGAGTGTGGGCAAATGGGCTGCCTCAACAGTAGAGTGTACTGCCATCAAGGGACTTCCTCTCTCGTGCATCTCAGCTATGAGTCTAGGCTGCGCAGTGGAGTGTGGGCAAAGCGGCTGCCTCAAGAGTGTAGTGTACTGCCATCAAGGGACTTTCTCTCTCGTGCATCTCAGCTGTCAGTCTAGGCTGCGCAGTGGAGTGTGGGCAAAGGGGCTGCCTCAAGAGTGTAGTGTACTGCCATCAAGGGACTTCCTCTCTCGTGCATCTCAGCTGTGAGTCTAGGCTGCGCAGTGGAGTGTGGGCAAATGGGCTGCCTCAACAGTAGAGTGTACTGCCATCAAGGGACTTCCTCTCTCGTGCATCTCAGCTATGAGTCTAGGCTGCGCAGTGGAGTGTGGGCAAAGCGGCTGCCTCAAGAGTGTAGTGTACTGCCATCAAGGGACTTTCTCTCTCGTGCATCTCAGCTGTCAGTCTAGGCTGCGCAGTGGAGTGTGGGCAAAGGGGCTGCCTCAAGAGTGTAGTGTACTGCCATCAAGGGACTTCCTCTCTCGTGCATCTCACCTGTCAGTCTAGGTTGCGCAGTGGAGTGTGGGCAAAGCGGCTGCCTCAAGAGTGTAGTGTACTGCCATCAAGGGACTTCCTCTCTCGTGCATCTCAGCTGTGAGTCTAGGCTGCGCAGTGGAGTGTGGGCAAAGCGGCTGCCTCAAGAGTGTAGTGTACTGCCATCAAGGGACTTCCTCTCTCGTGCATCTCAGCTGTGAGTCTAGGCTGCGCAGTGGAGTGTGGGCAAAGGGGCTGCCTCAAGAGTGTAGTGTACCGCCATCAAGGGACTTCCTCTCTTGTGCATCTCAGCTGTCAGTCTAGGCTGCGCAGTGGAGTGTGGGCAAAGGGGCTGCCTCAAGAGTGTAGTGTACTGCCATCAAGGGACTTCCTCTCTCGTGCATCTCAGCTGTGAGTCTATGCTGCGCAGTGGAGTGTGGGCAAAGGGGCTGCCTCAAGAGTGTAGTGTACTGCCATCAAGGGACTTCCTCTCTCGTGCATCTCAGCTGTGAGTCTAGGCTGCGCAGTGGAGTGTGGGCAAAGCGGCTGCCTCAAGAGTGTAGTGTACTGCCATCAAGGGACTTCCTCTCTCGTGCATCTCAGCTGTGAGTCTAGGCTGCGCAGTGGAGTGTGGGCAAAGCAGCTGCCTCAAGAGTGTAGTGTACTGCCATCAAGGGACTTCCTCTCTCGTGCATCTCAGCTGTGAGTCTAGGCTGCGCAGTGGAGTGTGGGCAAAGGGGCTGCCTCAAGAGTGTAGTGTACTGACATCAAGGGACTTCCTCTCTCGTGCATCTCAGCTGTGAGTCTAGGCTGCGCAGTGGAGTGTGGGCATAGGGGCTGCCTCAAGAGTGTAGTGTACTGCCATCAAGGGACTTCCTCTCTCGTGCATCTCAGCTGTGAGTCTAGGCTGCGCAGTGGAGTGTGGGCAAAGGGGCTGCCTCAAGAGTGTAGTGTACTGCCATCAAGGGACTTCCTCTCTCGTGCATCTCAGCTGTGAGTCTAGGCTGCGCAGTGGAGTGTGGGCAAAGGGGCTGCCTCAAGAGTGTAGTGTACTGCCATCAAGGGACTTCCTCTCTCGTGCATCTCAGCTGTCAGTCTAGGCTGCGCAGTGGAGTGTGGGCAAAGGGGCTGCCTCAAGAGTGTAGTGTACTGCCATCAAGGGACTTCCTCTCTCGTGCATCTCAGCTGTGAGTCTAGGCTGCGCAGTGGAGTGTGGGCAAAGCGGCTGCCTCAAGAGTGTAGTGTACTGCCATCAAGGGACTTCCTCTCTCGTGCATCTCAGCTGTCAGTCTAGGCTGCGCAGTGGAGTGTGGGAAAAGGGGCTGCCTCAAGAGTGTAGTGTACTGCCATCAAGGGACTTCCTCTCTCGTGCATCTCAGCTGTGAGTCTAGGCTGCGCAGTGGAGTGTGGGCAAAGCGGCTGCCTCAAGAGTGTAGTGTACTGCCATCAAGGGACTTCCTCTCTCGTGCATCTCAGCTGTGAGTCTAGGCTGTGCAGTGGAGTGTGGGCAAAGGGGCTGCCTCAAGAGTGTAGTGTACACTGTCATCAAGGGACTTCCTCTCTCGTGCATCTCAAAGCTCATATTAATTTGTTTGTACAGTTTTTGGGTGGCTTACATTTTTATGAAAGGGTTGTTGCCGGGGGGGGGGATAATTAATTATAATGTTACCCATTTGTGGGATATAAATGGGGGGGAACTAGATGGTTAATTGGTGCACTAGATTATTGGGCGTGCTGACTCTGCTACTAACTAGAAATAATGAACTGTAATACCTAAATGGAAGTACGACTGTCTTCCAAACCTGTGTTGAAATACCGGTACCAAACTATATAATTGAACTGGAAAACGTGCTTGGGGGACCAGAGGCTCGGATATCTTTTACCCGAGACCAGAAAGCCTACATAGCCAGCTTTGATTTAATCTAAATAACTGTAATGAACTAACTAACGATCCTTCCAAGAACTGATATATACTAAATCGGCATCTGACGTTATTGGAATACTGATCTAGGCATGGTAACTAATCTTTAAGGAAATGAATGTATAGTATTACTGCAAGCTAATCAAACTATGAACAATCTTCTGGGGAGTCTGATTATTTATGTCTCAACGTGGTGAAAATCTAACCTGTTGCAAAGTGTTCGGGCCAGGCCCGAACACTACTATTTGTCCCTACATTCCTGTATCGGGGCGAACCTTATGGGTTTCCCCTTAATAAGCTGTTTAGCCAGCCATACTGTCTCTAAAATACCCTATACTTAAAATCAAAACTTATTGGTTGTGCAAATGTGTTGGAGACTTGAAGTTGAACACGTCCGTTGGGGCGAACGGCGAAACGAGGAAGGGGGAGAGGACGCCGAGCTAGCTTTCGTTGACAAGACGGAAAAAAGGTTGTTCGCTCTGTCAACGGCGCGACAGGCGAAGTGCTCCTGGCAGTGGCTCCGCGACGCAGTTTGCGCGTACTATATAAAATAGCGTGACGCTATGCGTCACAACCACCCCCCTTACGGCAAAATAAAAAGAAAAACCATCAGTTTTGCTGAAGGGTGTGAGGTTGTTGAGTGTTTTGAGTGTTTTTTTTTGTTCGATTTGCCTCCCTCTATCGTGCTCTGGGTCCCGAGATGTCATGGTCCTGGTTTTAACTCAAGGGAAGCCGAGAACAGATGAGGAAAGGCGAAAACCCCTGACCAGTCCGGCTACGACTTGGAACCTCTTTCGCAACGTTTGTTTGGGGAAAAAGATGATTGTTTTGGTTGACCAACCACGGCAGGGATCGGGATCCACCCCCCTCGCGAATAGAGGAAGGTATGTTGGGTGCGACAGCTAAATTAACCTAACCTAGCAAGCTTCTGACTACTGTGATCTTGGCACAGCTGAAACAGAAAGTCGGAAAGCGACAGTAAAAGGGACGGACAACTGCACGCACAAAAACATGTTTTTTTGTTTTTTTTGTTTTTTTTTGCTATAAGTTCAAAATGGCACAGAGGTGGAGAAGATTACGTGGTCTTCGGTGATTTTTTTTTTATTATTGGGGGGGTCCGAGAGGAGGTCTTGTTCAGGCATCGACTTGGCTGGTTCCCCGCTGACAGGTGATGAATAAAACTGGAACCGCCGAGGAGTGCAGGCAGCAGGGTGAGATGTGCTCCCAGCAGGTCCTGATCACCGCGTTGCTGTTGGTGTGGACAATGCTGAGGCTCTGCTGGATCTGCCTTTGAAGATGTTGCCATCCCCTCGGAACTTGGTGTCGGAATATGACTTCTGTCACTTGGAGCTGATGATGTGAACTTGCGGTTGAGAAAATGTCTATTTTACTGTCCAAGTAACTGACACTGTCCAAATAAAGCACTGGTAACTGATATTGTTTGAAATCACTTTATTATTCTGTCTTTAAATAAGATCATTTGGTTGTCGGTTGTACTGTTTAATGTAAATTTTTTGATTGTGCAGATGTCATGGTGTTATTTTAATAGTTGGGGGTATTAACTGTATTGATCGGTGATGATTACTAAACAATTTTTTTTTTAATGGAACTGTCGTGGTGAAGGTGATGAAAGGTTGGTCGCAAGGTGGCGGTCCGATAACTGACGGGTTGGTCTTTTCCTAACTGGGGTACCGTGGGATTGTCCCATGTTTGGCGCCGGGTTATCAAGGCCAGACTGGTGAGGTCCGCGGAAACTGTTTCTGAAGTGAGTGAGAGATGTGGAGTTTGGAAGGATCTGCAAAACTGTTGAAAACCCTTTTTTTCTTTTTTTTTTGCTTCGCATGCAGAAGAATTGCGCTTGCAATTACGCTGTGATGAGCGGTAATTTCAGGTGAGGATAGGTGCTTGTGGACTGTTTGGGGGGAACAAATCTTCCTAGTGCTCGGTTCTTGCTTAATTGAGAAAAGTCCTGTTCCTACTCGTTCTTACAATCGACGTTTGTCTTGGCATATCTATTATAACATGAAAATCTTTAACTTAACTACCTTCTGATCTTCCCTAAACTGTTCCTAAACCTAACTACTACTACTTTAGTGACTAATTAAGCTAAGAAGTGTGAAAAGAGCAAAGGGAAAAATTAAAGTGCAGAAAAAGAGTTTTTCTTCCAAACACTCGACTAGTACAAGGGTCGCCACAGAAGGTGCCACCACTGAGCCCCCTCCTGCGATGGTGAAAAAATGAATAAAACAAAAAAAAAGGTAACCATCCGCAGAAAGGTTAATCTCAATCAGAAAAAAATTCTTTACAAGACCCAGTGAGGGTGTCGGAGACGAAAAGGGGAGGGGAAAGATTTGGCCGACAACGCACGGGGGAGGACGTGTAGGGCAGCCTATCCTAGGGAAGGATACCCTGAGACTCACAGTCCCCCGGGCGTTGGCGGGGACAGCGACAGAGAGAGAAGACTTAACCTAATATCACTTTTGCAGAGCGTTTCTGGTCTGGGTAAAAGGTCTTTAATATTTTGGCTGAAAAAATCATTTTAACTGCGAAACATGTGGGTTCCTAAGCATTGAGGGTACAAACTCAGGAAGTGCCTGCTGGCAACTCTTCGGGCGAATACACCCTTGAGGGCATTTTGTCTGAAAACCCGGAAAACTACAAAGTGAGAAAAAATATTGTAACACAAAACACCTACTGCCTATGGGTATCCCTTATCAAGAGTCGTTGCTCAAAAATCAAAATTGCGCAAAAAAGGGAAACCCAGGCAACGTGCCCAACACAAGAAAAGAGGTATTTTTTTTTTTTTAATCCGGAACCCCAAAAAAAATCCCATTAGTTTCCAGAAAGGAAAAACAAATCCCTAAATGACTGGAGGTTGAGCAATTGGAAAACACTTGGCCACAACAGGCTTTCCCTGGAGCATAAAATTGCTGTTCGTTGAAAACCATTTACAAAAAAAATCTACGTCGGCATTGGTGATAAAGAGTTTTCTATTGCAGGAATCAACTCTATAAATGCGTCGTTGTAGAAATGTATTCCATCACGACGCATTGATTTCCCATAATAGGCATGAAAAAATCGCGTGCGATTTAATTCAGGGGGGAGGTCTATCACTTTGACAAAAGGTGAACTAACGTGAGCAAAAACCTATTTGTTTGATGTAAAATGGTAACTGCTGGGGTGTAGTTTCCTATCCGTGGATAACGCGGCAATGTTGTAAAAACAATGACCATCCTAGGATATTTCCGTCGTATCAGTCTCAAAAAGGACAAAAAGAATTCTTGAAAACTGTAATATCTACGTTTGCCAAAAAATCGTTTGTACCTAAGAAACATAACAAGGGCATATGCGGCTGTATGGCTGAAACATTTAACTTAACAAAAGTCTTAAGGTCAGATACTCTTGCTCCAGAGATGCTCCGAATTAAAATTGGCCGTAAACTCCCAGTTAGGCCGGGATTTGCTCGAGAAAAATTGCAAAAACGGGCGGCATATGAGTCGCCAAGGACCTGAACACTAATCAAATTACTTGCTTGGGCCATAAATAAATTGACAGTGAAGGGAAAACCCAAGCTACGCCGACCGACACTGGAAGGTGTCTATTTGTGAAATGAAAGGAAAAGGTCGGCCCCTAATGTCCCGTATCTAACTACAAATGAAAACAAATGGGCATGAGCTATCCTAAATTTTCCCCAAATGTAAAATTCGGTTCCCTGAACAAGTAACTGCACACAAGCAAAAATAAAATTGATCAAAGACCCGGTTTAACTTCAGTTAAACTACTTGAAAAGGATTTTACTAGCAAAAAGGTGGGTGCAGCGCTAATCCATCGGCCGCCCAACCAGACGTTAGCTGTAGGTAAGCTAAGTTCAGCACAAGAATTGGTGGCGAGTGACGTATTTGTAGTGACTCTACGTGGTTGTGACGTAGCGCGACCGGCCGGAGAATCGACCAACTTATAAACACTAGCCCCGACCGAATTACTAGAGGCACATTGTTGCTCAAAATGCATAGTCATAAACACATTTGGCACGAGGAAAAAGAAAAAATATATTCTACAGTATGTTACATTAATGCCTTGAAGTAAAATGCTAGCTGTATCCAAGCCAGAATTCTGACTTAGCCTAAAAGTGAACTGAGTTAAAAACCAACTGAAATGCAAAATATAAACTAAATTGACTATGGTTACCTATGTTAGACATGTCCTGAGAACCCATTCTACAATTATATACCATAAAAATCTAGCCCAAAGGGTTTTACTGATCCAAAATTAGCAAAAAACTGCCTACTGCAAAAATCACTAGGCCCTAAAAAATTTACTATTGTCAGATTTTGGCCCTGTATTTCTGGCCCACTGAATGCTTACACTAAAAGAATATTATTGTTACTAGGGATGACCAATAGTGTGAGAAAATATATTCACATAATTTTAAAGACAAAATCACATAATACAAAGAATAAATTAAACATTGGACAAACACACAGCACAGATTGTAGCCGCAGACTAACAGTTGTAAGAGATGAGGCTGTAGCATGATAAATATATTTTATTGAATAAATAAATAACATAAAAAACAGTCACTGAATTTAACACATAGCAAGGTGTTGGCTTTAACTATTGAAACTGGTCTTTATTTGTATAACAAAACAGAACCCCTTGGCTTTAGCAAAATGCCATTCTAACTGTAATCAAAATTGGGTTATGGCCATTACACCACCATACCTGAGACCTGTACCCAATACATTTTTTATAGACCAGATGTGCCTCTTGCTAGGCTTACAAATTAAAATCATAAACACTGAATCACATCACTGAAACACTTGTACTGCTGCCAAGGCCTGATGGGTTGCGGATTCTCACTGAAATACAAAGCAGATCAAACAAATACAAAATCCTACCTAAGACACACTATTTTCCCTTGGTCACCCTAGTTTGATTAATTTAGAAAAGGTTAAAACACAAAAACTGTGGGCTAGGCCCTACCTTCCTGGTGTCAGTCTAGCAACCCAAAAATTCTGATATGGGACTTAACCTCCCCAGAAGATTCATTGACTAAATCCTAAGTTTTCTAACCTACCGAAAACAAAGCTGCCCAAAGCTCTCTGGTCCTAGGCTTAAGTCTGCTACCATATGTAGCGGGGGGGGGGGAATAAGTTAATTATAGTACCCATATGTGGGATATAAATGGGGGGGAACTAGATGGTTAATTGGTGCACTAGATTATTGGGCGTTCTGACTCTGCTACTAACTAGAAATAATGAACTGTAATACCTAAATGGAAGTACGACTGTCTTCCAAACCTGTGTTGAAATACCGGTACCAAACTATATAATTGAACTGGAAAACGTGCTTGGGGGACCAGAGGCTCGGATATCTTTTACCCGAGACCAGAAAGTCTACTTAGCCAGCTTTGATTTAATCTAAATAACTGTAATGAACTAACTAACGATCCTTCCAAGAACTGATATATACTAAATCGGCATCTGAGGTTATTGCAATACTGATCTAGGCATGGTAATTAATCTTTAAGGTAAATGAATGTATAGTATTACTGCAAGCTAATCAAACTATGAATAATCTTCTGGGGAGTCTGATTAATTATGTCTCAACGTGGTGAAAATCTAACCTGTTGCAAAGTGTTCGGGCCAGGCCCGAACACTACTATTTGTCCCTAAATTCCTGTATCGGGGCGAACCTTATGGGTTTCCCCTTAATAAGCTGTTTAGCCAGCCATACTGTCTCTAAAATACCCTATACTTAAAATCAAAACTTATCGGTTGTGCAAATTTGTTGGAGACTTGAAGTTGAACACGTCCGTTGGGGCGAACGGCGAAACCAGGAAGGGGAAGAGGACGCCGAGCTAGCTTTCGTTGACAAGACGGAAAAAAGGGATAGCCTTCAGTTCACAACAGATTGGCAGGTCATTCGGTAACTATCGACTATCGTATTATGAACTATCGATGTGACGGTCGTAGTCGACAAGTCGATTAGCGCCGTCTACATGGATATGTACACCTTTGGGGTTTGGTACACACACAAACACAGTTTAGTCTTAGTCTATAAGACGGGAAAGAAAGAGGACACACTGGCACTGCTCTGCTGTATTAATAATTGTAGGTTATCTCTTGTCTGTGATAAAACGCATCAAGTGATACCAATTAATTAATGTGTTAACAAAAACATTCCTCACCGGCCAACTCTATACCTGCCAGTTTAGGGATAGGCCATTAGATCTTTCTTCAGTATAATTGTCCATATGTAATTCGGAATTACCGTTAGTAACTTAAATAAATAACTTCCAAATCATGGACTAAAAAATTCCATCCTTGTTAGATTTTACAAGTTAACTCCAGCTAGGTTTATTTAAACAATTTTTTTAAATAAGGTAACCTTTGTTCGTAGCACCTCAAAGTGGACGTTTTTGCTCAGAAATATCAATGTGTCTAATTAATTTCAGCACCTTTTCGAAATTTCTAATTTTATCGTAGGTAATTTATAAACAATATAGCCTACCCCATTGTACTATCGGATATATTTGTATTAGACCTGTCTAAAAGTCCAATAACAACATCTTATGTTTTTAAAATCCTACTGTATACTGGTAATAGCAAGCATGCAACCTATTACTACGCCAATACTTGTGCATAATGCTCAATAGAAACGATAGTTAAACTTATTTGTTTTGCAGTCATTGAGCAAATATTCCTTTATGAAATTAGCCTCGGTTGATTGTCTGTTCTTGCACAGCAAATTAAATGCATTTGCAATGTAAGTAGACCATATTGTGTTTGCCCTTTTGTATAGGCCTACAAGAATGTTATGCCTACTTATTTACCAATAGGTAAATTAGTAATTGTAATAGTAATCGTGAATTTGGTTACTAAATGGCTCAACTTAACCTTCGCAGTAGGCCGAGTTTGTTTGGTGTGACTAGGCCTACGACAGTTAATATGATCTTGTCACCTTTTATTTCACATCACTCCTTACTTACCTCTCCAGTTAACTCTCCTTGACATTTTAGGCTTAGCCCTAACTTAATACCTTATCACTTGTCATTGCTAGACTTTTTCGATTGCTGCAGGATACTTTTCAGCTAATTATTATTTCATTTTAACTACTTATTAAAGATGTGTAATTTCATATTAATAATTATTAGGAATTAGGATTGTGCTTTGTAGAAAAATAACTTAAGTTATAAAATCTAACTAACTCTTAAACCTAAAATGCATCACACTGTCAGATTTAATTTCGGATCAAGAAGTCTCAGTGTCAGAAAGAAAAATTTAAGGGGAGAGCGATGCCAAAGGAAGAGAAATGACAGGTCAATTTAGGTTATGAGCCATGGTAGGGACAGGATGGGCTAGGGTGTGTTCCTAACCCAAGGTTAAGTAACTTGTTTCTTGTCCTTATCTTTATTTTCAGTAACTCTTACTTTAAATGGTAGACAAAGTTTACAAATATTTCTTTTAGAGATGCTTCCCTCCAAATTACTCGTAATAAACTTTTAAATAAAATACTATCATAATAGTAAAATATCACAATTGTAACCGTATATATATGTTGAAGTGATGAGATGATTGGGATGAGACTGCAGTGCAGACTCTGTCTCTGTCCAGCCTAAATAATCAGCTGCAGGTAACAGTCGATGTATTTCATTCGATAGAGAGTTCACTAACCGAATGACCTGCCAATCTGTTGTGAACTGAAGGCTATCCGGAAAAAAGGTTGTTCGCTCTGCCAACGGCGCGACAGGCGAAGTGCTCCTGGCAGTAGCTCCGCGACGCAGTTTGCGCGTACTATATAAAATAGCGTGACGCTATGCGTCACAGGGTTAACTCTTATTATTACGAATATATAGGAACGCAGACGTACTTCACATCGAACAGACTTACTAGCATAATGCACATGCTTGCGCATTAGTGTCCTTGCGTTTACCTAGGGTGTTTACTATAATGTAATTTAATTTAATTCTGTCTAAATTATTTTATATTATAGAAAATTACCATTTGGTATTGGTATTGGTACCACTTACAGGTAGAATTAGCCTTTAGGTGTCAATATTTTTTATTTTTGCGAGACCGGTTTCAGATTAATAGCAATCTATCTCCAATTTCAAAAGGCGTTATGGCTTCAGCAACTACTATATTATTCCTTTACTACTTCGCTTGTCAAGCAACTTTTATTACACACTTGCAAACAATGCAACGTTTACATATATTACATGCATTACGTTACATTTGTAGGCTAAAAGATTGCAATACAGAGTGCAACTAGCTTCAAACTATAGTTATAAAATAATGTCACCAATGCAATAACATAGTATTGCTATGTGAGGCACAGGGGGCAGCCCTTATAGCTGCAAAGAGTTTCCCAGGACAATAATAACGATTGTTGCATAACGAAGATTAGCGATCAGCATATCAGCTGACTCAAGTGGACGGATCACAATCATCTGTAACTGGCCGCTTCCTGTTTGCAATCAGCTGATTGCTACTGGAAAAATCTCTGTCCAAATCTATCCGATACACATTCTTAAATGCTCTTGATTGTTTACTTATTGGAGAACATTCTATGGAATAGTAATTTATCAACATGATATGAAAGAAAAAGTAAATAGACTCAACACAGTACGTTGACGTATGAGGATTTTACGTGTTAAAATGCTGTTTTTCTTATCTTGGCGTAGTTTTATCATCCCCAGCACCCCCATACCTACTTTCACTCCTTCCTGGACCTTCCCCTAACCTTATAATGCGCATTTTTATACCAACATTGCAGATAAGTCGAACTACGAGTATTAGAAAAGCCAAAAAGATCGTGTTTTCAAATTTACAAAATAAATTAGTAGGGCCTACAAGTGTTTGTTTTTTATTTGATTTATTTATAAATGCGGAAATTCACTATTCTCACAGCAGCGTAATATGTGTGAACTGGTTTAGAATAAGAGTTTCTGCTTGTGAAGTAACAGTCAAAAAGTAAAGGACATTTTTATGAGTTCAAAAACCGAATACCATAATTTAAATATCGCCATATCATGGTATGAGCCATCGCGCTACTATAGGTAGTGTAAAACTGTATTAACGTAAACCCACAAAAATGCCATTAGTGTTAAAAGTTAACATTAGTTAGTGTAAAGTGTAAGTGTAAATGAAGATGAATGATTTATAATATTACTACTTCATTAAACAATTTTCACCATATCCATTTTGGTGGTATTTTAGAGTTCGTGCACAACTTTCAATCACAAATGTTGTAGTGTTGTGCAGTAGGCCTATTACAAGACTGTATGGGGTGAAAGCACGAATTACCAGGTTTTTCTGATTTCGTGGCAGACGGGCTACGTGACGTCATATTTTAAAGATGGCCGACAGTTATGACACTAAACAAGATGTTGGAGAGGGTGGCCAAACTGGACTAGGATTTGGAATTTGATTTAGGATTGACGACGGATAAGGTACGTTAACCTATTACATCAAGTCTCTTATATATCTATTTTGCCTGAAAGTGATGTTTTATCATAAAATAAGTACATTTTCTAAAATTAATAAAAACAACCAGTTACTATTTTTTGACTTTTTTCTGTGAAACTTAGAACCCAAATATTTCACAAGCAACTATTTCACAATATTCCTTCATTCAAAACCTCACAGAATTGGAAATACTTTCTTCTTACCCTCGACTACCAAATTAAGTTTGTTTTTATAATAACGATAATTTAACTCAATATTGAGTTAATTTGTTTAACCACTCTTTAAAGTATAAGTAAATTAAAAACTGTATGCTGAAAACAACATTTTTGTTGTCCATCTAATACAATGATTGAGTTTGAGAGTTTTTGTTCGGCTATATCTAAAATATGTAATTGCAGATTTTAATTTAATATAACATTTTACTATCTTTGAATTGGTGACACCTTCATTAATTTTTATATCCTTTCTCTTACTTTTTCATTCAAACGTGTAAAATAAAACAACCTTCCACATTGTCTTGTTAAAAATATTCATCTTTATGCAACTAAATGTAAGGTTCCACTGAACCGATTTAAATAATTGACGAGTCATTGTAAATATCCTTTGCATAGTTTGAAAACACTTCGAAGGTAAGTAGACTTTTATTTTATTTCATTTATAAATAGACTACCTCTGCATCGTGGTAAAACATAGGACGGAGAAGATGACCATTTCCAGTTTAGGTTCCCAAGCAAAAAAAAAACTATATTTCTAATTTGTCTGTTAAAAAGATTACTTTTATAAAAACGTAAGCTATCAAAGAAAACTTGCCGTTTAAAAGGTTCACAACATTATCTTATGAAATTAGAATCCCGATTTAGAATTTATTAAGATATTTTAGGTTAAGAAATTAAACAAATATTTCAGTAAGTTTCAACGCTTACTCACTCACTGTATTATGTATTACTACCAAACATTTTGCTCGTACTAACTTTTTTACTTCATTAATGAATGCCCGTATTCACCAATACTACCAACACACTAATGCAAAGTGTAAGTGTAAATGAAGATAAATGAGTTATAATATTGCTACTTCCTTAAAACAACACAATTAACTCAAAAACAATCATTGTTATATTTTAAATTCCTCCTCACATTAGTGGTTTATGAAACATTTTGTGTATATTTTCTTGTGGTAAACATATTAAAACACTGTCGAGCGTTATTCTTATGAATAATAAATACAGGGTAATATTGTTTAAGCTATTGTTTCATGTCCTTTGTATACAAAATGGAAATATTCAAATAATAGAGAAACAAAGATCCACGTATCGGTGGTAACATGTTATCCTATCATTTTTTACCTTGAATAACCAAGTCCCTGAGTATTCAGGATTGCTGCCACGGGGATATTTAATCTTATAATATTTTAAGGTATAATAGTTATAATTTGTACCTATATTTTAAAAAACCGAGATTTTTAGATTTTTCATGCACACAACATTTTAATTTGTTGAACAGATGTCATGGTTATGTCAAAAGGTATAACACTAAATAAGTCACCGTCGTGAGCTTGTGCGTATTTTAAGTATAGAATATTTATGAGTGTAGAATAAGTGAGATGCCATGCTAAGACTGGCTGCAAGGCGTCAGTCAGCTTTGTTACTTAGACTGACTGATGTTTAGCGAGGATCATTATATGACAAGAATAGTCCAATGACCAATGGCAGTTCGAATCTCCGCAAAAGCTTTTTCGATTATGCTCCCGGCAATCCCCAGATTGCGAGATGAGCGATTAACGCAACGCGCTACGTAGAAAGAAGGATATTGTCACTGCGACGCAGCTTGTTTTAATTAATAAAACATTGTAAAGAATAGTCACACGTTATAATATGTACAACCCCAAATAGGAACAACTAAGATGTGGCTAAAAACAGCCATAATAAAGCGTAAGCAAAGCATCAGTGTTAGAAAATTGAGCAAGCTTTCGGGGAGCAAACAGACACGAACTAAGTTTTCCAGTTTACCTTATTAATATGATCATCAAATTTTAAGTGAACATCAAGCTTGAGTCCAAGAAAGTTTACAGAGTCTGCGGAAATTACTTCTGATTCATCGACAAGAAGCTGAATAACATCAGTATTTTCATTACTGATAGAAAAGTTAAGAAGGTGAGTTTTCTCCGTGTTCACGACAAGACCATTTGTTTTTACCATTGAAAAAGATAATTTGATTCAATAAAACTATTTATCTCCATGTCAACTACATTTAGTTCCCGAAAAAGAAGTGATGTGTCATCTGCAAATAGGCAGATATCAGCCTTACTCATACAATCTTGAATGTTATTAATGAAAACCATAAACAAAATTGGACCCAAAACAGACCCTTGCGGGACACCCCTTTTGACATACATCTCAATATAAGTCATTTTACGGATACAATTCATGCCATCATTGTAGTTAATTTCAACTTTTTGTTGGCGAACTGAGAGGTGCGATGAAAGCCAAACGTGTGCACGACCTCTAACACCCATTCTATAAAGCTTCTGTAGAAGGATCGAATGGTCAACAAGATCAAAAGCCTTACTCAGATCAACAAAAATCCCATAACGTGCTGCTTATCATCAAGTGCATTCATAATCTTATCAACAAAACAAAAAATTACATCTAAAGTGCTTTTTCTCTTTTGAAAACCAAACTGGTTTTCAAAAAGACAGTTGTTTCTACTGAAAAATGTAAGTGGTCTGGCAGCTACAATCTTTTCAAATACTTTTGAAAAGGTTGAAAGTAAAGAAATTGGCTTGTAGCTATCGCAAATCTGGGGGTTTGCCTTTTTACGCAACGGTTTAACAATTACCATTTAAAGGAGGGAAGGGAATTTACCGGAAGAAAAAGAACAATGAATTAAGTGAACCAAAGGAAGAGCAAGTAGATCAATATAATCCTTCAATGACCTAGAAGATATTCCATCAACTCCAAAAGACTTCATTTACCATTGTGTTGAGAATTGTTCAACTTAACACAATGTTCAGAAGGAACCGTTAATTGGTTGGGTCAGTATGGATATTTATCTCTGAAGCCAGTATAGTAAACTATATAATTTCCGTTTACGTGTAACGATAAGAAATTGTATTTATCGCTGCAATATTTATTTGAGGAACCATATTTTGTCTTAAGTCTACTTAAAGACGGTCCGTTAAGTTAAGGTGCGATTAGATACAAATATGTTCTTAGAGCGTCTCTGTACAGATATATGTTCAAATATAAATTTTTAAACTACTGAAATAGAATTTTTAGCTGTAAAGCGTCATTTTATATAATTTAAAATCAAACTTCAAATTATACCCTATTAGTTTTTGTTTTGCAAGGGATTTAAAACTTTCAGAAGATTTAGTCTTCTGAATTAGCATTTGAAAGGCCTTACAAAAGTTGTTGTTTCCTTAAAAAAACGATGTTGGATCATTTAAAGCTGGATTTTAAATCTTCAATAAGAGGAGTATCTCAGATTAAATTGGGCAATTCTGCTTAACTAACCAATTGCCCAAGAGCTCTGCTCGTTCACCTGTTTTTGGTGATAAAAGCTAACCAAATCGCACAGCTGCTGAACTTACAATACTTTAAAACTTATTTATCTAATTTTCTTTAACTGCTTATTTAATGTTGGAAGGATGTTATCGGCAGATTAAAATTTTGTATCTGATGGTGTCTTGATGATCTTTAAATGTAAGTATTGTATGTGGTTGATGGTTGTCGGATTTATATTTTTCAAACGTTCCTATAGTTTAACGTTATGTATTACATTGCCAATCAGTTCAAAATGTCTTCTTTTTAGTTTAAAAGACACTCGTCACTATTTATTTTGTATTATTTTCTTACATAACCTTAATATGTTAATTCGTTAAGGAATTTAGTTTTCGACCCGCTACGTCGTTATTTCTCAAACGATTTTTACACTGTAGATTAACAAAAATATATAAATTTAAAAATACCACTTTGTTTTTTAAAATACTAAGATTTAAAAAATTGCTCCATGTTCTTTCAATGGGAGATTATGTTTGAAGGATAAGGATAAGGATAAGGAGGCCCTTGTTTGAGAATACCAGGCTACGTGTGGTCATGTACTTTTTACCAATTTAAAGCTTAAACATTCCGATACTCCCCAAAATTTTCAGATTCATAATTTTCTCCCTTTAAGTTCGATAAATGAGGCAAAGTATAAAGTCCTCAAATTTCTCCATGTTATTCAAATGGGAGAATTTTTATCTGGGATTTTGAGGAACTCGGCCTTAGATTGAGAAAATCAGGCAACTTCACATTGTTAAATGATGTAAAGTATAAAGTCCTACAATTTCTCCATGTCATTTATATGGGAGAATTTTTGACCAGGAACTCGACCTTAGTTTGAGAAAACCAGGCAACGTGTGGTCATGAAATTTGTACCAATTTGAAACGTTAATCTTCCGATACTCCCAAAATTATAGGAATTAACATGTTCTCCCTTTAAGTTTGTTTAATGATATAAAGTTTAAAGTCCTTAAATTTCCCAACGTTATTCACATGGGAGAATGTTGGACCAGGAACTCGGCCTTAGTTTGAGAAAACCAGGTAACGTGTGGTCATGGGATTTATACCACTTTGAAGCTGAATCCTTCCGATACTCCCCAAAATGTTCAGATTTATAATTTTCTCCCTTTAAGTTTGTTATATAATGCAAAATTTAAATGTCTACAAATCGTTTTGGTGGGATTTATAGTACAACAAACAGCTGATTATAATCCCAATTCGGTGATTTTCATTAGATAGCTGATCAGCTCATCAAGCTTTTGATTTATTTTCGTGTAAGGCAAACATATAAATATCAAATTAAACTTTTCAAAAATAGCTTATTTTTTAAATGTTTGTTTTTAGTATTGTAACTTTATAGCTGTATTGTGACACATATTAAAGTGCATTATCATAATTTGTAATATTTTAAGTCAAATATTTCATTGTTGGCGATTGTTCCTACACGGTACCATCGGCCAAACTTAATATTTTATCCGTCGTTTTTTGACGGGCACCTACTAATCAGTGTCTTAATTAGTCGTTAGCTCCTACACTACACATCCTAATTCATTGATAAATTGTTCCCTTTTTTTGGCAGAGTTTTAAAATGGCTAGATTTAATTGTAGAGCAATTATATTTAACTTGGTGTAAATTGAACTTTTTTTAGGAAAATTAAGAAGGATTTATCTTTTATATGACTACGTCAGCAAAACACGCGTTATTATCATATGATATGTCAAATGTTAATTTTAGAAAGCAGAGCGCATGATATTATTTAGGGGTTCGGGCTCCGCCGGGTTTTTGCGGATACAGGATGCAAAAATGCTTTTAGAAGAAATCAACTTAAACAAATGAGTATTCAAATTTATTTTGAGTTCACGCGATAGATATCTGAAAATTTGCGGGTATAAAGGTATAAAACAAGCTAATAATTAGTAATTATAGTTTTAAAAGTCTTTCATTATTTATTTCCATCCACATAACCAATATGACTAAGGTAAATGTTTATGTCATTATGTTTTCTTCTTTAATCAACCACAAACTAATAAACATAATGTCTTTCTGTAAATGTATAATGAATAAACGGTGAGATTTATTCCACATACAGCTTTTTTATAAAATAATACTAAAATTATGAATAAACTTTATAAGTGATATAAAATCAGTTATTTTTGTTGATCTATTTTAATTAATAACTTTATTTAATAAAACCACAACAAATTGAAACATAGATAATTTTGATTTTATTCAATTAGCGTTTTCTCAGAGTAAATCAATCTTACGAAATACCTTACTATCCATTTTAAACAACTGTGTTAATTTATTTAAAAACCTAAAAACTTCATAGTTTTTACTTTTAGCGAATTTCCCCTATAGGGAAGAAGCTATTACCGTAGTCGTCATGGTAAGACCTAGGCCCGGGACCATGATAACTTTTCGTTGTGAGGTCCCCAGACCCCAAAAACACCATTCGTTCGAAACTGTATATATATATGTATCCGTGAGCACGATAACTCTCGTAAAAATGATCCGATTTTGATGAAACTTGGTATAAACGTGTAAAGCAACATTTATGACTTTAAGTTCGAAAACCAGCCAGATCGCTCCATCCGACGGGGCATTTTGGGGGTGTTTCCTACCCCAAAAATGGGTTTTTTGAACTTTTTACATATAATTTTTGAAATAGTTAAATATTAGTTTTTACCATTGGATTCAGCTTAAAACAACACACAATTTGGTATTTTTATCATTCCTCTACGTCAATTAGTTACCTATATATCGAAAGTGCTAAACACACCACGTTGTCTAATGTTATTCTTATGGAGGAAAAGACAAATTTTATATCTCGCTTATTTATGAACATATACTGACGAAACTTGTTATACGGCTTCATCTGGTTGTGGTCTATTGATATTTGCTCAAAAAAGCAATTTTTTGCCAAAGGCTCCCGTAGCAGCAAACCTGTGTACTCACTCCCCATGTTATTCTTATGGAGAATAATTAAATGCTATGTCTCTTTTAATTACGAACATAAATGAATAATACCCCCGTAGCAGCAAACCTGTGTACTCACCCCCCATTTTATTCTTATGGAGAATAATTAAATGCTATGTCTCTTTTAATTACGAACATAAATGAATAAAAACTGGTATACCACTTCACCTAGTTGAGTTCTATTGATATTAGCGATTTATTGTGTTCCTTGTTGCAGCAAACCTGCGTACTCAGCCCCAATTTTATTCTTATGGAGAATAATTAAAATTCATATATCGCATATATAGTTTTGAATATATGTTTATGATACTTGGAAAGTGGCTTTATGTATTATTAAGACATTTATATCTCCATTGGAAATTCGCTGAGTATGCAGGTTTGCTGCGACGGGGGTATTTTCCTCACTGTCATCTGTAATTAATTATAATGTTTAAAATATTCCTTTTCATGGATCACTGCTGTATTTTAATTTAAATATTGGATACAGCTTTTTTACATGGTTTTTAGTAAATGTTTATATATTTTTCTGTGCAATTAGCATATTTAAAAATAAAGCCAAAATATCTTAATTTTAAATATTGATTGATATTTTAACATGTTTCTTAACTAATTGTGACTTAAACAATAACTTTGGGAAAGAAAACGTTTAAATTTGTGTATATAAAACGTTTATTTAAAAAAGTAAAAAAATACAAAATACATCACAATTTTTACCTTATTTTCTGCTCAAATTTGGTAAGATGGGTGTTTGGAGTTCTTGCTGTGCACGGGCTTCTTGGTTTCATCGGAGGTCTCGGACGGCGGCTCTCTGGCAGGGGAGGTCTCTTTGGCAGTGTCGGCGGCAGGACTGTGTTTCTTCTTCTCTTCCTCCGCAGAAGCACGTTGTTGCAAGTCGTTCATCTGCTTTTGAAGCTGTTGAAGCTTATCGGAGGACGCCTTCAACTGTTCCTCTTGCTGGTGGTATTTGGATTGAAGGTCGTCCATAGTCATGCCCCTGTTGGAGCTCGGGGATGAAGCTCTGAATTTCCCGTGCTCCCATTGGTCGTCGGCTGCAGATCTGGCTTGGGAGTCGTCGACCTTGTAGAGCTGGCCGTCCTGTCCGACGAAAGTGGTCTCCACCCAAGGTTCAGTGGCGTATTCGTAAGGCGACCCCATCATCTCGTCAGGCGCGGCTCTCCCTTGAGGGTTGTAGTAGTATCCTTGGAAGTCGGAAGGTCCTTGGGCATTTCTCGTAGTCGGAACGTCAGGGATGATCATTTCCGGGATATATCCGGAGAGAACACCCGGAGCAGAGCTGCGAAGCATAGGAGTGCCGTAGGTTTGGAGAAATTGTGCTCCTTCGGGTTGGAGGGCGCAATTTAACCTGAGGGGAATCGGAGCCGGGCCAATAAAATTGGAGGTGAAAGAAGGAAGAGGGGCTGCTTGATAGTACTGCTTGTGGACCACTACGGACGCAGGAGGACCTTGAGGAATGATGCGGAGTGGCGGAGCAGGAGCTGCAGGCTGTGTACTCTCTGGTTGCTTCAAAGTGTTGTCGTCTTCGGGCTGAGTTCTCCTGTACACGTTCTGTCCTCTAGCAGCTTTAGGAGACATTGCAAGACCTTGAGAGGGTATCTGTGGGGACATCTGTTGAGGCTTAACCAACTGTTTTCCCGGAGCCGCAAAAGGACGAGATGGTTCGATGTCTTCCGGATTTATCCTCATATACAAGCTCGACCTCGGTAGAGGAATCTGCTCTCCCTGGATGTACCTGGGATCGTAGTAAGCTTGGGAGGGTGCTGGTGGAAAGGCGTACCGAGCTGAGGGCGATACGATCTTATCATCTTTCTTATCTTCTCCGACCTGAGGTCCACAAACGACTTGAGGGCGGTGGTCAGAACGAACCTGGATGCAAACAGTAGTTGTGGGTGATCCGTGGAAAGAAAGCTCTCTCATATCAGCAGACTTCTTCGACCGGGTGGGATCGTCTTCTTTCTGCTCGTCTTTCACCTCAGGAACTCCATGTTCAACCCTGGTCAACCCCAGCATCTCGTCCTTCTTCTTTCCTGCGCCGTTAATGGGTAACTCTAGTGGCACACCGAGCTTTTCGTTCTTCGTAATCTCCGTCTTCCTGGTTTCCTCTTCTTCCTTAGAAGCTCTTCTGGTCTTCTTGGGCTCATTCACTTTAATCTTCTTCAGCTCAGGCTTCCCGCTGTTGTCACCAGGGTTCTCGACCTGGAACCACACACCCTGGCGCTGCTTCTGATCGACATCCACCTTGACCTTCAACTGTGCAGGTCCCGACTCCTCCTCCAGCGCTCTCGGGTGCCCCAGCGCCCCCTGGCACACCAGCATCACCGCTACACACACTACAACCGACTGCCAGCTCTTCATGCTGTTGACTGATGGTGGGAACTATCGCTGGCCGCTTATATCCGGCCCGACGCTGACATAGGCGGATTCCGCGATGACGAAATGTACACAGTCCACTTAGGCCGGTTATATTTTTAATTCTCTATTAACTGTGATTTATTTTTAATCCACGATTAACATATGCGTTAAGCTTTTACTAAGAGTACAGAATGTATATCTATTTATTTTGCATGTTATGTCGATATGCTAATTATAACATATAATAACAAACATACCATATTTGAAAACATGTTACACTATAGATAGAGTGTTAACTTAGGTTATTATTTATATCGATTTCTATTTTAGGGCGTTTGATGCGCGTCGTCGCACTGTGTTTTTAAGTCAATACAATTTTTGTTCCTACTTTGAATACTCCGAACATAAAATATATCAAATATAATAAATGTAGTTATTTTGTTCCATATTGAGTTTGAGTATTTTGTTGTATCCGTTAAACTTGTAATAATTCATAAAAACACATTTCCGTATTTTTATGAAAGCAATTAATTAAATGATTAATTTTAACACTGTTCACAAATTAAGTAGTATAGTTTATTTTTACACAAATAATAAATATATTTGCTGTAAATCGTAAAACTTAAAAACCTTTAAAACATTAAAGGTTAATGCAGAAAGGTTGTTATTTTTTATGGCATACGAATTGGTCGAACAAGTAAATAAAACAATTACCACGTAAACCTAAACCTATCCATGAATTTCATCAATAACTACTAGTAGCCCGTCGCGGATTCGCTCGCGATCACAATTTTATGTTTGAGAAGTTATTTAAGATTGGATTCCAAAAGGAGCTAAGTCATTTTTTTCAATGTTCAGAAAATGTAAAAATCGTTCTAGGCGGGTAAATGTGGGCATATGTATACATTTTTTAAAGATCTTAGGTCACTATTTATAATTTGTATTTGGTGATATTTTAAAATCTCATTTTAAATAAATTGTAATGAAAATATTTGTCAAAACGGCACTAAGTAAACAGACTTAGCACTTTTTGGAAAACATCTTTAATTTTAACTTAACTTAACCTTAGGTATGGTTAATTTAGTTGGAAGAAACACAGTTGATGTGAATATAAAACATATTTTAATAAAAAACATATTAAACAGTACATTATTTGCAGTATTTTATGTATTTTACATCATAAAAATCTTTTATTAGCAAATTAAAATAAACGGTATCAGGAATCTGACACACACTTTCTCCCTTTCAGCCCAACTTTAATGAATAAATTACTTGTTATTTACTAAATATAGAATACAAAGCAGGGTCGAATGTGCAGAAAATCTTTTAAACAAGTTGTTTTTAAAAATATTCACCCAAATCCCTGTTTAGGAGGCACTACAGAATCCATCGCTACACACGTGGTTTTAAGAGGGGAAATGCCCCCTATTCCCCCCTCAGAGTTATTAAGGGGCAACATATTTCTTATTACAATACTTTCTCCATATACTATGTATAGGGGGAGAAAGTAAAAGTAAGTGCAATTAAAAAATAAAATCATTTAACTTGTGCAAAAAAGCTTCTTGCACATAATACACATGTTCATTATTTCTCCCTTCAACCCTCTAGTTGTAACTTTCAATGTTTCTTCATAACATTGTGTTTGAGGTTAGGCATTGTATGGATCAGATGCTGTTTTGCGCATGCGCACAGACTTAAAGCTGTTTGGAATAAAACTCCCACTGACTTTGGAAGAAATGTTACATTTTATCATTCAGTTTAAAGTAGACTTAGCTCGTTTTAACGGGTAACAGTATGACAGCTGTGCAAAGCTGGAATTGAACATTGCAAATCAACTAAAATACGGAATTTGAAAAAATATGGCTTAGCGCCTTTTGGAATCTACCTCTTCATTTGTTAAAGCACCTGGGAGACAGAGCTTTGCTCGAGAAGCCAGTCAGTTTGTTAAAAATGTCTAGAGTATTCACTGTTCCTCTCCAAGGCAAGCATTATATTTGTTTTACTTATTTGATCGATATTTTCATTTTTGGCATGTCGCTTTATTCAATCTTCAGATTTAATGGTTCTCGCGATGTATAAATAACCTAATCATCTATATTTAAATTTAAATTTATACATTGGTTCTAATAACCATCCTCACAAAAAAATCACATGCACCTTACCAAGTACAGTAAGTGTTATGTTTTACAATTGAATGGTTGACTTTGAACAGCTGTTACGATTCTTTTGTTTTTATTTACAAATCTTAACCATAACCCCAATGTTGGTGTTTAGAATAATTGTCTATACAAAAAAATATTGTTCAATGTATGAGGCTTGATTAGCCACTTTTAATAACCCATAAAATCGGTGGCTCCAACATTTGGAGAGCCCTGAAGTAAAGCATATTTGGAGCAGGAGTAGGCAAATGTTTTATTCTGATGTAAACCTCGTACGGATCTTCGTGAAGCCTGAGTAGGGGGAGCCAGCAGAAGAGTGGGGGGATCAGCGTTGGAGGGGAAGTTCACAATACCATGTGTCATAATACTATTCCTGCGGAAAACATTTGGCTACTCTGTATATTAAATATATTTTACTGGGTGAACGTAGTAATTATGTTTTTATGATAGTCTTTATAAACAAGAGGATGGTATTCAAACCATAATTGACAATATACTTTTTATCATTTTGAGCATTGTATTTTAAATTATGTCTTAACAAAGTCTAAATTATTACATTAGGCTTCTTGAGTTTCTTTTCAAATGGAATCGTCAACATAAGCCATTGAACTGTTTCACTGATGCAGGCAGTATATTTTGAATAATTGTTCTTATACGATCTGCTGTTTTTATCTTAAAAAAGTGTATTTGCTTTTGCTGATTTTTATTTGTAATTTAAATATTTGTTTCTATAAAACTAATATTTAAACATATGGACGCAGCGAACTCGCTAGGTTGAAGGAAAATTAAAATAATTTTTGTTAGGCCTAACCAATAAAGGCCTGTTTGCGAGATGTGTGGGACAGTCTTAACCTAAGATCTTTGCACAACAATCACTTTTCGGTTGCAAGGATTTTGGTTTGGCACATAACAGATGATTCTATCAAGCGATTTTTAGTCAACAGACTAAAAACAGAGATGTCAATCGCTCACCCCCATCCTAAAAAACCGGTTTAAACCACTTTTACCAACAACACCTTTGATAGTCAATGATAACACCCAGGCTTCACGAAGATCCGCACGAGGTCTACTAACTATCCTTCTAACAAAAGTATGCTCAATCGGTCCAGTTAACTACTAACGTCAGTGATGATTAAATTAAAGTTTTAAGGCCGACGGAGCAGATACCCAAAGGACATCTGGGACGGAAATTATAGACGTGTTTCTAATTATAGTGCATTGCCTGCTGTCAAATATTTGTTCAATCGGTCTAGGAAGTACATAATTAACATGGAAATGCTGAAGGTCATTATAGAGCCGAGTCTCATTGGAACGGGAATAAGCCTACAACTGTGTTTATTTGTTTGTATGGACCCAGATTCTTCTCTCAACAACTCTTGTAGTTTGTTGGACTTATTAATGGTGGAATTTGAAAACACATATATTCAGTATTAAAATCACAATGACTACCGAGACTAACTGAGCTTTAAATACCATGTTGCAAGGCCTTATGTGTTCCGGACCCAATGTTTCACTGCCGTTCCGCTATTTTATATGGTTTAGTATACCTTTTTAGAGTAGTAAAGTGGACGTGTTTTCTCCGTTCTGTGATACAAAAAATAGCTAACTAAATGCTCATTAGAACAAATATGTTGTATTCTGTAGTGAAAGGTTAAGTAAGATGGACCCTTAAGACCTACTTTTTAGCAGTGCCGGACAAAGGGGCATAACACTAAGGACGAAATAAGATGAAGATAGCCTAAAAGTTTCCTTCTCTACACGAAAATTAGCAAAATGTTTTATTTATTTCTATACGGTCTTTTTTTGAAACGCAGAAAAAATATGGCCCGTAAACAGACAGGCAGATAAACCAATTTTAACGTCATTATAAATATATCCGCTGCATTCAATATTTCACTGTGATATAGAAAAAACCAATTTTATATAGATAGATAGTTACATTTCTTACCAGTAACATATGGTGTTACTAATAACCTGTCCGTAATGTATTAACAGCTGCAATTCAAATAAAATTGGTCCCCATGTTATTAATCTTATGGGCAAAAAACTAACTTTGAGGGCGGCCCGTCCCCTTCAGATTGACAATATCGAAAAATGAAGACCGTTATGCACAACTACAACTCAGAACGAATATTGTGGTACCTCAATCGTCAAAATCAGCCCAGAAATAACGGAGTAGTTCTCTCAACAAAGATCACCTTAGCGTATTAATATATCAGATTCACATTACTGTCAGCTGAGTAACTAAATAAAATATAACTCCATAAGATTAACATTGAAACTTTGAGAGCTCGTGGGGCAAAGCCCCATGGTTGAGAGTTTATGGAAATCCCAAAAGGCAAATCTAGAGGTTAAGATCTTTCGATTGATACCAAATTTGTGAATTAAATAATAGTTTTTGGGGTCAAAAATCACTGAACACAAATCAAGAAATTATTTTAATAATACTAGCAAACCGTATGTTTGTATCTTTAATCCCAGCTGTTCTGCTTCTTTTGTATTTATTTGCTGTCCAATGTTATTTAAATTCTGGTTCCTCGCACTGACTTGGGACCCCCAAAAGGCACATATAGACGTTAAGGGCTTTCAAACGACACGTAAATCATCAAAATCGACCCAGTAGTTTGGTCATAATCTTCTGCACAAAAATCGCCTTATTCTTTTAATATAATGATAGATAGGGGAATGATTATAATCAACTTTGGCTTCACTATAATATATAACTTTTTTCAAACTTTATTTAGACCATAAACTTTTAATATATGTTTTACTATTTATAATAACTATTTATAAATTCAATGATACCTTTATTCAATCTGCAACTATAAAAGTCAATTGACGGTGCACCAAGACCAACATAGCAAAAGTGATATGTTAATAAATATAATTTTATTTACCTATATAACTTTATTTCATTTTAAAAACCGTTGTAGTTATTATTTTTGTAATAAAACCATGACTTTTTTAAGGTTGAGCATAAAATAAGTAAATATGTGCTTAAAATAAGCCTGATTTGTTAAGAAAACCCATTTAAATTGATAACAGGTAAACAATTTGTGGATCCATACAAGGTGATAAGAAAATAACCCTAGATTTGCTTATTTATTTTATTGTCTAGAAAATTAATCGAATTAATAAATTATTTTAAAAATGTATATAAAGTACTAGCCGACCCCTTGCAGCTTCGCCCGCAGTTGTGTGCTTCAATCTGTGGTTAGCCAGTGGAACTAATACGAATCAAGATCAGCTGTTTTAATTTTCATCACCTCAAACCAAAGTAATGCCCATAAGAATATATTGTAACTTTGGGACCCAGTGGGTTGGAACACATGAGGAATTTCGTAATACCGTTTCTTAGCAAGCACCTAGGGCCAAAGAGGAACCTATATGTCAATTTTCAACTTTGTGTGCTTATAGTTATGGAAATTTCGTGATAGGTCAGTCAGTGGTATTTAGATTTTATATATTAAGATTTCGCTTTGTTCAATCTGATGTTAAATAATTATCTAGTATAATTGAGTGTTGTAGTAAAAGATGCAACATATTTAGTGTATATTTATGAAAAATTCTTCTCGCAATATATTTGAACGTTATAACCTATTTGGGGGATCGATACCCACGTATGCTGTATCCTTATATATCAATAACCTAAAGTGTGTGTTATACCTTTTTATGTTCAACTAGCTTGGTTTCCCGTTATTCCACGGGGATATCGCAGTCACAAAACCCACATTTTCTCAAAACTTTACAAATTTGTACAACGGAAATCAATATACAAACATACATACAATACATAGAAACATTGATATTTCGAAAATCCGTGGGGTGGAACCCTAAGCGATTTGTGGACGCAAGCAGGCTTGGTCTATATATAGTTTTGTCTACCTTCATGCAAAACTTCAGCTAAATTGGTTCCGAAGGCTTTGAATCAAAACGAACCATCATTGGTGCCAGCGATACGCCACCTCATTTTAATAATGAGTGGATAAATGGCTGAAATCATAATTTTTTCTTTTTCTTTTCATATAACAACGGCAATTATTGCAATAACAATGCATTTGGTTGTTGACTTGATGTAATATTGTTTAAACCTTAACGTTGTAATGTTTTAAACATATTATGGGCATTTAACAAGTTGTTTTGTGTTTAATCAAATTAAAATAATAGTTATTCACGATTTTTCCGATAAGCTTTTACCTTAACAAATATGTAGGCTTAGATGAAGTAAAAGCTGATAAAAAGTTGCTAGAACTGCTCATTCCTTACACGAACGGCTAACCAGTGTATAATTTGTGGCATAGTTTCAGCAGCAAACTAATAATTGGTTAGACACGTTACGAGGTCGAGTTGATATCGGGCTGGGGGCTTACAATGGTTTTGTTAAAATCCCAGTAAATATTTGTTTAATATTGAATACCACAGTGGGAAAATCCACACAGAGTTGACGTTCATTAGCAAGTGTGACGGAATAATCCGGCTTAGGTTTGAATCTGGCCACTGCGCTAACACCATTCGTAGTAATCATTAATTTGGTTTACTGATTTATATTATACATGATGAATGAGATATCAAATAACTCTACAAGAAGCCACAATTTTGCCCGTCAGTGGGCATGTAACATTCTCTCAATTACAGTGCCCGTCAGTGGGCATGTAACATATTCTCTCAATGACAGTGCCCGTCAGTGGGCATGTAACATTCTCTCAATTACAGTGCCCGTCAGTGGGCATGTAACATATTCTCTCAATGACAGTGCCCGTCAGTGGGCATGTAACATTCTCTCAATTACAGTGCCCGTCAGTGGACATGTAACATATTCTCTCAATGACAGTGCCCGTCAGTGGGCATATAACATATTCTCTCAATGACAGTGCCCGTCAGTGGGCATGTAACATTCTCTCAATGACAGTGCCCGTCAGTGGGCATGTAACATATTCTCTCAATGACAGTGCCCGTCAGTGGGCATGTAACATATTCTCTCAATGGCAGTGCCCGTCAGTGGGCATATAACATATTCTCTCAATGACAGTGCCCGTCAGTGGGCATATAACATATTCTCTCAATGACAGTGCCCGTCAGTGGGCATGTAACATATTCTCTCAATGACAGTGCCCGTCAGTGGGCATGTAACATATTCTCTCAATGACAGTGCCCGTCAGTGGGCATGTAACATATTCTCTCAATGACAGTGCCCGTCAGTGGACATGTAACATATTCTCTCAATGACAGTGCCCGTCAGTGGGCATGTAACATATTCTCTCAATGACAGTGCCCGTCAGTGGGCATATAACATATTCTCTCAATGACAGTGCCCGTCAGTGGGCATGTAACATTCTCTCAATGACAGTGCCCGTCAGTGGGCATGTAACATATTCTCTCAATGACAGTGCCCGTCAGTGGGCATGTAACATATTCTCTCAATGACAGTGATATTTTTAGTTTTCGAGTAATACCTCGACAAATGTTACAAATAATTGTTAAATGCTTTAAAAACTAAAAAAAATCATGTATTGGCAAGGTTTTTTAAAAAACCTAAATTGTCGTAACCTCTTAGAAATGGATACCTTTACATTTTCTTCTTGCAACGTCCAACTAAACGATATTTGTAATAGTTTAAACATTTATAAATATAGGTGACTTATTTCATAGTCCAGTAACGTTGATAACTTAACAATTATTTGTTCATCTAGCGCACTTTTGTAATATTATCTAATTTTAACCTATTCTGATCTGAACTCACTTTTGTACCTGTATTTAATATTTACTAATCATACTACCTTGTTCGAGGAATAAAATAAATGAAAAAATAACTTCACATTCTGAAAATGTCGTGATATTTCTTAAACTAAATTATCTTGAATAATAAATTACAAGTTCAAAGGGATTTATACCGAAAATTAAAAACAAAATAGTTTAACACATAAAACCACACGGAACTCCATTCATAAAATTATAGAAATTTAGTAAAATGTGCTTCATATAGTATATTATAAGATAGGAGTGGTTTATATACAGGGTGTTAAAAAACATTTCAGGATTTTTGGGTATATTTCGTCATATGAAAAGAAAAAAAAAGTTCAGACGAAGAAATTGTGATTTTCTTAAGTTAAAATATGCTTTTTTGCCATTTATGGACTAAAACATAATGTTTTAACAAATAAAAATCACAATTTTTCGGTTATTTATAATCTTATTGTTACAATCTTCATATCATTATTTTTGGGACAAAATGACACAAATTGTTTATTGCTACAGTTTTTTCTTAAATATTACGGTTTTTAAGATATTTAGCTATGAAAAACAAAAATGACCGCCATTATGAAATGGTACAAAGTAGAAACTTGATATTCCATACCAAAATGAGTCTTATTAGATGTAATACATGTACCAAGTTTGAAATTGATATATTCAGATGTTCCTAAGACATAACTTATTAAGTAAAAAACACATACAGATAGATAGAGGGGATACTAGCGTTTTAGGACATACCTTCATATAAACTTTTTTTCTGTGTGTATGAGGAAGCATGTTCCAAAGTCCTGAAAGGTTTTTTAACACCCTCTATATGGGTTTAAAATATTTGATATGGAAATATACTTTCTGATGTGATGTAATGGGGATATACCAGCTGCCGTTCACGGTCAGAAAATTCCCTACTACCATCACCAGCTGCGCCGGGCGGTCAAAGGGGCTTTCCTCGGACAGTATAGGCCTGCCTACTGCGCCGCGCGGTCATTGTGCAGAATAATATAAAATAGTATACAGGTGTACTTAATTCATGGTTAAATGTAAAACAATATCGTTTTATAAATTGTCTGTAATATTTCCAAATAATAATTAAATTTTAATATTATGTGCTTATCTATGTCGCCTCGTCCATAATTTATATGATTCAAAATCCGGGAAAATTCGTCTTTAATGATACATGTATATATATATATATATATATATATACACATGACTAGATGTCATCACAAGAAGAATTTCGATTTCTATTTAAGTAGTGTTTAAACTCAACTCACCACACAACTGTTTTGGGTGTTTTACTTTGTGAGTTATTTGCTGGGGATGGCCCAGTCCTCGGTGAGGGGCTCAGGCGCGTTTCCCGCCGCAGTCGGCTTAGCCCTTTTTTAGGAATGCAGGATACCTCCGAATCCTTTTGACCACGTGGCGGAACTGGTAGTAACCCGATGTAATAACCCGCTTCTTTAGAAGCTCCCTTCACGATGCATTTTGAATAAGAATAAGAAGAATATTGTATTGTCGATCAACAGAAACACAGGTTATGGACCATGTCAATAAATCAAGTTGTGTACAGCACCAACAAATTTAGAAACAATAATGTGGCATGATTGATTGAATTTTCACAAAATCGGTATATCTACATTACAATATTCCTACTAAAATAAAAAAAAAACTCCTCTTTTATTGTAGGAGTCTAGTTTGAGTTAAAACGTTTTTTTTGCAAAAATGTCCTTAGCAAGATCCTAAAGTAAAAAATTTAAACTATTTTATGCAGAAAATTGATTTTAAACTCTTAGAGAAATTTTGTTTTCATAAGAGAAGCATCGCTTTTATGTTCTCTCTCTAGAGATGCGTCCTTTAAAATACGCCCATTGCAAATCTGCATACTCAGCGAATTGCAAATGGTACTTTACTACGTCATGAAGCCAGATACCAATTTTCATCAAAGCATATTCATAAATAAGCAAGATATGACATTTTATTTATTTTCCATAAGAGAAACATTAAGACTGAGTATGCAAGTTTGCTGCATCAAGGACCACAAAAAAGCAGGGTTTTATTTAAATACCAATGGATCACCACTAGATGAAGCAACACTCCAAGTTTTATCAATTTATATTCATAAACAAGCAATATATCACATGTTTCTTATTCTCCGTAAGAATAACATTACAGCTGCTGAGTATGCAGGTTCGCTGCCATGGGAACAAAAAAAATTGGGTTTTGTATGCAAATATCAGTAAACCCCAACCATATAAAGCACATGCCAAGTTTCATTAATACATGTTCATTAATAAGCGAGAGATACAATTTTAATTATTCTACATAAGATTAACATTGGACAACGTACTGTGTTTAGCACTTTCAATATCTCGATAACCAGGCGTCCTCTTTAATCCTTGCGGTAAATGTGTACCACAACTAAATAATACCCCCGTAGCAGCAAACCTGCATACTCAGCGAATTTCTAATGGAGATATAAATGTCTTAATACTTCATAAAGCCACTTACCAAGTTTCATAAAAATATATTCACAAATAAGCGATATGATAAATACAATCTTAATTATTCTCCATAAGAATAACATTGGGGCTGAGTATGCAGGTTTGCTGCATCAAGGAACACAAAAAATGGGTTTTTATGCTAATATCAATATAACTCAACTAGGTGAAGTCATATACCAGTTTGTATTCATTTATGTTTATAATTAAGGGGGACATAGCATTTAGTTATTATCCATAAGAATAACATGGGGCTGAGTATGCAGGTTTGCTGCTACAGAAGCCTTTGGCAAAAAATTATTATTTTGAACAAATATCAATAGAACACAACCAGATGAAGCCGTATACCAAGTTTCGTCAGTATACGTTAATAAATAGGCGAGATACCAAATTTTTCTTTTCCTCCATAAGAATAACATTAGGCAACGTACTGTGTTTAGCACTTTCAATATCTCGGGAACCAATTGACGTAGAGAAATGATCAAAATACCAAATTGTGTGTTTTTTTAAGCTGAATAAAATGGTAAAAACTAAAATTTGAAAATTTCAAAAATGATATGTAAAAAATTAAAAAAAATGTTTGGGGACAAAACCCCCCCAAAATACCCCTTCGGATAGAGCGATCTGGCTGGTTTTCGAACTTAAAGTCATAAATGTTGCTTTACACGTTTATACCAAATTTCATCAAAATCGGATCATTTTTACGAGAGTTATTGTGCTCACGGACACATATATATATATATACAGTATACATACACATATATATATACAGCATACATATATACAGTATCGAACGAATGGTGTTTTTTGGGTCTGGGGACCTCAAAACGAAAAGTTATCATGGTCCCAGGCCTAGGTCTTACCATGCCGACTACGGTAATAGCTTCTTCCCTATAGGGGAAATTCGCTAAAAACATATTAAATGTTACAGCAGCATCTCGAGCCAGTACTGCCAGCCTAGGCTACATTTTTTCTATAAAGGTTTAAAATACCGATCAATACTATGTAGAAAAACAGTGTTAGTGTTTAATTAAAAAAATACTAATGTAATATGTAGGAAAATATAGTAACATTGTCTACTCTAGCACACGCTAGCCTACATATCATCATAGACGTCCTAATGACAAAAGTAGATTTCTGAATAAATCCTATCATAGAATTTATACATAATTTATATAATCGGTCCAAAAATAATTTAGCTTAATTTTACACCTAATCTTCAATTTTACTCAGACTATTTATTTGTTTTCAAGGCATGGATAAGATTTCAGCTGAAGGCCAAGGTACACCACGTTGCAACAGGAAGTTATCGCTTGCTGTGCTTCATCGTCAAAACTCCTGACAACAATTATTATTGACGTTGCCGGGTCAGCGGACACACTGGACGATGATGCGATATATCGTCAACATAACCTCAACCTCGATTCAGCATGCTTACAATATTCCTAAAACTTTACTTTTCCTTGCGATTTTAAGTAACTATATATACTTAAAGGGTTTTTAGGCAGTGAAATTAATTATATATTTGTTTTCGTTCAAAGGTTTACTACGAAAAATCGTAGTAAAATACAAGAAACTGTTTCAAAAATCAATATTTTAACTTCCCAAACTTTACCCTGATTTTTGTATTAATATATCACCCAAGGACTCAAGACGGTTTCTTAATCAGATAGGGGAGGGTGGAGAAATGGCGTACACTTAAGGCAAAAACATTTTACCGGGAAATTGGTTTGGAATTTTAAAATTATTTTACTCTTAATTGATGGTGTGTTTAGTTAGGTATGAGCAATACTTCAACATTTTATCTTCCGCTTAAAACTTTATTAGTAAACAAATAAATACCAAAGGTTTATGGTGTTCGGAATTCCCCAAGGCATCGGGCAATGCCGAACACATTATGGGGAAACGGCGTACAATAGCGAAAATAAAGAAGAAATGCATTAACTAACGAAATATTCTACTTTATTGGTTTTTACATGATATAAACATTATATAGGAAAACAACTAAATCGTATAATAAAATTGAATATAAAGTTTACCATTAGACATAATATGGAGTGTTCCCTTTAAAAAATAATTGTGATCTTAAAAAGCATTTGATTAAAATACTAATATATTTCCACACCACTTCTCATGAAGACTGTCATTTTAATTATTGGGTTCATGGGACTGCGGTCAGTAGTTTTCTCAAGATATAAAATCCTTCGCAGCTTTATATAATAATGATAAATAAGTCAAAACTATTTAAGTCTTACCATTACACACCATTACGGGGAATGCCGTGCAGTCTGTACGTAATTACCCCTAACCAAAATTACGAAATGTTTTGGGGTCTATCCTAAAAACTTTAGATGCAATAAAACTTCTTTTGCATCAACAAATAGACAAAAACACGCTCTATTTAGGTAATGTATCATTTAGTTAAATAGTTAATTTATGCAACAAGTGCGCAAAGTGCCACTTTGCGCACGAGTTACATATTAAATTTTTCCTACGTTTGCCAAATATTGATTTTACTGTATGATATGTATAATATTAATGATAGCTTATATGATACATTTCCTACAGTTAGAATAAAGAGTTTCAATTATTTTTTTATTTTTTTTTATTTTAGAAGAAAGTTGCCAGTATTAAAAATTAACTTAAATATTTACTATACCTGATTTAAGTAATAGTAACATAACTAGGCCTACTCACAATTTATGGACACTTTTTTATGTAAATACAATTTAATTAAACTTAACAAAATACAGGTTATGTTTATTTTGTTCGGGCACAACAACAGTAGATCAGATGTTGTTATCCAGTGTTGCCAACATAATTCATGCATAAGCAACGTTACCTGCATATTGATTTTGACCATTTTTGTGTTCTTAAGTTGAAACACTGGAGTACTCAAAGTAAATCGAGAGTGCGCAAAGTAAAAATGAGTGCGCAAAGTAAAATGAATGCGGGAATCACCTGTTTTGCGACGTGTCTCGAGTGCGAAAACCTTTCTCGGGCAGACGTAGGAAATAGTATATTTCATCACTAGGGCCGAAAGTGACTAGCCACTTTTGGCCCATGTGATTAACTATATTTTTCGTCTTACTGCACAATATATTAAGCTAACTGCTTTCTCAAAACTAATATTTTACAACTTGTTCACCTTTAAAAGCTTGCTCCCAAGGTGGCTTCCATCTTGTTCTTGCTATTTAAAACAAACAGTTGTTACTACAGATGAATTCAACTATTGTCTGTTATGTTTGTTAGTGAATTTCCTTTGGAAAGTGAACTATTAGCATGATCCGCACGGTGAAACTTAAGCCCGGACCACCATAGAAGTTCCTAACGTGACGTGACCCCCTGAACACGTTTTGGGGGGTCGTTCAAAATGTTATATATATATATATATATATATATATATATATATATATATATATATATATATATGTGTGTGTGTGTTTGCACTCTAGGGGTCGCATTTTTTGTCCGATTTACTTAAAATTTGGTAGGGACGTTCCTTTCTGTAATCAGTTGGACAAGTTCGTTGGGCAAAACAATCGGAAAACTCTAAACCCTTTTTTTTGGCTGATTAATCTTTCAAATTTCGAGTTTTTGGGCCCAAAAAGCCCCAGATGTAGAATCAATGCATGTAAAAAGATGGGAATTAGAGAGGCGAAAGTTGTAAGCCCTCTCTTGTCATTCTAGCATAAATATTTACCGAGTTATTAAAGAAAATGTGTGTATCGACTAAACACAGTACGTTGTCTTATGGGGGTTTTACACTAGAAAAACCTGTTATTCCTTTGTTAGAGTACTTTTATCATCCCCAGAAACCTCACGCCTACTTTCAAGCCTGTCTGGACCTTCTCCTTACCTTATAATGCGCAAAATTGTATTCCCAGCTTTGCAAGTAAATGAAACCAGGAGTATCAGAACAGCCAAAAAATCAATGTTTTCAGATTTCAATAAAAATTGGACAAATGTATTTTTTTACACTTATTTTGAGTTTTACAAGTTTTTATGAGTAAATTCACTTCCCTCACGTCAGCGTGCTGCGTGCGAACTCGTTTTGATATTAGGTTAGACTAACTATAACGATATGTATATCGAATGCTGTAGACTATCGATTGCAAGAAGGAATACTTTAGTCAACCGTTTCGAGCTATATCAGGAATCATACTCGTAACGTTTCCTAGATTTAGCTGGTAATAAGCTTTCTTGAATTTCTTGGGCTTTTGTTATATTTTTTCCCCCGAGTCATTCATCTTGTCGGACTGAAACGCAACAAATGTACTTAAACCGACAACAACGCAACAATGAATTACAATCGATAAAATAATTGATTACAACTCTCAATACAATTGATTACTTACAATCGACGTACACAAGTTTGCATATTCACTACATTGATATTATTTATAAATGACAGAAACGGAACAGCTGATGACTTCGACACCAGCTGATTATTTTCCGTCCTAGGACTGAAAAGAACTACTTTCGCCCCGCAACGCACGTATTGAAAACAGCCGTTTTCCAAACAGTATGACTAAATAGTATATTTCGTCACTAGGATCAAAAGTGGATCTTTTTAATACGAGCTCCAGTTTAACTGCCGAGGCTGGGAAATGAGCGAGTATTAAAAAGACACTTTTGATCCGAGTGACGAACTATATTTTTCGTCATACTGCCAAAAAACTTAAGGTTTAAATAAAACAAAAGTAAAATTTACGTACTGTGTCTTCATAACCTCAAATTTTTCTTCCAGCTTGTCTCTTGTCTCTTAAAACAATCAGCTGTTGCACATGCATAACTTCGGTTCATTCATATCTATCGGTTGTTGAGTCGATCACTTCAAACCAATCATTGTGGTTCGAATCAGTCGGTTGATCTTCAAAACAAACATTCGATTTGGGCACGGTTGTCATGGAAATATGATTGTTTGGGCTTTTTCTATTATATTTCGATACGAATCGTTAGGCCTACTAACTTCGTCCATCGTGTCACTCACAGTTGTCACTCACCAGTGGTGTACGGGAAACGAACGCAAAAATAATAACAATACAACAATGAATGTTTCGATTATTTGACGATTTATGACGACCTCGAATCAAAAGTATCATCAGCAATGATCTTTTCAGTACTAGTACGATAATGATCATCAAAACATATGTTATTATCCAAAGACTAAAAAGAAGAACTTTTGAATCTCAACTCATCTGTCAAAAACAGTTGTTTTTGAAGCAGTATGACGAAAAGGTTACGATGACTCGCATTTTACGATGAAATTAACAAGAAAACGAGTTCGCACGCAGCACGCTGACGAGAGGGAAGTGAATTTTCACATAACAACTTTTAATACCCCCGTATCAGCAAACCTGCATACTTAGCGAATTTCCAATGCATATTAATTTATCTTAATAGGCCTACACCATAAAGCAACATACCAAGTTTCATCAATATACTTTCATAAATAAACCATTTATGACATTGTAATTATTCTCCATAAGAATAAATGGCGGATGAGTATGCAGGTTTGCTGAAATAAGGAACACTAAAAATGGGCTTTTATACAAATATCAATATAACTCAACTAGGTAAAGCCACATACCAAGTTCTATTAATTTATGTTCATAATTAAAGGAGATAACACGTTAATTATTCTCCATAAGAATAACATGGGGCTGAATATGCAGGTTTGCTGCAACGGGAACTATCGGTCAAAAAATGGGTTTTTGTGCAAATATCAATATACCACAATGAAATGAAGCAATATACCAAGTTTCGTCAGGATAAGTTGATAAATAAGCGAGATATACAATTTTTCTTATCCTCCATAAGAATAACATTGGACAACGTACTGTGTTTAGCACTTTCAATGTCTCAGTAACCAATTGACGTAGAACAATGATTAAAACATCAAATTGTGCGTCTTTTTAAGCTGATTCCAATGGGGAAAAATAAAATTTTACTTTTTCAAAAATTGTATGTAAAAACTCAAAAAACCCATTTTTGGGGTACAAAACCCCCTCAAAATACCCCTTTGGACAGCTCGATCCGTCTGGTTTTCGAACTTCAAGTTATAAATGCTGCTTTACACGTTTGTACCAAATTTCATCAAAATCGGGCCTTTTTTACGAGAGTTATCGCGCCCACGGACACATATATATATATATATATATATATATATATATATATATATATATATATATATATATATACAGTTTCGAACGAATGGTGTTTTTGGGGTCTGGGGACCTCAAAACGAAAAGTTATCATGGTCCCGGGCCTAGGTCTTACCATGCCGACTACGGTAATAGCTTCTTCCCTATAGGGGAAATTCGCTAAAACTCAAAATCAGTGTAAAAACAAACATTTATTCCAATTTTTATTGAAATCTGAAAACGTTGATTTTTTGGCTGCTCTGATGCTCCTGGTTTCATTTACCTGCAACGCTGGGAGTACAATTTTGCGCATTATAAGGTTAGGAGAAGGTCCAGTCAGGCTTTAAAGTAGGCGTGAGGTTGCTGGGGATGATAAAAGTACACCAACAAATGAATAACAGGTTTTTCTAATGTAAAACCCCAATAAGACAACGTACTGTGTTTACTCGATACACATTTTCTTTAATAACTCGGTAAATATTTATGCTAGAATAACGAAAGAGGGCTCAAAACTTTCGCCTTACTAATTCCCATCTTTTTAAATGTATTAATTTTACATCCGGGAATTTTCTGACCCTTTTTGGGCCCAAAATCTCGAAATTTGAAAGATTAATCCTCAAAAAAGGGATTTAGAGTTTTCCGATTGTTTTTCCCAACGAACTTATCCAACTGATTATAGAAAGGAACATCCCCACCAAATTTTAAGTAAATCGGACAAACATTGTGATCGCTAGAGTGCAAACACATATATATATATATAACATTTTAAACGACCCCCCAAAACGTGTTCAGGGGGTCACGTTAGGAACTTCTATGGTGTTCCCGGGCCTAAGTTTCACCGCATGCTAATACTGTAGTTCACTTTCCATAGGAAATTCACTAATAACGAAAAACAACTTTTTACAACACAGAAACTAGGTGGGTCATTCGAATGGCGATTCCTAACGTCAGAGAGATGTGCGTGTCTGCCGATAGACTTCAGCACCGACCAGAGCATTCTAGACCTTTTTTTTGCTGCGATGAGCTGTTTGCCACTACCTCGGTTTACGCGATTGCCCTACTGCCATTCTCATATTGTATAAAAATGTACCCAAGAATTATGTCACGTGGCCTATGTCTCGTAGCATTATACGTGTTAAATTTCTTTTGGGATTTTGGAAGAATAACTAAACAAAATATACAAATAAAGTATAATTTATTTTCATAAATTATTAAATTGACATTTACAGGCAATTGAGACTGGTAAAAAGCACATCTACACTTCAAGAGTTTTAAATGACACATGGCTGACTTTGAAATATCTAATAGTTTCTCCTGTAATCTTTGTATAAAGGAAAAATAAGCCAAATCGCAAAAAAAGTATCGTGTTATTGCATATATTAAACTCTAATTTTCTTATGAAAATTAAAAAACCAGTCTCTCAGTATCAACCTCCCTGGTAAGTCGCCTTGACAGAATTATAAAGTTAATTTTTGCATTTCTAGATTTTAGTTATCTACTTTTAAGTTTTGTTCATCAGGTCCTACATAACTAAAACATACTGAATATTTGACAGCAAACGGGAGCTCAGCATGGGGACAGCAAAGCGAGCTCAACATGGGGGACAGCAAAGGCAGCTCACCAAGGGCACAGCAAAAGGGATCTAATCATGGGGGACAGCAAAGGAAGCTCAGCTTGGGGACAGAAAAGGGAGCTCCAGCCTAGGGGCAGCAAAGAGAGCCCAGCATGGGCACAGCAAAGGGAGATCAGCATAGGGGACAGCAAAGGGAGATCAGCATAGGGGACAGAAAAGAGAGCTCAGCATGAGGACAGCGAAGGGAGCTCAGTGAAGGGGTCAATAAAGAAAGCTCATCGTGGAGACAGCAAAGTGAGCTCAGCATGTGGGCAGCGAAGGGAACTTAGCTTGGGGTCAGGAAAGAGAGCTCAGCATGGGGCAGCTAAGAGAGATCATCGTGGGAACAGCAAATGGAGCTCAGCGTGGAGACAGCAAAGAGAACTCAGCGTGGAGACAGCAAATGGAGCTCAGCGTGGAGACAGCAAAGAGAGCTCAGCGTGGAGACAGCAAATGGAGCTCAGCGTGGAGACAGCAAAGAGAGCTCAGCGATGGGACAGCAAAGAGAGCTCAGCGTGGAGACAGCAAAGAGAGCTCAGCATGGAGACAGCAAAGAGAGCTCAGCGTGGAGACAGCAAAGAGAGCTCAGCGTGAAGACAGCAAATGGAGCTCAGCGTGGAGACAGCAAAGAGAACTCAGCGTGGAGACAGCAAATGGAGCTCAGCGTGGAGACAGCAAAGAGAACTCAGCGTGGAGACAGCAAATGGAGCTCAGCGTGGAGACAGCAAAGAGAACTCAGCGTGGAGACAGCAAATGGAGCTTAGCGTGGAGACAGCAAAGAGAGCTCAGCGATGGGACAGCAAAGAGAGCTCAGCGTGGAGACAGCAAAGAGAGCTCAGCGTGGAGACAGCAAAGAGAGCTCAGCGTGGAGACAGCAAAGAGAGCTCAGCGATGGGACAGCAAAGAGAGCTCAGCATTCTGTGCCTCAAGGACATACCTCCCACAGAACCCAAAGTCAACCCCTTTGCCCAAATCTGATTGTCAAAATCCTACCTATGCACAGACCAATAAACAGATCTAACATTTTTTCGCATTTCTTGTTATTTTCTTAAATCATTTTGATCCAATTTCTATGAGTAATAATTTATCATAACTTTTCTAAACAATAAACCAGAAAGATTAAAATAAAAAAGTTCTCAAAACAAATTTGTTCAACAGTTTGAAAACTTGTATGGTTTTCTGACATAGACATTGTGGGTGACAGAAGGAGGCTTCTGGCTGTTAGTAAAGACAATATTGTCTATAATGCCGTGTTTCCACAAAATCTTGTCCTGATAAAGAAACTGAATAATATGAAAACAAATTATGGTAGCATAAAGTTTTATTTACGGATAAATCAAGTGATTTATTAAGTTTTCTATAACTTTATACAAACTCAATACACCTCTATGTGTGGGCCTTCGGTGTTCTGTAGATCTTCTAGGTGACTTTTTAGCTCATCCCAGGTTTTGGTTAGCATTTACTAGGTCACGGACGTCACAGCGTTTTTTATTCTCTCCTTTAATTTTTCTAAATTAAGAATCCAGGAAGAAAAACAAGGTTTTTGATAAATCCCTCCAAAAATAAATGCAGAGGGGTTAAATCTGTTGTATGAGATGGCCATTTTGTTGGGTCATCAAGCCCAATCCAGCGGCCTGAGAAGGTAAGATTTTAAAAATCTCTCATATGAGCCCAGATGGGGGCGCCATCTTGCTGAAAAATTATCAAATGGTGTCTTTCTTCTAATTGAGGGACTACATACAACTCTAACATATCCAAGTAAACAAAACTTGTCACATTTGCTTCCGCAAAAAAAGGGGCCAATGGTCCTACCGTGCATTAAACCGCACCAAACACTCAGTTTTGGGCTGTCCTTTCGTGTTCAACCTCGGGCCTGTGGTTTTCAATCCCCAAAATTATACAATTGTGTCAGTTCACCTTCCCACTGGTGAGGGTCTTCCAAATGTTTGCACAAAAAGTTTGTGTGTATTATTTGGAGTCCATGGAACCATAGAACATACTGTGTCTTATCTTGTAAACTCACCATGTTTGTTTTTTTTTTTTTTTGTAGTATCTGCATTGTTTTCAATCAGCTGGGTTTAGGTGTTACTCACTTAAGAAACAAAACTTGATTAATTTCCCTTCAATACAAGAAATTTAAGTTTTGTGTGGCTCCAATGGTTCCCGTGCAGCAGGGCCATAAAATCAGGGCAAGACTTTGTGGACACCCGGTAATATAATGCATGTATATATAATTTAAATACCAAATTTTTGTTAAACATATTAGTAATGCTCTTATAAAGCCCTGTGAATTCAAATAACAAAATCTGTTGTTTTAGTGACTGACGTTAAAGCGCTTAAATTCATCGTTGTTTGCTGATCAAACAATTGTCGGACAGTGGCCATAAACGTTATTGCTTCTCGTAAACTCCGATATTAAAATATTTATAGCTGTTCGATTCCTGGTAATTGGAATTTGTCAACGCTCCCAAATTTATTGCTCTTTCTAATTAATGCTTCAGTGAAATTTGTGAGGAAACAGTTACATTTTACTGTTCTTGTTCAATTAACATTTTTAGAATTCTTAAAATGTGTCTGATTTTACTCAGACACACTTAGAAATTAAAGGAAAAGACTTAAAAGGAAATCAATTATATTTCCCCTAAATACTGGAAAGCAAGTTAAACTTCATTTTAAGACTGTTTAACTTCAAAACGCTGAAATCTAGATTCAAGTTGTCAAATATACAAAAATTAAAAATATTCATTGTCTTATAAGGTTATTTCATGATCTCATTAATTCAATTTGTTACTAAAATTCTTATGTAGTAGAACAGTCTATCCCAAAATTATTTCCCATTTAAGAATTATTTTTTGATACAGCTGTTTAGTTATATTTACTTAAGAATATATAAATGTCAAGAATGTCGGACTTTTAGATTGAAGTTCTGTTAAATTTTAACTAACTGTGTTTCTGGTATCCAAGATCAAAGTAAGTATATAGCTGTCTAAATAATAAAATCCAATAATAGCTGATTCTCTCCTGAGATGATGGATAAAACTGTTCTTATTCAACTGTTCTTATGCATAAGGTGCATTTTTTTTATAATTGTACATTAATATCTGGTTTGCAATTGTCTGCACGGAGTATTCAAAAACGAACATGTTTTCTGAAAATTTAGCCCATAAATATTAGCTACCATCAGGTAGAATATCAGCTCAATCGTCGATGACATTTTCTGTTATAGTGGAACACCCGCAGTTGATGACAGTTAGACATAATAGACATAGTCACCTCCTCATTTTTTATATTGTGGATTATATCTAGTTTGAACCTTGAAATAAGCTATAACATTTTCAGAGTATTTTTACAATTAAAACTAAATTAATTATGTACATTTGGACAGATTGAGCAGTAGGCGTAAAATACTAGATTACATTAACATTAGTTTCCAACAACACGAGATGGATTTTCCAGCCATGGAATAATTGAATTTGTGGATTGGTCACTAATGTTTACATCGTTTGTCAGGCTTAGTGCTATCGAAGCGGTGTCAACTTTATACATCACAATCCCTGTGATTCTATCTCACATTGCTTAAGTATTAGGAAGTGATCTATTTTTTTTCGTTGGTTCATAAAGTCGGGAAGTGACCGAAAATATCTTAGTGAAATTTGAAAAATATACCTTTAAACTTTTGAAGTTATCTAAATTTAATTTGATGTCTCTAAATTGTCAATAAAAGTAACTTACTGTTGTGCTTTCAATAAACTTAGTTTACAGTTTACCTAAACACTTTTCTAAAAAGAAAATCCCTATTTAATAATTGCCAAATTCTTCAGAAAATCAACTAAATTTTACCCTGGGCTATTTAATGTAACACATCTTATTTAATTTAATAAATGCAACGAATATCGCAGAATCAATTTACTAGGAAATTGAACACAATGTCAAATGTAAATGTTTCTTCTTGGCCAATATGGCAGCGATTAACCTGAAAGATGTTTGGATGTATGTACATACGCTCTTTAATCAAATGTGATTATACCATGGGCAGGCGTGGATACAAGGGGGTGGGGGTCATGACCCCCGCCCAAAAGCCTCAGACCTACACATATTTTACACATTGTTCACAGTAAAGGTACATATTTCATCAGTTGGTCGGTTTTTGTTTTTGAACACTTATGAACGTTTTTAGTACTTCATGAGTGAAAAAGACTTAGCACTCATGATCACTGGATGACCATTGAGACGCTAGCTCTGCATTGTTGCTACTTGCAAGTCAGGTGTTAACCTAAAATCTCCAAATTACAAATTACATATACCAATAACCAACGAGGTCTATTGGTTTGTAACATTGTATTTGTTGATTTGCCCATAGTTTATTCAATTTCATTGCAAGGATAGATAGGTGAAGCAAGCAAAAAAAAAATTAATTTGCTTCAATTTTGATTACTTTTATTACACTGATTTGAATGACCACACTCGTTTAGATTAATCCATTACTGCTGGCCAAAGAACGAGATTATTTCATTTATTTCTCACAGATGTACTAACCTAACCAAATCACCGACTGACTTTTTTGACGCAAATCGTTAGGTAGTGTTGTCTCCAGTATAACCAAAGGACCTCCTTGCTAATAACCATTCAAACATCATCATACTTTTAGGTTAGGCCTATGTAATCTCTTTACAATAGTCAATGCTGGTGTACAATTTAAAATTTATTGTTCTATGAGGCATGGCTTAAGGAGGGATTTTAGGCCCTTTGTTGAAGGATTTTCTCTTTATTAAATCTAACATTGTTTTAATTATTAATCGCTAGGGCTAGTTATCATTGCATATTGCATCCACTGAACTGTGTTCATATGAGTCAAGTTAGTTCTACAATATTTGTATTGTTTCTAAAGTCGTTTATTAACTTTTTAACTATAGGAAATAATAGTAATTATTACTTTTTAATCATAAGAAATAATAGTAATTACATAAATATATTACAAGTAATACAATTAATTCAGTAAATTCGTAACTTCTTTTAATATAGCCGTAAAATAAACTTCTACGGCCTAAAACTCACATAACTTTATGTAGGGTAATGTTTTTCACAACCATTTATTCTGGTCTTGTAGAAGGATTTTCCAATTTCCCTTGCCTGCCAAACCCCCTAAGAAAACGCATACTCAATACCAACGAGGTTAATACATCTTAGAGTTCCCTTCTGGGTTGAAAAAGTGAAGCCTCACTAAAAGATATGTTTGTAACAAAAACACAGAAAAACAATGGTCTCCAGCAAAAATATTTGATGGAAAATATGTTTTTTCCTCACTATGTAAAGTCAAATTGTTTGCCTTGTAATGACTGAGTAAAGTGCTAGTACTTTGTCTCCCGAGGAAGACAAAAAGTACTTTGACTCCCGTGGGAGACAAAGTAAACCCATAAGTATAACATTGACAATATGGCAGTGCAATGGAAAACCGGCAATGCTGTAGCTATAACATGTGGAACAAAATCAGCTTATATTTCGCTGCAATAATCAACGTTCCGAGTTCCGAGGTTAGTTATGACGCATTACGCATTGTTGTTGGCGGATTAGGAAACCCCAGCTTTGCTGCTAGTCACCTCTTCCACAAGCGGGAATATTGCGAAGGTTACCGGAAAGATAGGATATAGCAGGAAAGGAAAGGGTGGGAAGGGACGGCAGCCAAATCGACCCCTCAGAGGGCCAATTCCCGTGCCCCTGTGACAGCTGGGATGAGGCTCTCAACAGGGGACCCTCATTTTGCCCTCCAACAGGTCAACTCAACTGACAGGGTATCCATGTACAACAGCCAGAGACCATTCATTCTCAGGTTGGCAGGAGGGACCAAACCCGGAGACTCTGTCCCTAGCCGCTGCAAATGGAGGGACTAAAGGTGAAAGGGAAGTTAGTCATATTGGACAGCCAAAAGACTTACCATATTATGAAATGACAACCTCATTTGCTGTACCCAATGTCAGCCTCAAAACTGGTATAGACCAGTCTTAAGGTAGTCCTGGGACGCATTACGAATTCAAAATGGTACAGTGATTGTGAATGTGAATACTTATCAATACTTGTGGATTTTGGGGATTTGGGAAAAATGTTATGTGTATTACGGGTGTAAAGTACATTGTCTTACTCGGGAAAATTGTCGCCCTCACCTACGGCGTGGGGCGCCAACAATTTCCCTCAGGGGGACAAAGTTGCACTTTACTCCCTTAATACATAAATAACTATTTTATAAAAGTTGTATTTTAAAAGTAAATGTTTTTCTCCTTGTGTTCCATATTCATTAACGATTCAAATTATTTAGTCTTAAACACACTAATTTTAAAATATGGTATTCAGGAAAACTTTTTTATTGCTTGATGAAAAACGGTTGTCATAAATTGCAGATTATGTTATTTCATGGTCTGTGGTTAGTTGTTTTGCCGTATGAACGGCGATTGCAGAGGGGAAAATGGCGCCACCATGTTGGCTTCACTTTTTTGGAGATTAATATTTGTATGATAGTACTAGATGTATTAAGCTCGTTACTCGATACTATTATTTTCACTCAAGACCTCATGACCCCCCCCCCCAAAAAAAAAATGATAGTGTGTATCCAACCCTGATGATAATGGGTCGATTTTTGATTTTCAATCGTAAAAATATCAACTTTAATCCATTTTTATCCAAGTGTCCTAAGAATACAAAACTTTCATATTTTGATAATTCAAATTTCCTTTTAGTCGGCTATAAAGGACCTTTAAAAATATAAACTTACTTATTTACTTATGAAGTTTTATGTACCCTTATGCTTCCATTTGTAAACTAGATATTTGCTATTGTTAAGGTAAAATTCCAGTATTGAAAAGTATAACTTTAATTATTAAATCACATATTTTACGAAAACCATTTGCATCTTATAGTGTTGCACTCACAAGTCAAAAACAAATAAATTTCTATTATACAACTTCAAAAAGGAACCCATGTTTACAGTGAGGAATGAATGAGTCATTTGAGCCACCATTGTCCAGGGTTGACACATGAGCCTGCACCAGTATGTAGGTATGACTGGTGAGCTAGTGGCACCCCGTCTATGCAGCGTTGCACTATTGACACACATTCCAACATATCGTAAGTGGATATTACCATCGGTCAAACATACCGCATTCTTTCATACATTGTTACTGTCTCTCAGACAAATTGTTGTGGTATCAGCTTTATTACCGGTACAATCGCTAGACACAAATAATGCAAAGTAGACCACTTACTTATGTTATTACATTGTGTAATTTCATTAAAATGAAAGTTGTATACTTCATTTGGCAGAAAATAAAGTCTCGGCGGCTTATTTATTTATAAAAATATTATTACTAAACTTAGGGTTGGTTAGATATAAATGTTCAATTTGAAACTAATTACTAAATTACTAATTTATGTTTTTAAATAATTTTTTAATGTTGCACATTTATACTATGATTTAATCCTCTGCTATTTTATCAAGACCTTTTAAACCCACTTACAAATGACATGATGGGCAAAGGTCTGACCTGACAAGACAATAGATAAATAAAACATGCACTCATTCAGCTTTGTGGTTTGTGCTCTCTGTGTATCCCTTGTAAAAAGTACCTTTCATTAAGAGACCTTCCCCCAGTTATTCTTTCAGAGTGCTAGACCCCATAAATATTATACCATTTATCTTGAGTAATTTAATATAAGGTAAATTATGTATCAGAAAGTGTTAACTTACAATCTATACTTACTAATAAAGTAGCTGTGCGCAGTGGCAAATTCAGCTTTAGAGTTAGGGGGGGGGCGAATTTAGTGGTGGAATATCTCCCCTCCCCCCGATTTTTATTGTTACGGATGATAATTGTAATATCAAAAAGTAACCAAATACCAAAAACGAGTTTGCACGAAGCACGCTGACGTGAGGGAAGTGAATTTCCACATAAAAACTTTTAAAACTCAAAATCAGTATAAAAACATACATTTATTCCAATTTTTATTAAAGTCTGAAAACAGTGTTTTTTTGGATGTTCTGATGCTCCTGGTTTAATTTACCTGCAAAGCTGGGAATACAATTTTGCGCATTATAATGTTAGAAGAAGATCCAGACAGGCTTGAAAGTAGGCGTGAAGTTGCTGGGGATGATAAAAGTACTCTAACAAAGGAATAACCGCCTTTTCTAGTGCAACACCCCCATAAGACAACGTACTGTGTTTAGTCAAACCTCATTTTCTTTAATAACTCGGTAAATATCTATGGTAGAATGAAAAGAAAGGGCTTAAAACTTTCGCCTCACTCATTCCCATCTTTTTACATGCTTTAATTCTATATACAGGGGCTTTTATGACCCTTTTTGGACCCAAAAACTAGAAATTTGAAAGATTAATCCCCAAAAAAGGGGTTTAGAGTTTTCCGATTGTTTGGCCCAACGAACTTGTCCAACTGATTACAGAAAGGAACGTCCCTACCAAATTTGAAGCAAATCGGACAAAAAATGCGACCACTAGAGTGCAAACACATATATACATATATATATATATATATATATATATATATATAAACAATTTTGAATGACCCCCCAAAACGTGTTCAGGGGGTCATGTTAGAAACTTCTATGGTGGTCCCGGGCTTAAGTTTCACCGTGCGGGTCATGCTGATAGTTCACTTTCCAAAGGAAATTCACTAACGAGTTCGTACGCAGCACGCTGACGTGAGGGAAGTGAATTTCCACATTAAAACTTTTAAAACTAAAAATCAGTGTAAAAACATACATTTGTCCAATTTTTATTGAAATCTGAAAACTTTGATTTTTGGCTGTTCTGATACTCCTGGTTTCATTTACTTGCAAAGCTGGGAATACAATTTTGCGCATTTTAAGCTTAGGAGAAGGTCCAGACAGGCTTGAAAGTAGGCGTGAGGTTTCTGGGGGTTATAAAAATACTCTAACAAAGGAATAACAGGCTTTTCTAGTGTAAAACCCCCATAAGACAACGTACTGTGTTTAGCCGATACACATTTTCTTTAATAACTCGGTAAATATTTATGCTAGAATGACGAGAGAGGGCTTAAAACTTTCGCCTTTCTAATTTCCATCTTTTTACATGCATTAATTTTATATCTGGGGCTTTTCTGACCCTTTTTGGGCCCAAAAACTCAAAATTTGAAAGATTAATCCCCAAAAAATGGGTTTAGAGTTTTCCGATTGTTTTGCCCAACGAACTTGTCCAACAGATTATAGAAAGGAAGGTCCCTACCAAATTTGAAGTTAATCAGACAAAAAATGCGACCGCTAGAGTGCATACACATATATATATATATATATGTCTATATATATAAAATAGCCCCCCAAAATACCCCTTCGGTTGCAGCAATCTCGCTGGATTTCAAACTCAAAGTCATAAATGTTACTTTACATGTTCGTACCAAATTTCATTGAAATCGGACCATTTTTACGAGAGTTAACGCACCCACGGACATATATATATCTACACCGTTTTGAACGGAAGGCGTTCTTGGCATCTGGGGACCTCAAAACAAAAAGTTATCATGGTCCCGGGCCTAGGTCTTACCATGCCGACTACGGTAATAGCCTCTTCCCTATAGGGAAAATTCGCTAAAAGGCAGAACAGCGTTCATGCGCAGCGTATGGGTGTGATGACTAATAATATCACATGGACATAGTGGATGTGCGGTCAAACTCCCGTTGCCATGGTAACATCACGTTTGCACCACTCTGCCTGCACCTTTCCGCCCGCTCACTCGAGCTCCCCGGTTTGCCGGCACCCACACCCAAGTAATGTGACAAACTCACGGGTTTCACGGGTAAAAAAGGAAGCAGGGTAAGTTAAGGGCAGTTGCGTCGTCACGTCAGTGCAGCCAACTGTCAGGTGTGTCCAGAACGAAATTATCACTCCCACTAACTGTTTACGCTTAGTTCCACAACTTTAGAATGCATACAGACCGATTAGAAAAATAACTTATGGTAGACAATGCATTAATTGGATTGGCGATAAAGAATTTAATCGCAACACATTTAACCAGCTGAAAATTAAATAATTGCACAATTTTTACACAATATATAACAGACATTTCTGAGCTTGAGGGGAGGGGCGATCGCCCCCTTGCCCCCCCTGGATCCGCCACTGTGTGTGTGTGTGTGTGTGTGTGTGTGTGTGTGTGTGTGTGTGTGTGTGTGTGTGTGTGTGTGTGTGTGTGTGTCCCAGGTAATTTTGAAAACGGCACCACCAATCTGCTCCCGGACCATACCACCTGGTTGAGGATCAAAACATTTTAAGAACGTATTTTTTTAGTTTTTTCCTCAGACCTCAGGACTGCGCCTCAGTGGCACCAAAAGCTGCCATGTTATTCTTATGGAGAAAAGGTTTTTCCTAATTGGCTCGAAAACGGCTCTTCAAATCTGCTCCCTGACCACACCACGTTGTTAGGGGACTAAAGGTCTTTGGATAATTTTTTTCGCGGTCTCAGGTCTCCGCCTCACTGGCTTCTTTTATCACTTCCCGACGTCCAATTTGAATATGTGATGGTTCTTTGGATTTGTTTTACAAATGACTTGAATGATATCCCAACGTTAGATACGTCCCCCCCACCAACCTTAGGGCTCTGCCCCTCTGGCAAAATTACTGTGTTATTTTTTCCGGGTTTTTGCGTGATTTCAGCCAATTGTCATTAATCTATAACATTTAGGTAGGTTTGTTATTGCCCCGACCTTAGGGCTCCACCCCAGTCACTAAAACATTGCTATGGTTATTCTTATGGAAAAATGAGTACTCCAGGTTATTGTGAAAAAGGCTCCTAAAATCTGCTCCCGGACCATACCACCATACGTTGTTAGGGGACTAACGGTCTTCGGATGCTTTTTTCGTGACTTCAGGGCTCCACCCCACTGGCTTCTTCTATCACTTCCCGACGTTCTTTGGTCTCTCCCGTTTTGGTTCTTTGGTTTTACAAAGCCGTATATCTTGATTGATGTCCAAACGTTGGACACAACCCCCCCCCCCCCAAACCTTAGGGCTCCGCCCTCCTGACAAATTTGTTACGTTATTCATTGATCCATAACATTTGGGTTCCGTAGGTATTTTTTTGACCATGACCTTAGTGCTCCACCCCAGTCACTAAAACATTGCCATGGTTTCTTATGGAAAAATTAGTACTCATGGTTATTTGTTAAAGGCTTCTGAAATCTGTTCCCTTTACCATACCAGGTTGTTGGGGGACTAAAAGACTTCGGATAATCTTTTCTCGACCTCAGGGCTCCACTCCACTGGCTTCTTCTATCACTTACAAACATCCAATTTTGATGTGTGATAGTTCTTTGGATTTTTTTACAAAGATTCATGTCTAGAATGATGCTACAAGTTGGATATATCACCCCAACCAACCTTAAAGCTATGCCCTTCTGGCGAAAATGCTATATTATTCTTTCCGATTGTATGCATGATTTTAGCCAATTGTCATCCATCCATACATTTGGATACGTTTTTATAACCCCAACCTTAGGCCTCCACCCCATTGGCCTAACCTTGCTATGTTATTTTTATGGAGAACAGAGTACTCCATGTGATTGCGAAAAAGGCTCCTCAAATCTGTCCCCGGACCATACCAGGTTGTTAGGAGGATAAAAAACTTAGGATCATTTTTTTCCCCGACCTCAGGGCTGCACCCCACTGGCTTCTCCTACCACTCCCCGACCTCTGATTTTGAAATGTGACATGTGACATGTAGTTATTTGGATTTTTTAACCGCATTTCTAGAATAAAAGTGAATGCCCTACGTGTATACGTCCCGCCCAACAACCTTAAGGCTATGGCAAAGTTCCTGTTATTTTTTTCAAATTTATTGCCGATTTCAGCCAGTTGTTATTGATCCATAACGTTTGGATACTTTTTTATAATCCCAAACTTAGGGCTCCGCCCCACTGGCTTAAGCGTTGTCATGTTGATGTTATGGAGAAAAGGTACTCCAGTAAAAATGACTCCAATAAACTACTCCCACACCACTCCACGTTGTAGGGAACCAGCAATATTTTGAATACGTTTCCCCCACTCCAAGCCTCAGGGCCTTCGTTCCACTGATAGCATTGACTATAAATACTGAAGTAGACTTCTCATCGCCATTATAAAATGTGTCCCTAGTTTTGTGTATGACAGGATTGAAAGAGGTCATAGTTTACACCAATCACCAACAGAGTATACTACTGTCAACTATTACTTATCCTCTCAAGGAGAGGATAATACAAAAGTTGGTGTGTCAGGGAGCAAACATAAGTTGATTTTTACTTGCTTTCTGGGATGGAGATATTTTAAAAGTTAACGTAAATAACTAAAGTAAATAGTTTACAGCAGCACAATCTGTCGGTGACCTAATCAAACAACTTCAATTTTAAAATTCTAGCATACACTAAAAGTGGGACAGCTGGACCATATGGATGGGATGTCTCCTTCAGTATTTATAGTCAATGCTGATAGCCTCAAAAGTGGCCATGTTATACTTATGGAGAAAATAAGATATATAACAGGCTCGAAAAGAAAAAACGGCCCCTCAAACCTGCTCCTGGACCATATACCATGTTGTTATTTAGGACGGATAACTTTTCCAAACTTAAGATGTCACCCCTGTGGCCTACAAAGTGGTTATGTGCTGTTGCAAATATTGTTCTTGGAATATTGTTGTGCAAATATTGTTCTTGGAGCGAGGAAAGGCGCTCGATCTAGGTACTTCAACTTAAATGGTAATAAAATTAATATGATGCTCCATAAAAGTATTTCATGGTTATCAATAAATCTAATCAACACATATAAAACACATGATTTGTAACTTTCGTCTTGTGTGCTACTTTATAGTGCCACTTATATTATTGTCAAACTGCTTTGTATAAATAGTATTGCATTACATTTTATTTAAACATTTGATCAATCAAGAACCCATAAATTGCTCGAAGCTAGCTTTATATAAAAATAAACAGTATCAGCAAACTGACACATACTTTCTCCCTTTTATCTAAATTTTAATCAATAAATTACTTTATAATAATAATAATATTTATTTGCCGAAAAACAATTATAAATTGTGTAGGCTTTTACAACAAATATCTTAAGTCTAAAAAATATTGCAGCTTAAATTTTCTACTTTTTCATGTTATCTTATTTTTTAAATTTTTTTGTTCTTCTTAAAAAATTCATCCAATGAAAATAAAGGATTGTTCATTATAATTTCTTTTACTTTTCTTAATTCTGTTCTTCCAATTACTTAAATTTTGTGAATTTTTTAATTTGATTTATGACTCTTCCCATCATGTATTGGGGAGAATTTTCATATGTAGTGGTTCTGTGGATTTGATGTTGAACGATGAATTGTTTTCTAGTACGATAACATATGATTATGTTGTAATTCTTTTATTTTGCTTCGTTCATTTACATATAATTTCAAAATTTCTATAATATAAAGTCCAAAAATTGTTATAATTTGAGTCTTTTCAAAGAGTTTTCGACTTGGCTCATCGTGTTTGGCATGCATAATAATTCTTATTGCTCGTTTTTGTAATTTAAAAATTTTCTTTTTGTTCTCCTTAGATGTGCCGAACCATACAGGGAGGCAGTATAGTAATATACTTTCAAAATAAGAGTAATAAACAATTTTTAGGTTTTCAAAATTGAAGCAATTTGCTAATACTCTCAGATTAAAGCAGACAGAGTTTAATTTGTTGATGATTTTATTTATTTGAGTATTCCAGTTTAAGTGGTTATCTAAAGTTATTCCTAATAAATTTATTTCAGAGACCTCAGAAATTTTTTCATTTTCTAATTTGATATTTAATGATTTGTCTTTAGATTTTTTAAACTGGAAGTGAAGAATTTTCGCCTTGGATTTATTCAATAATAGACTATTTGCACTATACCACGAATTTAACTCATTTAAAATCAATTTTAATGATAATATTAGAGATTGGGTTGATTTATTGGTAACCACCACAGATGTGTCATCTGCAAATTGAGTTTTAATTCCATTTCTAATATTTGAGGGAAGGTCTGCCACATAAATTATAAATATAATTGGTCCCAGAACAGATCCTTGTGGAATGCCTATATTAATTTTTTTCCAGGATGAAACATCGTTATTTTTTTTCAGACTTACATTCAACTTGTTGAAATCTGTTTTGGAAATAAGATTCAATAAACTGTTTGGCTAATCCTCACATTCCATAATATTCCATTTTTTCTAGTAATATTTTATGATTCAAGCAATCAAAAGCTTTAGTTAAGTCACATTGTATGGAGGCAATATGAAATTGTTGTTCAATAAAATCATTTACAGTTTTCACATATCTTGAAATAGCATTTAAAGTTGATTTGTTTTCAAGAAAACCAAATTGTTCAGGATTTAAAATTTAATATTTTGTAAGAAAAGATTTAATTCTGGAAAAAATAATTTTTTCTAATATTTTTGAAAAAGTTGGTAAGATTGAAATAGGACAAACGTTTTCTTTAGTAACAAATCCAGCCTTTTTAGGTATAGGCTTTACAATTGATAATTTCAAATAGTCTGGAAATATTCCTTTGTTTATACATAGGTTAAATATGTAAACTAGATGTGGTATTATAAATTCTTTAGTGTGTTTTACTAAATTAAATGGAATTTCATCCCAACCCTGAGACCATTTGTTTTGTAAATATTTAATAATTCTTTGTAGTTCTTTCTCACTAGTTGGTATTAAGTAGATTGTTTGTTTATTTATAGATTTATATTCCATCATATATTCACATGTTTTTTTTCATATCTGGTTGTAGGTTCAATGATGTTATTATATTATAGAAATAGTCATTAAGTTCATTTGCAGGATTCAAGCCTATTTTACTAAAGTCTACTTGTTTATTTATTGTATTTTTCCCAAGTTCTGAATTTACTAATGACCATAATGCTTTAGTTTTATTAGTTGATTTCATCAAAAAGTTTTGATACATACTATTCCTGCTTAAATAAGCTAATTTTCTCACTTTGGATTTTTAAATCTTATATGTTTTTAAATCCAATGGATCGTTAGTCATTTTTGAAATTAAATAATATTTCCTTTTCTTTTTACATGCTTCTCTGATTTCTGTTGTTACCCATTTCTTCTCATTTTTCTTCTTTAACTGCACCTTTTGTATTGGTATTGTCTTGTCTAAAATAGATTTATATATGTTTGAAAAGGTATTATAAGTTGTGTTAATAAATTCATTATCTGGTAGGTTATGATTTATTTCGTAAACCTGAGACCAGTTTGCTGATGATAGTTCTTCGCAGAAGCGGCTTATATTTGAAATTGAATATTTTCTACGTTCTTCAATATTATAATTAATAATATCTTTTATTGGTTTGATACTGATAATTCGGCTATTGCGGTCTGATAGACCAGGATCAATAGTATAAGCATTTTGAATTTCAAAATTTGTAAAAATGTTATCTCACTACAGAATCATTTGCTAGTCATTTGTAGTCACAGTTTGGTTTTAAGAGGGGAAACGACCCCTTTGCCTCTCCATTTAGGTACTATGTGTATGGGGAAAAGTATTATAATTTTAGTAATAAGTTACCTATAGTAATGGAAATACAATACCTTTGTAAGCATAATATATGCCAATGTGTAGTTTTACAGAGTCTAGAACAACGCAGCTGTTAAAATACAATAAAGTCTAATTATAAGGTGATCTTCTTCCACTGAGCCACTCCATTGACAAACACACACATATGAGATTGAATTGAGTATTTTTTTAAATACTTTCTAAATAATTATAAGCAGATACACATCACACGGAATATCTTGGCCTGTGGCTTACTCCACTGCCGGAATTACTGAGATAACCAGCTGGGCTATATCGAGCTTCAGTTTGACTGATCAGATCATGGAAACAACAGATGAAAATCTCGCTCTACTCCAACTGTTTGAACTGAAAACAATTCCCACAGGCCAAAATATTTCACGTCATGTGTAGATATTCTGTGATCACTTTTTTGTCGTTTTGAGAACTAAATAGGATTAATAACAGACCATTTTCCAAGAATTATTATTGACGAATATACTGGAGTCCTGTTCTGAATACTGCGGTTTTGTACAAAATAATCTATAATACAATATTCAAGTACACACAACTTGGTATTAAATAGGTATTAAATATAACGGGCAACCCTATTTACTTAATTTCAATCATAAGGAAGTAATTGGAGAAAGTGAAAATTGAAAATTGAAAAGTGAAAATAGTTAGTGTGGTTGTTAATTTAGTGGGGAATTGAAACTTTGTGGCTTTGCTGCTTTGTCTCGATTTATTCTAGGTGTTACTTATATTGTAGTTTATAGTATAAAGTTATTAATTTAATTAATGGTCCACAAACCTAACATTTTGTACAAAAATTTATTATTAAGTAGTATTATCTAGAAAACATATTTCTTCTACCAGGGACTTACATATCACTGTTATTATCCATGTTTTTCGTTACACCTTCAGTTCTTTGCATTTTCATGTATTTGAAAATCTGTTGTGAGGGGATTCCAGTCTTCATATTTTTTGGAGCTACAGGTCCTTGGGGAAATGTTTGTAGGTTCTTCGTCGCAAGGTATGGGGAAGGGTTGTTGTCTGAAGGTGGATATTGCCTATCACGCGGCAAACCTCTGACGTCAGGGACTTTTAAGGTCTGGTTGAAACCAATTCTAGGTGATGTAGGAGGCAATTCTGGAGGAGTTCCACTGTCGTAAGGGCACATCTCCTCGGTTTCAATAGTTGGTGATGTTTTTACAATAGGATTTACATTTTGATATCCCGCTTGGCCCTGATGCATGGGGTATTGTTGGTTAAATGGATTAGTAATAAACTGGGGATTTAGTTGAAACTGGCTGGATCTAGGCGTTAACATCTGTCTTTGGTATACAGGCTCTGGAGGTAAATGGCTGTTACAATAAGGGCAACTTCTAGCTCCGAAGGCATGTGTTAGGGGAATATCTTGGTTGAAATTCATTGTGGGGTATTGACCTTGGTGTGAAATTGGAGGTGGGAAAGAATCATCGTATATTGGATGGAGTGGTCTCGAATAAGCTTTTTTCGGAGAGTTTCCACTCTCTTCTCTTAACTCTTGTCCGGAAGATCTGTAGTAATCAACGTTGCCTTGAGGAGGAAAGGTGTTCTGCGGTGAATGTTGCATTACTCTAGAATATTCCGGATCTCGGTTGTATTCTTCTTGATTTATTTCACTTGGAATTCCTATCTTCTCCTTATTAGTGTTTTGTGGAACTCTATTATCTGCAAGTATTGCTCTAGTGTACCTTGGGTTTAGCTGGTCCAGGGGCAGAGCTGCAGGGATCCCAGAGGATGGTGATGAAACGAAACAAATTCTTTGAGGTGTAGTCTTGGTTGAGGATACTCCATTGACGAGACCATTTTGTGGCACTGCCTGACAACAACTGTTGGATATTGTTTCACCATTTACAAAATAATAACAGGTAAAACACATAATCACTACCCACATAATAATTAGAGAACCTGTCACATTACTCTGCAAAGTACTCAGACCCACTACCCGTCTCGAGCAGTAAAATGCGTTTGCAACAGAATGGATAAGGTCGAGAATTCAAGGTAAGAAGACTTAGTTTAGACAAAGAATCCTTCATTCTCTTTATTTATTAGTCGTGAAGCACGTGGCCTCAGCATAATTTAAACAAACTCTTTCCGTCAGCACTAAGTATCACGTTCTTTACAGGAATTTGCGTTGACGGATTCAACCGGTTAATACCTGTAAAGCTTTGTTTCCCATTAAACCTTGAAAATACTGAGCAGCTTTGAAAGTAAAATTAAAAATTCCTAATAATGTAGAGACAATTTTAATTCAATAAACATATTCTTTATAGTTGAATAAATTGATTTTTGTGAAACAGTTAAATTTTTAACTATATTGATGGAATTTTATAAGGAACTGTTAATAAAATCCTGATAATCTCAGTTTCACACGGGAATAAAACTTTTCTTTAAACTTAAGGGTTGATTTGTCTTCCATTTCTTACCATGAAAAGCCAAATCGCTATTGCCATTTAGGTTAATTCTCTTTGATCATTTATATTTTCCTTCAATAACTACAGAAGGAAGAGTTCACTTTTATTTTATTTTGATTCGAGGCAAATAAACTTATCCTTTTGATTTTTTTAAGAATTGGAGAGCAAATTAGAATCACAGAAAAAGGTGATTGTTCTTTTCTATTGCACAATATACAACACAACAATGTCAACATCAATACAGACAAATGTTTTTTTTGTTGGGTGAAGAAATAATTTAAGAGGGAAACCTCTGGAGTAAATGTGAAAAACTGGTAGTCACAACTAAACATATTTAGGAATAGTCCCTCATAGTGTCATGCCTCACCTCCTTATAGTTTTCCCATACAGCCAGGAGCACACACATACATACCAACTTGCACACACACATATACAGTAGACGCTCTCTTAACTGACCCCTAGGGAGTGAACACAACATGTATATGGTGACAGAAAAATTATGAGATTGTTAATCTAATACGGCACTGAAAGACTCAAATTAAAAGTATATTCACTGTCAAATGTTTCATAACTTCACCTATATAGTTTGTATTTAATTTTTTGTAGTTTTATATTTTATAACAGGTTAGCATCACATTGGTTATTGTATGTAAATGTACATTTTGTATTATATTTGGGCACTTAGGTGAAGTTAGCATCAGAATAGTCAAACTATATATTAAGTTTCAAAGGATGATTTTTATTTTTAAATAAATGTTTGAACATATACATATATATCGTATGGCTTATGCAGCTGCTTTCTATTTTGGAGTTTACAACAGCAAAAAAACTTTGGTATGATCTTCCTGTGTTAACCCTAGAGAGCGTGTGCGGGGTAATTTTTCTCCATGCCTATTTTTAAAACAACGGATGATATGTAAAGAGCTTCTCTAGAGCTTCCACCCCTCCTATACCTTCAAGTCGACTCGTCCACTGCCTGACCTTGAGGTTTGGGAAAACACATTTACATTAGCGTGTAGTGTAGTGTAGCGTAGTGTGTCCTTGGTGGCCGTGTAAACTGCACTTTACGTTCTGTCAGAGACTTGAAAACCCGAATAAGACTAACTTTAGGATTGCCACAACGAGAGGCTGTTCAAAATTTAGGATGTAGAAACGCCAGATGTGACTTCTGTCCAAGAAATAATGATAGGAAGACAACGAAGATCTGTAGGAATTGTGGCAAAAGCATGTGCAAAGACCATCTGGTTGAAACTTGTCCTGACTGTTTTGACGTGTAAATAACTAGATTTTTAGAAATGTAGAAATTTCAAAAATGTCACTTCTTTGTAAATGGGGCCTTAAGTCAAAGTTTTAAATATATTTCAATCAAGTAATATGTTGTAGTATCATTAAAAACCCAAAAAATCACAATGGGGTAAAAATTTACCCCGCGCACACTCTAGTGTTTTAGCCGAAGGCGCGCCCTCTAGGGTTAATTAAGTTCAGAAAATAAAGAAAGGATCTCTCATCACAAAGTTAAATCCAGGCACGAAGCAATTGGAGTCCAGCCTCACTTGTTCCATGCAGGCCGGCCAACTCTTCAGGAAAAGTGCTCAAGAAACAGTCATTAACAGTCTGTGATGGTGTTGAAAGTGATAGTGTTACAGATGTAAGTTTTAGCCTATCTCTTAGTGGAGGAAGTGTGGCATGGGCTGCTTTGCCTTTAAACTTACTGGCTCAAAAACTGAATGGTTAAATATTATTATTAAATTGACAAAAGAATTTTTTAAAAGCAAAAATAATAATTTGAAAGTGAAACTAAACCCATCCAAGAAATATTATCAATTTAAATTAAATCAAGCTAAGTTAAACTATTTTCAAACTAAAATTAATAAATCAAAAAACTGTATGGAGATTAATAAATAGTGAAGTAGGTACAAAAGAAAGGGAACAGGGTAATACAATTTCTTTAATGGAAGGAATAAAACCCATCTCAGACCCTTAACTAATAGCAAACAAAGTTGTTGATAATTTTGTTAATGTAGTCAAGGATCTAGGTGTTAATAGTCTAGCGAAATTGAAAATATTTGCGAGGAAAGTAATCCAAGTAATAACCTAGTAATAAGTCTAAAATTTAGTTTAAGACCAATTGATAAGAGAGAGGTAGGAAAAATAATAGAATCTTTTAAGAACAAAAATTCTAGTGGGTGCGATAAGGTGCCAGATACAGTATTTAAGGCGGTAAAAACAAACATAAGTTAAATTTTAAGCCATCTTATAAATTCATCATTTGTTTCAGGTATATTTCCATCTCAATTAAAACAGGCTAAAATAGTACCAATACAATAAAAAGACGATAAAAATAATATCCTTAACTATCGACCTATATCTATTCTTCCAACGATATCCAAAATATATAAAAAGTAGTACATACCCAGTTCACAGAATTTTTGGAAAAATTTAAATTGTTGGACAAAGGCCAACACGGATTTCGATCAGGAAGGTCTGTTGTGAGTGCTGCTACAGCTTTCATAGAATCAATTATTGCATCAGTAGACAAAGGAAATCATAGAGTTGGGGTATTTATGGATATTACTCAAGCTTTTGACAGTGCCAAACACCCAAAACTAATAGAAAAATTAGATGCCTTGGGAGTAAAAAAGTGCCCTAAAATTGTTTAAATCTTATCTTTCTGACAGAACTCAATATGTTGAAATAACCCATATATGACAAATAACAATAAATTCATTAAAACCTCATCACACAATAAACTTTATCGTTTCGGTATTCCCCAAGGGTCTATTTTAGGGCCTTTGTTCTTTTTGTGTTACCTGGGGGGCACTAATGTGTAAACTCAGTAGTGACATATGTCTGTATGCTGATGATGCAAATTTGGTGGTATCAACAAAATCGCCAGAAGAAACAGAAGTTTGCACGTATATTGAATTACAAAATGTTGGAAATTATTTTTAAAATCACAATTTGCTCTTAAACACACAAAAAAATTATGTAAATTTCAAAACTCCTCAAAATAGAATTTAAAATGATCCTGTAATCATGTATGATTCACAGAACTTTGAAAAGAAAATTAGCACTTACTTTTTGGGGTTAAAAGTAGACCAACATTTAAATTGGGACGAATATGTTTATAAAATATTAATAAAAATCAATTCTGGAATATATGCATTATCCAGAATGAGTTACTACTGTGATATAAAAACTTTGAAAAATATATATTTTGCCCATGTGCATTAACAACAAATAATATGGAAAATATTTTAAAACAACAAAAAAAGGCTATAAGAATTCAATGTTAAAGCTAAAAAATGACGATTCGGCAAAGAATCACTTTAAAAACTTAAACATATTTACAGTTTATGGCCAATATATTTTTGAGACTATTTTAGTAGCAAAAAAAATGGAAAATGAACATTTTAAGGGACCCACTCATTCTTATAATATAAGGGGGAGAAATACCCAGGACCACAGGCTCAAGTTTTTTTAAAAGAAAACCTACTTATATCGGAACCAAATTTTTAAGACATATACCAAAAAATATCGAACCAAAAATGGGTTGAAGTTTAAAAAATTGTTAAAAGAATACTTAATAAATAGAGCGCTTTACTCTCTAGAAGAACTTTCCACCTCTCTCTAAAAAACGTCTTCTTTGGTGAAGTTGATCGATAACTGAAAATTACTTTGTTTTTGTTTTATTTTTATGCAGTGATAAGAATGAGAATATTGTTTTACATTATAAATACGATGTGTAAAATGACTGTGCAGTTGTAATTGTATTTTAGTTTATATTTTAGTGTTTAGAAGTGTTGACGCTATTTATTGTACCCTACATACAAATAAATAAAGAGATTTGATTAAGACTATGATTATGTGGTCCATTGTTTGACGCTCCGCCACACAGTAACAAGACTTACTGTGTATCATACCCCATTTAAATTTTCAATTATTTGCATCTTCCCACACCAGTGCAAAAGCGATTGAGTAAAGCCTACTACTTCCGAGGAAGGTTCATTCAACCTACCGCTGAGGTAGGGTAGCTGGATATCAGGAAGCTATTCTGACTATTGAAAGATTTCCAGGAGGAAATCCAGTCAGCTTGCTAATTTTTTGTTCAGAAATACATTTTTAAAACACTTCTGCTAACATTATAAAAATGAGAATGTATCAAAAGTCAAACAACTAGTCTTAAATTATACCTCTGATTTTTTTCTGAGATGATTGAAATCCATGTATGTTAGTTTAAGATTAGAGGTTGAACCATTATTATAGTTAACATTGCCAACTATCTTGTATCGAATAAGTTGAATATGTACATTGTATCTGATTGTCAAAAGTGTTGTATTTATTAGTTTAGTACATGTGGATTATATATCATATCATTCTATATATGAAAATGGGTATTCCGTAAATAAATAAATAAATTAAATAAAATTATCAGGGATAAACATTAAAATCAGAAAAAGAACAAGAGAAGTAATCTTATGAGGGTGATGACGAACCTCAGAAGGTACCTCGTAATAACACCTTATAACTATTTTTGTAACACTGTCAGATGTTATGCATGCAAGACAACATTCTTCGCAAAAGATTATGACTACTGTGGAAATTGAAGGAAACTAAGTCGAATTTCACGTAGATACTGTCGCTTGAGTAACAAAATTGTGAGAGCAAATTTAATCGCGTTTTACACAGAAACCTGTTAAACCTACTCATTCAAAGTTGAATAGTTTTATACAGCTATCCACTTGTGGGAGGGTTAAAGGTAATAGTTAATGGTGTGGACAACTTTTGATATATTGGTAGCAAAGGAGAATTTTTCAAGTATCATTGGACTTTGAATGGTTAAAAGTTTGAAGATCGATCTAACAAAACTTATTAATAACAGTTCAGGAAATCAGTTAAAAGGTCATACAGTAGATGAATCAAATTATTCAATGTGGATTGATCTTCTTGAGAAGTATGAATACATCTTTCACACAGGAGTTGGTTAAGTTAAGGGAGTACAGGCTCAAGTATTTCTCAAACCATTTTCTGTTCCAATTTATAAAAGATACCGAAATGTGGCTTGTGCTTTGGTTCCAAAAGTTGAGGCAGTATTAGATCGTTTAGGATGTGAAGGTATAATTTCAAAGGTAAATCACTCTGATTTTGCAACTCCTGTTGTGCCTGTAGTAAAAGCTAATAGCTCAGTTAGGTTATCTGATCATTTCAAAATTAGCATTTACCCTCAGTTTGTATGAATCCAATTCATAACACTGGGAAGTTTGTCCAGTGAATGTATTTCTTTCTTCATATTATTTAAACAGTTAAATCCCTTCATAATTAACAGGTCATGGGCCCAGAACCCACATTTGAATCTTGAAATATTGAAGGAATTATAGTTACTATTGATAATAAATACAAGACAAACTTCTACAAGTGTGTCTGTTAGAAGTGAATATAGAATACAAGTGGATAAACTTGAAGGGCCTGAAGATTGGGCAAAATGGAAGTGGCACATATTAATGCAACTGCGGGCATATGAACTTGAAAATATTGTTAATGGTTTAAGAAAATGTCCTGAAATGTGTGACTTGAGACAACAACGAAGACGTCAGTACACATGTTGTGAAGTTGCAAAATCATTTTGTGGATCTGAATGATGAGCTACATGAAAAAAAGGAAAAACTTTACCCTAAAGAATATTGAATGGTCGAATATTATCTACATTGGGCAAAGAATATGACAACTTCAAGGAATTGTGGGACACTATTTCATCCGAGTATCAAACTGTGAATTTGCTGATCGAAAAACTATGTACAATTGAGCTTTGTGAACAGAACATAGAAGAATCAACGGCATTTGTTGTATGTGTAAATTCTAAGAAGCCTCAGCAAAGCAAAAGTACCTCATGTGAAACCCCGAAGAAAGATTTGGAACAAGCTAAGCAAAAGTTTCCATGTCACAAATGTAAACAGTTGGGTCATTGGGCAGCAGAGTGTACAGAAAAGAAGATAACAAGTGGCACTAGAAAGAAGAAACAGTCTACTGAAATAAAAGCATTCTTGGCAGATGTAATGGGTGCATAAGTTGAAAACTACATCGAAGCCGACGAATGGTATTGCGACAGTGGTGTAACAAACCACATGCCAGCCAATAAATAGTATTTTGCTTCATTTGCTGTTCAAGAAAATATCTTTCTTGGAAAAAGAAATGTGAGTATGCAAGCTCACGGTCAGAGAACTGTGAAAATTCAAATGTGTTTAAACAATTCTTGGTCAGAAGCAGAACCAAGAAATGTTTTATACGTTCCTGATGAAAAAGCAAATTTATTTTCTGTGAAGTCAGCTGCAAGAAGAGGATTTTGTACCACATTTGATGATCGCAGTGTAAGTATTAAAGAAAAAGTTACAGGAAAAACGCTGATGAACAGACATGTTAACCATGGGTTGTATGTGCTTGATATGCGTGTTGTAATATCAATGGAAACCGCTCAGGTAAATTTGGTCTCATCATCAGAAACTCTGCAAGTTTATCATGAAAGATTTGGTCACCAACACAAACAATATGTGAAAAGCGTTCTGAAATGGATGAATATCAACATGGACAGTGACGAAGAGTTCTGCGATGGATGTGCACTGAGGAAATGCATCGGTTGCCATTCAAAAACAGAGTGAATCGACCTTCAGTAACCAGAGAACAAATCCATGCTGACGTGAATGGACCCATGTCCATTGAATCTGATGGAAAATCTCGCTATTACGTTTGTTTTAAAGATGACATCAGTAAATTTCAACGAATTTTCTTTTTAAAACAGAAAAGTGAACTATGTAAAGTATTGGAACAGTTTCCAAATGAAGCTGAAACAAATGGACATGTTGTGAAACAACTCAGGTGCGATGGAGGAAAAGAGTTTGACAACAATAAAGTTTCCGAACTGCTTGCAAAAAGAGCGTAGAACACTGTATCTCTACTCTGTTCATGCCACAGCAAATTGGTGTAGCAGAGCGAGAGAATCGAACAATCGTCGAGTGTGCAGGTTCAATGTTGAATCCAAGCAAACTGCCAAAGGAACTCTGGGCAGAAGCTTTTAACACCACAGCTTATATATTCAATTGTACAGGAAAATCCTCTGTAGGAAACAAATCTCCATATGAATTGTGGTATGGATGACCATTAGGAAGCCTCAGACATCTAAAAATCTTCGGAACAGAATGCTACGTGCATATTAACAAGATATTTCGCTGGAAGTTTGACGATAATAATGTTCATGGACATATGGTAAGTTATGTGAATGATAGAGATAGGTATAGAGTATGGATACCGACTCAGAGGAAAGTTGTCTTGAGTCATGATGTGAAATTCAATCCTGAAGTTGTTTGCAGACTTTGAAACAACGAAAAAGAAGATAGACTACCGTGCAGTTCCGGAGGAAGTACTGTTGAAGATGACACCGAAGAGGAAGGAAATAATTCTGAAGAAAAACGGAAGAGTAACCGTGAAACTAAGAAACCATCATGGATGACTAGTGGAGACTATGTATACATTGTAATTCTGTAAACATACAGTATTCGAGAATCCGAAATCATATTTTGAAGTGATGCAGTCGAAAGACAAGAATCAGTGGTTAAAAGCTATTCACAAAGAATTGGATTCATTGAAGGAAAAAATACTTGGGTATTAATCAATCATCCAAATGATGTTCAGGTTTTGAAAAATTTATGGGTTTTATGTCGGAAAACTGCAGAAGATGGAAATATTTGTTTTAAAGGCCGATTGGTAGCTAAAGGATATGTTCAAAAACAGGGAATTGATTATGAAGAAACTTTCAGCCCTGTTGCACGTTATGACACTATTCGGACCTTGCTAGCAGTTGCTACGGCGAAAGATATGAACTTCGATCAATTTGATATTAGAACTGATTTTCTGAATAGTTTGCTTGAAGAAGACGTATATATGGAACAACCTGAAGGTTTTGAAGACCAAACTGGACGAGTTTGTCTTTTGAAAAGAAGCTTGTATGGGTTGAAGAAAGCACCAAGATGGTGTAACAAGCATTTTGTGGAGTTCATGAAGAAAGCAGGATTTGAAAACAGCAAAACTGATCCATGTCTCTTCTATCGCAAAAGAAACAATAACTGTTTGTATCAATCTACGTGGATGATGGATTAGTTGTTGGAATCACTAGAGAGAAAATTGAAGAATTTATGAAAATGTTGCAACAGGAATTTCAAACAACTCAAGGATCACTATAGAATTTTCTTGGCATAAAAGTGCAGCGAAATGAACATGGATCAATTGCAATAAATAATAATTGTAAATAAATAATTGTAGAAGACTACACAAGGAAACTTATCATGAAATTTGGAATGGCTGAGTCAAATGGTGTTTCTACTCCTATTGGACGTGAAGAAAGTGAAGACAAAAAAAGGAACTCAGACAAAGTTCCGTTTCGGGAAGCAGTGGGCTCATTAATGTATTTGACAAAAGCAACCTGCCCAGATATTGCTTTTGCTGTAAACAAAGCAGCTCGAGCCATGGAAAATCCAACAGTTAACAACTGGAATCAAGTTAAAAGAATACTTCACTATTTAAAGAACACCACAGATTACGGAATTGTTTATCGGAAAGGAGAAGATCTAAGAGTTTTCAGTGTCGCTGACTATGTTGGTGATAAGAAAACAAGGCGTTCAACGACAGGATAGTTTTTTTAACAAACCAACATCTAAACATTTATTTAATCGTCTATGTTGGCGCCCCCCTCAAGCCCTGTTTGTAGCTACCCATGGCACCCACCGTGCGCACGCCTATGCTCCAACCCGCATCACTCCAACTTCCAAAACTTGTTTAAACAATATTTTCACCACCTTCTAGCCTATAACTCATGCAGTGCCGTTGAAACAGGTCTTTCAGACCATATATTGGAAATGTGGTTACATTCAACTTAAAGACCTTGAGAACTAATGCTGCCCCATTTTCAAAACGCCGCTTTTCAGAGAAGAATATCTAGAATTATATATTTCCGAGCTGAAAGGGGAAAACTGGGACATTATCACCAGTCATCACACAAATTTTAACGAAAGCTTTCAAATCTTCATGGGTAAAGTTAGACAAGCAATAATTTTCTCTGCTTTACCTCTAAGAAACTTTAAAGCCTTGGATTCTCAGAAAGGCCCTAAAAAATGGATTACCAATGAAATCCGCATTTCCAGTATAAGAAGAAAGGGAACTGCACAAGAACAGCAATTTGTACAAAGACCCCGAATTTTTTCCTATGTAAACAAATATGAAATCATCTTAAAAAAGTGTGTAAAAGTAGAAAAGCTGAAAAATAATAACGATTACATTTTAAAATCAAAGAATAAAGTAAAAGCAGTTTGGGAGGTTGTGGCTAGGGAGAGTGGTAGGAACGACTGTAAAGTGGAAGTTGACAAAATTGTTGAGAATGGCATTGTAATTTCAAATTAAAGAGATATAGCTAATATTCTCAATGAACACTTTTGTAATATTACAAAACAATTAAACCTAAAGCCAAACCAGTCAAATGCCTTAAAGTTGATTCAAATTAGTGCAAAGCCAAAGAATAATCTGACATGTTTTCGGCTGACAACGGAGAGAGAGGTTTCTCTGGTAATCGGATCCCTTGAACCAAAAAGATCTGCTGGATGGTTTGAGGTCACCATTTCGGTTACAAAACTGTTCTCGTACTAACTAAACCTTTGACTTTTCTCATGAACGTTCACTTCAGCATGGCATTTTTCCAGATCTCTTAAAGTTCTCGATCATTAAATCAATACCTAAAAAGAACAACATGCACACTATGGATAACCTGAGACCCATCTCTCTGTTGTCAGTTTTCTCAAAGGTGTTTGAAAAAATTGTATTCAATAGACTTTAAAATCACTTTTTTGAGAAAAACGACTTGTTATCATGTTCTCAATTTGGCTTCTGCAATGGTAAGAGCACAGCTGATTCTATCTATGAGTTTGTGGATCGGATTGCAGGTGCCGTGGATGGGTTACAGATCACTGTTGGTGCTTTGTGTGACCTATCCAGGGCATTCGACTCTGTAAATATTGAGATCCTCATTGAGAAGCTGAAATGCTATGGAGTGGCAGGCACTGCACTTGGATGGTTGCAGTCCTTCCTAATAGGCAGAGAACAGAAGGTAGTGGTGAATTCGGGGGCTCAGAGTGGCTACCGCAAAGTAGCACTCTGAAGTAGCAGTATTTTCTGGAGTCCCAAAGGGCTCAATACTGGGACCTCTTCCTGGTATATTGTAATGATCTTCCTGACTTAGCATCAAATGTGCAGGTTTTGATGTATGCGGATGATACCTCCATTGTAGCTTCCAACCTTAACAAGATTGAGCTTTCGCAAACTTTGATTGAAATGCTGGATAAAATGAATATATGGTGTGATATAAATGGTCTAAATTAGTAGTTTTCATCAGCTGGATGCTAATTTTAATTCATAGTACAGTTTGTATCAATTTCATGATGTGTTACCTGATTGTTTTTGAGTTAGAATAGAAATGTAATCTTAAATTTAAATGTGAATAAGACAAGTCTATTGCCCAGACAAACATTCCATGTAAGGGCATATAATATGATGTAAATAAATAAATAAATTACAATAATATGTTCTCCAAATTATTGCGAGGGGAGGGGCAACTGCCACCCTTGCCACCCCGAATTGCGCCTATGATTGAACGGTGTGTCCAGCATTGATTGAGTTTGTGTTGTGATGTAAAATAACTTTATTTTATAACTAAAATAAATAATTGCATGTAAAAACATAAATGAAATGTGTATTGAAAAACTATAAACAAAAGTGACTTCTTCCATAATACGCATCAAAACTGTCTGTCTTGTTTTTGTTAAATCATATGGTTTTGAGTCTGTCTTCATATGAACTGTAAACAGCTGTTGTGTGAGACTGAACATACCGCCCTCCTTGAAAGTACAACTTTCGAAAGAAAAGAGTAATACAATATGTTCAATGCCGATACATCTTCTCTATGTCTGCTGTTAAAACGTAAGGGTGAATTCTGAATCGCATGGAAAACAGATCGTTTCAAAGTGGTGGGCCAGTCATTAGGGTGTCATTCAGAGATGTACCTGTTTTAGTCTTTGCTGATGTATCGAAAACTACCCTTAGTTTGGTTGTCGAGCTGGATTCTTTGAATACTGGATGATGTGGTAGGTAGTAGACAGTATTACTGTTATCATCTGTTATGATTTTTTCCATGTGTCCTAGTTCTTCATACTCTTGCATGAGTGATTTGTACTGTTGATGAAGTTCAATGTTTTGTTTAAATCATCTTTCAACTTGTTGGAATCGTCTGGTAGCTGTTTCTTTGGAACTACCCAAAAGTGCTGGATCCTGTTTAAGTGGCATTTTTACTGTAAAACGTCCATCATCATTCATTTGAACGGAAACGTTATACAGATCTTCGCAAAGCTTATTTTCTGTAGTCATTAGCACAGTTTTTTTACTGGTTCTTCTTCAACTTTCCAAAAAGCCTGCAGATTCTTATCGAGTTTTTCCAAGGTGGAAAGATGGCAAGAAGTTTCACTGGATGTTCTTTGGGTGTCCACTCTGCCTCCGAATATCCAGCCGAGCTTTGTGTTTTGTAGGACTGGCATGTTTTGATTTTTGAGCCTTCCATCTTCGAGTATATCAAGAAAATACTCTTGCCCTAGCAAAATGTCCACTGTAGATGGCTTAGAAAATGTAGGATCTGCTAAAGAGCAGATTTTTAGGGATTTTCCAATTACTTTTATTAATATTTTGTGTTGGTAGCAAACCTGTTATTTTTGGAAGTATCAAAAATGAGGCTTTTGCTATTTAATCAGAATTTCTTAAGTGAAATGTTGCTTGTACTTCGTTTGTAGTCTTGGTTGAAACTTCAGAGATTCCTGTTACCACTACATGTAAATTTTCTTTCTTTAATTTCAGTCTTTGGCAGAGACTCTCTGTCATGAAAATAGACTGGCTACCATTGTCTAGAAATGCTCTGCATGTAACTTTGATTCCATTTGGGCTTATAATATCCACTAGTGCTGAAGATAATAACACTTCTTTTTATTGAAACTTAGTACTTAAATTTGTGGTGGTGGTAGTAATACTAACCTGTGTTTTGTCCTGCTTTGTAGCTAGGTTTGACTGTATTGCTTTAAATCTGGGATCGGCAGATGAATAGTGAATCACTGTGTTATGTTTCTTGTTGCATTTCATACATCCAACCTCTTGATTTGCACTGTTCAACACGATGATCAGGTCTTAAGCAGTTAAAACAGAGTTTGGCAGCTGACAGCTTTTGTAGCCGTTCTTCATGGGAAGCTTTAATTAGCTTGCTGCACTGATAAACTGATGGGTGTTTTCCATCACATACAAGACACTTGAGTTGTTCAACAGAAATATGTGTTTTGGTGTTTGAACTGAATGTATGAGTTGGATTTTTATTATGAGGATGAAATGAGGTTTTCTGGGATGCTGAACTAGTATTGATTCTACTGTGATTGATGTTTTCTAGTATTTGGCACCTTTTTTGCAAGAAATCAGTGAGCTCCTTTAATGTAGGAAGTTCGTTTGGCTGCGTTTGAGCTCCCATTCCTTGTGTGAGGATGTATCCAGTTTTGTGGTAATGAGATGGATGATGAAACGGTCCTTTGCATCTATGTGAACGTTTAGTCCCTCTAAGGCTCGCACATGAGTGAGAGTGTAATTGACTAGCTGATGTAAACTTGTATAGGGTTGTCTCTTTGCACATGAGAAAGCTCAAAGAGTGATCACACATGTTGTTGTACAAAAAGCCTAGTGTTTTGAAATTGTTCCTTAAGTAAGCTTAAAGCTACATTGTAATTATTAGAAGCTGTTAGTTCTAAGTTCTTAGTTACATTTGCTGCATCACCAATGAGAGCTGCTTTTAAATAATGCAACTTTTGAACGTCATTTCAACTTTCATTTTCGTCAATTAGAGCGGAAAAAGAATCATAATATGGCATCCATTCATCGTATTTTCCTGAAAAGCTAGGTAAATGTATTGATGATAATCTGACTGGAATGGATGAGTCTGAAACTTGTGTAGGTACTGTTGTTTGACCTATTCGAGGTGAGTTGTACGACAGCTTCATTTTGTGATTGTGAACTGTGCTGTTTAATGAAGCTGTTTATTTCACCGCAAAGCTCAAAATATTGATGTTCAAACTCACCCCTTTCCGCATCATGATCCTTTCCTGTTTCGATGTCTTCAATTTTTAACTGTACCTCTTCAAATTCTACCCAACATTCCTCTACTAAACATACTTTGTTTAGCCTAATTTTGAGTTCTTCTACATTCTGACTCCCTGAACACTTTTCTAGAAAGTGTTTGCTTTGTTTAATTCTACAGTAGCATTAATTTGACATTAATTTAAGTAAACACTTTCTAGAAAAGTGTTCAGGGAGTCAGAATGTAGAAGAACTCAAAATTAGGCTAAACAAAGTATGTTTAGTAGAGGAATGTTGGGTAGAATTTGAAGAGGTACAGTTAAAAATTGAAGACATCGAAACAGGAAAGGATCATGATGCGGAAAGGGGCGAGTTTGAACATCAATATTTTGAGCTTTGCAGTGAAATAAACAGCTTCATTAAACAGCACAGTTCACAATCACAAAATGAAGCTGTCGTACAACTCACCTCGAATAGGTCAAACAACAGTACCTACACAAGTTTCAGACTCATCCATTCCAGTCAGATTATCATCAATACATTTACCTAGCTTTTCAGGAAAATACGATGAATGGATGCCATATTATGATTCTTTTTCCACTCTAATTGACGAAAATGAAAGTTGAAATGACGTTCAAAAGTTGCATTATTTAAAAGCAGCTCTCATTGGTGATGCAGCAAATGTAACTAAGAACTTAGAACTAACAGCTTCTAATAATTACAATGTAGCTTTAAGCTTACTTAAGGAACAATTTCAAAACACTAGGCTTTTTGTACAACAACATGTGTGATCACTCTTTGAGCTTTCTCATGTGCAAAGAGACAACCCTATACAAGTTTACATCAGCTAGTCAATTACACTCTCACTCATGTGCGAGCCTTAGAGGGACTAAACGTTCACATAGATGCAAACGACCGTTTCATCATCCATCTCATTACCACAAAACTGGATACATCCTCACACAAGGAATGGGAGCTCAAACGCAGCCAAACGAACTTCCTACATTAAAGGAGCTCACTGATTTCTTGCAAAAAAGGTGCCAAATACTAGAAAACATCAATCACAGTAGAATCAATACTAGTTCAGCATCCCAGAAAACCTCATTTCATCCTCATAATAAAAATCCAACTCATACATTCAGTTCAAACACCAAAACACATATTTCTGTTGAACAACTCAAGTGTCTTGTATGTGATGGAAAACACCCATCAGTTTATCAGTGCAGCAAGCAAATTAAAGCTTCCCATGAAGAACGGCTACAAAAGCTGTCAGCTGCCAAACTCTGTTTTAACTGCTTAAGACCTGATCATCGTGTTGAACAGTGCAAATCAAGAGGTTGGATGTATGAAATGCAACAAGAAACATAACACAGTGCTTCACTATTCATCTGCCGATCCCAGATTTAAAGCAATACAGTCAAACCTAGCTACAAAGCAGGACAAAACACAGGTTAGTATTACTACCACCACCACAAATTTAAGTACTAAGTTTCAATAAAAAGAAGTGTTATTATCTTCAGCACTAGTGGATATTATAAGCCCAAATGGAATCAAAGTTACATGCAGAGCATTTCTAGACAATGGTAGCCAGTCTATTTTCATGACAGAGAGTCTCTGCCAAAGACTGAAATTAAAGAAAGAAAATTTACATGTAGTGGTAACAGGAATCTCTGAAGTTTCAACCAAGACTACAAACGAAGTACAAGCAACATTTCACTTAAGAAATTCTGATTAAATAGCAAAAGCCTCATTTTTGATACTTCCAAAAATAACAGGTTTGCTACCAACACAAAATATTAATACAAGTAATTGGAAAATCCCTAAAAATCTGCTCTTTAGCAGATCCTACATTTTCTAAGCCATCTACAGTGGACATTTTGCTAGGGCAAGAGTATTTTCTTGATATACTCGAAGATGGAAGGCTCAAAAATCAAAACATGCCAGTCCTACAAAACACAAAGCTCGGCTGGATATTCGGAGGCAGAGTGGACACCCAAAGAACATCCAGTGAAACTTCTTGCCATCTTTCCACCTTGGAAAAACTCGATAAGAATATGCAGGCTTTTTGGAAAGTTGAAGAAGAACCAGTAAAAAAACTGTGCTAATGACTACAGAAAATAAGCTTTGCGAAGATCTGTATAACGTTTCCGTTCAAATGAATGATGATGGACGTTTTACAGTAAAAATGCCACTTAAACAGGATCCAGCACTTTTGGGTAGTTCCAAAGAAACAGCTACCAGACGATTCCAACAAGTTGAAAGATGATTTAAACAAAACATTGAACTTCATCAACAGTACAAATCACTCATGCAAGAGTATGAAGAACTTGGACACATGGAAAAAATCATAACAGATGATAACAGTAATACTGTCTACTACCTACCACATCATCCAGTATTCAAAGAATCCAGCTCGACAACCAAACTAAGGGTAGTTTTCGATACATCAGCAAAGACTAAAACAGGTACATCTCTGAATGACACCCTAATGACTGGCCCACCACTTTGAAACGATCTGTTTTCCATGCGATTCAGAATTCACCCTTACGTTTTAACAGCAGACATAGAGAAGATGTATCGGCATTGAACATATTGTATTACTCTTTTCTTTCGAAAGTTGTACTTTCAAGGAGGGCGGTATGTTCAGTCTCACACAACAGCTGTTTACAGTTCATATGAAGACAGACTCAAAACCATATGATTTAACAAAAACAAGACAGACAGTTTTGATGCGTATTATGGAAGAAGTCACTTTTGTTTATAGTTTTTCAATACACATTTCATTTATGTTTTTACATGCAATTATTTATTTTAGTTATAAAATAAAGTTATTTTATATCACAACACAAACTCAATCAATGCTGGACACACCGTTCAATCATAGGCGCAATTCGGGGTGGCAAGGGTGGCAGTTGCCCCTCCCCTCGCAATAATTTGGAGAACATATTATTGTAATTTATTTATTTATTTACATCATATTATATGCCCTTACATGGAATGTTTGTCTGGGCAATAGACTTGTCTTATTCACATTTAAATTTAAGATTACATTTCTATTCTAACTCAAAAACAATCAGGTAACACATCATGAAATTGATACAAACTGTACTATGAATTAAAATTAGCATCCAGCTGATGAAAACTACTAATTTAGACCATTTATATCACACCATATATTCATTTTATCCAGCATTTCAATCAAAGTTTGCGAAAGCTCAATCTTGTTAAGGTTGGAAGCTACAATGGAGGTATCATCCGCATACATCAAAACCTGCACATTTGATGCTAAGTCAGGAAGATCATTACAATATACCAGGAAGAGGTCCCAGTATTGAGCCCTTTGGGACTCCAGAAAATACTGCTACTTCAGAGTGCTACTTTGCGGTAGCCACTCTGAGGAGAACGTGTTCAAGTGAGAAATTATAGTTCCAGAAACAACACTACCAAATGGAAGTATGGAAAAATAGCAAAGGTACTAGGTCGCCTACATTATTTAGTGGAAATTGGTGATGGAACAATGGTGAAACGGCACATTGAGCAACTAAGAAGGTCTGAAGTTCCTGCTCCCCCTCAACCACACCCACACCAGTTACAACATCACCAAATCCCACAGACTAAATTAGTTCACAAAAAAAATATTGGCAATAGTTTCATTAATATTCAATATAGGAATGTACCAATTCCCATGCCCCGGGAGAATCATGATGTTGCAGATGAGACTGCCTTGTTAGAAGCTAGGCAGCGACAAATTCAAGAAGAACACGAACCTAATCATTCCCCGGTCCAGCTGAGAAGGTCAACAAGGGTCCGTCGACCAGTAGTGAGGTTAAACCTATGACTTTGTTCGGTTCAACAGTTCTTCAGTTATTTCTTCTACAGTGGGGGAGACTGTGATATATTTCATATTTAAAGAACATATGTTTCAAGTTACATCTGTTATAATGTTTATGTTGATCCTTGTTTTTTATTGTAACAAAAATATAGTTGATTCTAATGTACAAAGAACGATGATTATTTTCATATTAGTTAAATATGTTTTAGACATAAAAAATGAGAGTGGCATGGTTGCTTTCCTTGAATAGAGCTCTGTTGAAATGTGTAGACACCACTGTTGTATATTTAACAATTGTGACAAATCGGAAATGTTAATGGCAAAATCTGTTTAAAAACTCATATTAGATGTATTGTTCTATAGAAAATGATTTAAGTTTTCCACAATAAATGTGTTATGCTTTTAGGTAAAGATATTTTTTCTAAACTATAAAGTTTTCAGTACAGTTTGAAAAACGATTCTTAAATAATACAAAAATCATTTTTGAATTACTAGCTGTGCGGTTATAGACAAGTTTAACACATTATATTTCCCAGTTGATTCAATATAAATGCATACATTTAAATAATTCCAAAACAAATTTAGGCTATTCTGTTAGAGTACCTATGTGCGTGTTATCGTTCCACTAAATATTTGTTGTTGTTTAATATACTATAAATATTGTAAATATTATGTATTTTAACACATATAACACTACTGGAACACCAAATGAAATAGATAATGTACGTATTACTAAACTTATTGGCTGAGAACTTGTGTGAGTAATTACAAAATTTATATTTTTTACACGTTTTTTTCTGTATCCTTCTACATTTGAAGCCTAATTACGGTCTATATTTATGAGGAAAGAAGTCGCGTCGTGCCGGCTGGTGGCAAGAATCGATGAACCGTGGGAGCGGAAATGCTGAAAAACCGAAACCAGACTTTGAAAAATACTTTAGTTGTTATGTTACAGCTGTTTAAGTATATGACAAGCAGGAAGTATGAAGCAGATTTCTTAAAAGAGCCTTCACAAAGGCAATTTTTTTCAACTTTCATTAGTAATCATCATCAAAAATAATCTAGTACCGATTGTAAAATGCAGTTCATGTGAAAACACTGGCTTAAGACTAGTTAAAAAGATTATTTGGATTTTTCCAACATTCTGCTTAACCCGTTAAGATAGTATAATCTTTATATATAATTCTGTAAGCGAAATTTTAGAGTCAAAATTGTGACAGCTTGGCAAATTGCAGGAGATAATAGGAGAGGACTAAAATTAAAGGTCTTGATTCCAGGGACTCGGGAAAAATAGCAGTGTTTCTAAAATGTTACCAGCAAATAAGAAATAACGTAAAACATCCCCATAAGAAAAGCATGGGGATTTAAAAATGTCTGCTTTGATTACATTATAAAACATGTGATTAAGTATGTACTGTGTTTACAAACTGAAATTTGTTTCTATAAATCAGATATTCAGAGTATTGGGGCAAGGTTAGAAGCTATGGCCCCTTCAAGCCACTAGTCTTTATAATTCTGTAAGTGACATTTTTAAGTCAAAATTGTGGAATTTGGAAAAACGCAGGATAGTGGGAGACAGGGGAGACAGCTCAAATTAAAGGTCCCAGGGACTCGGGAAAATAACAGTATATCTAAAAATTTACCAGCAAACGAGAAATAACGTAAAATGTCTCCCATAAGAAAAGCATAGGAAATTAAAAACGTGTGCTTTATTTACATTGAAAAATGTGATTAAGTATCTACTTTATTTACGAACTGACATGTATTCAAATCAGATTAGGCAGAGTATTTGAATAAGGTCAGGGGCCATGGCCCCTTCAAGCCACTAGTTTTATTCGCAATAGCCTATAACGGGATTTGATTGGTGCTGCACTCCAGTAGCAAAATATGTAACTAATGACCGCGGGCGACTACGGTTCTATCCGTTAGGGGCGTGGACTGACTGAAAAACCTTAATATCGCTCTAGGCCCTTGGTCGTGTTAGCTGAGTTGGCTACGTCATGGAAACACCTTGGACAGGTGTGGATACAATGTTTGTGGGTTCGATTCCCGCACACGACCAAAACTGACCAGTCGTGCAACTCACAATGAGTTAACCGGTCTGTGGCAATTTTGGTGGGAGGGCCCAAGTAAAACAAACGGTGGCAGGCTTACTTGTAAGTTGACGGGGTCGGTTAATTCTTTGTGAGTTGCACATGGTCAACACTGATTTTAGTAAGTAAAAAGTATTCTTTTTACTTATGTCTACTGTGTGTATGCCAATGTGACTCTAAAAACTGAATGAAAACAATATTTTAATAAAAATAAATCATTAATTCATTTAAAAACACAAATTTCTATTCCAATTGGTAGGTTTAAAAAAATTAGAAGTAAGGAACAAGACCAGCTTGTATGTCTAAGCCAATGGGTTAACAATTACAGTAAAGTAATTGAAGATAATATTGTTAACCCTTTCAGTGCTAAGCTTCTGAAAGGAGTAGTTGATTCTGTGATGTTTTGTTAAATTTTAAATGTCTTGAACACCTGAACAGTCAAAATTCGAACCCTCAATCCAAGTTTTACCCCCGGCCGGGAAGGTAACGCCTTAAACCGCACAGCCACTGATCAGACTAGCAGCTGGAGTGGACCAGGCGGTATTAGAACTTAGGCACTGGACGAGGTAGTTCAGTAACAGTTTGTGTCTACTAGGTTTCACCACATGTCAGACTCAGACTGCAGACTGAGCGCCTAACGGTACAATCCCTTATGAAGCCGTAACAGTGTTTATTGATAACAGATTCAAAAGCCGATATATCGGTCCATAGCACTGAAAGGGTTAACCCATTGGCGTAGACATACGAGCAGGTCTCGTTCCTTACTTGTAATTTTATTAACGTGTGAATTGGAGTATAAAATTGGTGTTTTTAAATGGATTAATGGCATATTTTAATTAAAATATTGTTTTCTTTCAGTTTAGAGAGTCGCATTGGCACACACACAGTAGACATAAGTAAAAATTAGCAAAATCAGTGTTGACCATGTGCAAGTCTCAAAGAATTAACCTATCCCGTCAACTTCCAAGCAAGCCTGCCACCGTTTATTTTACTTGGGCCCTCCCACCAACGTTGCCACAGACTGGTTAACTCATTGAGAGTTGCACAACTGGTCAGTTTTGGTCGTGTGCGGGAATCGAACCCACGAACATCGTATCGCCACCTGGCCAAGGTGTTTCCACGACGTAGCCAACTCAGCTAACACGACCAAAGGCCTGGCGGCGATATTAAGTGTTTTCAGTCAGTCCGCGCCCCTAGCGGATAGAACCGTAGACGCCCGCGGTCATTAGTTACATATTTTGCTACTAGAGTGCAGCACCAATCAATTCCCGTTATAGGCTACTACAAATAGAATAAAATTACTACCTCAATGGGTTAAGAGTAAACAATCAATCGAAAAGTTAAAAAAATGTCCGTAGAAAAGTAGTACATATTTCATTTGTCAACACTCATTGTAAATTAAAAAGATAATGATTTTCATAGAAGATTAAAAATTGTCTTATTCTTAACCAAAACTTCTAATTAATTGGTGTTAAACTCTGTTAGTTATTTATCCCATCACTTATACGTTTATCTAGGAGGAACGCAAAAGTGTTGATGTTACTGTTACTTCATTTGAATCTTATATTCATAATTTTAATTCATTAATAAAAACTGTTTAACTTTTTTTGTATTAAAGTAAGGCAGATTTATCTACAAACACATAGTAATCAACTCAGTTCATCTAATGGTTCGCTTATAGGCATAATCACACATTTAAGTAAGGGAAGCGGGCGACCACAATGCAAATCTTAAGGGGCAGGCGGCTCTCTGACTGGTCTATACTAGTACAGAGGTCGACATTGGGTACAGCAAAATGCAGCTGTCACAGTATTGGTAAGTCTTTTGGCTATCCAGTGTGACAACTTCCCTTCCTTGGTTCCTCCTTGTCTCTTCTGGGGGCTTGACTTCCAGTTGAGCCTGGATACCCAGTCTAGTCCAAGTCCTTGGAGGGAGTAGTGGATCTTCCTTGTAGCCTGGGACGGGTGCCTGGGAGGAAGGGCCCTTACCCGATGGTCTTCGGTCTGCCAGGCTGGGGGACGAACCGTCCTGGGGTCACCCGACCCCTGAGAGGTTGGAGGCTCTGTGCGATGGCGGTCCCTGTCTGGTGGACTTAGGGGGACGTCGGGTTAGAGGGCGAATCGTCCTGGGGTGTTGTCACCCACAGAGCCCGGGAGCTAGGTAAGGATCTCTCTCCCTTTCTGGAGTGAGACGGATTGATTGACCCCATCCTACCACCTTTTCCATCCATCTTTTCCCTCTTTCCGGTGGCTGTACAATATCCCAAGGGAGATGTGCCTAGCCGGCTATGCCGGGGCCTCCTAATCCCCCAATAAACAAACAAACAAACAAGGGGCAGGCGAGCCCAGCCGGCCGCCGTTTGTGAAGTCACAAAATAGCATGCAGGCCCAGAGTTCTTGTAGGCCCCGCTCTGTCCCATGGGGAGTCAAATTTCCAATCCTATGTTATTCTTATGGACAATCACTTTAGTTTGAGCTTATGAGAATTCAAACAGCCGATTGTGTTTCGTAGTACAATAGTTCCACCGGTTAACCACAGAATGCAGTACACACCGTAAGTTTTATTCCCGGGTGAAACCGGGTACGATGGGAGCTAGTCATTTATAAGGCAAAAAAACTTTTTCCTAATCTCAATGGGAATACATTTTCTCTTGTGATGGATCACCACCCGCTCTTCAAGATTGTTGGTCCAACAAAGGGTTTTCCAATATTATCTGCATTGAGGTTACAGAGGTATGCTATCTGTCTCAAGATTGTTGGTCCAACAAAGGGTTTTCCAGCATTATCTGCATTGAGGTTACAGAGGTGTGCTATCTGTCTCCAAGCTTTAAATTACAAAATTTGGTATCGCACAAGTTGTGAACATGGCAATCTCGGCTGTTTATCACGTTTACCAGTTGTAACCTGGGAAGTATTAGTCGACAGCAAAAGTTAACATGGACTCGTCATCTTGACAGTCTCTGCTTAAGTTATTGCATCTATGATCTAAACTAGAATGTGTGTTGAAGATGGACTATTGTTAACAACCCTTGTCTTTGATTATTGCATGTATTTTTGCCAAATATCAATAAATATGTTATTTTATTTGATTAGACAAAAACTACATAGTAGTTTACATGCTATGAGAAGAATAAAAGCAAGTAGTGACACTAAAACAGCCATAACAGCATACCATACCATACATTATTTGAGTCGCATATGAGATATGGGCTGACTGGAGTATGGAGTGGCACCTCTGTTGGAAATTTGAAACTCACCCACCAACATGAGTAGCTATACTTCCTGAGTCTGCTTTCAAGCCTGCCAGAATATTACTTGTATTTACGCCATTACTGTTCTTGATGATCATGTAAATAAAGAGATGTTGATTTGATTTGATTTGATTAACCGATGTAACAAATAAGGTGCTATGTGGGGTAATAGGGGCCTTGGGGTATCTGGGCCATAGTTAACTACATCCAAGTTTGTGGTATGTATCGTCTGTTTGTAATGATTTTCATCAACAGCTTAAATTACCTGTTTGAAATTTACTACCATAAAATGAATTGCAATAATTCTTTTAACCATTAACATATGCATTTAACCTTTTTCTAACCTTCCAATATATTTTTGTTGGGGTGGCACAGTCACCCCTCAAATATTGAAGACATGCTATGGGGTATCTGGGCCATGGGCTTGGGATAACTGGGTTTGCTAGAGTCCAGTTACCTCATCACAAATAAACTTGTAATAATCGTATATAAAACTGTTATTTACAAATATTACAAATTTGCAAATATACTGTTATAAAAAATGCCTTATTTATTGTTTTTGACCTGGAGGAAAATTATATGAAATACCTAGGGTCCGAGCATTTGGCTATATCATTAGGAGAAAAAGCTTTTTCAAAGAAGTCTGCAAACATTTCACACTTTTCAGAATCACTTTAGAAGTACACTGCCTGTCTTGATGGAGTGGAGGAATTATAGTCGGTTGGCAAAGAACATGTTTGGTAGGCTGCCACAGGCTGAGTCATTAGGATTAATACCATGTACATATAATTTATAAGAGTTAATTTTGAAGTTATCCAGCTCAAATTTTACTTGTTGAATGAATTGTTTTAACCTTCGCCGCATCCAAGATTGTCTATACCTTTGCCACTGTCTTCTAGTTTTATGTTTTACTTTAATAGTAAGATGTTAAATCCTTAAAGGATGATGCAGGGAGGAGTTTGATCGCTGGGGGAATCGCTTAGATATAGCACTTTTTGTGGCATTCTGGAGACAATCTGTAAAACGTGCTACTGCCAAATCAATCCGTTACTCCGAGGAAAGGTTTTGAGGAACAATGAGAGATTCGTCTAGTTTAGGTCTAAAACATGGCCGAGTCAACATGACCAGTAATTAGTCTATTAAGTAATGAGAGATTTGAGGTTAGAGAAAGAAACTTAAAATTACAGGTAGGTGGTCCGAAGCCAGCTCTGGCAGCACCTGTTGGAGTATAGGAGCATTAAATTGTGTGTTCAAAGCAATGTCTAGTACATCAGGTTTGCAATTTCTTTGCCAAGGATGGAAGGGCTTCATCAGGAGCATAAATGTTGATGTTAAAATCAGGCATGATTCGAAGCAGACGTTCGCCATTGGGGTTGGAAATCCTGCAGCCCCAGGACCGGTGCTTACCATTCAGATCGCCAACAAGAAGAGTATTTAGCGAAAACAGGTTGTATCGTTTACTCATACAGGTTAACAGGGTACTCATGGTTATTTTCATGTTTTTATACTTATATATATATATATATATATATATATCAATATATTCTGTATATATACTGTATATATTTATATATATATATATATATATATGTCCGTGAGCACGATAACTCTCGTAAAAATGATTTGATTTTGATGAAATTTGGTATAAACGTGTAAAGCAACATTTATGACTTAAAGTTCGAAAACCAGCTCTATCCGAAGGGGTATTTTGGCGGGGTTTTGTATCCCAAAAATGGGTTTTTTTGAATTTGATACATATAATTTTTGAAATAGTCAAATTTTAGTTTTTACCATCAGATTAAGCTTAAAAAACACACAATTTGGTATTTTGATCATTCCTCTACGTCAATTGGTTACCCGAGGTATTGAAAGTGCTAAACACAGTAGGTTGTCTAATGTTATTCTTATGGAGGAAGAGAACAATTTTATATTTCGCTTGTTTATAAATGTATACTAACGAAACTTGGTATATGGCTTCACCTGGTTGTGGTCTATTGATATTTACTCAAAAAACAATTTTTTTGCCAAAGGCTCCCGTAGCAGCGAACCTGCGTACTCAGCCCCATATTATTCTTATGGATGATAACTAAATGCTGTGTCTCCCTTAATTATAAACATAAATGAATACAACCTGGTATATGACTTTACCTAGGGGAGTTATATTGATATTAGCATAAAAACCTTTTTTTTGTGTTCCTTGATGCAGCAAACCTGCGTACTCAACCCCAATGTTATTCTTATGGAGAATAATTAAAATTGCTGTATTTATCGCTTATTTGTGAATATATTTTTATGAAACTTGATAAGTGGCTTTATGTAGTATTACTACATTTATATCTCCATTGGCAATTCGCTGAGTATGCAGGTTTGCTGAAATGAGGGTATTTAAATGTTATGGAAATTCTAGAATGAAATGGAGCAGTGGAGATAAAGATGTGGAGTGTAGAATCTTCTTTAGCGAGGTCAGGAGAAAATTATTTGTTTCCATTGTATTGACCAAATGAGGAAAGTGGGAGATAACATATTGTTCATATAGGGAATCACAACAATAAGAGTCCAAATCAACTGAGCAATCGTTCGTTATTCATTCGTTTCATGAAATTCCAGTGAGCGGGAAAGTCCCTAGCCCACTGTGGTAGTTTTAGGGCGCTTGAGCCCTCTTCAGCCGTCGGGTGGGGTTGGTTGGAGGGGAGATTGACACACTTCAACAGAATTTTGTTTGTTGCCTGCTACAGTGGCCAGGAGATGATCTGGGGGGTTGAGAGAGGGACACCCAAGATATAACAGTTAGGCCACTGTTATTATAGCCATGGGCAACACGACTAGTGTCCCAGTGATCTGGAGCTGGGCAACTCAGATTTGCTCAACTGCACAACAAGTATAGGTAGAATCATTTGTGTGTGTGCTTTGTCAATCATCAGTGTCAAAGGAGTTTTGCAAAACTCCTTCTTATTTGTCTTATATTTAAAAAGAAATAAAGACACAACTCTATTTAAACACGCACATTTTGTAACTCAAATTATAATTTCCTTTCGTTTTTACCACAAGCTATGTGTTGCTATCATAACACCCTCCCCCTGGAGGGCTAAATAATAAAAAATACCCCATCACAGAGCTAGGGTATACTCATCGAATTTAAAATTGCTATAAATAGCTGAACCTTACTACAACATATATACATTTTGGCACTAAACAAATATTATCAAATGTATATATTCATAAATATGCGAAGTATAAACATCGTATATTCTCCCTAAGAATAACACATTAGGGCTGGTCCACCAAAATTAGAAGTTTCACTAACAAACTATTGTATAAAACTATAATATCTAAAACTAATTTTTAAAAGTGTTCTTTTGCAAATAATATAAACGGAATGGCAAACTTTCAGAAAGTTTGCGTGCAGAAGTTTATACACCAACAAATATATACAAACTATTTAAAAACTAGTTAAACTAAATTTTTTTGCAAACTGAACAAATTGATCTGCGAACTTATCTGGGCATTATCCAACCGTGAGTGCTACACGGGAATGTATAACAGTTTGTTTGAATATCACCAAAATTAGGTTTTTCCAACAATTGCTTTTGATAGCCAATAACATGTCTATTCTATGGTTGGATTTTCCTACGCGGGCTACCCAGCGAATGGTTCCAACCCAACCGCGTTAATGCCAACCGACCAATTCCCTCCAATATCCTACAATGCCGACAATAATTCAACGTTGGGCCAACAATGTGTGCTACCATGGTGCTAACCCCACCACACACACACACACACACACACCACACTGTGTTGGTCATTTTTGAATTTTTTGGTGGAGGGGGAGGTTCCCCCTACTCCTCCCCTAGATTGACGATCCTGGGCCTGATCGCTGGCCTCCACCCATGTTTCCTGGGATTCTAACAGAAAACTGTTTATTTGTATAGATTATAAACAACTTGAGCTCTAATTATATTTCATATCCATTCCAACAAATTAAATGTCAGCAGGTTTTACATTTTTTATAGTGTATCTGAAAATCTGCACAACAAATTGTTTTTATCTAATACACTTATTCATATATACGTCACGATATCTATAGAAAATGACTGACAAACAGCTGGTAGGGTTATCTTTTTTACATGTGACTGGAATGAAAGTTCTCGTCTGGTCTGTCCTCCTCTCCTGATCGTTGTTGTAGGATGACAATAATAGCTAAACATTTGTTTTGAAATGATTTAGTTGTTGTGATATAATCATAGTTCTTTTTATAAAAATTTTGGAATCAGTCTTAGGTTATGAAGTGATTTAATGCAGTGTAGTGAATTAGTGATAAGGCAAAAGCCTAATATGACAATCATGGCTCAAAATATGGGCTTGATTGAAACTAGTGCAAGTGCGAGGTTATTGTCCAAGAAGCCACCAGAGAAAGAAATAATTCATTCAGGACACTTTATGGTGTCGAATTTTGAAGCAGATGCACAGGACGATGAAGACGTGTTCGCTAGTAATTCAGACGAAGGAAAACGTGATGACGCTAGTTCAAGTGTGGTTACACTTAGTTCTTCAAGTGGTAATAACCAAAGTTCTGTAGTGCAAAAAGTTAAGCCCGCGCAACACATCTCAATTGAAACATCACTCACGAAGCTCTTCCAATGCATGTCTTTGGCTTACAGGTTAGAAATTCCAGTATTGTCTATCAATAATATCAAAGTTTTTAGGACCTATTAATCTCAAGACTCAAGGTTAGTTTGATACGTATAACGATTATTTAGGTTATTCGGTTATGTTATGTTTCAGTTTTAGGTGTCTTTAAATTTGACCAGATAACAAATGTTAATTCCACTAGGCCTATTACTTAAACCAGTATTGCCAGGAACAACATTATCATGTCATGTCATCGTCAGGTTTGTTTATTTCATTTTTATTTTCAGTTTAATAGAAAAACAAACCAAACATAGACGTAATAACTAAGATACAAACGATACAAATTTTGCAATCGATAACAATATTGAACTAATCGATATACCGAATCAAACAATTTAAATCGATTCTATTATCGCTTATGAAAGTCTATAAATTTAATTAGGTTTGTCTAGAAATAAATTAATTTAACTGGTCAGTGTCCAAGTGGTCACTTACCTGCCGCTGTCTGTCCCATGGACCAATTGGCAGGGGATCCATCACAACAGAAGTGCTGCCGAAGATGGCATTGTCCAATCAGGAGTTAGGTTAGGTGAGAGGTAGTGCCAATTTAGAATATGGAAAAATTTGCAGTCAGGATAAGTTAATTTAGGCAGGGTAGAATCGTTTAGCAGGACTGACATCGGTAGAATAATTGTCAGAGTGGTCTATTCGATGTTTGGTGGACGCTTCTTGTAGGCTCCTGTAGCTCACCTAGACTGACATTTTTAGATTGGGTGGAAGGATGTTTGTTGTAGGCTAATATACTCTCAGTTTCGCTGTAGAATTTTTAAAAATAATATAGGTACAGGTAAGTTACCTACTTTAGTTTCATTTTACTACTTACTGTGTTGTCCAATAAGTTTACAACACTGGTAAAGATTAAAACCACTATGCCTAAGATTAAAAACTGGTCTATGCTTTAAAATCACTAAAAAGATTATTTAACTTAAGTGAGTTTAGAATTGTAGGGTTAACATTAAAAAAAACCGTAGGGTATATAACGATTTGTCTGGTCATTACATATAAACCTCTTAGTTAGTTGCGCAATGACCAGTACAATTATTAATATTTTCCCACTCAAATAATGTTCTGTAGCCTACAAATTCAGTCCTGGCCTCCATCTGTGACTTGAGTTCTCTGTGCTTATGCATCTCAAATAGTTTGAAACTACTGGCGTAAATGTGAGTGACTGGGAATAGACCAAGTTTCTTTAATAAGAGTTTTTAAATTATTTTAAGCTTTTGTGCATTCGGTAGTTCAAAGAAATCTGACAGGAAGGCCAGTCACTTTTTACCAATTACACTACAATGGTCTAAGTGTGGATGATTTTTACTATACCCGAAGCTCTTGTGGGTGGTACAACTCTAAAATAAATGGTTATCTACTGCGGATAGAGCGCTGAATATTGACTCCGAATATTATCATTTTGATACTGACCAGCTGCGCCACGAGGTAACTGTAGTTAAAGAGTTACGCCAAGCCATTTTTCTTCTGTGTCTAAACATTTTTTTTTTAAATAGTTAACTTACAGGATTGAGGCTATATTTAAACTGTCTCTAATTGTGAGTCTTAACTCATTTAACACATTCCCTGCAATATTTAACTTATTTTGTCAGGTTCCCGAGTAGGTACCTGTTAACAACTTACATGCAGAGTTCAAGTTTGAGTTTGAAAAAATTCTGATTATTCGTTCACTCATTTCACACTCAAAATGTAAGTCGTTCATATTCACCATTAAAATAAATACAATTTTGTGTCAGTGTGAGTATAGTGGTTAGTGATCAAAGTAAAATAGGACCCCTCAAAATTAGGTCCCTGAAAATTGTTGTGCTGTAGGCTATTCTCAGTGAAAGTTGTTATGCCATACATATTTGACAAACATTATGGAAATAAGCTATCCCCTACCTCTCTGATATTTTGATACGGTATGTTATAAAACTTGACTTTTCCAGAACTGAAATAACTTATGAAGCGATTGGTTGATGCATTCTCAATCTTAGCCACTGGAATACTTGTCAGAGCAAAAACTATAGTGTTGTTTAATATTTCCTCCATGTTTACTACAGATATATGTAAATGAATGCAATGTCTTCCTTTATTAAGCACAAGTGTCGTAGGTTATATGGTCCCAATTCACTTATGAGACTTTAAACAATGAAGATATCACAGTCACCGGTGGTCATACTGAAATGTAGAACGAGTTTTCCTGTCCGCTGTATGCTGAACATTTGAAGGAAAAACTGTTATTACAATTCTTCTGTAAATTTACGTAATATAATTTAGTGTCACTGAAACATATGTTAGCTGCTATGCCGACCCGATCGGGTTGGCATGTAACATGGTTGGGTAGAATACACTGCTGACTTTGGGAAATCTGAGGTTAAACTAATAATTAATACATATCTATAAATACAAGACTTATATAACAAACCAGTCATTACCCGTCGCGGCTTTGCCTGAGTTTACTACATAGCGTTAGTAAGATATATGTTAACTAAGAGTCATGTCGTCTTTCAAGGCAGAAATTTCAAAGATGCTTCACTTATTTCTGTTGAACGTTTGCCGCCGCTGGGCAGCCCTTCCAGCAGCTATAGCTTGTCTAGCTTCCTCAACAGTTTCTGTAGCTCACTGCTCTGCCATAGTGCCATTTCAGTTGCTCTCAAACTAGTCTGCCGCTGAGCTTGCTCTTCCCGTCGAAGTTGCTGTTCTTCAGGAGTTTCATCTTCTCTGAGTACTGCCTACCGTGGAGCTTGTTGAAGCCTTCTAATTTACATTTGTGCCACTCAAATTTAAATTGGAAGTTTCCAGACTCTTTCCACTTCAGTAAATTTGGCTTTATCAAACTTTGAGACAAATTTGACTTACGTTTCCCCGGCATTATTGTGATCCAGATATCTTTGTGGTTAGGCTACGTTCACACGAGCGCTTTTTACCCCCCATAGCCGGCGATAGGTGGTCGCACATTTTTGGAAAGCATTGAATCATATGGAGATGTTCAATAAAGAAAAAATATTTAGTCTACCTCAGAATGGCAAAAAATTGAATGTGATGTTCTATAGGGATCAATATTAGGCCCTTTTTTAATTTGTGTAAATGATATACGTACCTAAAAGTGTATCATCAAACCTGATATTGTTTGCTGACGATACAACAGCAGTTGTTCAGGCACAAAATTCTGAGATTTTACAAGAGAAACTTAACTAACAATTCTAGAATTGGCTGGCAGATTGGTTTGGGGCTAATGGCTTGAAATTGAATAGCTCAAAAACACACATTTTAAAATTTCAATCAGTGCAGAATAGGCAAAATTTAACCCTGGAATTATATTATGATGTCTTTAATTGAGAATAAAAAATTTTTGGTTGAAAATATCGATACAAATTTAACATGGAGACCTCACATCAAAATGACGATGAAGAAATTAAATACTGCTTGTTTTCAAATGTATGTTCTAAGAAATGTGATTGACCAAAAAACTAATTTATTATGCCACGTTCTACTCCATTTTGCAATATGGAATTGAACTGTGGGGGTCAATTTCTCATGCATCAGCAATCTTTAAAATTAAAAAAAATATCATTGGAGAATGGCTTTTGTACCAAAAAGAACATCATGTAAACCACTCTTCGAAAAATTTGAATTACTAACAATGCCTTGTGTTTACATTTTTAAAATGTTAATATTTTTAAACAATAACTATCAGTCATTTAGTAGCAACCAGTTTTCTCATCATTTCCAACTTGTTTTAAGAATAACTTTTCAATACCCTAGATATCGCCTTACTTTATTTGAGAAATCCCCATATTATATGGGAATGAAACTGCCTGCCTCACTAAAGGTGATTGATGTTTCTAAATTTAAAAGATGTCTTAAATTATATCTATTGGAAAAGAAATATTAGGCCTATTCTATAAATGAATATTTTAATGACAATGTTCTCCCATTAGCACTACATATTAGTTAGTTTAAGACCTTTAGTTTTACAATTATATGACAACGTCACCTGTTTTACCAGCTGAGCTGGAACTTTGTAAGATGTTATGTGACAATAAAGATAAAGATATATTTCATTTCACATGGGCGTCAACGACCACTTGCAGTCGGTGGCTGGCCACTGTGTCGCTTATAAAACACCAGAAATACGATTATAATATTTGTTACCATATGTTCTTTAAATGTTTAGTTTCATGATAGGATTATTTGTAAAATAATGTATTAACACCGTACTAAATTTTATAGTTTACCAGCTGTATAGTGAACATATTTTTATTAGAGCAACACACATTACTAGGGTTAATTTTCATAAATATTTTCTTTGATTTTTAATTGCTGAAATGGATCCTGCGATTACCCCCATTAGGCTATTTTGAAGTGTACAAAAAATATGACCTCATATTTGAATATACCGTTTATATATGCAGTTATTCGATTACCAATCACCGACTCTCATTCCAGTGGAGACTCTATATATACAAATTTGAACGAATAGTGTTTTTGTCATCTGCGGACCTCAAAACAAAAAGTTATGATGGTCTCGGGCTTAACTCTTACCATGCCACCTACGGTAATAGCTTCTTCCCTATAGGGGAAATTGGCTAAAAAATCCAACTTGCCGAGAACCTTCTAACGCATATATAGATCATAGAAAAAAGTTTCATCGAAGTCTGAGCACCCGTTTCTATGTGAAAAGCAACCAAAACTGCACAAAATCACATTTATGAATGGCCGCCATTATTTTTTCAAACGACGCATGACAATTTAAAGCAGCCTAAAATCTTTTCACGCATATATAGAACAAAGGAACAAGATTTCATCGAAGTCAGTGCACCATTTTTCCCGTGAAAAGCGGACAAAAACATGTTCTTGAGTGTTACTGATAGACAGACAGAAATTGAGATAAGACTTGTTTTGGCTTCGCTAGGGTGTAAAACGTGAAAATATGTGCAAAAATGTCATAATTTCAAGAAATGTACAAAAAAAATTCTAATGTTATTTATATAAATTAGAAAAATACAGCAAAGCATTATTTGATCAGGTTTGAGATGGTATTTTAGATGTAATATAAAAAAAAATACCATCAATAAATAGGCCTACAAGACATTTTTGTTTAAAAACCACAATAGGACTTTACTTCTCACCAGCGACAGCAAACATTGTATTGTTCATGTGAACAGAATGCAACAATTTCAGCTGGTGGCGTAGTGCGACAGCGACCACCTATCACCGCGATAGAATGATGCTCATGTGAACGTAGCCTTAAACGTGCAAAAAAGTGATACAAAAAAACTGCAGTTAAATAAACTCTAAATCTTGTAGGCAATCTCAAATGCAGAACACCGTTTTAGTTATTATCAGATCCAGTAAATGCTAGTACCCATAAGATTTACATCAGAAGTTTAGAGGCCACTGGGGCAAAGCCCTAAAGAAGTTTTAAAACGTGAATAGGCCTATATGTTACTTTAGGATATTAGCTATCTTCCTGCAAATATCAGCTCAATCTGTTTAGTAGATGGAGCGTGATTGAGCCACAAACAAATAAACAACCTCACAAACTTTCAGCTTTATAATATTAGTATGATGAACAAATTATTGCAGTTGTGGTAAGATAAATTTCCAAAAATTAAAAATCTATTACATTTTAATAAAACTTCTAGCAAATTTTTTTTGATACATAATCAAACTTTTGATTAGTTTAACCATTGGCTGTAGATAGTCAATGGTTAGTTAACCTTCCATGGTCTGTGGTTTAATCATACTGTAATGCAAAAAAAATCATGACTAAGTAATTATTATGTTGACATTGACTAAATAACAGTATCAATTAATGTAGTCCTAATATTAATTATGATTAAGTTAATTAATTTTGATTTAGCTTAGTTAATCATCCCATATTAACTTAGAGTATAATTAATGTGAACGGTCCATGGCTTTTTATACTATTTTATATAATTTCCTTATCAAATCAATTTAATTTTGGAAATTTATTTGTTTCATTTCTGTTAAAAATCGTGTCAACCACATATGGAATTTTAATAATTAAATTTGTTTACTGTATAATTTAGCCCAACACATATTACCAAGTTGTAAAAGCCACTTTAAAAACTGAGAGGTAACATATTGTGTGCTGAAAGCGGATTATGAGGTGTTTTTTTCCTAAATAATATCCCCTGTGATCCCACTTGGCTTGATAATGCTGTCAAGAGTCATATCAGCATTGATAACAAGTGTTTACATGAATCTGCTACCACATGTAGCCTTGACTCGGCAATTATCAAACTTGAAACCTAGCCAAACCAGCATAATGTTGTAAGATGATGAAAGGCAATGAGGGAATAATGATATTAAAATGTTATTGTATACCTATGACGTAAAAATAATATTTAGGCCTAACATGACAAATGCTATTATTTATTTTGCATTCGACCTTCACATGGAATAGCAATATTATGAGTGATACATTTAAATGTTGTTGCAATTAATTTAATTCCTCACGGACTAATGAATGGTGGAGGAAAATATAAGAGCAAAATGGAGGAAGGTGGAAGAAAGTTTATAGAATTTGAAAATTTCTTAAAAATAAATCTAAATTGGTTGATATTTTGGGGTTAAGGAACCAAATATTCCCAAATAAGCAAATATCAATACATAGGCTACTTTTTTACATTGATCTCAGGTACCTAATTTTTTAAGTTCGGTAGCCTACCTATATAATAGCAAAAATATTTAGTTTATAAAATAAATTAAATTTGATATAGTACCGTACCTACATGGACATACACTCACATGGGCACTAAGCCTGTGCAAGGGTACAAGCAAAAAACTGGCGGATCCTTTAATTTATAAATATAATTGTATGCAATAAACTAATTGGCAATAATTAAATCCTATACTCTAATATGAGTAAAATTTGCTTGCTTGTGTGCTTGCTTGCTTGCTTTTAGTGAATTTCCCCTATAGGGAAGAAGCTATTACCGTAGGTGGCATGGTAAGACTTAAGCCCGAGACCATGATAACTTTTTGTTTTGAGGTCCCCAGATGCCAAAAACACTATTCTTTCAAATATATATATATGAAAATAAATAAGGCAGACAGGAAGATAATTTAAAGTGAGATTTAAAGAACATATCCAAGCCCTCAAAAGCAACAACAAAACAAGCATGAAATCTACGTATGCGAAGCATCTGTTGGATTAAAACCATAACTATGAAAATATTGACACAAATGTGACGATACTAGAATATATGAAAAAAGGTAATAAAAGATGGAATAATAGATGGATTCAAAAGAAGAACTACATATATTCATGAAATACAAAGAAAATCCTCAAAGTATACTAAATTCACAAGTACCCGTTACAAATCCAATTTTTAATAAAGTATGGGAAATGAGACAAGAACATAGATAGAAGAGATATTCAAGAAACTCCCAACCGTGCCATGATTATTTATACATATGTTTTTAATTTAATTCAATTTTACTCTGATTTTAGTTATTTACATTTTACTATTATTTCTTTTATTGTATAACTTAAACCAAACTATGTGAAATTTATCAACCTTGAAAATGGCCTTAGATGCCAAAACATGTTGGTTTAAATATGAAACTCATAAACAAGGGTACTCAGTTTTTATTTTATTAATTTTTAATATGTGTGTGTGTGTGTGTGTGTGTGTGTGTGTGTGTGTGTGTGTGTGTGTGTTTGTGTGTGTGTGTGCGTGTGCGTGTGCGTGTGCGTGTGCGTGCGCGTGTGTGTGCGCGTGCGTGCGCGCGTTACTGCAATAACTTTTGAAAGAAGTGCCCGATTTTGATGAAATTTTGGCACAAATGTGGAGAGTAACATTTATGACTTAAGTTTGAAAACCAGATTGATCGGTCTATGGGAAGGGGGTTTTATGGGGGTTTAAAAATTTCCAACAATCAGTTTTTTGAATTTTTACCCTAAAATTTTAAAAACACTAGATTTTGGTTATAGCCATTTTATAGAGCTTAAAAAACAAACAATTTAGTATTCTGAATCATTAGCTAGGTTTAGTGGTTGTGGAGAAAAGTAAAAAAAATGCGTCCATACAATTTCCTATGTTAATCTTATGGGAATATTGTAATTTTTTCAATCATGTGAATATTGTAATTTTTGATATTGGTACACCTGTTTAATGGGAATGATGTCACAGTTTAATTATTATTAAATATACTTTATTTAATTAATATTCCAAAATCATTTTAGAATTATCATTAAGTAATTTTAATGAATTTATTTAAACCAATAATGTATTGTTTTATTAGTTATTTTGCTAAACCAATAGCCGTTAATATATTTATTTATTGTATAACTATACAAAACTTCATTTTGCGATTACTCAAATCACAGTTTTTGCGTATGTGCCCTTTTACCGCTTCTATGGCTTTATTTATACAAATATCAACGTAACTCAATTAGGTGAGCTACATACCAAGTTATATCAATTTATGTTCATAATTAAGTGAGGAATAACATTTTTCTTATTCTCCATAAAAATAACGTGGGGGCTGAGTACGCAGGTTTGCTGCTATGGGAACCATCGGCAAAATTTTGTTTTTTTGGACAATTATCAATATACCACAACGAGATGAAGCCATATACCAGGTTTCGTCCGGATACGTTCATAAATAAGCGAGATCTTATTATCATAAATAAAATTGTTCTTATTCTCCACAAAAATAACATTGGACAAGTACTGTGTTTAGCACTTTGAATATCTCTCTAACCAATGGACCTATAGAAATGATCAAAACACCAAATTGTTTGTTTTTTAAGCCGAATCCAATGGTGAAATGTAAAATTAGATTTCTTATTATATTGTCTGTAGAAAACTAAAAAAAACATTTTTATGGTACAAAACCCCCCTAAAATACCCCTTCGGATAAAGCAGTCTGTCTGGTTCCAACTGGTTTTCAAACTTAAGTCATAAATGTTGCTTTACACGTTTGTACCAAATTTCATCAAAATCGAACCGTTTTTACGAAAGATATCGTGCCTACGGGCATATATATATATACAGGATTGAACGAATGGTGTTTTTGGCATCTGGGGACCTCAAAACGAAAAGATATCATGGTCCCGGGCAGGGCCGCCACATCTCAAGGTCGGGCCCAGGGCCACATTCTGACTGCAGGGCCCCCCTCCCCTAACTTATCAAAACAGCATTCAGTGACCCCACACCCGACTCATATACACGCCATACCATTGTCTATTTCAACTAGTAAAATTCATTTACATGAGTAGGAATAACAATTGTTGGCCAGTACAATCTAACTGGTTTACATATTGACAAATAAAACATGGTTTGGATTAGTTTTCGGCCGATAAAACACGGTTCGGTTGTCATTTGGCTAATATCACCAGGCCCAGACATTGCTTACAATCAATATTAGATGATGAAATCGTTAGTTACGACAGATACTAAATGACCCAGTCACCACTTTTGCCGATATTATGTATATCGTCATCATTTTCGGCCTTTATTACATCATCTATCATTTTGGCCGATATTATGTTTCCCGTCGTCATTTACGGCAGAAATTACGCAGTCTGGTCGCCATTGTCGTCCGATTTTACGTGATGCGATCGCCTTTTGCGACCGTCACTATGTGATTTGGCTGGTCGCAATCGTTAGCGATCGTCCGGAAATCAGCGGGAAATACTCGCTCAAACTTTTGAGTATTTTCAAAACTTTGAGTCGGAACGAGGATAAAAATACTCAGCTGAAAACCCAAAGTTTCGAGTACTCACACTACCCGAATATTTTACCATATTTGCGGGAGGGACCCGGGCCCGGGGACAGTAGTACCGGTAGCCCCCCCCATGTGGTAGGTCTTACCATGCCGACTATGGTAATAGCTTCTTCCCTATAGGGGAAATTCGCTTAAACGAGTTGGCACGCACCACGCTGATGTGAGGGAAGTGAATTTCCACATAAAAAACACAACAAATCTAAATTTGTGTTAAACCATACATTTATTCCAATATTTATGGAAATCAGCAAATATTTAATTATTTGGCTGTTCTGATGCTCCTGGTTCTATTTGTCTGCAATTCTGGGGAACAATGTTGCACATTATAAGGTTAGGAGAAGGTCCAGTCAGGATTGAAAGTTGGCGTGGGGATACTGGGGATGATAAAACTACATCTGCAAATGATTGTTTTTTTAGCATTATGCTTTAAGGCTTTTCTAATGTAATTTCTCCATAAGACAACACACTGTGTTTAGTCAATATACATTTCCTTTAATAACTCGATATATATGTGTGCTAGAAAGATGAGAGAGTGTTTAAAGTTTTGCCTCACTAACCTGCATCTTTTTACATGTATTAATTTTACATGCTTTTCTGACCCTTTTTGGGCCCAAAAACTCATATAGAATACTTAAAATCCCCAAAAAAGGGGGTTAGAGTTTTCCGATTGTTTTGCTCAACTTGTCCAACTGATTATAGAAAGGAATGTTCCTACCAAATTTGAAGTAAATCGAACAAAAATTGTGACCGCTAGAGTGCGAACACATATATACTATATATATATATATATATATATATATGTATATTGTTTTTAGCGACCCCTCAAAACGTGTTCAGGGAGTCATGTTAGGAACTTCTATGGTGGTCCCGGTCATGCTAATAGTTCACTTTTCCATAGGAATTTCACTAACAAATCATTTTCAAAATAAATCAAAGAGGCATTGAGCTGTAGGCCTAAATAACAACTAGAGTGACCTTAAAATGTGGAAAAGAGGCAAATGAGCTACAAATCTGATAATCAGTAAGGGAAGTGGTGAAAGATTATTCAAGTCATTTAAACAAACGGATTGGCCTTCCCTGAGCAAAGCTCGGCCCCAGGTGCTGTTAAATAATAAGCATCCTGTTTCACCTGCATTGTTAAAAATGATTCAAGAACTAATTTCCTGCTTTTGTTGAAATTTTTTCTGCTAATGCTTCAACAAAGTTTAGCTTCAAAAGAATCTAAACTCGTTAAGTATGTTAGATTCTGAAAATAAAACTGCTAAGGTAAATGATTGTCGGGTGTGCACAGATCGACAGATTTGTGCATCGGGAAGGTAATACCCTCCATCTCATAACTGTCGATTTTATATTTTAATATACAACTTTAAAACCAGGGGGTGCTTGGTCAGTTATTGCAGGTTCTGTTTATGTATTTGTATTTTTTCACATTTCAGTAAATATCTAATGATTTAGCCTAGGCCTTTGTTAAAGGAATATTTCTTTATTTATTTGTACTATTGTCACCTAACACCAAATATATTATTGAAGTACAATCGTTTGGTAAATGACTCGTCAATCCTCAAACTAACTTAAAATCAAAATCGAATTTTGAGCAATTACAATTAAGATATAGAAATATAAAAACCATTATGTAGCCTAAATACAAGTTTTGTATGTGTGTACAACAATTTGAGGGGCTAAAACTTAAACAAATATGTCTGGTTTTAGGTTTAGATGCATTAATAGTCTTAATCGTTCCAAATTGTTTTTATATCAGACTATTTACCAACACTTATTTTTCCAAGCTTTGCCGGTAACATATGTTCAAGTTGTCGTCAGTTATTTCAGTCAGTAAAATATGAGTTTTGATCTAAATCTTTACTATTAATGAGTTGAGATTTTGGATATTCTGCTGATTAGGCTTGATGATGTAATCGTTCTCCAAACTCAGTGGTACCTACATCCAATGAAGCCTTATCAAGCAGCTTAGTTCTTCATCAAGTGGGTGTGTTTGCGCTGTTGCTGTCGCTGTATAATGACCTTTGTAGTAGGAGGGGCGGCCTTGGCGACAACAGTTATGCTTCCACCTCAAACAAACAACCAAACTTACATCATTCTCTGCTCTCTTATCTGGAACTGTTAGTGCTTGGAGTACCGAGTGTATTTACTACTTTCAAGTTTATTCTAGAATTTGTATATATTTTAAAAGTTGAGTACATTTTTAAAATTGTTGATGTGAAATTGATAAATGCAAAGTATTGTCTTATATGTTCAATTTTTTCAATTTGTATTGATTTCTAATAAATTTGTTCTCTCTTATTCCAAAAAAATTATATCTTTGGATCAGAATTCTTTTGTTTAAATGTTAAAATTAAACTTAAAATGTCTGTTTTTAAAGAAGCAAAAACATTGCTCAAATTCATACAGAATATACAGGCTTGTTTGTATTTTAAACTATTATATGACCAATGGTTTTGTAACATGAACTAAGTTTAAACTTCAATACATTTTTTTAAAATTATGAGCATGCCAGTTAGCCCTCAAAGACGTCAATGTTTTACTTTCTTTCATACATTCCAAACGCTCACATTGTTTGATTTAAAATGTAAATTCAGCTGTGGATACTATCTGATGTTATTCACTTAAACGATATATGATAACATTTTCTATTTCTGATGAAGCATTGATGTGTATTCAATATACTTGGATGACAATTCAACTCAGTTTACAATTAAAAGAAATTTAGCTTACATGTAATCTATGTGAAACAATTTTGATCTGTGTTTAATAGAGTATTCCATTGATTAATGTGCAAACTGAGCAGAAGCGTAATTTGAGACATGTGAGTGACAGACATGACTTTTCACATTATGGCATTTCTTCAAATTAGGCCTCCCTTGCCACCCTGAAAGTATTTCTAAAACTTAGGTGTTTTTATTTAAACTGCTTACAGTTCATAAATACAATTATATCAATGATAATATGACTACATCAATAGTTACAGTATATAATTAAAATGAATTTGTATTTCTTCCCTCAGGTAAGGTAAAGTCTGGTATAGCTATTTTTGAGGAGAGCGAATAGGTTTTAGGAAGAAAAGGCAGTGAGATGAAGGTTTTTACAATAGCTAATATAAATACCCCCGTCACAGCAAACCTGCATACTCAGTGAATTTCCAATGAATATATAGCATAACACATTAAGCCACTTAACAGGATTCATTAGAAATATATTCACAAATAAGCAATATTTAAAATATTAATTATTCTCCATAAGAATAACATTGAGGATGAGTACACAGGTTTGCTGCAACAAGGAACACAAAATAATGGGTTTTTATGCAAATATCAATAGAACTCATAATCTAAGTGAGTCACATAATACATCCATATACATTAATTTAAATAAGCAATATATAACATTTTAATTACATTACATGAAAATGATATGGGGACCAAGTACCTAGGTTTGTTGCTACGGGAACCATAGACGAAAAATTTTTGTGTGCAAATAACAATAAACCACAACCAGATGAAGCCTTATACCAAGTTTTGTCCGTTTATGTTCATAAATAAGCGAGATATAACATTTCTCGTTAAAATAAATAGTACTTTACACATTTGTACCAAATTTCATTAAGATCGGACTTTTTTTATGAGAGTTATCGTGCTTACTGACAGATATATTTATACGTACTATTTACAAATTTGTACGAATGTTGTTTTTGGCATCTGGGGACCTCAAAACGAAAAGTTATCATGGACCCAGGCCTAGGTCTTACCATGCCGACTACAGTAATAGCTTCTTCCCTATAGGGGAAATTCGCTAAAACATAAACATTTTGAAAAGGAAGTTCAAACCCCCTAGCTTGTATACCCTGTCATTTAGCCTTGTTTCTGTTAGCAATAGTATAGGACTTAGAAATGACTCCTACTTATAGAGCAAAGAACCATGTATATTTAAAGGAATAGCCAGTTATCATGCAAATGCTATAGCAAAATTATTAGGAGTTTAAAGATAATTTTGGTATTATTTGTTCTAAATCCTTCAATTTAAGGATGTGCTCTTTTTGGATATCAAGTTTGTGAATGCTTACAATAAACCATAAAAATACAAATGCATCCTTTTAAAATCTTAATAATTTTAATAGCTTATTGTGTCCATGTTCTAGTTAGTAGTTAGTATTTTTTCAAACTATCACCCTGCGATAAAAAAATTATATTGCTCGCTACTTTAAATTATTATTTGTTTATTTTGCCTCTTTTAAATTTTCTCTGTTAAATATCTGATAATTTAAAAACATAAGATTTCTAAATTCAAACTGTTTTAAGCAAAGCATACGATTTGTTAACATCGCATTGTTATATCAATTTATTTAAAAAATATCTAGAAAGTTTAAAATGGAAAACGTAAAGCTGAAGCTCAGAACAGTCTGTTCTGTTGGAATCAAAGGTTCACGGTCGGAGTGGTTGAGGCTCGAATGTTTGTGTCGGCCGATGAATTAAACCCGCGCTGACCCACACACTCGGACGTCACAGTTTAAATTGCTTGATTAGATTCTCCGTTACTTGTAAACATTAGCCTCCACCATTCCCTTAGCTCCTGTCCCTCTCCCAAAAACTGTTGTCAGAGACTCGTGTCAAATGGATATATCTCAAATAGAAGATTGCAAAAAACAAAGATTCTACGTTGTCTAGAATCTGGTTTTGGAACGAAATATAGTTTGTTTTGGCAAGTTTTAACTTTTGTTCATCATGCTTGTGTTTTGAGCTTGATGACATTCCTGTTGTCACCGTTCTTCAGGTTTTGAACAGTTCAGTTTTGTGAAATGATTCAGTTTAAAATTTGTTGTATATTAAAAAAATTTGTATTCTGTTAATTATAAATATATGCATATTGGTGTACCCAATTAACCCATACATATTTATATTCCTCCCACTTGCCAGCCACGTGTCTTAACTGGGCTTGTAATTCTTACCTTTATTTATTTTGTCAATTTTATGTTTCTTTCTTCATTGCCAACCTACAATTTGTAATTGTTACTCATATAGTTAGCTTACTTCTAAAGTAACTTTCTTCCAATTTTCACAGAATTTTTAAATGTAATTATTCTGATGTAACTATTAATTTGTTGTTTTGACCTATAAATTATTCATTAGAACAACCTTATCCATTGTATGATACACTGTAAGTTTTATGTTTTCATAACAAGAAAGCAGAGGAGTCATTACCTCAGTAGTCATTAATTCAACATACATTCACCATCTCTTTGACTTATTTGTATGTATAATATTAATGATTACAATACAACCCCAGTCAGTTATATTAGTTTGGGAGGATCAAACTAATTTAGATCATGTCAAAATTTGATATCATAGCTTATAGTTATTTATGATTTCGGAATTTTTCACAAAAGACATCAAGTCAATTTCCATTTAATGATCGCTAAATATAATAAATGATCCTCGTTCAAAATTCTTTGTTAGTGATGGTGTGAGTTAAAGTTATTTAAGAAATAATTTCAGATGTTTTCCATCACTGATTGATAAAAAACAAGTTTCCTGACGATTCGGGATCAGGGGATGATTGTTGTGCAGTGCTGTTCCCCAACAGGCTTTTTGTTTGATTTGGTTTTATTTTTATTTTTTTAAATCGTTTTACAGCATTTACATTTAGTTCTCTGTTTTAGCTTTTGTGTTTTTTTTAATGGCTTTGCCTGGATTGTACCACTAATTTTTGTTATTTTTCACTCCTGAAAACGGAATACAGATTCCGAAACGGAGTGAAACTTGTTTTTTCTCAAATCAGTGATGGCAAATGTCCACAGTAGCTTCTTAAATAGCATGACAAATGGTGTTTTGAATCCAAAATACCTTTGTAAAAAGGGGTAAAAGGGGGAAATTTAACTAGAATATGCTAATCTCTAGTAACTGTTTTTAACGTTCATCATCTTTCTTGCAGTGTTGGAAATTCCTTACAGTTATACACTCAATTTACTCAATCCCACCACGTCTCAGTTCCTTCATATTTTCTTTGGAATTTCTCTTATGCGTTAACGAGCGATATTTACATGTGTATAACAAACTGAAACAGGTTGAGCTTGATTTACTTGCTCAAGGTCATCCGCTCACTGGTGAGAGAGTGAGTGAGTGAGCGAGCAGGTGAGGGAAGTGTCGCCGTTGACAATCGGGTGTAAATGACTCCATACTCACCTTGTCCAAATTTGCTTTGATATACTCACAATGTGAGCTCAAGGTGGCATCCAGTGTAAATAGAAACTCTTCTAATGGTCATCATACTAAAATAACTACAAGTAAATGTTACTTTTGTAATTTTAAATGATTTTAATGGCTCTCTTTATTATAATTTTGAGGTTTAGTGTGGTTTAGATAAAGAATGATAATAGATATAAAATTGTGCTTTGAAGTGGGTTGGTTTGTTGTACCATAATTTGTGTGTATAATTCTGTTCGTCTATCCATCTGTCCGTCCGTTGCTGCATAACATTAAACAGCAAACTAGTATTTTTTTCTTTTGGAAATTTGGTTTAAAGGTTTAATATCCCATAAATAGATGGTTGTTGTATTTTTTATTGCTTTGATTTTGAAAGGCTTTAAAGCTGACTTTTCTAACGTTTTATATAAATTGTTAAAACCACAGAACAAATATAAATTTTTACTGTATATGCAGTATATACCACACTCAAATTAAACCTCATTCAAAAAAGGTTTACATGTACGGTTACCGTCGCTTTTCAGTTTCCAAACAAACTAGACCACTCAACTATGAAAATATTTAATAGAGGAAATTTTAAAGCCCCAGCTAAGAAAATTTTTAAAACCATATCAACGATCTGCACCATAAGCAAAAGTGATTTTTTATTTGTTCTGCTTTGGGGTAATTTGGACTGTTTATTAGATCAAGAATAAAGGTCCCAAAGCAGAAACTTGAGTTTCTGCATATATTAGTGAATTACATTTAGATTTAATTGACACTCTATTAACATGTTCAGAAAACAAAAAGCCACTACCTATTTTTACTAGGTCTCAAACAGTGTGTTTAGGTTGCATTATTGTATCTTATTTAAAAATTTACTTGATGTTTTAATAACAAACTAAGGTAAGAATTTTAAAATAGAACATTTTTCAGGGTCAACAAAGTGATAATTTCAGGGTCCCTTGTCTGTTCGGGATATCCAAAATTCTGTGTGCAAATAAAACACTATACAAAATTGTTCATTTTTGTTGGGAATTGTTCATTCAACAATTTTGTTCATTCCTCATTTTTGCTTATTTTTAGGCAATTGTTATAAAGATAGTTTTTAGTCCCCAGAGAAGGGAACATGCTAGCAGTAAAGTCCTGCTTTGTCTTTGAGTGGAAAATTTCTTATTGCAGAGCAGAGTGACCGCAGATTATTTGATGACCGCAACACAAGACCTCTTGATTAAATCTACTTGTTATTTTGCAAAGGTTAAAGTTTTCAAAAACTGCTTGTAAATGATACTGCAAAAAAACCTGCCACAGGGAATATTTGGTTGTTTTTAAAAGTCAACTAAGTATAAATCTTAAATAAATTTACGAGGTAGCAGGTAATTTTTTTTGTTGGTCTTAAACTTTTGATATGGTTTGAGCCTAAAAATTTATTTTTGAAATACATTTAATTAGTAATCTCTTTTCTATTTGTATTATATTCTTTTATTTTTTGTTATATTTTTATCAAACTTTTATGTGGCTTCATTTTTTAGTTTGATCTGTAGAGGTTTGTATTCAAAATTGGTTCATTAAAAAAGTATATCAAAGAAAAATCTAACATATTTTGGTTGTTCTCCTGTTGAAAAAGTACGGAGTCATTTTAATATTTGCTCTAGGCTATTCTACTAACCCGTTGTAAAATCAATGATAACAGAGGAGCTTGATATATTATCTAAATGTATTTGCTTTAATGACTCTTGAAATATAGATCATTGCTGGTTTTTATGCATAAATCTATTTGTGAAAGTAAAATTAAACAGTTGGTTATTATTTTTATATAAAAGTTATAGTACTCAAACATTCAGCCTGGACAATTACAGTTTCACTTTCTTATTACATAAAATGAGCCAAAATATTGTTTATTCTAGCTACCAATTTCTATCAATTTCATCTGCAACTATTGACTTGACCCAAACCAACCTATAACACATTATGTTCTGTTTTTGAAGTGAAGAGGGTGACCGTTAGTTGTTTTGATTGAGCAATTTGCGATCAGTCGACTAAAATAAAATGTTATCTTGCTTTGACCTGGTCTCGGGTCATTGTTGATAAGAAGAGCCTTGTTGAACACAGCTTACTAGAGCTTAGCTTGATTATTTAAGTAAATGTACTACTCAAAAAGGTTTTGTTCTTCCTGAACTACATTGATAATCTCAAAAAGCTCTCTTTGAAATAAAGTACGGTTTTTCAGCTTTTTAGCAAAATTTTCATAGGGTATATGCTATTACCATACTTGTCTAGGTGGTAACCTGGAAACTTAACTTTTGTTTTTGCTGTCATGTTGCCATGGTAGTCAGTTTATTCTTTTGGAGAATAAGTAACACAAAAATTGTATGGAAATAAATACATTTTCTATTTCACTTATTTGTTAGTACAGTATTTTTATCAAATTTATTAATCGGCTTTAAATGGTTGTGAAATATTTATATTTATTTTCTGTTCTCTTCTTAAAAAACAACATCAATATAGTTTATTCTTTTAGCGAATTTCCCCTATAGGGAAGAAGCTATTACCGTAGGTCTCATGGTAAGACTTAAGCCCGAGACCATGATAACTTTTTGTTTTGAGGTCTCCAGATGCCACAAACACTATTCGTTCAAATTTATATATATGTATATATATAAATAGTTTGACCTCTACAGATCAAACTAAAAAATGAAGCCACATAAAAGTTTGATAAAAATTTGCAGAAAAAATCCAAAAAACATGCTCATAAAATCTCCCATGTTATCCTTATGGGAAAAATGTTTTTGGCTTTTCCTCAGTTAATTTTACTTTAAACTTCACATTTGCTTTCACTTCAGCTCCACAAAACAATCATTTTGGTGTTTAAATTGTGATTTTACGTCCAACCGTTGCAGAGATATTCAAAGTGCTAAATACAGTACGTTGTCCAATGTTATCCTTATGGGAGAATAAATAAAATTTGATATCTCGATTATTTATTAATTTATATTGATGAAACTTGGTATGTGGCTTCACGTTGTACTGGTATATTGATATTTGCACAAAAAATAAATGTTTTGTTGATTGTCCCCGTAGCAGCTAACCTGCATACTCAGCCATAATGTTATTCTTATGGAGAATAAGTAAGTTTTATATATCTCCCTTAATTATGAACATAAAATAATGAAACTTGGTAAGTAGCTTCACCTGGTTCAGTTATATTGATAATTGTATAAAAACTCATTTCTTATCTTCCTTGTTGCAGCAAACCTGCGTACTCAGTCCTAATGTTATTTTTAAGGGGAATAAATAAAATGTTATAAATCACTTATTTATGAATGTATTTTTGTCAAACTTGGTAAGTGGCTTTAGGTAGTAGTGAGAAACATATAAATGCATTGGAAATTCGCTGAGTACGCAGGTTTGCTGCGACGGGGGTATTTTAATATTATCTAGAATGTCTCTTGCCTAACTTCTCTGAAAATACTAAAAATTTAGTCAAATAACATATTTTAGTTAACAGTGTTAAACTACTTATCTAAGCAATGTATTATTTGTTCTTGTTTTAATCATAAAAATCTATATTTTAAATTTTTAAACAATTGAAGAAAATTATTTAAAATCCAGCTCTAGAGCAATAATAACCAAAACTATGTTAGGCCTAAACATTTTAGAAGAATAGTAAAAATATTTCCAAAATTTTGTAAGGCATATCAATTTATCAGAAAAATATATGGCAGTCGCTGTAAACTTAGAAATCAGCCTCTCTGTGAAAACTGGTTCCGAAATCTGGTTTTATAAATTGCTCAATCTTTTCACCCTGGAGAAATTTACTGCAGAATTTATCAAGTTGTAAATCTTGTTGTGGACTGATAATATTTTATTTTATTTTATCATTATATTAGGCAAGCACAAAACTTTCCCTACTTTTTTCTCAGGGTGTGTTGATTGTAGGAGAAATGCATGCACACCGTTGAAAGGTATTGTTGTTGTGTAGATTTGCAGAAACCTCTTACAATTTACATCGGCCCTCGGGGTTACGCTTAACATGCCTTCAAAGTTTCAATCATAATCTTATGGAAGAACAGTAATTGATTGAACTGTATATTTACCAGCTGTTAATAACAAATGCTAGAGCAACAGCAAGAACAAATATTTCACACATAATGTAAATGAAAAGACTACTTATTACTGGAATAGCAACGCCGTTCTGTTAACCTAATATTTAATAAACAAGCAGATTTTGTGTTACTCTGAGATCTCAGAAACCACTGAACCGATTTTTATGATTGAAGGAAAGGAATTTTTATGGAAAGGTCTCAATGTGCAGGTTTGCAGAAAATCATTAAAATTAACATCGGTCCTCAGGGCTATCCATCACAGACCTTCAAAGTTGCAATGTTAATCTTATGGAAGAACAGCAATCATTGAAACTGAGCATTTGACAGCTGTTGAAGGTAACATAACACAGTACAGAAGCAAGATCAGCTGTTTTAAGCTGACTTTTGGAATGGCATCATAATTTAAACTAACAGAATCCTATTTGCTCAAGCAGCTGGATTTGCTAATTAGCCATATACATCAGTATAGCACACGGAATAGAAATAACCTGAGAGTTCAGCGACTGCGCTATAGTAGTTCTCAAAAGAATTGTTTGTATACATCAACTAAAGTGAAACTTTATAATTCAGTTCCTGAAAAATTTAAAAAGTAACTATTTTATCCTTTAAGTTATACTATCTAGATTCTGTTTATACTATTAACTGAATTTTTGTATAGTAAATGATGTTTTTGAAATTTATTTGGAAAAATATTTGTAAATTCTGAAGACTGAAATTTATTGTACCTAAAATATATTGTACCTGAACCTGTGCCTTATTAATATACATGTATAATTTTAATTATTTTTTATATTTTGTTTATATCAGTACCTATATAATATGAAATATGTATGGTTCCTTTTAGCGAATTTCCCCTATAGGGAAGAAGCTATTACCGTAGTCGGCAGACCTAGGCCCGGGACCATGATAACTTTTTGTTTTGAGGTCCCCAGACCCCAAAAACACCATTCGTTCGAAACTGTATATATATATATATATACACACACACACACATATATACACATACACACATATATATGTGTCCGTGAGCACGATAACTCTCGTAAAAATTATCCGATTTTGATGAAATGTGGTATAAACGTGTAAAGCAACATTTACGACTTTAAGTTCGAAAACCAGCTAGATCGCTTTATCGGAAGAGGTATTTTGGGGGGGTTTTGTACCCCAAAAATGGGTTTTTTCGAATTTTTTATACATAATTTTGGAAATAGGCAAATTTTAGTTTTTTCCATTGGATTCAGCTTAAAAAAATACACAATTTGGTATTTTGATCATTTCTCTACATCAATTGTTACCGAGATATTGAAAGTGCTAAACACAGTACGTTGTCCAATGTTATTCTTAAGGAGGAAAAGAAAAATTTTATATCTTGCTTATTTATGAACGTATACTGACGAAACTTGGTATACGGCTTAATCTGGTTGTGGACCATTGATATTTGCTCAAAAAAAAATTTTTGCCAAAGGCTCCCGTAGCAGCAAACCTGCGTACTCAGCCCCATGTTATGGAGAATAAGTAACGTAAGTAAGTTATCTCCCTTAATTATGAAAATAAATTAATGAAATTTGGTATGTGGCTTTACCCACATGAGTTATATTAATATTTCTATAAAACCCCATTTTTTGAGTTCCTTGCTTCAGCAAACCTGCATACTCAGCCGCCATGTTATTCTTATGGAGAATAATTAAATGTCATAAATCGTTTATTTATGAATGTATATTGATGAAACTTGGTATGTGGCTTTATGTGGTATTAAGATACATATATATGCATTGGAAATTCGCTGAGTACGCAGGTTTTCTGCTACGGGGGTATTTTACTTATTGTGATGATGTCGATGTATTCTTGAATGTTTATATGATAAATAAAGTTCTTGATTCTAATATATATTGTCAGTTTGGTATAAGTGCCTTAAACAACAGACCATATAAAAAAGTAAAATAAGCATCAAGGGTATAAAAGTGAAGCACTAATTAAAATCTGGACCACCCAGATGGCGGCTTGTAATTTCTATGAGTCCCAATAGATGGTGTTACTCGTGTTGTGGCTTTTGTCTTAAAATACACAAAACTCAGAACATATTTGGATTATTTTATCTAAAATAAATTTATTTCTTTACTAACATGAAGTGGTTAGTAAATGCTTAAACGGTTCTTACACTGTTAAAGCTGAATTTCTTACTACTCTGGGTCAAATATAACTATTTTTCAAGAGTTAATAACATTATTTGAAACCAGAGATTATAAAAATAATGTTTAAAACTATGTAAGAAAGGAAGGACAACGTTCTGTCTATTGCAATAATGGTACAGTAATACTACCTGTTACAGCCCAAGGTGAATGAGTAGCATATCAAACTATGGGAATCAAAAAAAAATTATTAATATATTTGATATAAAATGTTAAATAAACTAAATATATTTCTAGGCCTAGTAAAAAAGTAATGCTTTAGTTTACCTATACAGTACCTATACAGTCTTTCATAAATTTGATGCAAATATTAAATCTCCATAATTAATATTCTAGTATTTTTATAAAATGTTGGACCACCAAGATGGCAGACATGCCAAAAAAGGGTTTCACCAGCTGCAATGCTAAAGTAATAAGGATGCCCAGTCATTTTTTTATGTTCTGTGCCTGAAACCTTTTACAACCTTTCACTACTGTTTACTTGTAACAGTTGGAAAGTCATTTCATCTGTGTTAACTAAAAAAATGAGACCATAATTTAAAAATGTATACTTATATGATTAGCATTACTTTAACAACATGAGGCCTTATAAACCTTAAATAGCCCAAAGATAATTCTGCAAATGCTTGACAGAAAATCTTCTGAATTGAATCTGTATGCTAAACCATTTTTTAATATTCATAGAAAATAAATCAACAAAAAATAACTAATTCAAACTTCTTGGACCATCATAACAATTTAAAAACTTAAAAGAGAAATTTGAGATTTAACGAAAGGTTCAATATCACCCAGAACACGAACAAGCTTGCAAAATTCAGAATGTTTACAAGAAAGTAGGTAGCTTATTATAGACTGGCACAGTTTCAACTCAAGCGATCTTAACGTGAAAACAACTTGAGTCCGTTTGATTCTTTGGTTTGTTTTCAAGTGATAATTTTATAAATGGTTTCATATAAATATAAAAGTTATTGGAATACAAGTTGTGAAAATGTTTGGCTTCCTTATTATTCCAGCACACTCCTTTTAACTTTTTGCATTATCTGAAGTTAAGTGCCCTTTTAGGATATATTTAGAATTGAGCAAATAAATTCCATAGTAGTTCATTGTCCTCAAAAAAAGATTGACCAGATATATATAGGCCTATATTAAGACCCATTATTATTGGTAGACCGTTATAATATTTGTATTTTTTATTAATATTCATTTTGCTGTATTGGAACATTACCATTTATTCTTGTTGCAGGTAAAAACTGACAATCTATTCTTGTTACAGGCAAAAACTAACTTCTCCAAAATGGAATCGTTTCAAAGGCATTCGGTTGAGGTGGAAAGACAAAATAAGATTAAACAACGTTATATGGAGATGTTGGCACATGCAATGTGAGTTGTGTTTGTTTAATGAGAGAAAGTAAATCTTCCAAGATCACAACACAAGCTGTTACCATATTCTACATAACCTTTTAGTAATCACAACAGGAATTACTCTAACTTACGTTATAATTCTAATCTAATTTAATACTTATGTTAATTTTATTGAATAAAACTATTTTCCATAGTTATTTAAACAATCTTGATAAGAAAAGTAGCAATGATCTAATACTTGGTACCAGTCCGTGTATACCAAAGAGCTACATGCGTATGTGGCCACAGTAGACACCTTTCAAACAAGGGTTGTTAACACATTGTTAACAGCTCGACCGGCCAGCGATGACCTGGAGGCTCCAGCAATGGACCGTCAAGTACATGCTTTGGTAGTGATGACTCTATAATGTATTTGATTTCAATAAGTTAAACTCGAAAAATTGTGAACGGAAGGAATCAGTGCTTGGTTCTGATGTTGGAAAACTCCTTATTGATGTAAACATCAAACATTCCGAAAGGCTCTGATCATAAGGTTGAAACTGATGTGTTCTCCTGATTGTGTTTACTGTTTACTTAAAAATCCATATCGTTAATTAATATAGACAATGTTTCATTCTTATTTGTATGTGCTCATATTCAACTCATTTATATCACACGTTTTTAAACTTCAGAAAAGAGCGATACGAATAATGTCAGGTGTAAATAGGCGAACATCTTGTCGAACATTGTTTGTTAGTACATTAAATATTTTAATGTTACACTATATATTTCAAATATTTCTTTTTTATAAATTTCAATATTCTTCATTCCAAACTGGCGAAGATGTATATCACGATGTTATGGTGATATACATATTGGTGGAGTATACATCTGTGGTTGAGTAGACTCCACCACAGATAAACCTTCTATAGATTGTAATATATCTGCTTCCCTTCCCCAAAACATTGACCCGATACTTGTTAATAAACTTCCAGATCATATAAAAACAATTGAAATTTGTAGAACTTTTCAAAATGTGTTGAAAGAGTTCCTAATGGAGAGAGCTTTTCACTCTGTTGACAAATTTTTGGCTGGTCAGTTTATGTAAATATGTTGTTTTTTTGAGGATTTTTTATTTAATTCTGTAGAATAGCAATATGTCAACATAAGTAACATAACGTAATGTAATGTGATGTTTGAATGCAATTATATAAAATTGTCTTGCTGCAAATGAAATATATAGAAATATATAGTAAAGGATAGTAAAGGATATTTAAATATCCTTATATATATATATAAACAAATAATCTAAGCACCATCTTAACAACAACTGCAACTCTTATCACCGTTCTTCAAAGCGGCTAGATCTACTTGTTAATGAACTAGGCCGCCTACTTCAGTTTAAATTTATAATCAATAATTAGTGATAAAATATGTTTGTCGTTTTAAAAATGATATTCAAAATCTATATTTAATCAGAATTACAGAATATTCTATTTAACAAATTTATTCATGTCAATGTGTATTCTCTGTAATTAAAAAATATAAATGTAGGCCTACAAGCAATATCAACTAAGAGACACCATAACGTAAAACAAAAATATACAAATTTGTTTATGATACTTGAGTAGAAGATTACATAAATACATTAACAGTAAATACACTATTTCAAAGTATTACTCTTTCAGTGTAGATAATTTATTTGCTTTTCCCAAATAAAAACACTTCAGATGATTTTCAACAATTCTGGTGAAATTCAAAAATTAAATGGAAGACCATCCACCATTTTTGAATGATACAAGTTCAAGCACCTAATGTTAATACGTGATTATTTTTTTAATTCTGTGCATTTGTCCTGAATTTAAGTTCAAGACTTATTTCGATTGAGCCTACTGGCCACGGCCATTGCCTGCCACAAGCAATGCTGCTGAGGCCATACAGGTCGGTCGTGTACCATGCTGCACAGTCATAGTAGTGGGTTATGTTCTATTTAAAACAATGTATAACATAGTTGACGTTGACGTGCTGTCATAGTGGGTTTCATGCTTAAATGTGTGTTTTATATGCTTGTTAAACTCACAGAATGGATTATTAAGACAAAGTGTGGGAGAAGAGTATAAGGGTCACATCAGACTGCAGAGAGGGTTTTGATGTTTTTACTGAAACTACGGGAAATGAATAAAAAAATGCATCAAGGTATATATTGATATCCTATAGTATTGTATAAAAGACAATCAATTTTATATATGTGTGAAGAAAATCATATTAATTAAAAATTTATTCTGTAATGATATTAAAAATTCGTTAGGATTTTAATTATTACATATTCTAACAAAAACTTGTGTAGAACACAAAGCTGTAGTTCATTTTATGGATTTTAGTGGAGGCAGATCTTGCCTTAAGAGACATAACCATTTTTGTTTTCCTAACAGGTTTGCCTACAGCCAAAGACACCTTCTGAACCACTGGGCAGCAGCATTGTTTATAGCTAGTAGCCATTGATGGTTAGTAGGTATCAAACCAGAGGATCCAGTCACACATTGTAACCCGTAGACCCAGGGCCAAACAATGCCCCTAGGCACACTAACTGTTGCTACCTGTTTGCCTACTCATCCGTGCAATGCGGGTCACTGAAAATATTTTACACTACTTATATAGGACTTTTTCTTTCATATTTTTGGACAAATGACTTAATGCAACACTTGTACAAATTTATTTTAATTGATGAGTGATTAATTTAACTAAACGTTTGTAGATATTACAACTCAATTTGTTATTTTAACCTCAAACGATTTACTGCTTCATGAAAAAAATCAATACGTGTATGTTACACAGCTCTAATTAGACCAAAAGGTTTGCGTTATTTTAAACATGTAAAGTAACTTTAATAGAATAAAAGTAAAACCCCTGAAGTATTGATAAACTACTAAAGTATTTTATAAAGATAAAAATGTCATTTATAACGATTTAACTTTCTTTCTTTCAAGTGATTGAAAGACGTAAATGCATTCAAAATAATACTTTTTACTTAGGTAAAATGGTAACGGGTTGAAAAATAGGTTTTAAACTATAGATTTGCTGGACACTTTTTAAAATTAAACTAAAACACATCTGTAATAACTTTTTGTTTAGAAGGGAAACGTGTCAAACTAAAAAATAATTACCGTTAACTAAGAATTAACAATATAATATAGACAAACAAAAAAAAAAAAAACAGTCCTCCTTAAAATGGCTCCTTGTTTTAAAGTTATGTGTCCAAAGCTTTGATGGATCACTTTATTTAACTAAACTGTTTCTTTTTCAACAAAGTTTTTCTTTTTTCTTTGGTTTCTAAAAAAATATTTATTATATCTTCAAAGTCATGAGATTCTGTCTAGTCACTTTCCGAAAGAGCATTAAGCTTGCACGGCTAAGTGAGTTACCGTACGTAAATTTTTTTTACTATTTTCAGAGTGGAGAGTGAACATTCACTGCTGCAGTTGGTTAAGGCCGTGCTCAAAATAAATCTAAGAACAATTTCAGTATTTTTGGACACGTTTTGAAGATCTTCTTTTTTATCATTCAATTTGAAAATGTGTGCGCCCATTGAGCCGTTTCAGTACCGGAGAATTATTATCACAGCAGCCACAGTCAACCTGTTAATTTTTTTCTTTGCGCCCTAGGCACATGCCTAGTGGGAAATGCAGTGTAGCTTACACCTAGCCCTACCTTAGAACATGCGAAAAAGGAACTAACTATGAGTAAAATAAATTTTAAATTAAAGGAAAAATTATAGCTTGTGTTTAAAAAAAAGGTTATTATTTTATTAGGTACTATATCAATAAAAAGTGTTTCTCCTTTTTCAGTCATCACCAAGAAGAATTCACTAGTGTGTCAGTTTGCATCCCCGTTGGATACAGACACTCATAACAAACCTGAGGTACCCTTCCTTATTTCACTCACTATATTTTATTCTATTAAAGATATCAATAAAGTTATATTTTCATTTTCATATTGCAACAGCTCACTCCATGCTTTGCTGGATAATTTCCATGTTTAGGCAACAGCTGATGTAGACAGGTACTTAGGTTAAAACAGTAAAAAACAATAAATGTTTTACAATTTTAGTATTGCAGCATTAAAATAGATCGTTACGGAACATTCTATACTATTATTAATTGAATTAAAGACATAATAATAAGCCAAGGGACTGAGCTTTGCTCATTAAATTTCAAAGCGATCAAACTGTTGTTATCTGCATCTATTTGGCTTTACATTTTTCAGTTTAAATATAGAGAAAAGTTACTGCTGCTTACTTGGCCCCTGATAATAATGGATCGAGATATCAAATAGTACAGTACAAAGTGTAATATATGTGGAATTACATAACTATATGAGCCATCCCAAATACTGTTTAAACATTACTCTTTTGAAAAGCATCGTATTGCCATTTTGTCAAATTAGTATGTCATCAAAATACAATTCACAGCATGAAGACACCAGTTCATCATCCATGAAATTTTGAAATTAATTGTGTAAATGGGCAGCTTATTTTAGGATTTAGGAGCTGGAGGCCCTTAGGCTCAACCAGTGGTGCAGGCCCTTGTTGGCATCCAGGTTCAAGTTGGTGACCTTTTTACTTTCTCCCTCTATACATAGTATATGGAGAAAGTATTGTTTTCATCAAAATTTTTGAATTTCAGTTGTTAGTGGAAATACTCGTTTTGGTGCTCCCTGAACCCAAAAAAGTGGTTTTTACGTGATATGTGTGTGTGTGTGTGTGTGTGTGTGTGTGTGTGTGTGTGTGTGTGTGTGTCTGTGTGTGTCTGTGTGTCTGTCTCTCTGTCTCTCTGTGTCTCGCGCGTGTGGATGTGTGTGTGTGTGTGTGTGTGTGTGTGTGGGTCTTTGGTTTTCCGTGCTTTGTATTCTATATTTAGTAAATAAAAAGTAATTTATTTATTAAAGTTGGGCTAAAAGGGAGAAAGTATGTGTCAGTTTTCTGTGTGTGCGTGTGTGTGTGTGTGTGTGTGTGTGTGTGTGTGTGTGTGTGTGTGTGTGTGTGTGTGTGTGTGTGTGTGTGTGTGGGTGGGTGGGTGTGTGTGTGTGTGGGTGGGTGGGTGGGTGGGTGTATAGAGCTAGAGCCCTAACCAATGGGCCGATTTTTATGAAATTTGGCATGTAGGTACTAATCCTCGATATCTCCAGGCGTTTTTTTCATTTTTTGGGATTTTTTATTTTTAAGGGTTATTATCCCCCAAAAACCACCAAAAAACATAAAAAATCAAAATTTCTCAAAAACGGCTCCAACGATTTTTATTAAACTTTAGCCATTTGTAGAACTTTGGTTTTCCAACAAAATAACACCACTCCCATATCTGTAAAAATTCAGGTTTAGAAATTACAGGACTTAAAACATCAAAAATTCAGATTTTTAGATTTGTCATAAACATAAATATTAAAAAATATTACTATTCACCATTAAAAAGAGCTCAAAAAACTAAATAATTCAGCATTTTGAATTACTATTCTACGATTGCTGGTTGTGGAGAAAATTGAAATTTTCATTTTCCGGTGAACACATTACGTTGCCCAATGTTATTCTTATGGGGAATTCAAAAATTACTTTTTCTCTCTTATTTTACTAATCAATTTCATTCAAACTTGATATGCTTGTCAAGTTAGCATTGACCAACAGAGTAAATTCGAAATATGTTGCCCCTTAATAACCCTTGGGGGGGGAAATAGGGGGCATTTCCCCTCTTAAAACCACGAGTGTAGCAATGGATTCTGTGGTGCCTCTAAAGCAGGGATTTGGGTGGATGTTTTTGAAAACAACTTGTTTACAAGATTTTTTGTACATTCGACCGTGCTTTGTATTCTATATTTAGTAAATAAAAAGTAATTTATTTATTAAAGTTGGGCTAAAAGGGAGAAAGTATGTGTCAGTTTTCTGATACCGTTTATTTTTGCCTTGGATGAGCCTTCTGAATGTAGTAATGTGTGGTGCGGGCCCCTAGGCCTATGTAGTCTATGCTTAAATCCGGCCCTGCGTTGAAGATAAAGATTGTAGCTTCTTCAATTAAGGCCGATATTAGGGAGTCTGGTCGTTATTTAAACACGTTCAGTTGTTTTTTTATGGTCAATTTTACGAGGTGTAATTATTGTCTTTTGCAGCCGTTACTATGTGATTTGGCAGGTCACAATCATCCGGAGATCGGTGGGAAATGCTCACTCGAACTTTCAAGTAATTTTTAAAACTTCAAGTCAAAGTAATCAAATAATACTCTGCCGAAATACTTGAATTTTCGAGTACTCGGACACTACAAAAATAGTACTAGCCTAACATTTTTGCAAACTTGTTTTGAAACACACTTTGATTCGAAACATAATTATCATTATTGGTTTATTTTGTCCTTTTGAATTTGTTATAATGCTTCAACAAACGGCGACCATGAAAAAATAAAAGGAAAATAACAGCATCTCAAGAAAAACTTTATTTAATCATAATTGATCCATATATGGATCTCCATTCTCATAAAATTGTATTTAATTTACCTAATTGAAAAACACTTCAATATAGTTGAGTGTAAAAAACGGATGGGGTCAGTAATAGGACAAATGCAGACAATGCATTCAACGAGGTTAATATGTCTAGAGTTCTCGCATTGTGTAAAAAAAAGTGTAGCCTACATGGACGACCGCCATTTGCCCCTCTGTCAACTCTGCTCCCAACCTGGTAATCAAACAAATCCTCTCCTTCACAAGTTACATGACAGTCAGCTGACAAACATTTAACTTGGGAAGATAGGAATTGATTGGAACCTGTGGAAAGTGGCAGTCGACCATACCTCTAATATATCTTGTCTGGACGACGAGACCTCTAGAAATATTAACCTCATTGGTTGCATTACGCACAATAGTGTCAAGTTTGTTTTTGTTTAAAATTTAAGTAAGGTAATGATTCAGGTAAACAATTATTTCAGTCTGAAATAAATAAACAAATAAGAGTTACAATCAGTTACGCATTCAATCGCCAGTTTTAGGGTCAGTTAGTTATAAATGCGGCGTTAGCGCTAACCGTGTGCGGTGAAATCCGAAAGAGCCAGTTAATACTGAACTAGTATTAAAATTTGCTTAACTGGGCTTCAACAACGGTTTAAAAGTTTGGTGAAATTCGGCTTTTGTGTAACAAGTTTACTGTTGCTGCTACAAAGATTGGAAAAATTTAAGAAAACCGAAAGTAATAAGCTGATAAATTATTTTCAAATCAGATCATTGGTATGTGCCTTTTTAACACACGTTTTTAACTGATTATGCTAAAGTTTAGAAGAAAGATAGTTTATAAAAAAGGCATTTTCCTAGTTTAGAAAATAACTTAAGGCTTTGCGCCATCAGCTTTAAAAGCTTCAATGTCCAAACCAATAAAGATCCTTCACACAACTAGAAAGGAGGAGGAGAGGTATATGGTATTTCCCATGGTCTTGAATGTGAAGATTTGGTTTAGTTTTTGGGATCAGATAGATGATTGATTACAAAACAGGTATTAATATTCAAGGTATTATTAAGTTCACACACTCAGGATAAAATACCATTTTAAAATCAAAGAGATAAGAACAAGTGAAAGGAATCTATCCTTTTGGAAGGCAGCTAAATATTAAATTTTGCTCTTCATGAAATGAAATCAATGAATAAAGAACATTTTTTCTCCGACTTCATTGACAACAAAATCCCTGAGTTAAGCTGGGTCTTTCATATAGTCGTAGTCATTGTCATAAATCTTTATTCAACTTTTGCACATGTTGTACAATAAATAGTGTCACAGTTCATTTACATAAACAAAATAATCTTACCATTAACATACAAAAATATCAATCAACGTTATTTAGATTTAGAGAGGGGTGGAAAGCTCTTCAATAGAATACAATGCACAATGCTTTGTCTATTAGATAAATTTTAATTTTTTTTTTTTTATTTCAAGCCTTTATCAGCTTTTATATTTTTTTTTTATGTATTTTAAAAATACGTTCCCCATATATGTTTTTTTTTTTGTTTTTTTTTTTCAAAAAATGTTAGCCGGTGGGGCTGGATGATTTCGTCCCTTCCTCTAGTATTATAGGGACGAGTTGGTAATTTAATATTAACGTTTAGTTTTTCATTTTTTGCTGCGAGAATAGATTCAAATATATACTGACTGAAAACAGTAAAGATTTGCAAACTTTTAAAGTGATCCCTTGCCGAATCATCAAATTTTAGCTTTACCATAATTCTAATAGCCTTTTTTTGTTGTTTTAAAATACTTTCCATATTTATTTTTTTTGTTGATCCGTAAAGTGCAATACAAAATGAAATAGTAATATGTACATAATACTAATACATTTATTCTTACTTACGGTACTTATTATTATGTGACCTCACATTTTGCTCAAAGGTCAGTCAGTAGGCAGGCCTAGAGTAATTCATTGAATACAGTCATGTTTGTTTATCAATAAAGGAACTTAAGTATCTATATTATATGCAGTTTTGTGTAATAATTGTGAGCAAAGGCTCTTTTCACATTAAATTTCCCCATTTTTGTCTTTTATTTTTTCTGTAAAAAACTTATGTTAATGCCAGTTTAATGTACACACTTTTTTTCCTCAGGCGATCGTATTGGAAGGGAAGTACTGGAAACGAAAGCTCAATGCAGTTACTGCGGAGTACAAGAAATGGCGCCTTTTCTACAGGAATCGACTGCTCGGCTGCTGTACGAAGGATGGGCAGGACCCCCAGGATATGGTAATTTGTTTAAATATTTGTCAGTCTTGCAAATTTCAAAGGTTTAAATTCAAATCATCAAGCCATATTTTCGACGTTGGTTATTCTATAGGACATTCACATAAATAGTTATACCAATCTTGCCTGTGTCATCCTTTAAGTAGACTTTGAAACCGATCTCATTGAATATGTTTTTATTGTTTGTTGAGAGGTCTGTAATTATTTCAACTATTTGAAACTGACCCCTTCTCTGTACTGGGATCTTACAGTCATAAAGCCAGATGATTAAAAACTTTACATTTTACATACTGGTACCAAGATGACCACAAAATAAAACAATTCCCATAAGATTAACATAAGAGCCATGGCAGATTATAGGAAAAGATCTAAATGAGCGCAATAATTTGAATTAGCCTCCATGTTATTATAAGATACAAAAATAGGAGAAAGGTTTCAAATTCAATATGGTAAGACTATTTTTTTTCAGTGAAAGTGGACAAAATTTGGCCCATGAGCCTATCAAACAGCTTTATAATATTTTATAAACACTGATTTTGAATTCTCTGATATTTATGAAATGACTATATAATTCAGAAATTCAGTGGTGGCCTTGAGCACTCACCACTGATAGTCCAAAATATTTTGCAAGGTCTGATAATTCCTGAAAAATCAGGTAAATTGAATGAGTATTTATCTTATTGGTTTACAAAATATGTCCATTTTAGTTTTTTAATCAGTTTTTTTTATAGTATTTAATCACTCTTGAATATTGCCAATCTTTCATTACGGAGACAGCGTGTTGAATTTAATATTTAACAACTTAAGGCCAAATTTCATACTTAATAATTTTACAATTCAATGTACTGTTTCATATACTCTTTAAAACTTACTTTTAACTTTATATGACTGTAAACACATTCTTAACTAAACAATACGTTTTTTATAATTTTGATTTAATCAGTTATTTTACTCAAAACCAGGCCAGAAAGTATTTCCAAAAGGTACCAAATTAGATTACTTCAAGGTTTCACTTCCAGTAACGTTTTTCAATTGCTCTGCTACTGAACAAATGTGATAGCATATTTCTCCTTTTGTTGAAGCTTGTCAAAGGGATCTATTGAAATTATTTTGTTGACATTCCACTTATTTCCATTAACACTACATGTCAAGTCATTTTTGCACATTGCTCCATGTCTGGTAGAAAGTGTTTTTTTTGGTAGACTAAATGTTTATGTTCAACTCTGATTGGATCCCTCCCATCTTATGTAAGCTGTTTATAACAATTCCTTATTGTTTTAATTTTGATTCATAAATTTATTGCTCAATATTTTATTTCAAAAAAATAAACACTAAACATTTTGAGATTTAAATTTTGCTATGATAAACAAATTTATTGTATGCATGAAAATTACTCCGTAATATTGCTGTGTTTGAGTAATATTAAAAAAAAATCTGAACCGATTTTAACCAAACTGTGGTCTACTCTTTATAGTGATAGTGTCTACAAACACAAAAATTATAGTGTAGACTAATTATCTTTGACAATTTAAATATGTCAGAACACTTTTTTATTGAGTTTTAAATAACCAAGTTGTTTCAATTTTTTCTGACCGGGCAATGCCTATCTTGGGTTTCTCCACAATCATATCGTACTAATATTATAAAGCTGAAAGTTTGTGTGTTGGTTTATTTGTTTGTGGCTCAATCACTCTTCAACTACTGAACCAATTGAGCTGATATTTGATAGGAAGATAGCTAATATCCTAAAGTAACATACAGGCCTATTCACATTTCAAAATTCTTTTAGGGCTTTGCCCCAGTGGCCATGAAACTTCCCATGTTAATCTTATGAGCATTACAATTTATTGGATCAGATGATAACTAAAACAGGTGTTCTGCATTTCAGATTTTTAGTTTATTTATTTTGTTTACATTATTGTTTTCACTTTTTATGTACGTTACCACAAAAGGTAAACTGCATCACAATAACGCTGGGGAAACGTAAATCAAATTGTTCTCAAAGTTCTATAAAAGCCCGAACTAATAAAGTGGATACAAGTCAGAAAACTTCAGCACAAAAGTAAATATAGACAGCTTCTACAAGCTCTACGCCAGGCAGCACACAGAGCATAAGAAACTCCAGAAGAACAGACATTTCGATGTGAAGAGCAAGCTCAGTGGCAGGGTAGTTTGAAAGCAACTAAAATGGCACTATAGAGCGCAGTGATCTACAGAAACTGTTGGGGAAGCTGAAGCTCGCAGATGAGCTATTGCTGTAAAGGGTATGCCCAGCGATGGCAAACGTTCACCATAAATGCATGAGGCGTTTTTGAAATTGCTGCCTTTGGAATTTTGGCGTGACTCTAGTGTGAAAACATAGATATAGATTGTGGAGCGGTAAGTTAAGAGTCAAGTCGTGAGTCAAGCTGCTAGCGTCTGGGCGCCATGGGTCACATAGTGGAGATGCGAGCAACGTGTCTTCAGATAGTAAAATGTTCTCCTACAGTGAGGATGAGATTTTTTTTGGCAACGTTGCACTCCGAGTTTCACAAGTTGTTAATACTAGGAACCATTCTGTTCATTCGGTAAATAAAGATCGCCGTAGAAACGGAGAATACAACCACGTATTTCCTCAGATAAAGAAGTATCCTGATAGATTTTGTCAATACACAAATAGAATACAGTACCTTCGAGTATACAGGCTGTCACAATAATGCGTAGCGTCATTGACTATAAATACTATAAATACTGAAGTAGACTTCTCATTGCCATTATAAAATGTGTCCCTAGTTTTGTGTATGCCAGGATTGAAAGAGGTCGTACTTTATACCTATCACCAACAGAGAATACTGCTGTCAACTATTACTTATCCTCTCAAGGAGGGGATAATACAACAGTTGGTGGGTCAGGAAGCAAACATAAGTTGATTATTACTTGCTTTCTCTTTCTGGGGTGGAGATATTTGAAAAGTTAATGTAAATAACTAAAATAAATAGTTGACAGCAGCACAATCTGTCGGTGACCTAATCAAACAACTTCAATTTTAAATTCTAGCATACACTAAAATTGCTGGACCATATGGATGAGATGTCTCCTTCAGTATTTATAGTCAGAGGTAGCGTGCTATGCTTCTACATACAAAAACAAGTCGAAAATATAAAGTAACATTTTTTTTATTTTGGCTTAGTTTAGCCGTAATTGGCCATTTTGTATTTTTTTTGAAAATAATTACTAATTTAGAAACCATCTGGAGAATTTTCTATAAAACTTGGTATAAACTTTAAGGTTTGTGTTATTACAATTTCCTCAAAATATTTGTTGTCAAACTTATCAAATTTCAAAATGGCGGGTATTTAAAGATTTCAAAGTCAAATTCCATGAAAACTTGCAGCTAAAACTAAATTTTACAGGACATCAAATTTCAAGCTGTTTTAATCCAAATCCAATGACACTTTGATTATAAAAATTGATCCATAAATAAAAAGCTATGGTAATTTTTAATAATAAATTTCAAAATAGAAACCATTTAAAAAATTACAAAGTCAAATTCCATGAAAACTAGGAACTTAGACAAAAATTTTACAAAAAATCAAATGTAAAGCACATGTAATTAGATGGTTAAGTCATAGATTAAGAATACCACAAGTAGATTCTCCACGGCATAGGGAACGGTGTGCTCGGTCTACTTGTACGGCGAACTTGCTGGCCCACGTAGTTCTGTACGGTTAAGCTAGGGGTGCTAGAGGTCTCGCCGTTCAACACAAACACACTCTGACCGGGTAGCCACTCACACACGCGCGTCCGCACGCCCCGCGCGCCCGCGCGCCCGCGCCAGCACACATTACACTCTCGCCCAGCTGCTTACACTCGCGCATTTGCACACCCCGCGCGCCGCGCCAGCTCACACACACAACACTCTCACCCAGCCGTTTACGCACGCACATCCGCACGCCCACGCCCCGCGCCGGCTGACTGAATCGCGATGTGAACCGAGACCCCACTATGGTACTGAGATCAATGCAGCGTTGTCGGTAGTATGGCATTTCAAAATTTAAAATATATACTATATACTATTATTTTGTATTGTAAACTGTTTAAATAGATGTAATAAAAGTGATTTTCAGAGTGAAATTTATTTTTACAATTTTAAAACATTAAACAATTATGACATTCTACCTTCACAAAATATCTTTCACACCTATTTTTAAACATCTTGTAAATTCTGAATTTTCGTAATTTTTACATTTTAATTTAGGGCCGTGTTGGTAAATCTATCGATCAACGGCAACACTCAAATTTAAAAATTGCCAAAATGTTTGAAATTACGAATGGATTATGGCTGATTATGGAAATGATAGGTTTTCCCAGCGGAAAAATCGTTATCACCTCAGACAATCGGAAATATTTGTTTCTTATAGTACTGTCATGTTGGTATTCAAAATGTGCGGATTCCACCCTGACTACGTATGTGCAATTATTTCTCCAATCGGACTATTGCTAAACAAGCTACGGCCGTTAAAGCTGGAGCGTGCGGGGAAATGTAGAAAAACTGCCGGCACAGCGACAAATTCAAGCCAGCGCTCTGCGGATTTAGGTTAGGTTAGGTTAGGTTACATCGCAAAACACGGCCCCGGGCCCGGTCTTTGTTGAATACATTGTAAACCCTTATTGGCAAAATTTCTTGCTTATTGATAGTACGGTCGGCAAAACAATTGCGCCTCCGTAATCAGGGTAAAATTTCGCACAATTTGAAAACCCACATGACAGAATTGTAAGACAAATAATTGTACCGATTTTCCGTGGTTTTTACGATTATTCCGCGGAAAAACGTGTAATCGAAAAAGTAATTGCACATACGTTTTCAGGGTGAAATTCCGCACATTTTGAATACCCACATGACAGTATTATAAGAACAAAGTTCTCTTCCGATTTTCGACGTTTTCCCAACTTTTCCGCGGAGAAAAAAAGTGACTGGAAAAATAATTGCATGTGTGTTCAGGGTAAAATTCTGCACATTTTGAATACCCACATGACAGTATTACAAGAACTAAGTTCTCTTCCGATCTTCGACGTTTTCCCAACTTTTCCGCGGAGAAAAAGTGTGACTGGGAAAATAATTGCATGTATGTGTTCAGGGTGAAATTATGCACAATTTTAATACCCACATGACAGTATTACAAGAAAACAATTATTTTCCGATTTTCCGGGGGTTTAACAACTTTTCCGAAAAAACTATCATTTCTATAATCAGCGTCAAATTTCCAACATTTTAGAAAGAAAAAAATAAATTTGCGTGGTGTCGTTGATAGATAGATTTTCCGTGATCTACAATTCGCCAGACAGCCGCTAAATATATATGGGAGAACATACCACGTAATAGATATGAAATGTGAAATGGTTTTTTCGTCATACTACGCGGGAACATATGACTTTCAATACTAAAATACGGCTGGAAACTTCCTGTTTTCATTTAAAATAATATATGTTCCTTTGTTGTCTTTTCCGATCATTTCTTTTCCGATCACTAAAATTAGCTACTTGTTAATCTTACGCTGAAAGCCTATTTTTGCCGGACAGTTCTTTTCCGATCAGTTTTAGAAGTTACAAACGTGACGCAACAGCTGACTTTCATTGTTGTCAAATCATTGGCACAGTTAACCTCTCATTGATGTTACACGTGTGAAGCATATTATGGCATTGTGTTTTTGTAATTATATGACTTTTTTGTAGTATGACGAAAAGTATCGTTCAATACTCGTCCGAAAAGCTCTTTGCCAGTTCTCGCACTGGCAAATAGCGCTTTTCCGGACTAGTAACGAAATATACTATTATAACTTACCTTCCTACTTACTACTAACACACGTCTCCAAATTCAATAATGAAATCAAACATTTACTACCCCCCCCCCCCCATTTAGCTACTCTGTACTATTCGATTCATGAATATGATGATAATGATAATTAAAACCAAGTCCTAGCCTTTAGTATTATTTTATTTATAAGAACAGTAGACATCTATTTTGCTGAATATAAGTTACCATGGTTCTGTTCTCTTTTGTGTAGAAATGTTTTGGCTATAATGCCTAGTTTTTATATTTGCGCTCATGATTGGTATAATACATGTATTGTGGTCATCATTGCAACAAACATCATAGCTCTTTGACTCACTATAGTGAGAATTTATCCAAATAAAAAAAATGAATTAACTTTTATAAACAAACTTTGCTGAGTATGCAGATTTTCTGTAACGTAGACATTTTATTTACATAGTTAATTTATTTTACATAATGGGGGAATTACGCAGGGGCAACAGTTAGGGGGTTGGTGGCGTCCTTGACGGCGCCGAAATCATCACGTATGACCGGAAGCTCGGAATGTAATGTCAACATTAGGGCTCCACCCCACGGGCTCTGTAAGATCCAATGCAAATCTTTGGGAGGATATAATTTATAATGTTACCAGCTGTATGTTAAAAATGTTTGTCAGTTACTGCAAAGGACATGCATATGACAAAGGTAAAACATAAATAAAGATTTGATCGTGCTGGTCTGCTGGTCAAGTTAATATTTCAAATAATATGTTAGAATTTTTCGTGAGCGAAGCCGCGGGAAACAGCTAGTATATATTTCAATTTGTTTAACCCTCCGCCTGGCAACCCATTTTTTGTCAGTGTTTTCTGTAGTGGCAGGGTAATTTTGGCGATTTTGCAGACTATTTTTCAGAAAACCATATAAAATTCAATTTTGAAATAAACATATCAATATGTATATTCGTTTTGTTCACAAAAGAAAGGAGAATTTGGAAATGGTATAATAAGATAAATTTATAAAGGTGGTTTCAAGATAAAATGAAAATTTTGAAAAAAAATTGAAATTTATTTTATAAATTTTGAAAGTAAAACCTTGCTGTAAGCAAACCAATTTTTTTAGGTAAAAATGATAAATGTATCAAATGTTGCTTATCTAATTCCCTACGTAGAAATGTATAAATGTCATAGAATAAATAAATAAATGTATGAATTACATTGAACGGTTTGGGAAAAGTGCAAAATGGCTATTTGTACGGGACCAGTTTTGTATGCCAAAAGAAAACCTCTGACAATATATAAATATAATAAAACCTTATTTTATTTGAAGGTTATAAACTTATAAAGACAATAATATAAGAATAACTAGTCTAAAAATTGTTTTTCAAAACTTTATTATAATACGAAATTTGAAAAATTGTTTGTAGAAAAAAACTTTGTTTATTCAAAGTGAGATAATGTTTTTATAACACCTAATTCACTCAATCAAGCTATGTAATATGATTCAGTAGTTATTTCCCTACAAGAAAATTTATAGTTTTGTATAAAAACACATTGAAATAACATTGATACTTTATGAGAAAGAAACATTTTGTTTGTCAGGTAAAAAGTCCAGTCCGATTGATGGGTTTCACCAGATTTGCAGGGGTGTTTTGAACAATTCACTGCAAAGCAATAAATAATTTAATCCTACTGAACCTTATATTCGTTTTACTCGTAAGAAAACGGAGACCTCAGAAATGGTAAAAGATACCATTTGCGGTTGGCTAATTCTCAAAATAATAGCTAATAAATAAAAAAAAATTGTTTTGTTTTACATGCGCAACCACTTTTAGTAATATTTATCACATAAATAATGCGATAAATATAACTAATTCACACACATACAACACTATACTACACACATTTCATAACTAACAACTTGATTTAGAGCAAATAACACGGATGCAATCGGATAATAATTGACTTACAATGTGGAGCTAAACACGCGAACCGCACAGAAATAGAGATTTGTTGAACCACAAACATAGAGTTCATATGAGTCATACGCGCTTTTGTTAGGTGATACAGGCTGCCAACTTATAGAACGAAATTCTGTGTTCTTTCCTCATAACAGTGATATAAGAACATACATGTAATATTGAATTGTATATGTTGTTACATATGTTTTGCTATTCGTCTGAAACAGACGATGTTGCCAGTCGACGAAGATGTAAAATATGACGAGTTTATAATTTTTCCACAAGTCTGTCTGAATATAACTCGGCATTATACTGAATACCACCAGAACAGGAATTCCACCCAGGCTCCAGTGGTGCCACTCGTTTCTGGCTAGAAACAAAAATAACCTCGCTATGATTTTTTGTAACTTACCGTGTTTGGAGATTTCTCAACACATACAAGGCGGAATTGACTTCCCGCGTAATTTTTGTTCAAATGTAACTCACGATTACATTGATCAACTGCTGCTATAAGGATCATTTATGTAATAAAATGAAAGTTCAGAATGTTATCTTTCGAATGGTATAACAATTATCCCATTCAAGGCACTTGTTCAATGCTTTTTGAGCAGTTAAAAAAAAAATAACCCAAATCGTCTAAAATAGACGATTGCCAGTACAGAAAACACTTTGCATTCGTCTATTCTAGACGAATGCCAGGCGGAGGGTTAAATATAATACGAGAAATAAAAACAATTTTGCTTCTGAGCGTTACCGTTTGGAGCTGTTCAAGAAAAAAACAACATATGCAGGGAAAAACTGTTTGAAAAACTCCCAAAAAATATAAAAAGTGAAGAAGATTATATGAAGTTTAAAACTAAATTGAAAGAATATTTGATTAATATAATACCGTATTCACTCAAGGAAGTTCATGTTTGACTCTGTTAAATGACTGTTAGATAATGTATAGAATGGATTTTTTTTTTGTATTAGATTTAGGTATTAGAGAAATGACACTATTCACTGTACCAATGTACAAACAAAAACATGAATAAAGAATTATTGTCTATTGTCTAAGAGTGGCATCTGGGGACCTCAAAACAAAAAGTTATCATGGTCTCGGGCCTAAGTCTTACCATGAGACCTACGGTAATAGCTTCTTCCCGATAGGAAAATTTGCTAAAAGAAAAAAATATATAAATTGGGAAAAAGTATGAAATAGGATTTCAATTAGAAAATATTGTTTGTTATTAACTGATTCGTTGGTAATGAATTATGGTATATAAGTACCATCCTTTTAACTACTCTGACTGCGGGCTTCTTTGGTAATTTTTATATAACAGTAAGACCATTTTCGTGGAAAACGTAACAAGGGAGAGCCGCTTTGATTTGACGATGGTGATGGGAAGGCAAGGCTGGGCTGGCAGATGCGCTGCGAGCAACGACGCCGGCGGTGTTGGCAGTGCCTTTCCGGGGCCTACGTTGGCCCCGGCTGTTCTCTCTCTCCTACAATTATTCCTGCTCTCTCTCGTACACGAATGCTGTCTCCCCCTTTCCACCGCTTAACGTTGGTTCCTCACGTGGCCACGAGGTAGCGCCACTGCACTGATGCTGCTGGAGCCACTAGTACTAGAAAATCCTGATAGAGCGCACCACCGTTCACCTGTTTTGGCCGTCTTCACCTGTTAACTTGCCGATGAATTATCTAGGCGTATGTTTAATCCATGGTTAAGTGCACTGGGGAATTTGACTTTGATTTTTTGTAATGGCCGCCATTTTGAAATTTATTCTACAAAATTACCAAAACGTTTTATTTATTAATTGATTATTACAATCAAAGTGTCAATGGATTTGGATTAAAAAGATCATTCAATTTGATGTCTAATACATTTTGTTTTAGTTGCTAGTTTTCATGGAATTTAACTTTGAAATCTTTAAATGGCCGCCGTTTTGAAATTTAATAAGTTTGACAAAATGTATTTTTGGAAAATTTTAATAACACAAACCTTAAAGTTTATACCAAGTTTCGTATAAAATTCTTTAATGGGTTTTTGAAATATTAATTATTTTCAAAAAAATACAATACCTCTATCTCAGCAAACCTGCGAACTCAGCAAATTTCCAATGCATAATTTTTGTCTTAATACCACATAAAGCCGCATACCAAGTTTCATAAAAATATATTCACAAATAAGCGATATATATACAATTTTAATTAATCTCCATAAGAATGCATAGCACGCTACACATTTTTGTGACGTCCTGTATGGAACCTCATCAATCCTCACATGATGACCAAATACACCAGATAGTACAAATGTTTCTATATATCCATTTTCGTCATCAACTAATCGCACTGGCAGCCCTGAGCCAGGCTTCAAAGAAATTGCTGGTGAATTCCTGGGCGTCGAGTCAAGATTCATGTCGATGCATGAAGCGCTGTTTGGCTCCTTACTATTTGCGGATCAACTTAAATGTTTGGGCTGCTAGAATCGTCACTTGATTCTTGACTCGCCACTCCATTATGTTTTTACCCTTTATAGTCAGTTAACATATATCTTACTAACCCTATGTAGTGAGTGTGGGCAAAGCCGCTTCGGGTAACGGCTAGTATTAAAATAAATTACTTTACCTATTCTTCACCTTATAGGCCTAAACAAGGTGTTTAATTGCTATTATGTCTGTACAAAGTACATGAAACAATCAGGATGGATAAACTACGTCTCACAACACTAAAAAGTATATTTACACTTATCAATATATGTAAGTACAATTACTTACATACAAGACGGTAAAATGTACACAAAAGATGGTACGAGGCGATCGATTTCAACCAACGGGCCCAATCAGAGAATGTTACTAAAGAAATTATAAAAAATCAACATTACATCTAACACATATTAGGGAGTGTTATTAATTCCAATGTTGAATTGTTAGTTTATTGTGAAGAAACCCAAGGTGGGCTGGTCCAGTAAAGAGTTGACCAACATTTGGTTAAGTTTGATTCAGTAGTTTTTAAAATAATAATTTTTAGTAATAAATTTTTAGTGATTTTTAGTAATTTCTAGTTTAGCTTCTTCCCTATAGGGAAAATTCACTAAAAGAACAATAAGAAGATATTTATTTGTCTTCAGACAATACTTTACATTGTGTAATGAACATTGTCAATGATTATTACTTAACTTGAATACAGAGGTTTTTGTATTTAAATAAAAAGGAAAGAAACGGTAATTAAAATTTTAAAATAAATATTATATGAATCAAAGTTATTTGTGGTACATTGTTTTCCTTTCAAATTTGGTAAAGGTGTGGTCATGACATTATTTATTCAATTGAAAATCTTGTTCATACTACAGTTACCGAGCATGACTGTAGCACCACAGTCTATACCACAGACAGTCTTGAAAGTCAGATTTCCAAATTGTTGCCACTATCCAAAATGGTGGCCCAAAATCAGGCCTGTTTGTGGCGCCAACCACCAGGATCGCTAGTACTTTTACATTAGTTGCGCCGCCAAATGTGTGGATCGCTAGTGAGTTCCGGGAGACACTTTACTCGCGTACGAGTTTCACGACTGCCTACCCTATTAGTTATATCGGACTGGTGCCCAGTGTTGTGTTATACTGTTTTTGCTGCCAGTTGTCGGAGCTGGAGCTGCTGGAGTGGCAGCCCCACGGAGATGACAGTCACATGATGGTGGATGAGGACTACATGGAGTTCATGACGGACACTCTATTCTCGACCATCAGCGCCAATCAGCCCTTCGCCTTTCCCGATACCAGAGAGATCGGTGAGTCTTGTGTCGACTAATCGCATCACAATACTCTATTATCAAATTTATTTTTTATAATGGTTGATTCAATGGTTTTAAAAACTGAGTTAAGATTTGTCTTGTTTCGTTTTTGCATACTCTCGGATTCATGATAATTTTAGTGAATTTCAGGTTATCAGTTGTATAAAAACTGCTTTTAAACCCAAGGATAAAATAGTCAATCTATGGGTCCCCACATAGATTGACTACACCACACTCAACAACATGCAATATGCTTTGAAAGTAAAGTACAGTTAATTAGACTAATTGTTTTTACAGGTTTTACTTGCAGCTATTTAAACGCAAAAATGAATTCTTCAGACAGTTCATCTGAAACTTCTGAGATTGGGCCAAATTACATTGGATTTGCACTAAATGGAAGATGATGTTTCCATTTGTTTGCAGGTTTTGTTTGTATTTTAATTATTTAGTCAGTAAATAGTTTTAAAATGAGAATTAAAATTCTCTTAAGGCATTTAACATGGGGTAATATTTCACACTTTTCCAGTTCTTTGGACAGATTGTCTGAGACTTCTGAATTACACGCAATCTATACAGGTTTTGGTTGTGTTTTGAATAATTATTGTTTTTTTAATTATTATTATTATGTTCTGATATTCTTTGGACAGTTTGTCTGAGATTTCTACTGGGCTGGGGTAATATTTCACACTTTTCCAGTTGTTTGGACAGTTTGTCTGAGACTTCTACTGGGCTGAGGTAATATTTCACACTTTTCCAGTTGTTTGGACAGTTTGTTTGAGACTTCTACTGGGCTGAGGTAATATTTCACACTTTTCCAGTTGTTTGGACAGTTTGTCTGAGACTTTTCTACTGGGCTGAGGTAATATTTCACACTTTTCCAGTTGTTTGGACAGTTTGTCTGAGACTTCTACTGGGCTGAGGTAATATTTCACACTTTTCCAGTTGTTTGGACAGTTTGTCTGAGACTTCTACTGGGCTGAGGTAATATTTCACACTTTTCCAGTTGTTTTGACAGTTTGTCTGAGACTTCTACTTGGCTGAGGTAATATTTTACACTTTTCCAGTTGTTTGGATTGTTTGTCTGAGATTTCTATTGGGCTGAGGTAATAGTTACACTTTTCCAGTTGTTTTGACAGTTTGTCTGAGACTTCTACTGAGTCGATTTGCATGCAGTTTGTTCTAAATGAAAGATAATTGTTCCTATATTTGCAGGTTTTTGTTGCATTTGAATGATTAGTTGATAAATAGTTTAAAAATAAGAACTAAATTTCTCTTATGGCATTTAACATAGGTTAAACTTCACACTTGAAGTAAAAAATAGCAAGTTAAAAATATGTCAACATTTAAAAAGTCAAATGAGAAAATGCAGCAGTGGGATTAACACAGATATTCTACTCGCTGTATAAATAACCCTAGTTAGCACCATTTTACACATTCAATTTTACAGCGAATGACTTAGGAGTCCTTAATCCCGGTAACCAAACCCCCAAAAAGAATTATGGTTACGCCACTGCCAGGAAGTATGATTTAATTGGAGGGGGTAATAAGGGTTGATCCCCTTGAGTATGATTTTGGGGGGAGAAATCGCGCTATTACCTTTGGTGGCTATTCTTTTGGCTTTTATATATCAGACTTTCAAAGAAAAGTAAATTGCATGAAGTTTCATTCTTAAAATTCTCTAAAACCTCTTTTGAAATATTTACAAATCAAAATGATTTTTGGTTGTCAAGTGCAAATTACAGTGAAATTGTCTCTGATTAGCCTGTGCTAAGCTGGTCTGTTACAAAAACTGACCGTCCTTCCAACAAATAGGAATAGACTCTTCTTGGCGGAGGTTCTAATTATTAAATAAAAAAGGTATTATTCAGACACATTATTCTAGTGACCACTTTGTTTCACTCATGTAGACCCCCCCCCCCTTTGGGGTGAAATTTAAGATAAAAATCCAAAGCCTATCACGATTGTAATTGTTTGAATCGGAACTACTTTTTTCAAGTATAGTAATGTGTATTATCATCATTGGCACAACAAAGTTTACGGTTTGTTTCGAGTTTCGCTTCAACTTACTCTTGAGCAGCAGATATGTGGCTCGCCTGATCTCTTGCACAAGAGTGAACGATTGTCAGTTTATATTGTAAGATCTTAAAATAATGACTCTTCCAAATCTCTATATATTCTGCTGCCTAATGGATGTAAAGGAGTCTTTGTGTAAATATCCTGTTAGAAAAGACACCCATAGCTATTCAACCAGAAAAAATTACCTTCTTGACTTAGTTTCAGTTAGACTGGAAAAAACTAGGAATAGCCATCTCTACATGAAAATCAAATTATTTAATAAACTGCCAGAAAGTATGTGGTATGTACCCTTAAAAAAGTTTGAAAATGTAATAAAAGTTTGGTTGTGGGAGAACATATTTTATGCTGTAGACGCATATTTGGCATGTGATACTAGTATATTAAGGATTTAGATTTGTGTTTTGTTAAGTTTTATCAGTTTATTTATTGAACCAATAATTTATTACTTATATTGTTATTAACTTTTATATTTACCATTATTGTTGGGTTTTTGAATTGTTGAAATTAACTTAATAACATCCTTTGTATTTATGTACAGTTTATAACAGTACAATTGTAGATTAATTTATGACTTTGTCAATTGCACAAATTTTTTTTTAAAGGCAATAAAAAGTTCTTGATTCTTGATTGACTACAGTGACTAAGAGTTGACCAAAAAGAATGTAAATAAATAATATCTATGCAGGTTGTTTGGAAACTCCTGTCCACAAACTTCAAAATATGGTTGGATAAAATGAAACTAATCTGCATGGCTCTGTTTTTGCCTATTTAACTATATGTGTTTTTTAATAATCTATTAAACTTTTAAGGCAAATGTATTGTTTTGTTTGACACGTTCACTGTGGGCCACTGCAAGATGACCAAGTACAAGATGCGGGGCTCTGCCCATCTCCATCGGTATTTAAGGAAAACCCACAAAAAAAAAAAACGTAATAATTATGTTCAAGCTTATAAATTCAATGTTTTGTTTAGTCAAAATTATGTATACACAATTTACTAGCCTTAAAATGACTTAAATTTGATTTGTATTTATGTCTAGGTTAAATCATAATATACTTTACAAATGAAAAACTGCCTTGCCAACGATAAAATCTATAATTACTTGAAATAACATAATTGGACTATTCTAACTTACGTATACAAAACATGTTTTGTTTTCATTAGTTGTACAAAGCCACTAACCATTTACCAAAGCATCCATACAGGACTTTGAAGATCAAAAAGTAAATCCAGAAACGAATGACACCTAAATAGTGATTTCATGAGGTTTTCTGGTCACAAACTATTAGACTGACTAGGCTGCAGCCTAGGGCGCCATTCAGGCAAGGGGCGCCAGCTGTAGGGACTCAATATTTTTATAAAATAATACTGGAAGTGCGGTGATCAATTGGCTAGAGGGAATTTTAGTTCCGTAAGTGGATTTTATTCGGGATTATTTTGGGACGGGATTATATCTTCTAAACGGTCATCTGCTGTGCAATCGTCTTTTATGGTCGTGATTACTCGGTGTGATCATCATTTACGACTGATATAACGTAGTTCGATGACAATTATGGCCTATAACTCATGGTGCGATTGTCAGTTACTGCTGTGATTGCACGGTCGACATTTTCCGCCGATGTCACGTAGTCTGGTCGTCTGCGTTGGCGAATAGCGGCGCGATTGTCTGTATTTTTTTTTATATATAGTGCCGCAACTTTATCAATCATATATCAATTACAGCAACTTATCACATGGTTCAGTCATCTATAACGTTGATGGTGCTTTGTCCGGTCGTCTTGTACGGCCGATATTAGGTGGTGCGATCGTCAATTACTGCTGATGTTGTACGGTGCGATCGTCATTTACGGCCGATGTTACGCGATCTGGCTGTCATTTACGATGGAACTGAAACCAAGAGACATATTTTCTCAATTCCAGCGTTCCCCATAAACTGAAAAATTATTGAGAACCGAAACTGACACATCTCGAAATACTTTTAAGTCTTAAGTTTTGAATAATTTTCCTGGTAGGTTTTTGTGGAGAGGAGGTGCCAAATGAACTCAAGCCTACAGGTGCTACATCTCTTAATCAGGCCCTAGTCACAAACCGAGGCATGACGCAGTTGGTGGCACAGATTGGAACCAAGGCCCGGAACGTGCCCTGCAGTTATGCTCATTTGGCTCCAATTTTTAAAGGCTAAATATATTCTAAACTTTAAATTTTACAGACTTAAAAACAAAAACAAAAGTAAAAAAATAAAAATAACTATGCCTGAGGCCTTAGTCTAGGTCTAGGCCGACGTTGGCTAGGCAAGGTGAACATCGAGACGATGATTATAAAGTCCGTTGTCAGAAGAAACGTCACTTACTCATTTTAGACAAAATATAAATTGAACATACGTATATAAACATAACCTACAACTTGAAATAATAAGAAAGTGTAAACTAAATTGCAGATTTACTGATTCTCACATCAAAACATATGATGTGCATAATCTGAATAAAACAACTCATCACACAAAAAAGTCATAAAATACAGTATATCAATACACAGTGATACTCAACAACTATCTGGCTTCCATATATTGCAAAAATAGCGCATTTGGATAATTTTTAAAGCCAGTAAGATTGATTTCGCAGACGTCTAAAATATTGGTCGTCGGAGTGCAATGGGTTAAGCTGTTCTAAAAACACAGACACATCACATGCTTATTGTTCCCACTACCATCAATATACTGTTTGTCCTGCACCACTTCTATACCAGTACAGGGCGTAATAAAATATGTACTTGAGTATAAAATGTTAGTGAATCACACAGCAAGTCAAAATAAATCGTTTGTTTTTATTGTAAACCGAGTTTTTATTTATTTTACAAAAGGTAAACAAAGAATTAAAAGTTCATCCAATATATAAACACTAGTAGCCCGTTGCAGCATCGTTCGCGATCTGAAAAACACACTTCTCTAAATATATTTGTTTTTGTTTATTTATGTTTACTCTATGTGGTAAATAGACTCCTAGTTCTAAACTTAAGGTTGCTAGGTAACATAAAACAAGATGGCGATATCTGCTTCAAATGAATAAAGTCGAACAAAATTACAATTAACAACAAAAACTATTTATTTACAAAATTGACATTTCAACATTTTTAAATTATGAGGGGTTAACAATTGGTGTTACAAAGGTAGGGGCAATAAATATGATTTACTTTATACAATTGTGAAATAAGCCTCGGCGTCGTTCTGTGGGTATGAGTATTGAAGTCTTAATCTCAGGGCGTTATAATGGATTCGCAGTGGTGGCTCTCTTCCTTTTCTAGATTCTGATTTAAATTTTGAATTTGATTTTCCTTGTAATAAAATTCCAAATCTGATTATTGATTATGAAATACAGAATTATTTGAAATGTTCGAGAAGTTAATTTTGGCTTGGTGTCACCCGGAGATGGCGGCCATGATTTTGAATAAATGTTTTTAGGCCTAAAAGATTCTGTTCCGATTTCACTGATGCTACTAAATTTGACTAAACAAGTTTTCTTCCTGCTAACTTTGGACTAAAATTGTCTTGTTAACGAATGTTTTTGGACAGGATCAGTAGTTAAGGCTGCTCAATCCACCCTAACTCTGATGTGATTTAGTCTGTAGGTTCGAGATAAGTTTGGGTTTGGTTTACCAGAGCTGCATCATTTCTTCGCTAAAACCATTTCTTCTTGGCCTAATAATAAACAAAGGGTATAATCTATATGGTTTTAGCTCTTCTCCTATTAAAAGATTGGACTTTTAGTGTCCAATGCACTTATTTAAAGGGAATTTAATTAATTTTGAGACAAGGCTCACTTTTCAGCATCTAACACCTAGGCCAGTTCAATTTAGAAGAAGGAGGAGAGTCCAATTTTCCCACCAACAATGTAGTCACACATGATTTCTTTCTTGAGGCTTTCAGTTCACATGACACTTTCACTTTGAATTTCCACTGTAATTACTATATAAAATTTGACCAGTAATCTATGTATTTAAGGTCAGGCGATAATTAAAATTTGTGTTTGAAGTAGTTTTGTACTATTTCTAATATAAGGTAGTTACATGGGTGAGTCATACATTTATCTTATAAACATTTAAGATATAATTTTGTTATATACAAATTAATTACATATATATGGATAGGCCTAATAGGTTTTTATAAGGGCACATTTATATTTTATGGGGGCCTAATCCGGGTTTGTACATGATTACATATTTTTATATAGGCCTATTTATCTATTATTATTGAATATTTACTGACATAAATTATGAACTGTTGCAGATCAAAGTGCAATATTATGTTTGAAAAGTTAGATAAATTTGTTAAAGTACCTGGGGCACCGAGCTTTGCTTGAAAAGCCAGTCAGTTTGTTCAAAATGCCTATCTTCACAGTTCCTCTCCAAGGCGAGCATATTTACTTTGCTTATTTGCTTGTTTCGTTTTATTTTGGACATGTCCGCTTTATATTAAATTATTCTATCTTAATTATTAATGGTTGTAGAAATTTATACATAACCTAATCATCTATACATTAAATTTACGTATGCATTGGTTCTAATCAATATTCTTACAAAAATCACTTGCTGATTCTTAACCAAGTGAGTGTTACAGTAGAGCCCCGCTAATCCGAAATCCGGTAATCCGAAAATCCGCTTAATCCGAAACCGAAAACGGGATATATTAAGGAATAAATAAAAACTAGGAAAAACATTAATTAAGTTTATTTCTGAATATTACAGTACGTTACAAAGTTAGAAAATTTAATTAGCAAAACAGAAAGTGTTACAGAACAAAACTACATTGGTTTAAAAAAGTCTGTAACATTTTTTGTCGAAGAGAAGAATACCTCTCTTTTGAAGCGTAATACCGCCAGCGCCTTTCACTACGTTTCGAAGCCATTTCACTAAATTCACAGAACTAAAAATGTTTAAAACAGAAGAATAAACAACGAAGATTGCGTATACGAATGCTTAGTAGAAACTACAGTAAACAGTCTGTAATTATTGTAAAAAATAACTGTCACAACACAACGCGACGCGACGACTCAGTAACTGACAGGAAATTGCCACCAATGGCGGGCAGTCCCGGTGTGCGGCGGCGAACATGATTGGCACAGACGAATCCAAATATTTCGGTCTGACGAATCGCAAAAGACTGTGCGGAGCGGTACTTCGTTACCACGAGAGTGGACGTTATTCGTTGAAACACCCACAGGTAGCAGCGCTGCCTGGATATAGTAGCTTTGCCCTTGTATTGCCAATTGGAGGGAGAAAAACGGGACAAAAAGTGGTTTTCTAAGCATCCCCAGACGGGAATTTCACGGGGAAATTGTCGTCAATTGTCAATTGCCAATTGTCGTAGCGCGCGTGGCGGCGAGACGAGGCACTACGCCAATTGTCATAGCCCGCAGCCGACGTGTTAATACTTTTACGGCTACGTGTTTGAATTCGACTCATTTGACCCGTACCATGCATAAGTGTAGGTCGAGATCGTCAGATTTCTTTCTATTGAAAATGCGTAGTGGGGAACATTGAATCTGCCGTACTGCCATGTATCTCTTGCAATTTGTTTCCTCAAATCACCACCAGGGTGCAATGGGCGGGGCTTCTACAACCCTGGTTACGCTGATATCTATCGGATTGATTCGCAACTACGTACTCAACCGGTTATCTTGCAGAATATTGCCGTAGAGCATAAATTTGGCGATTTGGCCGTTTCTCGTACCGCGATTGGCGTGATTCGGCGTTTCGGCGCTTAGTTTATGTAATTGCACTTTGTATTTTATTGTTATCTTTATTTTAATAATAGTTCGCTTAATCCGAAATATTCGCTAATCCGAAATGGGTCCGGTCCCAATTATTTCGGATTAGCGGGGCTCCACTGTATTAGTGAATTTCCTATGGAAAAGTGAACGATTAGCATGACCCGCACGGTGAAACTTATGCCCGGGACCACTATAGAAGTTCCTAACATGACCCCCTGAACACGTTTTGGGGTGTCGTTCAAAATTATATATATATATATATGTGTGTGTGTGTGTGTGTGTGTATGCACTCTAGCGGTCTCATTTTTTGTCCGATTTACTTCAAATATGGTAGGGACGTTCCTTTCTATAATCAGTTGGACAAGTTTGTTGTGAAAAACAATCCGAAAACTCTAAACCCCTTTTTTGGGGGATTATTCTTTCAAATTTTGGGTTTTTGGGCCAAAAAAGGGTCAGAAAAGCCCCCGGACGTACAATTAATGCATGTATTAAGATGGGGGGAATTAGGGAAGCGAAAGTTTTAAGCCCTCTCTCGTCATTCTAGCATAAATATTTACCGAGTTATTAATGAAAATGTCTTATCGGCTAAACACAGTACGTTGTCTTATGGGGTTTTTACATTAGAAAAACACGTTATTCCTTATTTGGTGTATTTGTTTCATCCCCAGCAACCTCGCGCCTACTTTTAAGCCTGTATGGACCTTCTCCTAACCTTATAATGCTCAAAATTGTATTCTTTACATTGCAGGTAAATTAAACCAGGAGCATCAGAACAGCCAAAAAATCAATGTTTTCAGATTTCAATAAAATTGGTATAAATGTATGTTTTTACACTGGGTTTGAGTCTTAAAAGTTTTGTATATGGAAATTCACTTCCCTCACGTCAGCGTGCTGCGTGCAATCTCGTTTTTACAATGGTATGTGACTGGTTGTTTTTGAACTGCAGTTAACCTGTTGGATCCCGGGTTATGAAGGGGCAGGTACCACTGCTGTCCCGGGTTTTTCTGGCTCTCAAGCATTCATTTGCAATACCTTTATTATTAGGTACTTTGACATGGTAAACTTATAAGTTTTACAGTTAATGTTATATTTTTTTAAATTATAGATGATAATAAATTTAAATATATACTTTTTGGTTATTAAAAAATATCATTTTAACATTTTTTATATACATATAACACCTATTTGTATAAAATAAATCAAAAAATTTGTACCTTGAAGCTCCTGTCCTTTATTCTGTCATTACAAAGTAGGCCTATTATGGCAATACTGTACACTATTTACATGGGATGAAATGGTTTTCCTTCTAAAAGTTCTTGTATGTATGATACTCCATCATACATGGGTGCACACACAGTGCGACGTTGCAGGGGACACACATGAAGTGGGTGTCTTGCCTCCTCGTTGTTCTTCTGGTAGTGTTGGAACAAACATGACATTTTCTTCTTGGTCTGTCATTGCTTGTAGTTGGTGGAATTGGTTCTAAGAAGTGGCACTGTGTTAGCCTAAGCGGTGGCTCACTTGACGACGGTCGACCTCCACTACCTTTTTTTTTCATTTCGCAATGCTTTTCAAGAATTTCTCTTACTAGTTCCTTGCGAAAATCTGACAGCTGTGGTACCTTTCTTGTCACTTGGCATTGCAAAATATAAGCATTACGAATAGTAACATCTAATAAATGAAAAAAAAGTTTTTTGTACCACTTCATAGTTTTTCGGGCGGTTTCGTTGAACGATAACTGCATATCACCTGCATCAACCGCACCCATGTGCTTATTATAATCTAGAACACTGGCAGGCTTTATTATCGTTTCACCTGTCAATGGATTATGTTTACCAGTCTCTTTCATTTCATGCACATGCATTGTTGACAAAACTCTGACCTCTCGTTGGTCCTGCCATCGCTCATAAATCATAATGTCTGTGTGGTGCGTATCAGTTTCTCCCTTTTTCAAAGATTTTAACCCCGTTTTAGGGACACCTCGCCTAGTGGGCAGGCATGTTCCACACATGTTAGTTTTTCTTTCAAATAGTGCTTCGGCTAATGGGGGAGATACGTACCAGTTATCAATGTACAGTTTGTGGCCTAGGTTGAAAAAAGGCTCTGTAAGTGTCAGTACAACCTGCCCTGTCATACCCACTTTTGAATTTAGCTCTTCAAAATACAGTTGGGTTCCTGCACCAATGTATGGTACAATATTTAGCACAAAACCTGTTCTGCAATCTGATATTATGAATAGTTTTATGCCAAACCTTGCCCGCTTTGAGGGAATATATTGGCGAAAAACAAGTCTTCCTTTGAACAAAAATAGAGTTTCATCCAATGCAATTTTCTCATATGGTGTAAAAATATTTGAAAAAGATTTAATGATAGTACAGAGAATAGGGTTGATTTTATGTAATCTTCCTAATGTGTTAGGATTTGTAACAGAGGTGTTATTGAAATGCAGCATTCTGCATAACATGAAAAACCTGTTCCGGCTCATCACCTGGCCAAAGATTAGTGTTTGTATCAAGGCGTCAGTAGACCAGTAGTCTCTGATTTTATTTTTTTTTACGTGAGACATCAAGATACACAATGCCAGAAAGCATAAGATTTCAGTTTCATTTGTATTGTACCATGTACTGAGTTCAGCTGCAGAAACGTTAGGTAGTTTAGAAACTACTTCTTGAAAGTATAGGTTTGTTTGTTCCACAATGTGTGTAACTAACTGCATCGGAAACAACAACAACAAAATGTCTAAACATGTAGAGTCATTTTTTATACCACAATCACTGTTTATACCTGATTTAGATTCATCAAAAGTGAATATCTCGGGAGTAAAACTTGTGTCATTCACCCATGGATAAGTGATTGGAGGTAGCTTTTTGCGTAAGGGCCTAGGCCTGTGTTCATATTGAGGTTGTTCCATGCAATCATCCAAATTGCTGTATTTTCAACTACCTCATTGATAACTATTGTAACATTATCTAAAGCAGGCTCATTTACATGTCCGTCTATAATTTCATTTTCAACAGGATTATTATAAATATTAGCGTCACCTGAAGGCCCTGCAATGGGCTCGTCGCTATAACCAAGTTCGTAGATGTAGTCGGACTCACGAACAAGACCACTAAAACTATTGTCCTGATATTCTTCAGATGTTAAATCAATATTCACATCACTTTCTTCATCACTGTCACAATCAGAGAAATCACTAAAACGATCATGAGATAGATATTCACTAATTTCTTTGTCATCTAACAAACGCTTACGCGACGCCATCGCACTTGTTTACAAACAACAGATGTCTGCTGAAACGACTCCAAATAAAGGTTGAAAGCAGGGCTGCCGAAACTCCCAGCGCAAAACAAAATATCTCACGAGAAAGCCAGTATTCTGACGCACATTTTGGTGTATAGAACGTTATTTAAGTTGGCGGTATGTGACCATGGCCTCGCGAAATAAAAGCGCTTTCAATCCGCCGCAACCCTGCGGCCACGGGCTCTCGCTTCACACATGACAGGAACGCAACTGTGCGGCCGTGGGATCCAACAGGTTAAGATTCTTTTGATTTTTTTTTTCAAATCTTAATACTAAACCCAATGGTGTTTTTTTCTAACAAATTTGTATACACAACTATATTTTTCAGGGGATGAGGCCTAATTAGAACTTATTTATTTGCCTACAAATTTGATAGCTCCAACTTTTAAGGAGCCCTAAAGTATTTTTGGAACAAGGGTAGGCAAAGGTCGTGGTTTTATACTGATGTGTTAACTAACTTCCTAACAAATGTATTTTCAATCGGTCCAGCTTTTGTTTAAATTAAAATGTTAAAGGCCTCCATAGGCCTTTAACATTAACTACTTAGCTCTATAGAAAAGGACATAAGGGACGGAGAGTATATGCCTATTTATTCTGCTTAAGGTGCATTCACATTGCCTGCCGTCTTTCTACCAAATATTTGTTCAATTAATTTAGTAAATATATGATTAAATGGAAATAATGAAGGTCATTAATAGGGCCGAGCCTCATTGGAACGGGAATAAGCCCATAACTGCTTTTTGGGTTGGACCTATCTTCTTCCGAATATCTGCTCAATAACTCATGTTATTTTTAGGGGTGTGCGAGTAGTGACTTTTTTAATTGAGTCGAGTCGAGTAGTGCCAATTATTTTTGAGTTTCGAGTATTTTCCATCAGTAAGTAGTTTAAAATAGTGTCATGGAATTTGGATACCACCCTAGATTTGATAATCTAAACATGGTTTCTAACTAATACATGAGTAGCAATACAAAGTTTTGGCCAGTAAAATCAAACTAGGTTACGTATTGACAAACAAAACACGGTTTGACATTTGTTTCCGGCCGATAAAACACGGTCTGGTTCTCGTTTGGCCAATATCACCTGGTCCAGACATGGTTTATAATCAATATTAGATGACAAAATCGTAAATTAAGGCCAATATTAAGTGGCCCGGTCACCACTTTGGCTGATATTATGTTTACCGTCGCCATGTTCGGCCTCCATTACGTGATCCAGTTATAATTTTTGCCGATATTATGTTTTCTGTTATCACTTATGGCCGAAATTACGCGGTCCGATCATCATTTTTGGCCAATTTTATGTGATGTGATCGCCTTTTGCGGCCGTTACTACACGTTTTGGCCGGTCGCAATCGTTAGCGATCGTTTCGAAATCAGCGGGAAATACTCTCAACAAAAAACATATTAAAGGAAGACTACATCAACCTTAGTTCTGAGACTTTAAAGGAAATTATGCCCTCCATAACAGCTGCGGATGTACTACAAAAGAGAGCGGTTCTTGCATTACTGATCCACAAAAACCGGTATATGACCATGCAGAACAGTGTAATAAAAGCATTGATGTTTGGGAGCACAAACTTAGAAAAGAATGAAAGCAAACAATCAAATAAGAAATCTTACCATAGTACAATTCTTCGGTCACTAGAAGAGAATATAGAGAAAGATTATAACACCAAGGCTACACTACTAACAGACACCACAACTACATCAACAAACGGGAGTGGATGGAAATATGTATCTTCAAATAAGGGAAATAATTTCAAACAAGCTGTGAAAACACAAGAGGGAATATCGAGTAAAAACAGATTCCAACCTCTGAGTGAATCAGATTTCAAAACTGAGGAAAAAGTAATCAAAAGAAGAACTGATAAGTTTTCTAAAAAAAGGTCACACATTATTAGAAGTGGTCCCAATCATGAAAAAATGCAAAACTCAGCAAAACCAAAATGGATAGAATATACTGGTAGGGAAATCAAGCTATCGCTGTTTTCTGACAGCCAAGGAAGAGATGTAGTTCATAACATCAGTGCTCAGAGTAAAAACCAAATAAATTGCGAGGGTCACGTAATGGCAAATGCACCCCTCAGCTACGTAACAAAAGCTGCTATGAGTGAAGCAAATGATAGCGATGTTGTGCTTATTATGGGTGGTACTAACGATATGCTGAATGGTAACCTAACTTATTTATACCAAACATGGGAACAAGAACTTACTGCTATCAGTAAAATAAAGCCAATATTAGTCACAACTATACCAGAGTGGTTTGATTGTCGCACCATGAATGAAGAGGTGCGCTACAAACTGTTGGAGACAAATAATTACATCAGAGAGTTAACTGCTCGTATTCACAATGTTTACCTAATTGATGTCGGACACCTACAGGAGTTTCATTACAAAGGGATACATCTTAATAGAAGGGGAAAAATTAAACTGTCATTTCTAATCATGGACATCCTAAATAATATATTTGATCCAGTACTAAATGATTCCTTTCTTAACCATGAAAACAAAATTATAGTCAGTGATGTCCATATGGAACGTGCTATTTCAAGGTTCCGCCAATACCCATCAGTTGCATTCTCACACTGCATTTCTGCAGATTTCGGAGATCGGAGCCACATGTCTGCTGGAGTGGCTGTTGTCTTTGGTAACAGCTTTGGTAAACCCTCCGCTACAGATTGTATATCTTCTCACCTAACCTACCAGCAAAGAAGAAATGAAGCCGGAGTATATGGGTTGGTTACAAAGACTGTTTACAAAGCTAAACCTACAGTAGAGAATTATAATCTTGCATGGGTTGGTTACAAAGACTGTTTACAAAGCTAAACCTACAGTAGAGAATTATAATCTTGCATTTGACCATCTTTCAAAACATTTTAAAGAAAAAGGATTGAAAAATTTAATCTGCTCGCCTATGGGATGTGTGAGAGATAAAATTGAACTGGATCACTTTGTTGCCAATTTAATAAAATTTCAAAAATATACAGGAGCTACCATCAACATTCTGTCACACAGCAAGCATTGGAACAAGTTACGTTTTGCAACACATGAAGAGTTTATCAAAACGTTAAACAAAACACTTCAAAATTCTGAGAACATACAACAATCCCAGCCTAACCTTGACATGGACACCCCAGCCTTCTCAAACTGTTCGACATCAACATCGCAGGGCTGGCCAACTTCTGAGTCGGAGTCCAATACTGAATATGGAGACTGCTCTGCACTGCTGACCGGTGCCGCTTCGATTTCAGTGGTTCCAGGGGAGGTGTCTTACAGTGAAAGAGTTAAAGGTCAAAATTGTGAATCATTGGCAAGTGAAAGTGTTGTTTGTGATCCTCCAATTCAAAATATTTTTTTATGCCTAGCTCCTCACCAATCCTCTCCTCCTCTCATTCCAGTACATTACCCACATCTGTAAATGTAAATTTAAGAAGTCACAAAATTTGTAAAAATGTTACTAGTATTAAATTATTTCACCAGAATATTCAGCATTTGAAGTCAAAAATAGAATCTTTACAAATAATTTTGGAAGAGATAAAACCACACATCCTTATTTTAACTGAACACGACATGAAAGATGAAGAAATAGAACGCTTACATATTGAGAACTACACAGTAAATACCTTCTTTGCACGTAAACTTTCATGTAAGGGAGGAGTTATGCTCTTATGCAATAACAAAATAAAACAGAAACAACTAATAGTTCCCGACTCTTTAAAAAACAAAATATTATATGAAAAACAGTTTGAATTCTGTGTTAGTAAATATGTAATTGGTACTTCAAATTTGTGGTAGCTGGTGTTTACAGATCACCTAAATAAATTGCTGAAGAATTCCTGGATAGATTAAGTTTACTTATAGAATATTTGCAAAAATATTTTGAAATGATAATAATTGCAGGAGATATAAATATTGATGTCCTAGTACAGTCTAAAGGCCATACTCTGCTTAGCAATATGCTAAAAAGTAATAACATGAATTATTTAGTGAAATTTCCGACTAGAGTTACCAGCTTTTCAAAAACTGCAATTGACAACTTCATTGTAACAAAGGCCTGTAGTAATTTAATGTATGTAAATGGTGTTGTAACATTACTGTCAGATCATGATGGCCAATGTTTAGAAATAACTTCACCTAGCATGAAATCAGTGAAAGATAATTTTATTGTTCGTGAAAATAGAAACTTTGGTCAGGAAAATATAAATCTTTTCAAAAATCTGCTCAGTAAGGAGACGTGGGTGGAAGTATTCCTTGCTCCCTCTGAGGGAAAGTATAATATTTTTTATGAAACTTTTATGTATCTTTTTAACATTGCATTTCCTAAAAAATAGTAAAAAAGAAGAAAACGGGGGAAAAAAATTGGATATCAGACAAGCTGAAAAAAGAAAAGAGTGAACTTGTCACTCTGGCAAAACAAATTAGAAATACAAATGATTTTGGAAAAATTAATATTTTAAAAAAGAAAGTATCAAACTACAAAAACAACCTAAATAACTCTAAGAGAGATTTTTTCGACAATAAAATAAAAAAATCAAAGAATATTCAGAAAACTGTTTGGAATATAATAAATTCAGAGGTGGGAAATAAAAAGGACAAAAAACCTTGCAACATTACATTAAATGAAGGTGGTATAGATTACTATAAGGCAAAAGATGTTTCAAATTTATTTAACAACTATGTTGTAAATGTAGGAAAATATGTATCAGGCACAGAATTAGCGAGTAATATTGCAGATGATAAGGAAGTTTTATTAACAGGTCTAGATAGTTTAACTTTAAGACCAACCTTTAGATTAAGTGAAATAAATAGAGAAGAGATAGAGCACATAATTAGTTCGCTAAAAAATAAGTACTCGAGTGGGTATGATGAGGTGCCAATTATTATATTGAAATCAGTACAAAAAGAGATTAGCCAAGTTCTTTGCCACCTAATTAATGCATCATTTGTTTCTGGAATATTTCCTGATAAATTAAAAGTTTCCAAAATTATTCCCATACACAAGAAAAAGGATAGAAAAAATCCAGCAAACTATCGTCCCGTTTCTTTATTACCAACCATCTCCAAAATTTATGAAAAGGCAGTTCACAATCAGTTAATGGCATTCCTAGAACAAAATGATTTAATAGATAGTAATCAGCATGGATTCTGTAACGGAAGATCGGTAATATCGGCAAGTGTCTCTTTTATAGAATTGATCATCGATGCAATAGATGCAGGATATCCATGTGTAGGCATTTTTATGGACCTGTCTAAAGCATTTGACAGTGTCAGCCATTCAACACTACTTGAAAAACTTAATTCAATTGGAGTAAAAAAGTCCTCTTTGAAATGGTTCAGCTCTTATCTAAACAACCGATACCAATTTGTTCAGATAAATTATACCACAAAAAATAATAGAATATTACATTAGCAATCAGAACTAAAACCAATAAAAATTGGAGTACCCCAGGGATCAATATTGGGACCTTTACTTTTTATATGTTACTTGAAAAACATTTCTAATTGCCTTACAAGCCCTCCACATAGTAATATTTGCCTTTACGCTGACGATTCAAATTTAAAAATCTCTGCTAAATCAATAGAACAATTAGAAATTTTGTCTTTTGTAGAATTAGGAAATATTGCACAATTTTTAGAAAAGCACAACCTAAATTTAAATACAGAAAAAACTAACTATATCGCATTTAAAACAGCTCAATCAAGAGTTTTAACAGAACCAGTCATTTAAATTGACTCTGAACCCATTGAACTGATCAGTAGTACAAAATTTCTTGGTCTTTTGGTAGATAAGCATCTGAATTGGAATGAACATGTGGAAAAGATTTTGTCTAGAATTAACTCTGGTATGTATGCTTTGAGGAAGATGTCTTTCTTATGTAACGAATCCACTCTCAAAATGATATACCATTCTTATATTCATTCCTACATTTCTTTTGGAATATGTCTTTATGGATCAACAAAAAAAGAAAATCTGGAAAAAATCTTAAAACAACAAAAAAAGGCAATTAGAATCATTAAAAACCTTCATCGTGAAAAATCGGCTAGAGAATATTTTAAGACATTAAATATTCTAACTGTTTATGGCCAATATATTTTTGATACCATTATGATTTATAAGGATCCAATTTTGTTCAACAACTCAGAAATAAATACCTTGACACATCCATACAACACACGAAAAAAAACGGAAATCATACCCACTCACCACAGGCTTCAATTATATACAAAAAAACCATCCTATGCAGGAGGAAAATTCTTTAAAGTGCTACCTAAGGAAATTAAAAATGAGGAACCTTTACCAAAATTCAGGAAAAAATTGAAAAATTACTTAATTGACAAAACTATATACTCCATAGACGAGTATTTTAAGATGTAACAATCATATTGTAAAAACTTAGGTTAAGAAATGTATTCTGTAACAGAATTTGACACTATTCAAATGTACCCTGTGTATATTCAGTTGTGAATAAAGAGAATTTTGACTTTGACTTTGACTTCTCTCGAACTTTCGAGTATTTTTCAAAACTTCGAGTCGAGTTTGAGTATTAAAATACTCGGCCGAAAACTCAAAGTTTCGTTTACTCGCACACCCCTAGTTATTTTACATTGTTTGGTATACCGTTGTGGAATAGTAAAGCACATGTTTCCTCCATTCTGTGGTAAAATATAAATTAGCTGACTAAATGCTCGATAGAACAAATATGGTGCATTCTACAGAGAAAGTTGAGTAACCTGTACCCATTAGATCTACTTTGGAGGAGTGACGGACAATGGGCATAACCCTAGAGATATACGTAATGATTTGCAGAAGTCTTAAAAGTTTACTGCCCTACACAAAAATGGGAAAAATGTTTTATTTAATTCAGTTCAGTCTTTTTTTATGAAACGAAGAACAAACCTGGTTCATAAACAAACACACAGCTAAATAACATTTAAATATCTCCGCTGCACACAACATTTCACTGCTCAAAGCGATGTAGAAACAAAACTAATTTCATTTATATAGATAAATAAATACATTTCTTACTTGAAACATCTGGTATTTCTAATAACCTGTCCATAATGTTTTATTAACAGCTGCAATTAAAATAAAATTATCTTTCATGTTAATCTTATGGGCAAAAACAGAACTTCGAGGACAACCCGTGCCCTTGAGAGTAAAAATATTGAAAATTAAAAACGTTAATGCAAAACTACGAACTGAACAAAAATTGTTTATAATTTAAACATTAAAATTGCTCAAGAAATAAGGGAGGAGTTGCGTTGACAAAAACCGGCTTCACGTATTTTATATGAGGATATGAAAGCAAACAATAATAAATATGTTGGAACACTTATAGAATACAGAGCGAGATAGTTCATATGTTTATGTGGAAAGTTTTGTTTCTATTGATGTAAGAAACAATATCAATAAGCTTGTGTACAGAGTTTGTAAACACCCTGTATATCCATTATAATCTTTATTTTTCACTAGAAAGACAGGGAGATGAACTTGTAATGCTGGATGAATTTAAATATTTAATATATTAGCACTTTCACCAACCATAATTTTAGAAACTCTTTATGAAAATTTAATTGACATAACCAAATCACAAGTACTAATGGTCCATTTTCTGTTTTTTTTTCTTTCTTGTTAATATGATATACTAATAAAAGAACTTGCTCCATGACTACTAGTTAGGGTTGCGTGTAGTATCTAATGCTGTTACAGCTGGTTTAGAATTACAATTGAAGTTGCTCAAAATTTGCCAACATGTCCGGGTCAGCATGAATTTTGTTCTACTAAATAGGTTTTTTGGAAAAAGCACAAGGCTTTAACATTTCAGTAGGAGGAAAAAGATGGGATACAGCTAAGTCACCTTAAAAAAAGCACTGATGAGTGAAATAAAACATAATTTACACACAATGAAAGGATAATATTTCGGCTATACTTAGTAGCCTGTATCAAACTTAAAGAGAATAGCAGTTAATTCCTGAAGAGAATTTCAGAGAGATAACTGCCATTCTCTTTAACCCTCCGAGTGGCAGCAAATTTGTTGTCAGTGTTTTCTGTAGTGGCAGGGTCATTTTGGCGATTTTGCAGACTAGTTTTTAGAAAATTGTATAAAATTCAATTTTGAAGTAAACATATAGACATGTATATTCGTTTTATTCACAAATAACAGGGGAATTATAAAATGGTAAAATAAGTGAAATTTAGAGGGTTAGTTTGGAAAAAAATGAAAAGATTGAAAGAAATTGGAAGTTTTGGTTATAAATTTCAAAAGTAAAACGTTACAGTAAGTAAACTAATTTTTTATATGAAAATAAAAATGTACCAAATATTACTTTAATAATATGTAGAAATATAGATGATTCATAGAACAAAAAATTGTATGTATGAATTATATAGAATAATTTGAGACAAGTGGAAAACTGATATTTGTGCGCCACCAATTTGGTATGCCAAAAAAACCTCTAACAATACATAAATATAATTAAACCTTATTTTATTTGAAGGTTATAAAATTCTAAAAACAATGATATAAAAATGAATAGTATAAGAAATGTTTTTCAAAATATTATTATAGATGAAATTATAAAATTTATTTTTGTTAACAAAATTTTTTTATTCAATGTAAGATAATTAGTTTATAACACCTAATGCTCCTAAATGAGCTATGTAATATGATTTAGTAGTTATTTCCCTACTAGAAAATATATAGTTACCTATACTAATAATATATGAAAATAACGTTGTTATCACATACTTTATGATAATGGAACATACTGTTTTTCAGACGAAAAATCAAACAATACCGGGCCTAAACAAAACACCGAATGGTCTAAATGACGCAATTTCCTGTCTGACAACCTTGGCAATACGGGCTGCCAACCTCATAGATAAATATTCTGCGTTCTTTCCTCTACAAAATTATATTAGAACATACATGTAATATGAATAAAAACTACTTATAACAAGTATTTTGCTATTCGTTCTAATAGAAAGAATTGCCGTTTTTTTAAGACTAAAATATGACGATTTTCTTATTTTGCCAGATGTCTGTCTGATTATATCTCTGGGTTATTCCAGATACCAGCAAAACGGGAATTTTTCTTTGATTGCAGTGGTACCACTCGTTTCTGGTTAGGAACAAAATTTACCTTGCCATGATTTTTTGAAACGTACTGTGTTTAGCCATTTCCTGACACAAACATGGTGTAGGCGAACTCGCGCCAAATTTTCATTCAAATGTAACTTTGGATTACATTGTTCTACTGCTGCTTTAACCCATTGGCGTAGACATACGAGCAGGTCTCGTTCCTTACTTGTAATTTTATTAACGTGTGAATTGGAGTATAAAATTGGTGTTTTTAAATGGATTAATGGCATATTTTAATTAAAATATTGTTTTCTTTCAGTTTAGAGAGTCGCATTGGCACACACACAGTAGACATAAGTAAAAATTAGCAAAATCAGTGTTGACCATCTGCAAGTCTCAAAGAATTAACCGATCCCGTCAACTTCCAAGCAAGCCTGCCACCGTTTATTTTACTTGGGCCCTCCCACCAACGTTGCCACAGACTGGTTAACTCATTGAGAGTTGCACAACTGGTCAGTTTTGGTCGTGTGCGGGAATCGAACCCACGAACATCGTATCGCCACCTGGCCAAGGTGTTTCCACGACGTAGCCAACTCAGCTAACACGACCAAAGGCCTGGCGGCGATATTAAGTGTTTTCAGTCAGTCCGCGCCCCTAGCGGATAGAACCGTAGACGCCCGCGGTCATTAGTTACATATTTTGCTACTAGAGTGCAGCACCAATCAATTCCCGTTATAGGCTACTACAAATAGAATAAAATTACTACCTCAATGGGTTAAGGTTCATTCATGTAATAAAATGAAAGTTTGGAATGTTATCTTTAGAATGGTATAAAGATTATCCGATTTCAAGCACATTTTTAATGCTATATATGCAAATGAAAAAAATGATGGAATTCGTTCTAATAGGACGAATTGCTGTTTTTTTGAAGACGTAAAATATGACGATTTTCTTATTTTGCCAGATGCCTGTCTGATCATACCTCTGCGTTATTCTGGATACCAGCAAAACGGGAATTTTCCCCTCATTGCAGTGGTACCACTTGTTTCTGGTTAGGAACAAAATTTACCTTGCCATGATTTTTTGAAACGTACTGTGTTTAGCCATTTCCCGACACAAACATGGTGTAGGCGAACTCGTGCCAAATTTTCGTTCAAATGTAACTTTGGATTACATTGTTCTACTGCTGCTTTAAGGTTCATTCATGTAATAAAATGAAAGTTCAAGCACATTTTTAATGCTATATATGCAAATGAAAAAAATGATGGAATTCGTTCTAATAGGACGAATTGCTGTTTTTTTGAAGACGTAAAATATAACGATTTTCTTATTTTGCCAGATGCCTGTCTGATCATACCTCTGCGTTATTCTGGATACCAGCAAAACGGGAATTTTCCCCTCATTACAGTGGTACCACTTGTTTCTGGTTAGGAACGAAATTTCCCTTGCCATGATTTTTTGAAATGTACTGTGTTTAGCCATTTCCTGACACAAACAATGCGTAGTCGACCTCTCGCCAAATTTTCTTTCAAATGTAACTTTGGATTACATTGTTCTACTGCTGCTATAAGGTCCATTCATGTAATAAAATGAATTTTTGGAATGTTATCTTTAGAATGGTATAAAGATTATCCGATTTCAAGCACATTTTCAATGCTATTTATGCAAATGAAAAAAAAATTACGGCATTCGTTCTAATAGAACTAATGCCGTTTCACAGAACACGTGACATTCATTCTATTAGAACGAATACCGCTCGGAGGGTTAAGTTTGTAAGTATGTGTTCTTTCTAACATTAGTGCTTTTTAAGGTGAGTTGGCTGTATCGTATCTTTTTCCTCCTACTGAAATGTCTACTTATTAGTGATACTTGATTTGATACATCATGTGACAAGATGAAATAAATACAAAACTATCTTAAGGTTTTGATCTTGTTTTGAATGAATATTTTCTTTATTTATAATACGTAGCGTTAATTATAAATAAGTTTTTAAAAATTAGCTAACAGTTATTTCCTGTAACCATAGTTTCAAACTGGATTGAAAATAAAAGAAAAAATTATTGTAGAATGTGTTTTCATTAAAGAGGAAATATTAGACGATTTTACTTAATGTTCTGGTAAACAGAGAATTATGTCATTTAACATGTTCAATGCTGACAAACATGTTTAAACATAAAAATTACATATGTTTCAATGTTATTTCGAATATTTTAACTAACCCATTGGCTTACCTGAAATTTGCCACCTGACAAACCGTTCAGTTTCCTAAGAAGAATTACATAAATGTAGACTTTTACTAAAACTGTCACTATAGCAACAATTATTGCTCAATTTACTTAATTTTTTCACTAATCTTTAGAGAAATAAATTATCTACAAGAAGAAAATACTTTTGACAGCATTTATGTATGGTAAAAATTATATATATATATATATATTATAAGTATATAAATATATATATTTATATATATATATATATATAGTTTATAAAAAACATTAATTTTAAAAGGAGTTACATGTAAAAAACAACAAAAAAATGTTTCAGCCCAACAACTAATATGTACTAGGTTATTAATTTTTTACATGAAAATAAAAAATGTTAGTGATACATTTATATTTGACCTAGATATAACATATTTTCCAAAATCATATTTTTCCGAAATTTGACTGTTTCCCCAAGTATGGGCATATGCATAAAAAATACATAGAAACAAAAATTGAAAACAAATTAAAACAACAAATTAACAAAAAATAAAAAAGTGCTATCCCGAGTATACTCGGGGTTGCACGTCCGGGCTACTTTCGGCGGTCACGAGTATACTCGGGGTTGTGAGCCAATGGGTTAATGTAGTCCACACTCAATGTGCTAAAAGGGTTATTTTCATGAAACATGTATCAATTATTTTCACTGAACACAGAATGTTGTCACCTTATTCAAGTTCTTCGCTGCCTGGCGACCTCCTTCATTCACTACTCTTTGGTAGCAAACTTAGCAGTTCTTCCTCACTCTCCTCCGATTTTTTCCTTCGCCAGCAAGTCATTGACTCGGAGAGGTAGTGGTGTCCAGTTACTTGTAAGGGTTACACAGCATCATCTTGGAAGGCCCAGTAGGAAATAGACAATTTTTTCTCTAAAATATTTAACAATCGTTTTGACCAGTAGTCAGTCAGTCTGGGCATTGGAATTATTCCCATGTAAAACAAAAGCCCCAAAAACTTCATTTCCTCAATGTTAGTTTCCCGCCATTTTCTTAGCCTTATTTTGTGGAGTACTTGAGCCGCATTTCTGTTGGTTTCACTGACCATGACCTGGAGGATGTCATTAGTTGGATAGGCTGAAAAATAGTCAATTGGCTCCGCTGTCCTAGGTAAATTAAAGTTGAATTTGGAGTTACAGTAGGGGTGGGCGAGTACTCGAGTTTGAAGTATTTGTTCGAGTACTAAAGACTACTCGAAGGCCGAGTCGAGAAGTAAAAATACCCGAAACTATCGAGTCGAGTAATTGACTACTCCCACCGTTTACCTCAGATAGTTGAAAATAGCGTAGTTACCCCCGCCGTTTACCCACGTTTACGGCGCTAACCATGTTTAACAAAATAAGTGACTGAAATAAAGAAAAATAAGCTTAAAATCTATTTTTAGCTTATATGAAAGGAGACATTGAAATGGGGGTTATTTATGGGTACCTGTGAGTTAAGATAAGTAAGAGAGGGGCACAGTGAGAGTTTGGGCCGGGGTAAAAAAAATCACTTTCTTGTTTAAATGTTCTGGTTTTGATAAACCATCCCAAAATCTTTGAATGGATATATATTTGTAATATTCGAGTTTTGTTTGTTATGGTTGTTGAAAAAAGTATAGCCTATATATATATATATTTTTTTTTTCATTGAAATCATTATTCATTCATGGTAAAATAAAGGTTAAAATAATATGAATAATATCATTAATAATTCAATAAAATGTAATGTTTATAATTAAAGTTTAATATGTAAAAAACATTGTTTTCAATACAAAATATAAAATGAGTTCTTTTACTTTTTAAAGAACGACTCGATACTCGAGTAGTTTGGTTCAATACTCGACTCGACACGACTCAATTTTAAAAAACACTACTCGCCCACCCCTAGTTACCAGCAAAACTAATATTCTGTTGGTTCCCTTCTGGCATTTTCCAAATAACCTGCTCTTCCTTCTTAATTTAGCTTTGTCAGTTTTCTTATTTAGTTACTTATATCGATTACTCAACGTTATAAACATCATCATTTACACTTACATGTTCGTTTTCATTTGGGTCATCATTCACAATTTCATTTTCAAGCTGGACAACTTCACTATTATTTCAACTTTCATTCATTTCATCATTCAAATTCATATAATCATGGTCGTTATTTTGGTCGCCACTATCTGACATTTACGTACCACTCGGTGCAAAGTCAGCGTCGTCCGTCTTTCACATTCCATCTCACCGCTGACGTCGGTGCCATTAACCCAACGACAACAAAATTATTGACAAAATAGTAAAAAGTAATGTAAAATAGTTTAAATAGAGTCTTGTTTATATGTTGTACCAATTGGGTCGGCAGCATTTATTTGAAGTGAAATATTGCTGAAAGTTTTTATTGCCTAGCCAATCGGTCAAAAATTTTCCCCACCCCTAATTTCATTATGATTTCCAAAAGTCATAACTAACCCATACAAGTATAAAAAACACGATATAACTGATATGCCAAGTAAGATAGAGTTTGGCAGTACAGCAATCCACGGTAGAATTCAACGTGGCAGTTAACGTGTTAATGATCTAAGTAAGCAAGTTCCCTCAAGTCTGTTTTTGTACGCTAATGACTCAGCAGCAGAAAATAGTCATTCTCATTTTCAAAAGAATTCAATTTATTCAGCAACCTGCTTGTGTTCCTCCGATGTAAATTTTCCGTGCTCGATGGCTATTGAATTATCAAATTTTGCAGCGGTCAGCTATTTGACTTGATTCTACAGCTAATGGCATATTCCGGTTCATTCTCAGTCAATTTGCAAACTATATTAATGCAACAGAGCTGCCCACTTCTGCTAGTATTTAGCATATTTTTTTGTATTCTTTTTATTGGCATGTTGTGGAATCATGTGTCTGAATTATTCACAGAACAAGTTCTGCCTTAATAATGTATGCATTCATTTATATTATACTAGTGGCTTGAAGGGGCCAAAGCCTCTAACCTTGCTCCAATACACTGCCTCATCTGATTTTGTTTACTCTTTACATACCAAGGAAACTAAAATAATATAATTAGGAACACATGGCAGTTCACAAACAAAGAAGACACTTAATCACATACAAACAAAGCAGACATTGGTTTAAAATTCCCATGCTATTTAAATGGGAATTATTTTATTCCGTAAAACAAATCCTTTTGTTCATAATTAAGAAATACCCCCGTCATAGCAAATCCGCGTACTCAGCGAATTTCCAATGCATATACACTGAATAATTGAAAATGAAAAATTTCATTTATTAGACGAAGGCCAGCACGGTTTTAGATCGGGAAGATCAGTCATGAGTGCTGCTATATCATTCATTGAATCAATCATTGAATCAGTTGATAAAGGAAATAATACAATTGGGGTGTTAATGGATATCTCAAAAGCTTTTGACAGTGTTAAACACTCTAAGATAATAGAAAAATTAGAAGAACTTGGAGTGACAAGGAACGCCCTTGACTATCTTTCTGATAGATCTCAGTATGTCGAAATTACTCATTTATCAAAATATAACAAAATAATTCAAACCTCTTCTCAGTTTAACAGCTTAAAATTTGGTGTACCCCAGGGGTCTATTTTAGGGCCTTTGCTCTTTCTTTGCTATCTAAGGGGGATGGATAAGGCACTAGTACATAACCTGAATAGTGACCTCTGTCTATATGCTGATGATGCAAATTTGGTGGTTTCATCAAGATTGCCAGAGGAAACAGAAATTTATGCATGTAGGGAATTAGGAAATATTGGATTTTTTCTTAAAAAACACAATTTACTCTTGAACACAAAAAAATTTGTAAATTTTAAAACTCCACAAAACAGAATGTTGAAAGATCCAGTAGTAACTTATGAATCAAATGACATTGAAAAGAGGGATAGTGTAAATTTTCTGGGGTTAACAATAGATCAACATCTAAATTGGGATGATCATATATATATAAACTTTTAAATAAAATAAACTCTGGAGTTTATGCATTAGCGAGAATGAGTTACTATTGTGATGTAAAAACACTGAAAAACATATATTTTGCCCATGTGCATTCTCACATTTCATTTTGTATTGCACTTTACGGATTAACAAAACAAATGAATATGGAAAGTATTTTAAAACAACAAAAAAAGCTAGTAGAATTATGCTAAAGCTAAAATTTGATGATTCAGCAAGGGATCACTTTAAAAGATTGCAAATGTTTACTGTTTTCAGTCAGTATATATTTGAATCTATTCTTGCAGCAAAAAATTAAAAACTAAACGTTGATATTAAATTACCAACTCATCCCTATAATACTAGAGGAAGGAACAAAATTATCCAGCCCCACCAGCTAACATTTTTTGAAACATATATGGGGAACGTATTTTTAAAATACATTCCAAAAAATATAAAAGCTGATAAAGGCTTGAAAAAAAATTAAAATTTATCTAATAAACAAAGCATTGTATTCTATTGAAGAGCTTTCCTCCCCTCTCTAAATCTGAGTAACGTTGATTGATATTTTTGTATGTTAATGATAAGATTATTTTGTTTATGTAAATGAACTGTGACACTATTTATTGTACTACATGTGCAAAAAATGAATAAAGATTTATGACTGACTCTGACTCTATATATGTCTTAATAGCACTTAAAGCCGCTTAGCAAGTTTCTTTAATATACATTCATAAACAAGCAATATTAACATTTTAATTATTCTCTATAAGAATAACATGGGGCTAAGTATGCAGATATGCTGTGACAAGGAACACAAAATATGTGTTTTTATGCAAATATCAATATAACTCAAATAGATGAAGCCACATACCAAGTTCCATCAATATACATTCATAAATAAGCTATGTATGCCTTTTGAATTATTCTCCATAAGAATATCATGGGAGCTGATTATGCAGATTTGCTGTAACAAGGAACACAAAAAATGGATTTTTATGCAAATTTCAATAGAACTCAATTAGTTGAAGCCACATACCAAGTTGTATTAATAAGTTCATAATTAAAGGAGACATAATATTTTACTTTTTCTCTATAAGAATCACATGGGGGCTGAGTACGCAGGTTTGCTGCTACGGGAACTATAGGTAAAAATAGTTTTTTGTGCAAATAACCACAACCAGATCAAGCCATTTACCATGTTTCGCCGGTATATCTTCTTAAATAAGCGAGATATAAGATTGTTCTTATTCTCCATAAGAATAACATTGAACAACATACTGTGTTTAGCACTTTCAAAATCTTTGGAACCAACTGACGTAGAGCAATGATCAAAACACTAAATTGTGTGTTTTTTGTAAGCCAAATCCGATAGGCGAAAACAAAAATTTGACTTTTTCAAAGATTATATGTAAAAAATTCAAAAACCCATTTTTGGGTTACAAAATCCTCCCAAAAAATCCCTTCAAATAAGTCGATCTGTTTGGTTCTCGAACTTAAAGTCATAAATGTTGCTTTATATGTTTTTACAAAGTTTCATCAAAATCGGAATATATTTACAAGAGTTATCGTGCTCACGGACACATATGTATTATAGATATATCGGGTATTTGAAAAATAACTCCTTATTTTCAAGAACAATTGTAATGGTAAAATACCCACGTCACAGAAAACCTGCGAACTCAGCGAATTTCCAATGAATTTATATCTCCTAATACCAATCACAAAAAGCCGCTTACCAAGTTTCATAAAAATATATTCCCAAATAAGCGATATATAACATTTTAACTATTGTTCTCCATAAGAATAACATTGGGAATGAGTACGTAGGTTTGTGAAACAAGGAACACAAACAATTGTATTTTATTAAAATATCAATATAATTCAACTAGGTGAAGAAGCCACATGTCAAGTTTTAAAAATATACATTCATAAATAAGCGATATATAACGTTTTTATTATTCTGAATAAGAATAACATGGGGATGAGTTCGCAGGTTTGCTACAACAAGGATCATAAAAAATGGATTTTTATGCAAATATCAATATAACTCAACTAGGTGAAGGCACATACCAAAGTTCATTAATATACATTCATAAATAAGCGATGTATACAATTTTAATTATTCTCTATACAAATAACATCAGAGCTGAATTCGCAGGTTTGCTGCAACTAGGAGCACAAAACAATGGGTTTTTATGAAAATATACATGAAACCCATCTAGATGAAGCCACATACCACATAAGTTGTATTAATTTATGTTCATAATTAAAGGAGAAGACATGTTTTACTTGTTCTACATAAGAATAACATGGGTGCTGAGTATGCAGGTTTGCTGCTAAGGAAAACATCAGTAAAAAAGGCTTTATTTGTAAAAATAACAATAGACCATAACCAGATGAAGCCGTATACCAAGTTTCGTCAGTATTCGTTTGTAAATAAGCGAGATAACAAATTTCCGAACTCTCCATATGAATAACATTGGACACCGTACTGTGTTGAGCACTTTCAATATCTCTGTAACCAATTGACGTAGAGAGATGATCAAAAAGCCAAATTTTGTGGTTTTTAAGTTAAATTCAATGGTTAAAACTAAAACTTGACTTTTTTAAATATTATATGTAAAAAACTCGAAAAACCCATTTTTTGGGTACAAAACCCCCAAAATACCCTTTTGAATGGGTCAATCTGTCTAGTTTTCGAAACTAAAGTCATACATGTTGCTTTACACGTTTGTACCAAATTTCATTAAAGTCTAACCTTTTTTTATGAGAGTTAGCTTACCCACAGACACTTATATTGGACACTTAATGCTTAAAACTAACAACCTGTATGTATACAGTTTTGAATGAATGACGTTTTTGGTATCTGGGGGACCTCAAAATTAAAAGTTATCATGGTCCCAGGCCTGGGTCTTACCATGCTGACTATAGTAATAGCTTCTTCCATATAGGGGAAATTCGCTAACATAGAAAATCATACATTTATGAATACATAGTGTGAAAGACAATATCGTCAAGATTTGGTTTTGCCCTAATAAACTTCAACGATCGCACCATAAGTTGCTCTACACAGATCAATACAATTTTTCATTTCTCGCCAGGTATTAGCCAACATTGCAGGTGTAGCTGACGCAACTGCTCCAATGATTCTTTGTCCTTTCCACCTCGAAGCCCAGATTTAACTCCACTGAACTTTTTCTTTTGGGGACATGTAAAGAATGTGATATATACTAAAAATATCCGTGACATAACCATTTACGACAATGGATCATCGGAGCAGTTCGTCAGCACCGGCAAGAAGTGGAAAATCGTACTGATCAGTGTAGAGCAACTAATGGTGCGCTCGTCGAAGTTTACTAGGGCTAAACCAAAACCTGAAGATATTCTCTTTCACACTATGTATTCATAAGTGTAAGATTTTGTATTTTTCACCATTACAATTGTTCTCGAAAATAGGGAGTTCTTTTTCAACCCCCGGTATATATATATATATATATATATATATATATATATATATATATATATATATATATATCCATGAAATCTTATACCATGACAACTTTTCGTTTTGAGGTCCTTAGATACCAAACGCACCATTAGTTCAAAACTGTGTGTGTGTATAAATTAAATATATATATATATATATATATATATATACACACACACACAGTTTTGAACTGATGGTGTTTTTGGCATCTAAGGACCTCAAAACGAAAAGTTGTCATGGTCCCAGGCCTAGGTCTTACCATGCCGACTACAGTAATAGCTTCTTCCCAATAGGGAAAATTCGCTAAAATCCGTAATTTCCCCCCAAATTTTAATTTTAAGACTTTTAAAATGAGACCTCTCCCAGCTTTCTACGACCTCCTGTTCGCTCACAATTTCATTGTCAAATTTGGGCTTACAGAATAATATATATAGATGGGGAAATCCATATGAATCGATCCAATACACATACTTTTAGTTGATTGACCAGTTTTAATATTTTAGAGAATTTCCCCCATAGGGAAGAAGCTATTACCATAGGTGGCATGGTAAGACTTAAACCCGAGACCATGATAACTTTTGTTTTGAGGTCCCGAGATCCCAAAAACACTATTCGTTCAAATTTATATTTATCTTTAAATATATATGAATCTATAGTGTCCGTTAACGCCGTTAACTTTTGAAACAAACATCCGATTTTGATTAAATTTGGCACAAACGTGTAAAGCAACATTCATGACTTTGAAAACCAGAAAGATCGGACCATAAGAAAGAGGTTTTATAGGGGTTTACAATTTTCCAAAAATTAGTTTTTCCACTTTTTATCCTAACATTTTTAAAACACTCAATTTTATTTTTTTTAATTTTATTAAGCTTAAACAAAAACAAATAATATGGAATTTTGAATCATTAACCTAGGTAAATGGATGCGGAGAAAATCCAAAAAACTTGTAGGCCTACATAAAATTGTCCATGCTAATCTTATAGGAAAAAGGTTTTTAACTTTTCTTCAGATAATTTTACTGTAAACATTACATTTACTTTTACCAATTTGTTCAGCTCTACAAAACAATAATTTTGGTGACATTGTGAATCTATGTCCAGCCGTTGCAGAGATATTCAAAGTGCTAAACACAGTACTTTGTCCAATGTTATCCTCATGGTGAATAATTAAAAATTGATATCTCAATTATTTATGAATGTTATTGATGAAACTTGGCATGTGGCTTTACCCAGTACTGGTACATTGATATTTGCACACAAAAAAAATTTATCGTTAATTGTTCCTGTATCAGCAACCCTGCATTCTCAGCTCTAATGTTTTTCTTATGGAGAATAAATAGTTTTATATCTCTTAATTATGAACGTAAATCAATAAAACTTGGTATGTAGTTTCACCTAGTTAAGGTATATACTGATGATTGCATAAAAACACATTTCTTATCTTTCTTGTTGCAGCAAACCTGCGTACTCAGCCTTTTTAATCTTTTTATTATGGGGGAGAAATAAAACGCTATACATTACTTATTTATAAATGTATTTTTATGAAACTTGGCAAGTGGCTTTATGTAGTAGTGAGAAAACATATACATGCATAGGAAATTTGCTGAGAATGCAGGTTTGCTGTGACTTTTTTTAGTATTGCTTTTTGTATTGGAAGCACAAAAATGATTTCATTAAACCTGTATGCCATCCTGATTGTTTTAGGTGACCTTTTTTGTTTTTCAGTGCGTATCAATTCTGGAGTTTGCAGACATTAACACATACTCATTTTTCTTAGGACTGGATTATACTGGATCATTGCAATAAAGGGCATTATATATTTGCTCCTCTTTAACGTTTTGTCTCAGCATACAAAAGCCTTATTTGTATAGGTGAAAATATTCTTTAAAGTTTGGCAACGGAACTTAACGAATTCCACTTTTTGGAAAGTTTATGATGAATGGCTAGTATATCACGGTTGTTGTTTTATTATATTTTATTACTAGTTGGCTTGACAGATGTTGTCCTTTCCTAATGTCATTGAATTTTTTTATGGTCAAATACTCGTTCATTTTCAAGATGAGCTCGTTCACTTCGCTCACTCGCCTATTTTTATATAGTGCTAACTTTGGCATGGAAAAAAAAGTTTGAGTTGCCATTTAAGTAGATTTGTTATTTCCATAATGAACATATGTTTATGCCTTTTAAGTATGTTTAGATATAATCCTTGTTAACAGCTGTTTGGTGTAACTAACTGAACTTTGATCAATCAAACGGAACTTTGAAGGCCAGATCGACAGTGCCCTTAGGTCGGATTAAACATTTTCTTTTATAAAACCTTGCCCTGACATTAACAAACACAAAAAACTATTCAATTTGGAGCACTCATTCTCAAGTTATGACGTGACCAAGGGAAATAGGGAATCATTTTTATATCTATAATATTACAAAGAAGAGGTGGTTTTTTGTCTGTCTGTCTGTCTGTCTGATGTTCCGGGGAAACGCAAAAACTACTGAACCGACTGGACTGAAACTTTCTACAAAGGTAGATCTTGAACCCATGCAACACATAGGCCTATTCACTTCCTTAAATTCCCCTCGGGCTACGCCCAGTGAATGTTCTTAGTTTCAATGTTTACTTTCAGAAGAAAGTAAACATTCAGAAACTGTAATGCGAACAGCTGTGGACACGTACATTTGACAGCTTAAAGAGCAGAAGCAAGATCAGCTGTTTCAAGATTACGCCAGATAACTTACGCCTTGGAGAGGAACTGTGAATATGAGTAGAACTACTCTAGGCATTTTGAACAAACTGACGGGCTTCTCGAGCAAAGCTTGGATCCCAGGTGCTTTAACAATAACTGTAACTAACTTCTCAAGCATAACACTGTAACTGTGATCGCGAGCGAAAGCCGCGACGGGCTACTAGTTTTATATATAATTTTACTGTAATATTTTATGTATTAACACTAATTTTCTTGACACACCCTTAAAACATTTCAAGTATTCAACTATTAAAACTATAACTGAACCTACTTGCCAATCTACCACCTATTTTAAGTCCATTCCTGTGTTGGTTTAATATATTTTCCAGAGTGATGTTTCTTAAGAAGGTATGGAGTAATCAAATTCAGATTCAATATTCTTTATTCATTATGATACAGCAATGCATACATTGAATAGTGTCAAAGAACTTATCTACTATGAAGTTAAAGTATAAATAAACGGTATCAGGAAACTGACACATACTTTCTCCCTTTTAGCCCAATTTTAATGAATAAATTACTTTTTATTTACTAAATATAGAATACAAAGCACGGTCGAATGTACATAAAATCTTGTAAACAAGTTTTTTTTTTTAAAACATCCACCCAAATCCCTGCTTTGGAGGCACTACAGAATCCATTGCTAAACTCGTAGTTTTAGGAGGGGAAATGCCCCCTATTCCCCCCCCCCCCAGGGTTGTTAAAGGGGCAACATATTTCGAATTTCCTCTGTTGGTCAATGCTAACTTGACAAGCATATCAAGTTTGAATGAAATTGATCAATAAATAAGAGAGAAATAGTAATTTTTTTATTCCCCATAAGAATAACATTGGACAACGTACTGCGTTTACCGCAAAATGAAAATTTCAATTTTCTCCGAAACCAGCAATCGTAGAATAGTAATTCAAAATACTAAATTATTTAGTTTTTTTAGCTCTTTTTAATGGTGAATAGTAATATTTTTTTATATTTATATCTTTTTATGAAAAATCCAAAAAACTGAATTTTTAATGTTTTAAGTCCTGTAATTTCTGAACCCGAATTTTTACAGGAATGCGGGCGGTGTCATTTTGTTTGAAAACTAAAGTTCTACAAACTACTAAAGTTTAATCAAAATCGTTAGAGCCGTTTTTGAGAAATTTTGATTTTTCATGTTTTTTTGGCGGTTTTTGGGGGATAATTACCCTTAAAAATCAAAAATTAAAAAAAATTAAAAAAACGCCTGGAGATATCGTGGATTAGTACCTACATACCAAATATCATAAAAATCGGCCCATTGGTTAAGGCTCTAGCTCTGTACACATCCACACAGACACACACACACACACACGGACACACACACACACACACACACACACACACACACACACACACACACACACACACACACACAGACAGACAATAAAAAATAAAACATGCACTTTATTAATTGTACCACAATTTATAGAGGAAATAACAAATAATCTGTGATTTTTATGACATTAGGATCCTTTTTCAAACTCATCAAAGTCATATACAACTAAGTCTGTCAAATATTCCTTCAACCTCTTTCTAAATTTGGTATAATTAATTTCATTTTTTTCTAATCTGGAATCTGGAATTTTTTCTAAAAATATTTTACCGGCATATGTGGTTTTCTTTTTAAATATTTCTAAACGATGGTGGGGGAGGGGTTCAATTTTGTTTCTAGTATTATAGGGGTGCACTGGGACCAATACAGTGTCATGATTAAGACCTTTGACATACATTGTGGTATCTAATACCCCCGTTGCAGCAAACCTGCATACTCAGCGAATTTTCAATGAATATATAACATAACACATTAAAAAAACTTAACAGGATTCATAAGAAATGTATTCACAAACAAGCGATATTTAAAATATTAATTATTCTCCATAAGAATAACATTGGGGATGAGTACGCAGGTTTGCTGCAACAAGGCACACAAAATTATGGGTTTTTATGCAAATATCAATAGAAGTCATCTTAGTGAAGTCACATACCAAGTTTCATCCATATACATTCATAAATAAGCGATATATAACATTTTAAACATTTTCCATAAGAATAACATGGGGACCAAGTACCTAGGTTTGCTGCTACAGGAGCCATAAGCGAAAAAATGTTTTTTTGTGCTAACAACAATAAACCACAACCAGATCAAGCCATATACCAAATTTCGCCAGTTTATGTTCATAAATAAACGAGATATGCAATTTTTCTTTTTCTCCATAAGAATAACATTAGACAACGTACTGTGTTTAGCACTTTCAATATCTCGGTAACCAATTGACGTAGAGCAATGATCAAAATACCAAATTGTTTGTTTTTTTAAGCTGAATTCAATGGTATAAAATAAAATTTGATTTAAATTAAAATTACATGTGAAAACCCCAAAAAACACATTTTTGGGGTACAAAACCCCCCCTTCGGAAGGTGCGATTCATCTGGTTTTCGAACTCGTTCAAATAAATGGTACTTTAAACATTTGTACCAAATTTCATTAAGATCGGACCTTTTTTACGAGAGTTATCGTGCTTACGGACACATATATATATATATATATAAATATATATATATATATATACATATATAAAAATTTGAACGAATGGTGTTTTTGGCATCTGGGGACCTCAAAATGAAAAGTTATCATGGTCTCGGGCTTAAGTCTTACCATGAGACCTACGGTAATAGCTTCTTCCCTATAGGGGAAATTCGCTAAAATGTATAGCCCATAAACTGTTATATTTTTCAGCTGTTTAAAGTATTCTCTAGTAGATTCTCTATAATGTAACTTCTAAATGGTCCGAATGGTTTATTTTTAGCGAATTTCCCCTATAGGGAAGAAGCTATTACCGTAGTCGGCATGGTAAGACCTAGGCCCGGGACCATGATAACTTTTCGTTTTGAGGTCCCCAGACCCCAAAAACACCATTCGTTCGAAACTGTATATATATATATATATATCTATATATATATATATATGTGTCCGTGAGCACGATAACTCTCGTAAAAATTATCCGATTTCGATGAAATTTGGTATAAACGTGTAAAGCAACATTTATGACTTTAAGTTCGAAAACCAGCCAGAACACTCTATCCGAAGGGGTATTTTGGGGGGGTTTTGTACCCCAAAAATGGGTTTTTCGAATTTTTTACATATAATTTTGGAAATAGTCAAATTTTAGTTTTTCCCATTCGATTCAGCTTAAAAAAACACACAATTTGGTATTTTGATCATTTCTCTACGTCAATTGGTTACCGAGATATTGAAAGTGCTAAACACAGTACGTTGTCTAATGTTATTCTTATGGAGGAAAAGAAAAAATTGTATATCTTGGTTATTTATGAACGTATACTGACGAAACTTGGTATACGACTTCATCTGGTTGTGGACCATTGATATTAGCTCAAAAAACAATTTTTACCTATGGCTCCCGTAGCAGCAAACCTGCGTACTCAGCCCCATGTTATTCTTATGGAGAATAAGTAACGTGTTATCTCCCTTCATTATGAAAATAAATTAATGAAATTTGGTATGTGGCTTTACCTACATGACTTATATTGAAATTTGTATAAAACCCCATTTTTTTTACTCCTTGCTTCAGCAAACCTGCATACTCAGCCGCCATGTTATTCTTATGGAGAATAATTAAAATTTCATAAATCGTTTATTTATGAATGTATATTGATGAAACTTGGTATGTGGCTTTATGTGGTATTAAGATACATATATATGCATTGGAAATTCGCTGAGTACGCAGGTTTGCTGCTACGGGGGTATTTTATTTTTAATATCCCACTTAGATTTTTTCAAACCATATATACACATAGCCCATAGGCAATAAAACTATGTATGAGAGCAAAGTATATGGTACGCAAAACATCACTATTACATAATTTTGTCATCTTTATGATTGCAAATAAACCAGAGTTGGCTTTACTTAAATTGTACTTTACATGATCATCCCAAGATAAATTACTGTCAACCACAATGCCTAATAAACGGTATCAGGAAACTGACACATACTTTCTCCCTTTTAGCCAAATTTTAATGAAATTTTTTTTATTTACTAAATATAGAATATGAAGTACAGATAAACGTACAGAAATTTGTCTAAAATAGTTGTTTTCAGAAATATCCACCCAAATTCCTTTTTGGGAGGCACTATAAGAGTCCGTTGCCATACACAGTGGTTTAGAGAGGGGAAATGCCCCCTTGTACCCCCCAGGGTTGAATGGCAACATATTTCGAACATCCTCTGTTGGTCAACGCTAACTTGACCTGCTTATCAAGTTTTAATGAAATTGATCAGTAAATAAGACAGAAATAGTTATTTTTGTATTCCCCATAAGAATAACATTGGACAACGTACTGCGTTTACCGCTAAATGAAAATTTCAATTTTCTCCGCAACTAGCAATCGTAGAATAGTAATTCAAAATACTAATTTATTTAGTTTTTTGAGCTCTTTTTAATGATGAATAGTAATCATTTTTAACATTTATGATTTTTTATGAAAAATCAAAAAAAAACTGAATTTTGGTTGTAATTTCTGAACCCGAATTTTTCCAGAAATGCGGGTGGTGTCATTTTGTTGTAAACCTAAAGCTCTACAAACGACTAAAGTTTAATCAAAATCGTTAAAGCCATTTTTGAGAAATTTGGATTTTACATGTTTTTTGGCGATTTTTGGGGGATAATTACCCTTAAAAATCAAAAATTCAAAAAAATGAAAAAATGCCTGGAGATATCGAGGATTAGTACCTACATACCAAATTTCAAAAACATCGGTCCATTGGTTAGGGCTCTAGCTCTGTACACATCCACACAGAAACACGCACACGCACACGCCCACACACACACACACACACACACACACACACACACACACACACACACACATAGACGGACACACACTCACACACACAGACACAGACGGACACACACACACACACACACACACACACACACACACACACACACACAGACATCACGAAAAACCACTTTTTTGGGTTCAGGGAGCACCAAAACGAATATTTCCACTAACAACTCAAATTCGAAAATTCTGACGAAAAAAATACTTTCTCCATATACTACGTATAGGGGGAGAAAGTAAAAATGTTGTTTGTTCAATTAATTTTACCTGTTTATTTTTTATCATGATTAAGGGTCTGATACAATTCTTACTTTGTTTTCTTGTAAAACAGATACCTTTGGTTTTCCTAGGATTTATACTTAAATTATGATCCTTAAAAAAATTCTTAACTACTTAATTCAATTTTAGACAGGATTTCTAAGTCCTCCTGTGATTTACCAAATATTTTAAAGTTAGAGTCATCGGCAAAAAGACATAGGCTGGAAGACGGAAAAAGTTTAAGGATTTCCCTATATTGTTTTAATAACATAAAAAGAAGAGGGCCCAAATTAGACCCTTGAAGAACACCATTTTTCACATTATTTAAATGAGATCTGATTTTTACTTTATCCCTCTATACATAGTATATGGAGAAAGTATTGTTTTCGTCAACATTTTCTAATTTGAGTTGTTAGTGGATATATTCGTTTTGGTGCTCCCTGAACCCAAAAAAGTGGTTTTTACGTGATGTCTGTCTGTGTGTGTGTGTGTGTGTGTGTGTGTGTGTGTGTGTGTGTGTGTGTGTGTGTGTGTGTCTGTTTGGATGTGTACAGAGCTAGAGCCTTAACCAATGAGCCGATTTTTATGAGATTTGGTATGTAGGTACTAATCCACGATATCTCCAGGCGTTTTTTTCATTTTTTATTTTTAAGGGTAATTATCCCCCAAAAACCGCCAAAAACCATGAAAAATCCCAATTTTTTTAAAAACGGCTCTAACGATTTTGATTAAACTTTAGTCGTTTGTAGAACTTTAGTTTTCCAACAAAATTACACCACCCGCATTCCTGTAAAAATTCGGGTTCAGAAATTACAGGACTTAAAACATAAAAAATTCAGTTTTTTGGATTTTTCATAAAAAGACAAATATAAAAAAATTACTATTCACCATTAAAAAGAGCTCAAAAAACTAATAATTTACTATTTTGAATTACTATTCTACAATTGCTGGTTTCGGAGAAAATTGAAATTTTCATTTAGCGGTAAACGCAGTACGTTGTCCAATGTTATTCTTATGGGGAATAAAAAAATTACTATTTCTCTCTTATTTACTGATCAATTTCATTCAAACTCTATATGCTTGTCAAGTTAGCATTGACCAACAGAGGAAATTCGAAATATGTTGCCCCTAATAACCCTGGGGGGGAGGGAATAGGGGGCATTTCCCCTCTTAAAACCATGAGTGTAGCAATGGATTCTGTAGTGCCTCCAAAGCAGGGATTTGGGTGGATGTTTTTTAAAACAACTTGTTTACAAGATTTTCTGTACATTCGACCGTGCTTTGTATTCTATATTTAGTAAATAAAAAGTAATGTATTCATTAAATTTGGGCTAAAAGGGAGAAAGTATGTGTCAGTTTCCTGATACCGTTTATTTTAATTTGATTAAATTTATTGATTTGAGTTATTTCTATAAATTGCTGTCTATTAAAATCATAGGATTTAAACCATTCAAGTGCAACACCTGTTATACCTAATTCTTGTAGTTTACAAATTAACATTGAATGAGAAACACTATCAAAGGCCTTTGTTAAGTCCATAAAAACGCCAACTACTTTTTTACCTTTATCTATTGAATTTATTATTGACTCAATGAAACTGACTGCTGCTGTAATTGTTGACTTGTTTTTCTGAAAGCTATGTTGAATATGTTCTAATTTGCTATTATTTTCTAAAAACAATATAACCTATTATAAGCTAATTTCTCAAATATTTTAGCTATGGATGGTATTAAAGAAATAGGTCTATATTTTAATATATGTGATATTTTAAGTTTATCAGGAAAATGTCCACGAACAAAAGAGGAATTCGCCAGATGAGCTAAAACTCTACACAGCTGATGACCTATCAACTTAACAATCGTTATAGGAATTTCATCAATTCCGCAGGAAAGTTTATTTTTGAAGGAGTCGATGACATTTAATACCTCCTCCCGCTCTGTTTCTAAAATCTGGAAATATTCTCTACTATTATGAAAAGTAAATTCACTAGTTTTACTTGTTCATTCAGTTTGTAATGCTGTATCAAGAGTTGGATTGTCATCTTCATCAACATTTATAAAATAATCATTAAAAATATTACTAATAATACTGGGATCATTTACAATTTTATTTTTTGTGTGTATAATTATGTTGCCTTTTCCAATTTTATTTGTTGACCCAATTTCAGAGTTTATAATACTCCAAGTAGTTTTTATTACATTTTCAGATTTTTTAATTTTGTTATCAAAATATTGCTTTTTGCTGTGTATTAATTTCTCTCTAAACATCTTATTCCTATTCCGTACAAGTTTTGACGCTGGACAGTTTCTTATTCTACTACCTTTTAATAAGTTTATAATTTCCTGCTTTTCTTCTTTTAAATCATTGCTTGTCCATCTACGAGACCTACTCTTAATTTTAAACCGCTTTTCTGGGAAAGCCAGATTGATAATGCATCAAGATGTTGTGAAATATATCATACTTCTTAGCAGCTTATGAAAAATATTTATCTTCCCAAGTTTCTTTACTTAATAATGCCTTAAATAGCGCTTGATTTTGATTAGAAAAATCTCATCTAAGAACTGTACAATATTTGATTTTAGTTTTACTAAAAAATATATTTTTGAATTCCAGAATTTGACCATATTACCCCACTTACATTAAAATTATCTCTACTAAAATTTGTCAAAAAATTATCTATAGCTGAAACTGATCCATTAAATACTCTTTTTGGAAAATCAAACAGATAAGTCATGTTGTAGCTTTTTAAAACATTTATTAATTTTTTATGTTTACTGTCTTCATTTAAAACATTTATATTTGTATCTCCGGCCAAAATAATATGCATTCATATTTTCAAAGCACCTTCTATCAGTATACTTAACCTACCTAAAAATCCATCCACATCTGAACTAGGTGATCTATATAAGCCTATTAAAATAAATTGTACATCTTGTATAGCAAACTTAGTCATACAATATTCAAACACTTTCTCTTCACATAGCACATTTCTCAAGGGTATTTTCACCTGTCTCACCTTTAAATGCTCCCTACTCAGAATCAAACCCCCCCCTCTTTATTTGATGATTTAAGACAAAAACATGAGTTCACTTTAAAGTTATCAATTTTGAGCCTTTCAACTTCACTATCTTTCATATTATGCTCAGATAGAACTATAATGCTTGGCTTAATTTCCTCAAGGATAAGCTCTAGTGGTTCAATTCTTAGTGGTAAGTTTTGGATATTCTGATGAAAAGTTTTAATGTTTTCTAATTGTGGTGTACTTACTAAGGTTTTACAGTTATTTTTTGTATGGAGCAGTTTAAAGTGGAGGCGGGAGACGACATACTTAATACTTGAACTAAATTGCCCATTGACACTTTCGCAATCACTAGTCCCTGTGGTAGAGATGGATAACGGACTTGGTTGAGGACTTGAAGCTGAAGTAACAGCACCAGTTGAAACTCGATTAAGATCTTCTTCCTGCACCTCAGTTGTCCTCTGTGTCGTCCCGGAACATTGTTTCCAACTGCTTCTTTAATATTCAGATCTGAGCTCTTCCTTGCAGGTATTTTAATTTGACTCTCATTGATCTCATTATTTGTTGTGCTTGAGTTGATCGGGACTATTTTCAATGATCTATGTAATGTCCTGCCTTGTGAGAGCTTCATGTTAACGCTGTATACATGAGGGTGAACTAGAGGTGGTCATTCAGCGTAAGGTAGTCTTTGGTATTGCGGGTTATGTGGGTAAAGTCTACCTCCAATCTTCTTATCACCGTGATCAAGTCCTAAACTACCATGATTTTTCACACTGTGTTTCTTTTCCTGTACTTTAGTTAGTGGGGCCAAAACTGTATTACATACTGGAATTCATATTCTGGAATCCATTGGTTAAGCAATCGTGCTACCTAGCATACTGTTAATTAAGCTATTTAATTTTTATATAAACAGCTATAATAATAAATTGCATCTAGTAAGTGGTGTATGTTTTAGTAACAATTATGATTTGTTATTTATCTGTAGTATTTTTAATAGCAGCGAGCAAGATAATTTTTCAATTAATAAATTAAAGCATAGGAAATCAAAAAATGTCTTTCCCTTACAGTGTTTGTAGATTTTTGTAATAACCAGTTTTTAGTTTTTCCTATTTATTGATTTGTAATTTCAAATTATGTAGAAACATTTTACATCACTTTTCGAAAGAGCATAATAATGTTTACATATATTGTAATAAGATGCTCTATACCACTCGGAACTGAGTGTCTCCAATGGTACTATAAAACTACACTCCACTGGTTGTTATTGTTCATCATAAACGGGCTATAATCAGTATTAGTTTTGTGACTACAACCAGTCCAGAGATACTGTTTGTTCACCTGCTCTCACCAGAGAGAGAGAGAGAGAGAGAGGGAGAGAGAGAGAGAGAGAGAGAGAGAGAGAGAGAGAGTCTTGTTAGAGGGGGGAGACAGGAGAGGGGAATCCCTTATCAACGACAGCTATTATCACGACCAAAGTCCACTCAGTAGTTCTCTGATGGTTCCCCTGCAAGCTCGCTGTCACTTGTGTTTCTTCAGAAGATAGATTGTACCTCGAGTAATGCCGTTGAGGCGTTTCTTCCTCAATTTGTGTCTGATCGTCAACTGCAAAGTCTGTGACAGTTCGGAGTTTTTGCCCGGCTCCTTACATCGGCTGCGAACGGCGTCTCAGAAGATCACAAACTCCACTGCCCATCTTCATATGTAAGTTTCCAACTCTTCTTTGAAAACAGTTTACGATTTTAGAATAACCTTAAAATAAGCTAATATACATTTAAGTAAAGTGTTAAACATGATTTAAAACACTACAATTTTTAGGTTACAGCTTAGAAGGTAAGAAACAAAGATGCAATTGGTCTGCAATGCCTGCAATTGCACTATCAGACCCAGAATATTAGTGAAAACCATTACTTAATTATAATTATGTAAATTAGCTAAAACCTTCAGTAAAATATGAAGTAAGCTACAATCCAATAGACCTATTACCTCAGCCAGATCACTTCTAATCAGATGGAAGCAATGACAGCCAGCTGAGAATTTAACCATATTCGTATTTATTGATACGACCTTTTTATTTGCAAGTAAAATGTTAATAAAAAGCAAAAAATGCAATGTGTCGTCAAAATATATCAATATTTTATTTGAACTGCTATTATTAGTATTTTGGAATGATTTAAAACAAGTATTAACACACTAACGAGTGTGCTTATTGACTAATGATTTAAGTGAAGTCTTTGATAAAAGGATGACAATATTAGTAATAAATAATCAGCTTTTCAAGATTAAAGTTTTAACTTAACATTGTGCTTGTTCCATTATATGTAAGATAGTCTACTTTAAAAAACAAAGAGTAAAAAACGGGTCAAGTTCCATCTAATCTATATTTACAAATGTCTCATCTTCTAAAATGTTTACTTTTAGTCCAGAACAAAAGTCCCACTTCTTAACAAACACATTGACCATATCTGCAGAGTTAAAAACAGTAACAATTGAACAAATTAAATGTTTGTTCAATAATTTTGCAATAATTTAGGATCAAACGACTGGAAACTATATGCATAATTGAACAGTATTGTTGACAAACCAGTTTATTTTACTAGTAAATGTGAAATTAATGCAACAATGTGGAACCTACGTTAACCAGTGGGCCTGAACTACTTCCCCCTCTGTTTTTGGACATATGTTTTCATTTCTTTGCACTTTTTACATACTTTCAACCAACAACTTTAATTTTAACAATTTCAATCAAAAGTGTAGCTGATGACTAGCATGTAAAGCAGTAGACAATAGTTTATTTCACATTACATTTACATACACCAGCAATGCTGGAGATACAGGTGAATTCGTCAGACTAAAATATACAAAACTAATTAACTGTACATTGACTCAAATTAACTTTGCTTACATGGAGTCAAATTAAAATATCAGTTAAATAAGCATTGACACTATAATAGGCTTTATTTATTAAGAACTTTTAGGTTTCTCTTTTACACATTTCAATGTTTTCAATCGATTTTAAAGAATCAGGCAATCTATTATAACATGTTTTTCCTAGGTACTGTGGCAGTTTTTCTAATGAAGTAAATCTGTGGATGGGCAGCTGGAAATTTCCTCGATATCTTGTCAAATAGTAATGCTGATGGTTTTCATTCATGAAAAAATCAGAATTTTGTAAACCACTTAACATTCTTTATCTGTGGAATTTGTGAGATTTTGTACTCCAAATTTGAGTTTTTAACATGTCTTAGCTCCAAATAAAATACCCTAGATTCCTTTAAATAAATTAACTCCAAAAAATTCAAATTGGAATTTTTCTAATGCCTATAAGAAGGAAGCCTGAAGTTTTTTTGTTTGTAAAAACGCCCTGAAAGTATGTACAGTCAATGGTTACGCTTTAAAATAATTTTAAATTCTTACTTCAGGATAAAAAATACATATAAATTAAAATATATATTAAAATAAAAAAGTGGTTTTCATGAAATCGGACTTTCAAGAGCTATTATACAAAAATTAATATTTTAAGCATAAAAGCGGTTGCATGGACAGACTGACATTTATCTGAAAGAAATGTTATGGCAGTTTGGTTCACGGTGTTTGGCATCTGGGCGAAAGGTGAGAAACTAGTAAAATTTCTCGTAAATAAAAGTAGACATTAACAAAAACAACCAAAACAAATGTTTTAAAATTAAATAAGTGATTTTTGCTCTCCGTTTACAAAAGTAGACTGTAACTCTAACCGTACTAAGCCAAATAGAGGCTAAAAGCCATTCCAGAGCATACGCTAACTAGATGCCAAGCAATGTAACCCGAACTGTAGATAAAATTATTTAAAAAAAATTAATAAATGACTATTCCAACAAGTATTATACAAAGTTTATAACAGATACATTGCTGTAGAATTATGCTGACCTAGATCCAGCAGTTAATCAGCATTTTTAACTAGACAAAAAACAAATACCCCCATCGCAGCAAACCTGCGTCCTTAGTGAATTTCCAATACATATAAATATGTCTTAATAACACATAAAGCCACTTGCCAAGTTTCATAAAAATATATTCACAAATAAGCGATGTATTACAAATTTGAATTATTCTCTATAAGAATAACAAGGGGGCTCAATACGCAGGTTTGCTGCAACAAGGAACACAAAAAAGATACAAATATCAATAGAAATGAACTAGTTGAAGTCACATACCAATTTTCATCCATATACATTCATAAATAAGCGATATGTAGCATTTGAATTATTGTCCATTAGAATAACAAGGGGGCTGACGCAGGTGTGCTGCTACGGGATCCACGGGCAAAAATTTGGGTTTTTTTCACAAATAATAATTGACCACAACCACATGAAGTTTTGTGATTGTCATTTTAAAACCTTCTTTATTTTTGCCAAGGACTCAATCTGGGCAAAAATAAAGAAGGTTTTAAAATGACTTTCTTGCACTGTAAATGGTATTTATTCATAGGTCTGATAAAGGGAAAGTTGGATTAATCCACTTTGTATCTGATTTCTGGTAACGAGGTGAATCTTAGAGGTTTAAATAACAAAATTAATACATTTTTTGCTGGCCATAACATTAGATTAAATAAACATAGGGAGGTCTAATTTGTGGCATTCACTTTCTTTTTTATCCTCTTTAAAATTATATGCAACTTGATAGGGGTTGCTGTTTAAAAAATAAAAACTTCCCCCAACAACCCGTATTTAGGGGCGAGGGTTGAAACCCTTGACTACTTAAAAAAATATACTAGTGACATTTACCAAAGATTGTTTGAAAATTTACAGTCGTTTAAAAATTAAGAGGGGGGACCTTTATGGGACACCCGGTATGCAAACAAGGAAAAACATAAAAGATAGAAAAAAATTAAGTAGGTGAAATAGCATAATTTTATTGCTCAAGTATAACACCTTATAACACTAACTCAGGACGTCTATTAGATAGTTGACATCACATTACATGTCAAGCTGAATCATTTTCAAATAATCTTAAAAATATTTTGTTTCTGTTTAAATCTTTGAAATATTAATATTATGGTTGAAATGAGATGTTATTCATCAAAAATGGACTACTGGTTCTTAAAATATATAATTATAAATTATCTGGGATACATATCACTTGATCCATGTTCTACAAACTTAGATGCCGTTTCAGATACTAACAATTTGTTGTCAAGCATGAATGTTTTATGAGGCACAAATATTAGATCTAGTTATATTACTGATAAGCCTCTATTACATTTTGGGTTATCGCTGGTCATAGCTCTGACCCCCTCTGGTTGGAGATAAAGCTGATCCCTTGCCACTGAGGCTTCCAGCTGCCTCGAGTTATTAATTTGCACCCAAACTTGTTATCAGCCAACTAACTACTTCTGAGTAATAGAGGAAGTAATTTTCCTAGCATTTGGATTTTATTAATTGTTGCTCTTTTATCCAGGTTTAAATAGCTTTTAACACTGGTTTTGATTATAATTTTTGTGGTTGTTTTATTTTACATTAATAAATCTCCAAGGTGTATTTAGACAAATATTTAAGGGATAACTTACATTTCTTCTATTGTCCCCCATTCAGTGACAGCTACTCAAAGGGGGTTACTTTATTTTTTGAATTAGTTTTTCTAGTCTGATTTAAAACAAAAGTAATCCTATTATGAGGTAGCTTAAAGCTAACTTTCAAGTAGGCCTTCTTTCGTATCAATATTCTATGGTAAAATTGGTCTGCCAGTGAACATTTTCTTTCTAATATTTAAGGTACTGTGTTTAGTAACATTTTAAAATATGTTAAAAATACAGATATTCTTTTATTCTTAGACGGTTTCCTTTTATATTTGTTTATAGTTTTTGGTCAAACTGTTAATCTAAATCAACAATATCAAACATAAATATTACTCTAAATTTAGTCTGTCATTCTATTTTTAAGGCACATCACTTTAGGGCAGGGTCTGATTAACTATTAGGCTGATTAGGCTGCCTAGGGCGGCAGTCAGCTGAGGGGCACCGTATAGGGGCTAAATAACAAATATATATATATACCAAAAGCCTATTGATCACACCGCAATATATATATATATATATATTGGAATTGTGGTGTGATCAATAGGCTTTTGGTAGGGAATTTTAGTTCCGCACACCCTTTCCCGCCACCACTCCTGCTTTAGTTTGACACTTTGATATTTGACAGAAGTTTGCTCCTTGGTTCGTGATTAGGGATGGATGAGTCCTGAAATTTCTAACGGGATTTATTTAATGAATAAATGTGGTTAATGAATAAAGTATTATTGATTGATTGATTGATTGGTTAACCTCGAGATTATTTCAGGTCGGGATTATATCATCGAAACGGTCATCTGCAGTGCGATTGTCTTTATGGCCTTGATTACGCAGTAGGATTGTCATTTCGGCCGATATAACATTGTGTGATCTATCATCAAGGCCTATATCACGTTTTGTGATCATCAATTATGGCCTATGTTGTAAAACATTGCAATCAACATTTATGGTCTAAGTTATGTGGTGAGATGTTACGCGATCTGTCCGAGATTTATGATGGAACTGAAACCGAGAGATATAGGTTATCAAATTCAGTTCTCCCCATAAACAGAAACCGAGAGATATAGGTTATCAAATTCAGTTCTCCCCATAAACAAAAACAAAAAAATTGTTGAGAACTGCAATGGACAGCTACCGAAATACCTTTAAGTCTTAAGTGCCAAATCAACCAAGCCTAAAGACGCCACACCTCTTAATCAGGCCGTGCTTGAGGGCAACGTAAAAATCATTTGTTTTTTTGCAATGATAAATAATAGAGGAGAAATAAGAAAACAAGTTTTGTGGATAAGGAGGTGTTTGAATTGAGGGATGCAATATGAAACTTAAAACCAATCTAGGTGAAGAAATAATCCAAATTTTGTAAACGATACAAGATAGTTAAAAATTCTAGACCCTTGTTAATTGTCTTCAACTTGCCCTAAGTATTTTTTTTATAAATTTGTTGTAATGAACTGAATTATTGTTTGGTAGGAATAATCCCCTAAATTCAACAGGGTTTGGTTTTAGAAAGCTATCATCGTCTCAGGAATACAGTTTATGTGTAAGTTGACTTGTATACAACAATTATCTAAAGTTTTAATTTTTCTATTTGAGCAATATTTTCCTGTATCTAACATATAAAATTCCTTTAAGAGCTTCATGTTTCATTGATGAACTAGAACATAACTTTATTAATCTACACTTGTTTAATAGTTTAATCTTTTTGCTCATAAAACAGTGTTATATTTGTACAGTAATACAATTTTTATTTTCCAGTGGATGAACCAAAACGCCGACGGGCAGTTTCGTCACAGCTGTTTCTATGGACACATTGAGTCACCGACCGTTTGCTTTCAGCATATTTTGTAAGGCAGGCTATGTTTCTGTTTTCCCATATGTACGTTCTTTATTAATAAACAACCCTTATCCCAACCTATCATTCTGTATCTCCATTATAGACTTTAAAATGTATTATCAATTACCCTTTTTATAACAAAATGATAGGTTCACTTTAAAACAAGTGCATTAAGACACTAGGCAATTTTAAAACCATTTTACATTATTAATTTAGAATTTTTTAAATGTAAATAGTTCAATTTTACTTTCTTCCTTTATACATAGTATACGGAGAAAGTATTGCTTTCGTCAAAAGTTTTGAATTTGAGTTGTTAGTGGAAATATTCGTTTTGGTGCTCCCTGAACCCAAAAAAGGGATTTTTACATGATGTCTATGTGTCTGTCTGTCTGTATGGATGTGTACAGAGCTAGAGCCCTAACCAATGGTCCGATTTTTATGAAATTTGGTATGTAGGTACTAATCCACGATATCTCTAGGCGTTTTTTAATTTTTTTGAATTTTTTATTTTTAAAGGTAATTATCAAAAAAAAAAAAAACGCTAAAAAATATGAAAAATGCAAATTTCCCATAAACGGCTCAAACGATTTTAATCAGTCGTTTGTAGAGCTTTAAGTTTCCAACAAAATGACACCACCCGAATTTCTGTAAAAACTCGGGTTCAGAAATTACAGGACTTAAAACATCAAAAATTCCGTTTTTTGGGTTTTTCATAAAAACAAACCGAATATAAAATATATTATTATTCACCATTAAAAAGAGCTCAAAAACTAAACAATTTAGTATTTTGAATTATTATTCCACGATTGCTGGTTGCGGAGAAAATTTAAATTTTCATTTTGTGGTAAACGCAGTATGTTGTCCGATGTCATTCTTATAGGGAATACAAAAATTACTATTTCTCTCTTATTTACTGATCAATTTCGTTCAAACTTGATATGCTTGTCTAGTTAGCATTGACCAACAGAGTACATTCGAAATATGTTGCCCCTTAATAACCCTTGGTGGGGGGGAATAAGGGGCATTTCCCCTCTTTAACCACGTGTGTAGCAATGGATTCTGTAGTGCCTCCAAAACAGGTATTTGGGTGGATGTTTTTGAAAACAACTTGTTTACAAGATTTTTTTACATTCGTCCGTGCTTTGTATTCTATATCTAGTATATAAGAAGTTTATTCTTTAAAGTTGGGCTAGAAGGGAGAAAGTATGTGTCAGTGTCCTGATACCGTTTATTTATTAGTAGAATAGTTTGGTTCCCAAAGTGAAGTCACTGACTGATGTGTATCCATCGCCTTGGAAGGTAGTGTCTATTTTTATGTCATTACAGGTGTTCTATTTTAACACAATCACTCCTGATCAGATTGAGCTGATATTTTGCTCATTTTTTCTAACACAGTAAATTTTGGTTTACCTGAAATAATGTGGGGGTATTCCGATCCGGATACCTAATAACCTAGATAAACTGGCACAATGGTAAGATCGGTACCTCACTAGTAACCAGTAACCAGTGACCAATGAGCGCTTACATTCAACAACGCGCTCAACAGGAGTGTACAAGTTGATATTGGTATACTTTTTGCAAGTATTACCTGCAACTAATACCGTCTATTATAAATAAGGACAACACCTAAGTGTGTGTTTAATTTAAAAAGAATACATTATGAATAAATGTGATTGGGGTTTTAATGTTATGACATTTTTACGGTCATTTATTTTAATTGAAAAAACCTTCACACAAAGCATTTAGTTTGCACAGTACACATTGCATTCAGTTACATTGTTACACTGAAAATTTAATTTAAAATAACTTTATACACAAAAGTATAACATTCTAGTTTGCATCAGTAGCGTAGTGTTATGTGAACAAAGGAAAGGCATTTCATATGGATCACTTGGAAATAAATTAAAATAGAACAGTAATTTATGGCACGCCTGCAGTTTCTATGATATTAAGGGTCATGACAGTACTGAGGTTATTGCTGAGAGACTTTGCATGTGCTGTACTGGTGGTCCAAAACTATCTTTTTAGGGTTTTTTTACCTCGGCTTATTAATCCGGGTAACCCAGAATCCGGATGTTTTGAGTTCAGATGAACCGGCTGTACAGTATGTAGGCCATGTGTAGGCATCTTTGCATTCCAAAAATGCATTAGTGCTCCACCCCTCAGGTCTTTGAAGCTCCAGTGTCATTCTAATGTAGATTTACTTTTATTTAATGAGATGATTACTAAACAGATCTTCATTATATGAAATAGTTTCAAAAGTTAACGACAGTGCAGCACACACAATATTCCCCACATTAAGTTGGGAAATGCAGTTAGGGTATGTAAGATATCTTCATGAATACTAATTATAACTGGCTTTTCAAGAAACACTAAAAGTTTTCCCTCCATAAATATGTAAACTCTTAAATTTTAAATTACACTGTGTTATTAAGATTGTTACAGAGATTTTATTACTTTAAAGTAATGAGTATCTCATCAAAATATTATTCAGGACAATTGATAGGCAATCTATCACGAGGAGAGTTTGGTATCAAAGCTGTTGAACTCCTTCAAGAGGTGTTCAACCAATATCAGAGTCTGATGAAGCCAATATACTGACAAAGTGCTTTGTTATCATACCGATAACAAGTTTTGTCTGACAATATCGCTAATCTTCCAATATACAGCAGGTCTCCAAACTTCATATTGTTTTCTATCTTCACTCTTTTACTCCTCAAAATCTTCTTTCTGCTTATGTTATGGGTGAAACTGTTTAAATTAAAGGTTTAAAATAAATTTAAAAAAATAAACTTTATATGGTATTATTTTGTTTTATTCATGTTCCAAGTTTATAATCTATAATTGTTAAATGTTATGTTTCTTATTATCACTTACTTTGTCCACCGCCTTAAAATTTGTATGATCATTTTAGAAGATAATCGACAGTAGAGATGGGTGTGTTATGTGTAATTTTTGCCATTATTTAGAAAATCCTACAGTTACACACTGTATTTCCCACATTTGTTTGAGCACATCAGTGTTAATTTTGCCAGTGGAAACCTATACTGAAACCCTGGTCTCACAGACCCTAATTCAAATTAAACAATTTATATGGATAACATTGGTAATCAAAAACTGTCCTTTTCCACAGTACTTTCTTTCTTTAAAACTAGGTGATTATTGTTGATTTGTGTACGATTCCATTGCATAACCAATAAAACAATATTCAAAATGGACTGTGACACCGAGGGTTTTAGTTGTTAAAAGTTATTACCTTATTATTGACAGCGAATGAGACTGATCTGTTAGATCAAGGTTTCTGTTAACGTAGTACCAAAGTGAAGTATGTGTAAATTTGTTTTAGTGAATTCAAATATGCTTAAGTTAAATCAGTCACGTGGCCAACATATTATATATTAACAATTAACAACTAGGCTAACAAAAAAAGTGTCTCCCAGACGGGGGTTTTCGGTTAACGTTTACAAAATGGGTTCCAGTATACGAGTTTTAAGAATGAATGTCTGTATCTTCAGTTCCTTCTTTTCTCTCAGTAATGTTTCTGATATATTAGTTTCAAATCTCAAAAGTATTCAGATAATGAAGGCATAATCGAGAATACACTAATCCACTGTTTGTAATTGTAACACAAGAAATTGTGATTAAAATAGATATATTTCAAATAGGTTTAACTAAGAAACTTCAGATATGAGTAACCAAACATTAAAACAGTTGCAGAGAAATTGTTTGTCTCTGTGAGAAGCACCAGCTTTTACTTTTCTTAAGACAACTGTGTGATTATGAATAACTTCAGCATTTTACTGTAATTATAATTTAAGGGAATAAACTATTGAATCAACCATTATTACTGTAATTACATTTATGTATATTTTGTTATTAACATTTATTTATTTGTGCATTAACATTTACTTCTGCAGCTGGTGTAATAATAAAATAGTAGTTTTCATTATTTTTCAACATAGCATTAGGTGCTCTGCACATCGAAAGACTGAAACCCAAATGGAGTTGAGCAACTGGTTTAAGACGCAATTACGATTGTAGTTACGTTGTTAAACATCTGCACACGGGCGCAATCGAAAGTTAGTTGAGTGCTCGAAGCACAAGTTGAGACGGAGATGCAACGAATTTCACATTTTCCTTCATGACATTAATGTATATTATGAGCTAATCTACTTGCATTTAAAAAAAATAGTTTTAATTTACAAGTAGGCTAGGTCTACATGAAGGTGTGTATTGGCCTACTGCTAGGGGCTAGTTGCACCATGTGCCATGCCCCACCTTGTTGTATTGGTCGGGTCACAGACGAATCAACCTGATTGCTCATCTTGTCTACAACTACAGTTGGGTTTCAGTCTCCATGTACGCCCAGCACCTTAGGCAATCATTCCATTTAAGTTGCTGGTAATTTTCATTTTATTTATTAGTGAATTTCCTTTGGAAAGTGAACTATTAGCATGACCCGCACGGTGAAACTTAAGCCCGTGACCCCCTGAACACGTTTTGGGGGGTCGTTCAAAATGTTTTATATATATATATATATATATATATATAGACATATATATATGTGTATGCACTCTAGCGGTCACATTTTTTGACCGATTTACTTCAAATTTGGTAGGGACGTTCCTTTCTGTAATCAGTTGGACAAGTTCGTTGGGCAAAACAATCGGAAAACGCTAAACCCCTTTTTTGGGGATTAATCTTTCAAATTTCGAGTTTTTGGGCCCAAAAAGGGTCAGAGAAGCCCTGGATGTAAAATTAATGTGTGTAAAAACATGGGAATTAGTAAGGCAAAAGTTTTAAGCCCTCTGTCGTCATATAAATATTTACCGAGTTATTAAAGAAAATGTGTTTTGACTAAACACAGTACGTTGTCTTATGGGGGTTTTACACTAGAAAAGCCTGTTATTCCTTTGTTAGAGTACTTTTATCATCCCAAGAAACTCACGCCTACTTTCAAGCCTGCCTGGACCTTCTCCTAACATTATAATGCGCAAAATTGTATTCCCAGCTTTGCAGGTAAATGAAACCAGGAGCATCAGAACAGCCAAAAAATCAATGTTTTCAGATTTCAATGAAAATTGGTATAAATGTATGTTTTTACACAGATTTTGAGTTTTAAAAGTTTGTTCGTGGAAATTCACTTCCCTCACGTCAGCGTGCTGCGTGCGAACTTGTTTTATTTATTTATTTATTAGGTATAAAGTTAAAGTTAATTTAAAACGCTAATTTTGAAATACACGTTATTTAAATATATGAAATCTGCAGTGCCAAATTTGAAGGTGTTATCTAGATAAAAAACCGTCTTGTACAATATCATAATGTTTCTTTTAATTCCAACACATTCAAAAATATTTTTAAATCCCTTAAAGCTTTGTTCCATTTGCCTTTAAAATTTAAATGTGTTTCTAATTTGACTTATTTGAGTGTATAATGTCAACACAGTTCCCTATAGAGCCAATGATCTCTGCCTCTGGTAATTGTCAGCTGTTTTGCTATTGTCACTATAGTTATATTGTTCCATTTGGCTATCCTTATAAATTTTATATGGCCGTTTTAAACAAACACACGTTTTTTGTACATTACAATTTCTATAGTTTCAGAGCTCTCTGGTGGAATCCACAGAAAAGAGGGCGAGGCAGAGACGTTTGGCTATTCAGATTTAGTGCCAGTGTCAACTCAGTGCAGATGTAGTGATTTAGCTCCATATGGTCCTTGATGCATATCTTAATTTCAGGTTTACTAAACTCCCATGCAACTGTTTGTAGTTTCAATCATGGCAGTTTTCAAGCAATAATTATTCTGTCCTCTACTGTCAAAACACAAACTACCCTTTTAATCATTCTCAATAGGTATAAAATGTCTTTATCAATACACTATTATTTTTCAAAATTTTATTTTAATTTAATTTTAGGAATCACAGATTTTAACTTGATTTGTAGCTAAGTTTCTTTTTCAATATTTGATGAGTCAAATACTAAACTCTTGTTTGTTATTGTAGCTCGTGGGGCAAGCTTGGCAGATTTCATACAGCCAAGCTTGGTTCAGCTTCAACCAAATCTTGACGATTTCATGGACACTTTTGAACCGCTTCAAGGTAATTATTTGATTTTTTGTTTATATATATATATATATATATATATATATATATATATATATATATATATATATATATATTTATTTATTTATTTATATTTATATGTATGTATGTGTGTTTGAGAGAGATTACTCATTGGGTCTGATGATGATCGGTGTGACTGGTCACAATCAATTTCCTTATACCATCTTTTACACATGTTTTAAGTGTTGTAAGAAGTTTTTATTATTTTTATCAAACAATGACAGCATCATGTACCTTGCTAGTAAAAGTTTGCTTAAATAGTTACTGTATTTTTTTAAGTCAAGTGATGTCAGTTTTAGTTTAAAATGATAAAACATGCAAAATATATAAAAAATAAGTTTTTATTTTTAGTAAATATCCTTTAATTTTTGGACCAACTTGTTTCCCTGCTTTAATACGCTTGTGTAGTCGATTTTTCAAATATTCTATTTCATTAAAAACATAACCATATTTTATTACAGAAACCAAAGCAATCAAAGCATTTAGGTATGGGTACCTAAATGAGTTCTTGGATAAGATGGTGGTGTGTTAATCAAGCTCCGTAGCTATTGATAACGCTTCATCAATTACTTTTATCTCCAGTTCAAACAAAATAAAATAACATTTATTTTTCTAATTCACTTTAGTGTTACAAATAGACAACAAGTTTATCCTGAGTCATACGATGTTTGGTTACAGAATTCACCTAATGAATAAAAAGCTTTTTATAGTAAATACTCTTTTAGTATGACACCTTGAACTTTTCATATTTTTGCTACATTTCCAATAACTTTAGGAACTGATTTGAAGAATGTCAAACAAGTGTAAGAAGTTTTTTTTTATTATACTCTAAGTTATATCAGTTTGGTTTTGATAAGCCCTTGTGTTATATGAGTTTTCCCCTCAAAGGTATATTTTTTTAATTATTTAACTGGCCAATACACATCACACACTCCGGAATGTAATGACTGTATACAGTTAAAATATTTGTTTCAGCAAAATGTTGTGTTAGACTACTGCCTCTTCACTATACATTTTATCCAAAATCCCTACTTGACCATAAAGTATAATTTTTTAAGACAAATTTCATGTATATGAAATAGTGGTTTTATTTGAAAATCCAAAAATATGGTTTTTAACTATGTCATACCTCCAACACCTTGTAAAATAAGAAAATTTAGATTGTTTCTATTTTTTTTTAATGTTACAAAGCAATTAGTTGTTATCATTATTATTTATTTAATACTAATATACTTTTAAAAACATTAAAATAATTTATAAATGTCCATACATGCCATTATTTTGTACGTGAACTCCAATTGTTAAGACCCCCAAGGCTACCTAACATTACTGGCATTACTTTTATATTCAAAGTTTGTGTTGTTATTTGTATTTGTTCGTGTAAATGATTAATAACAAAAATAATCTAAAACTTACAAACTTGTTGTAGAGTTGTTCTACTCAAAGTTACCGCCAGTGCCTGAGGAGAGTCACACGTCCGTGTCTACTGACAATCTCTACCGCTCGCTTGACTACCAAGCTTCGGCTGATACCAAGCCACCAGGGGGGATGTCGTCGAGCTACCAAACCCCCTCCCCACCCGCCGTGCCTCCGCCCCCTCCCCCCTCCCAGTACTACCAGTACTCTCCGCAGCAGTCGCAACCCCCTCCCTCCCCTAAGCCACGACCCCCATCCTACCATGGGACCATCTACAGCATGCCACATTATCAGCAACTGTCCCCCCCACCTGTTCAGAGAACCTCCCCCTCTCCCCCCAACCCCTCCCAGGTCGGGGAGTTTATGCCGCATGCAGCCCCCAACTATCCCCGTGTTCCCATCAGGTCCAACAGTCTTCCTATGGCGGGGTCTCTGCCCAATCGTAGGGATGAGGAAATGTTTGCTGTGCCTAAGGTATTATTACTAATTTTTTAGTTTTGTTCTAAATCTTATTAAAGTTAGGCTTATTTTCCCTTGGTATTTATATAGTATCTATAAGACAGTTTCAATAGTTCTTTGGTCATCTTCTTCACTGTAAACACAAAATATATGTTTTTAAACAAAATAGTTTTTACGATATCAAAATTGTATATGGAATTTAAAGCCAGGTAATCTATAAACAATTACATGTTGGAGAGTATAAAATAAAATGTATACAAATATTAAAAAACAATAGATGTTTGTTCACCTTTTAGAGGGTTTCTTCAGAATTGAGAGCCAAATACTACTTAACTTAAATCCATCTTCTCTGTTAATATATTCTGGATTTTTTTAGGATTTCAATTGCTTTGTGTATTCATAATCATTGTCTCATTCGGTTAATTCGGTTCCTGATTACCGAAAATGCTGGATTACTGAGCGCCATATAAAATTAGCCGTTATTGAAAGAATTGTGGAAATACCACTAAAAATAGAGTCAAAAGAAAATCATTGGTTAGCGGGCCGTTATTCCGTGTTTTAATGTGATTTCTCTGATTTCAGTAGTGATGGAAAATGTCAAAAACTAAACAACATTTCGAGCATAAAATAGATTGACAGTAATGCATTTTATCAATACAGTAGGCCTACAGTTACTTCTGCCGATTACCTGCAAACTCTGCCAATCGCGCCAAAAAGGCTTATACAGTGTACACAAAATTTGTATTGGAACCCTTTAACCGATGCTGGATTATTGAAAGTGCCAGATAAGTTTAATAAGTTTTGTAGGGTTTCATATTTTGTATGGTCAGAGTTATAATTTTTCAGTTTTAAACTTTTCTGGTCTTTTTGTGTTAATTTGGTAAAAACTGCAATATCATGTATTAGTGCTTATTCATAAACTTGCAGTTTACGTATGGTATGGTTGTAAAGAAACAAAGTATCAAGACCAAATGATACCCGGAGCTCCTGTAGTACTAATTTGATAGATTAGTTTATGTAATTCTTACCAGAAAACAAGGTTTTCCCCACTTGAAATCGATTCTTACTGGATTGTCAAGGATCAAGTGTGCTTATCTTATGATTGAGTAGTTTTTATTGATGAGATTAGTAGTCAAACGATCAAGTATTAGCTACAAGTTTTCTGATCTTAATCTGCAATGAGATTTAATGTGATCAAAATGAGCAACTAAATTCATGCCAATAAAATTTAAAAAAGTCAGTTGTGGCAAAATCTTATATCAAGATTTTGTTTAATATAACATCATATATTAAAATACATTTAATAATTTTTTTTTCTTGATAAGAACATTATTTATGGATGGATTTATGCAAACAACATATCAAATAACTGTCCCAATTTAAACATATTTTTATTTTGTTTTGTCCCTTGGAATTAACATGTTATATCATTATTGAAATATAAAGAAATGCTGGAATGGTAAAGTCATCTGGCAGAAACTGCCAACTTGCAGTATTGGTTCATTTCAAGTAGTCTGTCCACTGATTCTTAAAATATTCTCACAAATACTGCTAGTCTATAACATTTAAATTGCACCAGTACATCATTTTTTTACTAAAACTTAGTTTGTTTCAATAAGTTAATTCACTTTTAATGTGGTATGTTCAAAGACATTTTCATTTAAAATCACTTTTTGTTGGTCTGCATTAACTATGCGTACTAGGAATGTGTTCTTCATCGTGTAAGGGGACGAACTCACAGCAAAAAAACTGTTTCTTCATACATAGACACATAGCTGAGCAAGAAATATAACCAAGTCAAGTAGAGAAATACTTAAATCATACAAGTCCAAGGTTATTAAAGCGCCTAGCATAAAAAGAATTTTAAAAGAATTTTGAATAATTTAATAAAACCTGTGAATGAAACTATTATGTAAACATGATGTAACACTGACAATATATAAATTAAAACATATATTTTGAACTACATCAGAGTCAAGAAATATCCATGTAATTATAACAAAGATTATCATTGCACTGTTTTTAACAGTGTTTAAATTTTTGTGGTTATTTTATAAACAAAAATGTTTCCTAGCTGACGTATTTTTAAAGATTAACCATAGTCAGTTCAACAGCTTCAACAAAACCAAAAAAGTACTGAAAAACAAACATGAACATCGTATAAATTTATAAAAGAAAGGTGGTGTCTGTCTGTCAACTTGCATGTTCCGTTTTAATGTAAAAACTACTGAACCAACCGAGCTGAAAATTTGAATGTAGGTAGGTAATTTATCTGGGCTACATATAGGCCTATTCCCATCTTGGCTTAATCAGCTGTGCGAAGCGCGGATATCAGCTAATAGTTAATACAGACCCAAACTAAACATGATCTTTTAAAACACAAATGTGGTTTTATAACATCCTTTAGGTATTAAAAATGTCTGCTTAAAAATCTCATTACAACATGTTTTAGCGTTATTAAGTTTTCCGGACACATGAATGAATGGCAGCAACTGAACATTCTAAATCAATCCATAAATTCAATTTGTTCATCCCATTACCTTTCTTTACCTTATATATTACAGTATAAAATCTCAAACTTGACACAATGTGGACTTAAAAGGTTGTCGAGTTTTAGGGAACTTGAGTAATAAAAATGGGTGTGACAGTAAAAAGCTCATCTTACTGTGCTTACATTGTACGTGTATTGATTTATTATATCACATTTTACATTTATGTTTAAATTTATATCATATATACATACAACAATACATATGTAATAGGCTTAGCAAACACAAAAATTATACAAAATGTGTACACTTCTGCACAATTGGTCTTAAGATTCCAACAATAGTGTTACGAAAATGATTTAATTTACAGTTTTGAAAAGCTTTAAAATAAACATTAAATGGAACAGTAATTATCTTGGATGGTAAACATTTGTTATTGATTATTTATCTACATCATGAAAAAACATAAATGTACAATATGGCATATACAAACAAAAAATATCTGGAGCCTAACCAAGAAAAAACTTTGGACTAGTCAAATCAGAAAATATTGATCAAAATAGCTTATCTTATGCTGCATTTAAAAACGGAAAAAGTGGAAATGACATGCAAAATGGGGAGAAAAACACCAGAATCAGCCCTTAGGTGTGGAACAATAGCAGCGAAAACAATGCAGTGAATGACCTTGGAAAACCCAGTAACCCAGTCTAAAGTCTCTGGCGCACTAGGGCAGTTCGGCACTGACGGACGATATGTCACGGGCAGCATTTTAAAATAAATATATCAGGTCAGTAGCCCTGTCGAGTTTTCCAGGTTTTCGAGTTTGAGATTTTCTAACATAATAGCTTATGGTGGCATGTGTTACCAATTCCACAGAGAAGAATACAAAACACTAAGTGGTATTATTAGTGCAAAACAAAAGTTTTTGCTTTGCTCAAAGATTATGAGAAAAATATAATACATTAACTCGTTTATAAATTGTAAATACAAAAAATACAGCTTCCTAGCCATTTTTCAGCACATTTGATTGTTTTTTACTGTGCCACAATATCCCTTCTCGGCATTCAAATTCAACACCAAATCTGAGTAAAGGTTATTTTGTAAACAAAGCACACAACTAATCGGCATTCTGTGTTTTTGGATACACATTTGCAGACAACATACAACACAATTTTGGCTGTGTCTATGCCCTGAACTCAGTGTTCACCTAGAGCAGGGCTACCATGTTGTGATTTGGGGCCTGGTGGAGGAGCCTCCTAGGGCCCCTGGAGTTGGGGGCCTGGGTCAAAGTGCCCCCCCTTCGTGGCAACCCTGACCCAGAGAATCATAACTGGGACGGAACTACTACTTAATACGTAACTAATCTGTGTGGTAACTCAGCTTCTGGTTATGATTGTGTATCCACTGCTCTACTTAAAAAAAACATTTGGTTTTGTAAGCCACTACTACACATTCATTATAAATATAATGTGAGCATACAAATGGGGGACTTTCCTGACACCTAAGTAGCAAAAGTTGTTCCTCTGTACAAAGCTATTTATATTCAGTTCTTTTAAATTCTCTATCAAATATCCCATTTAGATTTTTATTTTTATTTACTGAAGAATGTGACGTGACACAATGTTTGGCAGCTCAAGATGTTCAACCGGTCACGCAGTGGGTCGTGCCTGGCAGGGAGTATCAAGCCCCCGCCGCCGCTGGTCTCTGCAGTCAGCGAACCCCAGTTGGCGGTTCTGCCCCCACCACACTCCACAAGTGCCTTGCTAGCTCATCTGCTCACTTCCAGTAAGTGATATTCCATAGTATTTTGGAATTAGGAGTCGGAATTATGATAAACAACCCCAAGAACAATTTATTGATGCTATCAAACTGTCCCACTGTGCATGTATTAGTAAATTATTATTATTATTAAACAAATTAAATTGAATTGAATATTCATGGTTCCAGCTTATCAATTAAAAGGTATTATAAAAACCCAGTCGCAGCAAACCTGCGTACTCAGCGAATATCCAATGCATATACAGGGTGTCTCACGTAAGGTGTCTCAAACAGATTGCAGCCAAACCAATTGACCTAGAAGGATGAAATAAAATTATAACCCACTAAATCGACCCCAAGGAATAACGTAAAAATATTTTTTGTTTGTTACAAACATAGGGTGTTCCAAAAACGGAGGGTCACTAGTTCGAATGTCGGAATTTTCAAATTTAAACATACGTCAAGTTAAATACATCATTTTAAAACTCTACACTCGACTAACATTTTGGCAAAAACAGAACTCACTTATCTTAATCCGTTTAAAAATGGAGGCAATTTTTTTAAAAAATATTGACATTTACGGAATACTCTGTATCTGCTAAACCACAAAACATATCTTAGTTCTGGTTCAAAATTCTTACTCGTTCTAAAATCAGTGTTACCCTGATATGCCACATGACAGTATTTATAACAAAATACAAAGCTACAAAAAATACTTTTTTTAATGTTAATGTGCCCAAAACTCCAAAAAGTATATCATCTTAAAGGTCTTGAAAATCCTAGCAACTTGCTAATTTACACCAACCTCGTATCACTTTTAGTAATCAACAAAAATCAACATTTCCCCATAAAAAATGCATGTTATTTGTGTGTATCACTTTTGAGTAATCTGTGTCCTTATTTTAATGTGTTATTTATAACTTATGTTCATTTTAAGACAACACAAACAACCGATATTATATTTTCTGTTTCTGTTGTGTGTTTTTGTTCCTTCTAGGTCAATTGGTTCGTCTGCAATCTGTTAGACACCTTACGTGAGACACCCTGTATATGTCTTAATACCGCATAAAGCCGCTTACCAAGTTCCTTTAATATACATTCATAAATAAGCAATATATAACATTTTAATTAATCTCCATACGAATAACATGGGGGCTGAGTACGTAGGTTTGCTACAAGGAACATAAAATATGGGTTGCTATCCAAATATAAATATAACTTAACTAGTTAAAGCCACATACCAAGTTTCATAAATATACATTCATAAGTAATCGATATATATGCATTTTAATTATTCTCCAGAAGAATAACGTGGGAGCTGAGTACGCAGGTTTGCCGCAACAAGGAACAACTAAAACTGGGTCTTTATGCAATTATTGTATAACTCCACTATGTGAAGCCACATATCAAGTTTTATTAATTAATTTTCATAATTAAGAGAGACAAACTATTTTACTTCTTCTCCATAAAAATAAAATGCGGGCTTGCAGGTTTGCTGCAATAGGAACCATCAGTAAAAGATTTTTTTTTGTGCAAATAACAATAGACCACAATCAGATGAAGCTATATATCAAGTTTCGTCGGTATACGTTCATAAATAAGTGAGGTATAAAATTTTTCTTATTCTCCATAAAAATAGCATTGGACAACGTACTGTGTTTAGCACTTTCAATATCTCTGTAACCAATTGACGTAGAGCAACGATCAAAACCCTAAGTTGTGTGTTTTTTAAGCTGAATCAATAGTGCAAACTAAAATTTGACTTTTTCAGAGATTTATGTAAAAAAATCAAAAAACCCATTTTTGGGGTAAAAACCCCCTCAAAATACCCCTTTGGATAAGTTGATCTTTCTGGATGTCAAACGTAAAGTCATAAATGTTTTTTTAGCGAATTTCCCCTATAGGGAAGAAGCTATTACCGTAGGTGGCATAGTAAGACTTAAGCCCGAGACCATGATAAATTTTTGTTTTGAGGTCCCCAGATGCCAAACACACTTGTTCAAATTTTTATATACATATATATATATGTGTGTGTGTGTGTGTGTGTGTGTGTGTGTGTGTGTGTGTGTGTGTGTGTGTCTGTTACCGCGATAACTTTTGAAAGTAGCACCCGATTTTGATGAAATTTGGCTCAAATGTGGAGAGTAACATTTATTACTTTAAGTTTGAAAACCAGATCGATCGGTCTATGGGAAGGGTGTTTTATGGGGGTTTAAAATTTTCCAAAAATCAGTTTTTTGAGCTTTTTACCCCAAAATTTTAAAAACACTAGATTTTGGTTATAGCCATTTTATAGAGCTTAAAAAAAAATTAGTATTTTGAATCATTAACCTAGGTTTAGTGGTTGTAGAGAAAAGTCAAAAAATGTGTCTATAAAATTTCCCATGTTAATCTTATGGGAATACGGTTTTTAGATTTTCCTCTGATAATTTCATTAAAAACTCCACATTTCTTTCTACCAATCAGTTTAGCTCTACAAAACAATTATTTTGGCGTTTTAATTGTTGTTTTACGTCCAACCGTTGGAGACAGTACCGGCTCTAGGGCAGTGCGAGCCGTGCTCCAGCACGAGGCGCGGGGCGCGGCGCTTTTGGGGGGGCGGCACTCGGCGCTCAAGACGGGTCGTGTGGTGCGGGGTTGGGGGCGCAGTCCGTAGCGCTAAAATAAAGTATTTGTAAATATATATAAACCCGACTAGTTTTGTAAATTTGTTGTATATTAGTATTATAAATTGTTAAAGGCATTATTGAGAAGAATGTTGCAACTTCATTATACTTAAAACATTAAATTCACAAATCAGATAACACAACCTCCACTACCCTCTATTCCGAATCGAAAAGTTGTTTTGACCTCTAATGTATTTTGACAACTTCAGGGCATTCTGATTGGTATTGAGAGTGTGAATAAAACTCGCAATACGTGCAAGAAAATTGCAATGTTGATATATCAAGTTTCACGGTGCAACTAATTGTTTTTATCCGCGATCTTTGATTATTTTAAAATACTTCCTAGATGAGGAAATATATGGTTTGAGGATTAGAGAGTATTGAATCGGGATTTCATATTTAATTGAAGTTAAAATAATTTGAGTTTAATATTGCTATTATATGAAATAAGGGGGAAATATGATGCGCCCCTCTCCTCAGATTTTGGGGCCCCTTCGATCGGTAATTGTAAGGTCCACTCTTCTAGTTTACTTTGAAAAATATAGTTAACAGTTCCGTTTGTTTAGTATAATTTCAATAAAGTTCTTATTTGTTAACCGAGTCATTTCGGGGCATTGGAGATGGAGTGGGAAATGTTAAGAATGAAAATACTTCTCGTCATTGCCTATTATTTGCGCTTTCGTCGTGGTTAATCGATTAATCATCTGTATTTATTCTAAAGTGGCAGTGAGTTTTGATTGGATTAACGAAAAAAATATGTTTACAGCTAACATGAGTTTTAGAGTAACTGGTATTAAACGTAAGTGATTCAAATATTATTAGAAGATAAGATTCAATATATCAGAAAAAAATTATAAATTAAGAGGTTGGAGTTAGAAGAAATATCGTCGCTGACCCTAGCACTACTGGCTATTTCAGTGTTAAAATGCACAAAACATGTCTTTACTGAAAAGCATATTTTTTGTTACTGTTTGACCTATTGATTCGAAATAAACGTTGTTTGAATCTTTATAAAGTTTTGATTAGTGTTTGCTGGGAGTTTTATCTTTTAATGACTAGGAAAAACTACAATATATGTATAAAAATATAGACTTTAAATTACTATATTTTTGGAAATCTATTATTTTATTTAGAAAATAGAAAGCAAGCCACCTGGGTCTTCAAAATACCTTTAATTTGAGACATATTTCATAATCGTATGTTGATAAATAAGCGAGATATATGGTTTTAAGTTTAACATTGTTCTTATGGAGGTATAATCCAACATGGCTGCTGTCCAACGCACTCTTAAGTTTTATAGCTACACAAAACCTTAAAGACTTTGGTCGAAGATAGAGTCTGTATAACTGAAAAATGTGTTATACTTTTGAAACAATAAACAGACATTATATTCAGAAAACATTAGTTTTGTCAAAAAATAAAATAACTTTAACAACAAACTTTGCTGTTTTCATTGCAAACTTCAGCCTAATAAATTCCCTGAACCATCAGAATCTTGGTCGGTTTTGATGATTTGTTTTGTTCCCTCAGACAAAATCTTTCCCACGCTCAGAACAGGTGTACGGTTATCAGTTTGTACTTCCCCCTTCCTACTCGGTTTTAAGGTTTGTTTTCACTATTACTTGTCATAAACAAACACGTAATAGTTTGTTTACACTTAGTGTATCTCCTGAGGGAGCTGTACGATCGTAGCAGGTAGCCCCTATTGCCGCGCACCGTGTCGTGCGCCGCTCCTTCAGATCATCCTGGACAAGTTGTAGAAACACATAAATAAATGCACAAGTCAAACATAGTGTAGAGTGTAGGCTGGACTTACTCAAACTTAAATTTACTTTAGCGAGGGAGCGAGGCGCCCCCCCCAGTCTTATCTTGGGATGGGGGAGGTTTTGGTTGATGGGGAGGGGGGCGGCAAGTTTGGTCTTTGCACGGGCACTGAAAACCTGACGGGCTGCCCCTGGTTGGAGAGATATTTAAAGTGCTGAACACATGTACGTTGTCCAATGTTATCCTTATGGAGAATAAATAAAATGTTATATTTTGATTATTTATGTATGTATATTGATGAAACTTGGTATGTGGCTTCAACTAGTTGTGGTATATTGATATTATTACAAAAAAATTGTTTTTGTTGATTTTCCCCGGTAGCAGCAAACCTGCATACTCGGCCCCCATGTCATTCATATGGAGAATAAGTAAAGTTTTATATCTCCCTTAGTTATGAACCTAAATTAATAAAATTTGGTATGTAGCGTCACCTGGTTGATTTATATTGATAATTGCAAAAAAACACATTTCATATCTTCCTTGTTGCAGCAAACCTGCGTACTTAATTATAATGTTATTCTTATAGAGAATAAATAAAATGCTATATATCACTTATTAATGAATGTATTTTTGTGAAACTTGGTAAGTGGCTATAGGTAGTAGTGATACCCATGTATATGCATTGGAAATTGGCTGATTTCGCAGGTTTGCTTCGACGGGGGTAGTACACGTTTTTATTAAATTTCATCAAAACCGAACCTTTTTTACAAGGGTTATTGTGCTCACAGACACCACTTCTGTTTTCTTCAGTTTGGTGTGTATGTGTAATATATATATATATATATATATATATATATATATATATGTATATATATATATTAGAGATGTTCGAGTACAGGTTTTTTACATCGAGTCGAGTAAATGGCAAAAGATTCAAATCTCGAGTTCGAGTCGAGTATACAAATAAAAAAACACATAGGTCGAGTTAAATTGGATGAAAACAGTGTATAGGGTTCCATTTATAAATGTTGTTATTAAAATATACTTTTCTAGTCACTATGCCCTGAAAATAACAATAGTAAGTCAAATAAATGGATTCCTGCTTCATTGGAAAAAGATAAGTACATTTATCTGAAAATAAATCATACCAAAGTTATTGCCTAACATTTTGCCATGAAGGTCAAATACTTTTAATATTTTGGTATTAAGGTTTTTATAACCTATATGGTATTAATTAACAGTTTCATTAAAAAATAATTGAAGTTTTATATTTTATTTCCTATTTTGTATTTATTCTACGTTTTATTGTATATTATGTTTAGGCCTAGGCTACATCTTTCTACGAATGGAGTAAATAAAATTTCATTTAGGCCTAGAAGTTAAAATAAACTTTATATTAATATTTAAAAGGCCTATTACATGGTAAAGCATTAACCTACTTACTTACCACACAAAACGTATTTACTAAAATATCTTAGCATTAATTTTAACACTAATAGTCCTAATAAGAACAATCAGTTAATAAAAACATGAAGATACTATGTTTGAAAGTGCCCGGCAAATCAATTGATAAAATTGAAGCCATGTCTTAAATAGAGTTTCAAAATATTAAGAATGATTTAAAAAATCATTAATGAAACTTAAACAAAGCCTAAACAAATCAGCTCAATGCCAAAGGACAATAGTTGAGCCTAAAATTAATGGATGGAATTTTGTTGAGTCTCTTTTGACTCAATTTCAATTACTATGGAACAAAAAACAAGCACGAACTTCTTATGCTTACCTATTAGATTTCATTACAGATTTGTTTTTGATATTTTACTTTTTTTTAAAGTTAGGTTAACCTAAAAGTGGACTATGACTATACAGGCAGTGTTCATACAACTCAGTCTGAAGGTCCTGGTAAATCTTCCTTTTTGGTGTAAAGAGTAGGCTAACACAAATTTATAAGCCACAACTTACTTATTTATTAATAAAACACTAAAATTCACATCACAACTAACTCTTAACACCTCGAATGCGTTGACACTCAATTTGAATTTACAGACGACGCGCGGCCGCGGACGAGCCATGGTAGCGCGGGTAAACGGCGGGAGTAAACTCGCTCGAAACCTTCGAGTTTCAGTAAAACCTCGAGTTTCAGAGCCGAACTCGGCTCGAACTCGAAATTTCGAGTACTCGCATATCTCTAATATATATATGTATACAGATTTGAATGAATGGTGTTTTTTGGCATCTGGGGACGTCTTACCATGCCGACTACGGTAATAGCTTCTTCCCTAAAGGGGAAATTCGCTAAAAGCACAAAGTATTACAAAAGCACAGAGTATTGCAAATCCCACAAAGTGTTGGCTGTAAAATACCTAACCTGAGGCTTGACAATTTTTCTCGAAATAGTTTTAGTTGATTTAGGCTTTGGTGTTTTTGTTTTTTGTTTTTTTTTTCAGATCACAATAATTAATTTTCATGTTCTTGACCTTTTATAACTTTTTCTTGTCAATTTTACTTCTTAGTTCGTGAAGACATTTTTTGTGTGGAAGGAATTTTTTAGGGCCTATTTTTTTAAGTATAGGCTCTACTATTATTTCATGACCGGTTTTGACAATTGAGTTGTCAAATTGATCTTATTTTCATCTAGCTGAATTGCAGTGTATCGCTGTAAGACAACCGGGGCATCGGCTAGTACTTTTCATAGAGAATAATCATATGGTCTACTTTGCCATGTCTCTTTCAGGCAGTACAACATCCCATGCCTACACTGGTCCTGCAGCATCAGGATTCAGCAATGAGACGCTCAAAATGTCCGAGTCGCTTCCATCGCTAGAGACTTCCTACTACAAGAAGGCTGAGCGGTCAGAAAAGCCTGCTCAACACCGCTCAGTCATATACTCCACACAAACGTATGTCTTTAACAAGTTTAAATTCTTGTTTTTGATTTATTTTGTCTTTTTACTCTATTATATTGGGATCATGTCGTCTTGACAATAAGTTTGCTGGGGTTTGCATTTTAGTTTAATTTTGAAATTTAATGGACAAAATGGACTACCAACATAAATAACGTTTGATTAATTATTCACAGTTTGAATTAGGGTTACACTTCACATTGATCAACAACGGCCAATAAATTAAGCACATTCAAAAATACCTGTTACATGTGCCTTGTGGCCTCCTTGAGCCTGTGGCCCTAGGCTGTCCTAACTGGCCAATCCCTCATTGTCTAGGAGACCCCTAGATACCTAAAACAATGTGTGCATACAATGGCTATTGAGGAAGTAATCTTTGTTGGCATATTGCTCAAGGAGTAATGGGATAATGGGTCAATGGGTATCCTGCATGTGAAAGAGGTTAGTGGATATCTAGGAGTATTAGTAGGAAAGTCTATTTTCATTAAAAAGATTATGCTCTTCTACACCACCTGGCTTTATTATATTTTTGTGATGATAATCCTGCCCATGTAGAAATATATGAAATAATAATACAACTATACTAATGTAGTAATTGAGTAACCTTTTATCTAGTAAATATACAGGGTGTCTAGCAGTCGGGAAAGTCGGGGAAGTCGGGAATTTGTATAGAAATTAATAAAATGTCGGGAAAGGCGGGAATTAATATATAAAATTGTTATTAAGTCGGGAAAATGGATAAAACTTATAAACAGTGATATCAAGGTACTAGTATTTTATAATCAATGGCAATTGCAACAAGATGTACGTTGTGGAATAACCCGAGCAAGCGCTTGGCCCATAGTTTTTCGGAGAAATTAAGAAAGCCAGTCAAGTACATGCCGTTACTATGGCAACGCGAAAAGGAAGATGAGTCACGAGGGGGAGGAGGGAGAGCGGTGACCTTGAAGGCACTCGCCCGCGTCGTTCGCCATCCCTCGGCTAGTGGACTCTGATCTGATGATCTGATAGACAAGTTCCGATACATCCGATTCGAGTAGGTATCGAAACTTTGTTTTCGGAACTCTGGGCATCGGTTAACCAATATTATCGTGGTATCGAAAGAAAAGTTGGAGTATCGGTATCGGAAAAATAGTACATTTTTACGTTGTTAAAACATATAGATTAGTTTTTGTTTAATATACTTTCTAGCAAAATAAACACAAATAATAACTTCAAATATAGTTCTTGTAACTTATGATAGAGAGAATCGACTCCAAGCTATCTCCCGCGTTCCTCTTAGAGTACTGTAATGGGTATCAATACTTTGGTTTCGATTCGTAGCGATACCAAATATCGGGTCCAAGCCAGTAGCCCAGTAGTATCGTATCGGAACGTCCCTAGACTCCGACTCTGATTCTCACACGCGCACGTCGCGTCGTCGTAGTACATGCATACCTACGCAGTTGCGCGCATTGACGCATAGTGGAGCAATTAAACCTGTAGGTTAAGATTATATTGACGAGTGAAGTGAGTTTAAACCGAGATTTGTCCGTAAATATTGAGTAATGCCTGCAGATTATTGGCGGTACAGGTTAAACTATGATCTATTCTTATTTCCCTTTACATTCCAACAATGCTTCAAATTTTGTTTAACGGTGAGCGTGAGCAATACCCACTTAAGTTAATATTTTACGTGTTAAAACTTTTAAGTTTACGTTGCAATTTACTTCGAACACGGCCGAATTTCGTCGTCTGCACTGTGGCTTGGTTTCCACGGAACGGGTGGAAGTAACTCGCCCGACAGTTGTTAAGTAGTATTAAGTTATACAATTTTATAGTTTTAATTGCAGTTGTTAACTATTTCTCAGATCATCAGAAGACCATTAAACAGTGGCTTAGTGACATTTGAACAATGTCGTAAATAATATAGCCTACTCACTAATGTGAAGGTATTTGTAGCAATCGAAGCTCCTATAAAATGGGCATTTATATCTTGGAACACCCATATTTTCGCGAATAATAAGTTATGTTTTACCCTCTACTAATATTATTTCAAATTACAACATTTTTTAAATCTGTAAAATAGTTACCCTAGGCTCTATAACGTATTATTCCTATATTTTAACAAAATTTAGTGAACTTTTTCCGAAGTTTGATAATAGGCCTATGCCCATGTTAGGCTGTTAAGCTGGACTAATTAAGTTACTTTACTTCTACCCTTGGAAATATTAAACTGTGGTCTGAACATGTTTACTAATTAACTGTTTATAACATTTAATAAAGTGGTTCTCTGTACAGATAGGCTATATAGGCCTAAATATCAAATAAGCCTAGTCAGTGTAATGTTTTAACTTACCTTTGAAAACATTTTAACTAGGCCAAAGCTTACTATCGTCTGGGTAATTTTAAACTTTGATTTAATCGCCAAATTATGTCAACATGGGAGAAATTGTAAAAATTTAAGTTAGGCCTAGTTTTTTAAAACTGAACTTAATTAAAATTAATTTAGGTACTGATATAAAAAAATATATAAGTTAGGTGACTTCTTAAATATTTTTTTTGGCCAGTGATGAGATCGACAGGCCTAGATTTATGCCTAAATATGTTTTCTAAGTTATGAGTAAAAATTAGTTTTACTTTAGCCTTTTATTTTCATATGCCAACCTATTCGAAATTTTGTATTTGTTGCTGTACATGAACAGGCTACTAAATTACCGATAATGTATTTTATTTTAATCTTCATTGCTTTCCAATGTATAAAGAGGGTACACTTTCATAAGCGGAACGATGTAAAAAACCAAAAGTAATTGTTCATACGGATTATTTAGGTTACAGTTACGTTCAGTCTAAAGAGGTGGAAGATACTTATCGTCTTGAAATTTGTCCAGATAACAAACTTTTTTAGGAATACGTTCCGAGCACATCGCCAACCATCTCTATGTGAACACTTATTTAGAATTAGGGTGAAAAACTCTGGAAAATATCCTTTTATGTTCTTTTAACATGCTGATATTTTATGCCCTTTAAATTTGTTGACGTTTTTAGTTTCGTTTTTTTAATTAAATTATTTTGTATATAGCTAACCGGTAACGTTTATTTCATTTGTATTTTAAGTTTAATTGGAAAAATATATATATTTATATATATAAATATTTATGTTCATATATTATGCAGTATTTGAGTTTTTAATAAAAAATATTTTATTGAGTTTTGGTTTTGTTAGTGATTTTTCTTCTACGTGTCATTCTTTTTCACTATTTAAATTTGTTTACCATAGTTTAAATAAACGGTATCAGAAGACTGACACATACTTTCTCCCTTTTAGCCCATCTTTAGTGAATAAATTACTTTTTATTTACTAAATATAAAATACAAAGCACGGTTGAATGTACAGAAAATATTGTAAACAAGTTGTTTTCAAAAATATCTACCGAAATCCCTGTTGAGGAGGCACTACAGAATCCATCGCTACACACGTGGTTTTAAGAGGGGAAATGCCCCCTATTACCCCCCCTCAGAGTTATTAAGGGGCAACATATTTCAAATTTCTTCTGATGGTCAATGCTAACTTGACAAGCATATCAAGTTTGAACGAAATTGATCAACAAATAAGAGAGAAATAGTAATTTTTGTATTCCCCATAAGAATAACATTGGACATCGTACTGTGTTTACTGAAAAATGGAAATTTAAATTTTCTCCACAACCAGTAATCGTAGAATAGTAATTCAAGATACCAAATTATTTAGTTTTTTGACCTTTTTTAATGGTGAATAGTAATATTTTTCACATTTATGTTTTTTTTATGAAAAATCAAAAAACTGAATTTTTGATATTTTAAGTCTTGTAATTTCTGAACCCGAATTTTTACAGAAATGCGGGTGGTCTCATTTTGTTGGAAAATTAAAGTTCTACTAACGACTAAAGTTTAATCAAAACGTTAGAGCCGTTTTTGATAAATCTAGGGTTTTCATGTTTTTTGGTGGTTTTTTGGGGATAATTACCCTTAAAAATCAAAAATTAAAAAAATGAAAAAATACCTGGAGATATCGTGTATTAGTAACTACATACCAAATTTCATAAAAATCAAACCATTGGTTAGGGATCTAGCTCTGTACACATACATACAGACAGACAGACACACAGACATCACGTAAAAATCACTTTTTTGGGTTCAGGGAGCACCAAAACAAATATTTCCACTATCAACTAAATTCAAAAATGTTGACGAAAACAATACTTTCTCCTTATACTATGTATAAGGGGGAGAAAGTAAAAATCCAAAAAGTGGTAAAAACATGATATTTTTACTCTTATGACGTTTGTAGTATATTTGTACTATCTTGCGAAAGTCTGGAAAATTTTGGAAAAAGTCTTAAAAAGTCTGGAAAAAGTCTTGAATTTTGAGATCAAATATCACTAGACACCCTGAATATAATTGACCGTGATTCTACCATTCCCTCTACTCCCCAGTGACAATGGCTCTCTGAACCTGTCGGCACGCGGAGGCAGTGTGGCAGACAACCGCATCCCCCAGATCTACGAGACGTTCACGTTCACAGGCGGCCCTGGTGGGGTGAGGCACCGAAAAACCTCGGCTCCTATGCTGCACCATCCGCCAACCCCGCCTGCTCTCATGCTGTCTCAGATATCGCCTACGCAGACATCGACTCAGGTAGAGAAGAATTATTTTCATAAATTCACAATAATAAATGAATGGTTGTTACCTTGGGTAACAACATTGGGAATTGCGAGAAGAAAATTGTATAAAAGTGTGGTGATAAGGTTAGGATTTCCATCTTGCAATTGGAGATAACAAAATAAATAAATTATGTACCTATAGAGTGTTTATTAATTTTATAGTAAAAAGATTAAGTACAGTAGACCCCCTTTAGTCTGGCATTGTGCCAGTCCCTCCAGTAGGCCGGTGTTCTTTTGACAGCCATAACTGTTGACAAGCATAACTGAACACTGCTGTAAGCAAATGACTTCTGAACGATCATTTGTTTTTAGAACTCTTCAGTGCTGGTTTCATCTTCATCCTTGCTTCTTAGTGTTATTGTTAATGTTTTTACATTTAACCACAGATCCAAGACGGTGTGTAAAATGCCGAACAGTTTAAATGTAAACATAAAATGTCAGCTCTTCTTAAAAAAAAAAAACAAGATTCTAAAGAGATTTGATAAAGGCAATTCTGTATTCTGACTAACCAAACTAATGGAAATGAAGTTGGTCGCACCACGATACACGAGTATAGGAATCTATAATATAGTTTGAGCAAACTTTGAAAAACAAATTTAAACAGTTTTATTTTAATACATCATTGTTTTATCATAGTTTGAGCACACTTTTAAAGATAAATTTAAACAATTTTATTTTAATACATTATTGTTTTATCTGAATACATTTTTATTCTTTATATACGAGGTGTGTTTTTAAAGAGAGTACCGTTTTTAAATTCCTTAGTTTCAGTGCTATTTTTTGCATTCCTGCATCCTGCGCTGTGTATCTGCATCTATTGGCAAGCCTGGGATGCAGCTACGGCCAAAATTGACTGGGGTTTTATTTGTTTTTAAGCATTCAAAATGGTGCTGCCGATTGAGGACCCCGGCGACTGTGAAGTCGTTCTGCGATTCAATTTCTAAGTATTACTGGTGTGAGAGCTGCTGAAATTCTTTGGAAGATTAGTAAAATGTATGAAAAACCATAATAAGCAATAGAATGGCGCGCAAGTGAGTTAGATAATTATCAAGATGGCCACCTGAATGTTCATGAAGAGGAACGAAGTGGCCAACCCTCTGTCATTACTGAAAGTTAGGTGCATAAAGTTGATCAAAAGGTGAGAGAGAACAGACAGTTTACGATTTCATCGTTATCTTATGAGTTTCCTATAGTTACAGGAAGTGTTCTTTATGTAACAGTGACTGAACGACTGAATTATCAAAAGTTGTGCTCACAATTCAAAAATTTTGACTGAGGTGCATAAAACCAAGTTTGAAAACTGTGTTGATCTCTCTTGAGTGGGAAGATGACTCTCTACGAGGTGGTAGGTGATATTTTTTTAAGCCAATTTGTCACAGGCGTTGAAACATTTCTTGGCGCTAGATGTGTTGAACACTTCGCCATACACTTCACTAATCTGACGGTGAATGTCAGCCCCCTTAAACACTGTTAACACATCAAACGCATCACAGTGTGTATCTCACAAATGACGAAATTCTTAATTGGCGGCACCATTTTGAATGGTATAATTTTTCTGTAATGGCGTCCCAGGTTTGCCAATAGATGTAGGTACACAGCGCAGGGTGCAGGAATGCTACCCACAGCGCAGCAACAGAGAAATTTAAAACCGGTACTTACTTTAAAAACACGCCTCTTTGTATTAGGTAACCGGGGTAAAAGAACATTTCAAAAATGCAGAAATGTTGACAGTTCATGGTTTATTTATTTTTCAGTTGATAATTCATATTAAATCAAACTTTCAAAAATTACCCCAGTTAAATTCTTTTCATCAGTATGAAAAAGGAAAGGTGACCAACTGGCATACAGAAAGCATAATTCTTCATTATTCACAAAAAAAACACATATATTTGAATAAGATTTTTTAATTCTTTGCCAGAATATCTTAAAAGAATAACAGATCTTAAAAAGTTTAAAAACCAAGTAAAGCTGTATCTTATCAATAAACCACTGTATGGTATTGACTTTTTTCATGATTATTGTTGTGAACCTGGCAAGTTAGAATTAGAAACAAGATTTTATTTAATTTGAACTATTAGTTATTAAGAATTATTGTATTTTATTATTTGTTTTCAGCATACACCGAACAGTGTATGTAATGACACCATTCTGTACATTTTATGTGCTTAATGAATAAAGTATTGATTGATTGATTGATTGGTGTGATAAAACACAACTATTATACATTAATGGCCTTTTAGCAATACGGTGTTTTCACCAATCCGGCAACCCAACCCTGGTCTGATAGATATCTGCCAGATTAGTGAGAGTCTACTTCTTGCATATATTGATGCTATTATTTAATTTTGTTTATTTATTATTTTAGACTGCTTCTTACCAGAGGCATTATACCAACATTTTATAATGTTGTTAGGGACACCAGTCCCTTTCAAAGTTAAGCCCTTTGGGTGTCCCAGGAATTGAATCCTGCGACCTCTGCCCCAAGACACTATCCTAAGGCTAGCAAGGGCCCCCGACACCAATTTTGTTTGTCATAAAAAACACAAGCCAAACCATTTTAGTTTTTAAATTGTATGTCATTAGCCTACATCAAATTTGTCAAAATATAAATAAATACCAAAGTAGGTTGTTTGGATAAACTAAAGATTGGGAAAGAGAAAGTTATCATTAATTTTTTTTCTTTTTCATAATCCTCTCATAACGCACAATATTTTGTGATATTTTTTCAGAAGATTCATTCATCTTCTTGAATTTATATTATCCAACCCAGTGTCATCAACCAGAGGTCGCAGAATACCACTTCTATGTTGAATATCAAGAATAATTTTGCCCTTATTTTTGTTATTCACCCAAGATTGTTGTTGGTTAAAACAGGTGATTAGCAGTGCCAGCAACAGTCCCAAACATCCGGACAGTCCCGGGGCCAGTGATTGCCTCAGCCTCTCGCCCCTCAATGTTGGTAGCCCTGGATCAACTACACCACACTCGCCTACGACGGGTGTCTATAAGGTAATTTGCATTACAACCTAATCAAACCAAACCCTTTGTAAGTTTACTCTTAAAGGAAGATTTGCCTGAGAGGGTGGAGCTGGAAGGATTAAGTACGCTTGGTTAGCTACATGGGACAGCTCTTTTGGGGCGATTCCATAAAAGTACCTCTATACCTCTTTAAAATGTTGCAAATATGTTTTACCGTTTGTGAAAATTGGGGTTTTTACTAAATATATTAAATGCGATAATTAGTCACTGAAATCTCTTTAAGCGTAAATAAAAAATAACAACTTTTTATTAGCATATTAGTGTTGTTATTACTTACGGGATGTAATAAAAGACGTCTTACAACACTTAAGATATATTTACACTTAAACTGGTTCACATACAGACGGTAAACATCCGTCTACCGTCCGTCTACCGTCTGTACCGTCTGTATATGAATCACTGTATGTGAATCAGTTTAAGTGTAAATATATCTTAAGTGTTGTAAGACGTCTTTTATTACATCCCGTAAATAAAAAATATCCAGTAAGTTGGGTTAACCAAGCAATATTGCAAAAGTTTGATGTAGACGTTATTGGAAAGGATCCATACTAAGTGTGACTAATTATTTTTGCCAATTATGTTTGTAGTTCTTTTAGAGCAAGAGTATCTTGACAGTTGTTTGAATGCATACTCTGATCAGGAAATAAGCATTTATTTATTTTATTTTAAGGAAGTCGATTGAGGAATTCAGGTCTACTATATGATAATTTATTTTTAATCTTGATTTCCCGAACACATACAATTTTCAAATTATTTGAATCAGGATTTGGAGAGGAATTTCAATATTTATAAACATTGGAAGTTTTGTTGGATCGTTGATTATTTTTTATCCCATGGATTAATCATGCTTTGGTTATTTTTCTATTTACTCAGTTTTATCATCTTTTTTATAGGATATCTTGTTTGCTAATCCTTGAGAATATCAATGTTTTTGAATGATTCTAATCGATAATTAGTTCTGATTATTTGTTATATTTAACTGTAGCACTATACTCGTGAGATTATGAAAGTAAAAAGTGAATAATTTTCTATAATACAAATTTATTCTGCTTTCTCTGATGGTCTGGTTTGAATAATTTGTAAGTGCCAATTTTATTATGAAACCCAAAAAATAAAAGCTAAAGAAGCAGATGCTTTCTCTATATTACCTTTTAGGCAGGAAATATTTAACACAAGACATTAATATAGAACTATTCCAATATGATGGATTTTGTCTGATTTGAGAAAACGTATTATTTTTATTTTACCTTTTTTCAAACTGAGGATTGAAACCTTCCCCATTAATGTGGGTCCATTTCTAAAGTTAAGGTATTTTAATTTTTAATGCAATATAAGTTTTTGATTTCAGCAGCAATCCCCATTTATATTTGCTGATTCCCCTATATTTTATCAGGTATGTAATTAAGGTAAGATACATATTGAAGTTTAAATGTCGTTAACTGTGAATGCTATTAAATGTTAATTGAAATAAACATGATTCAACTCTTTGACAGCATCACTTCTCTATTGGGACAAAGGATTTTTAATATCTAACGATTGTAACAATTGAGAGATTTTATCGATAGAACTGCTCAAGAGCTTAAACCATAGATGGATTGCAGGAACACCGGCGCGTGAGTCACATCAATGCAGAGCAGAAACGAAGATGTAACATCAAAAATGGCTTTGACACCCTCCACAGCCTGATACCCCAGCTCAGCCAAAATCCAAACGCTAAGGTGAGTGACACCTAATATTGCACCACTATTCGCTCAACTGTGTTGATACAAGTTGATGCTTACCTCCAAGTAGATGAATACACAAGTAATATCATCCAAAATAAAATAAGCCAAGGTACTTCTTTTTAACTCATTAGTTAAGGAGTCTCAAGATCTAAGGACAGCCTGTGTTGCCACTTTTTTGATTCTTCAAACACAGGAGTATCTGAACGTTGTTAGTGAGTGTGTATGTGAACAGTAAAGCCTGGTTCATGTGATCTACAAGGTATGCTAGCGTACTGCTCAGCCTTGCATACTTTTCTTTGTTATATAGTTGCCACTGGCACAACTGATGCAAATGAGAATGTTATAATTTTGTGAATTAATTTATTTAAAAATTAAAATTTCAGTGTTATAGTTTTGTTTTGCAAGTTAAATTTCTTGTGTTAAAATTATAAAGCTCTCCGGTTGTACACTTCTGTTAAGCGTATTGTGTGATGTAGGGACTCCTTGGTCATCTTAACTAGTGAGAGGTGCCTACCTTATCTGAATTTTTTGCTATTAGTTCAGGAGACTGCCACAGTAGTCTAGATAAACTGAACTTTACTGTATTTATATTGTAAATACTAGACTGGTCAATCCAAATTATGCAGTATAAAGTGTTTTTTTTTTATAGTTTGAATACATTTTTATTTTAAATTCAATAACTGTTCAAATGGCTTTCAGCTTAGCAAAGCTGCAATGCTGCAAAAAGGAGCTGAGTACATCAGGCAACTGAGAGGTGACAGGCAAACGCTCAAAGATGAAATTGACAGCCTTCGTCAGCAGGTTGAATCACTAAACTCTGCCATTAGGTAAGTTTGCTTTGGTTGAGTTGTACAAGTGTTCAATTGTATCATTGATAAATGAAAACTTCTGAAGGATTTGTCTACTCATTAGTACCAATTAGGAAAAATATTCTGTATAAAATATGATTTAAATAATAGTCAATTTCTCCTGCAATATTATGAAAAAACTTTGCATAATTTGGTTAAAAGTAGGGATGAGTCGATTCCAATTCTCGATTCCACCGATTCTCAGACTTAGAATCGGAATCGAGAATCGATAACCCAAAGTCGATTCCAGGTCGTCAGTACCAACAAAACAACATAGCGTAGAGATAAGCTAAACAACGTTTAACAAAATAAGTGGTTAAATTAAGACTAACAACTAATCACTTCCTTTCCAGTCTCAAAACTGCTCTCAACTAACACGAAAGGAGAATTGACGGGGGTTCTATTTATGGATGTACAAAGAATGAAGAAAACAGATAAGGAAACAGTGGCCGAGTCTAGCGACCCTATATTTGTGTCCCATTCTTAACCCTCCGAGTGATGAGCAGTGACTGTCACTCATATCCAGGTGCATTACATTTTGATGACCAATGACAGTCACCGATACACAACGGATTTTTTACAGATTTACAAAAAACATAAAAAGCGGTTTAAATCGGATAATTTTCATACCGATCGAAAGATGACATTGTAAACTTTCATTTTATTATATCGATGAAGCTTCTAGCAGTAATAAGTCAACGTTGTTGCAAGTTACATTTGAATGACAATTTGCGCGTGAGTCGACTACGCCTTGTAGGTGTTTTGTGCTATCGCCAAACACATGACGTTTCTAAAAATCATAGCGAGGTCAATTTTGTTTCTATCTGGAAGCGAGTGGAAGGACTAGAACTGCTAGGAAATTTCCTTTCTCTTTGTATACAATGTAATGGCAAAATATCTCTTAATAGACTTCATAAAATAAGAAATTAGTACCTTTTTTCATTAGCTATATTATATCACCGATGATAGTCATCAATCGGCAAAACTCGATTTATATACATGAAACATATAATTGATATGTTGATTCCTTACTCTTTGGAAAGAGGGAAAAATTTAGTATCACTATTTGCCTGGTTGGTAGCCCTGGGCGAAAACCGAACTCAGCATTGACAGCCGGCCGGAAAATCAGTCTGTTATTTACAGTAACCATCGCGACGCGTGTCTCAATGTAAGCGAGTTTCCTTTCTTATAAAGTACTCGATCCAAATTTTATTTCTAAATATATTTATACCAAACTATATATTTCTATGTAGGAATATGACTAAAGAATTATAGTAATTAGCCCATTTTCAATTATTAGGTGTAAACAAAATTTTAGCTTTGAATAGTAAAATAATTCGTAAAAAAATATAAAGTTTATAATAAATGTATAATAATGTTATGAATTTGATTGTTCCACTGATCATTCTTATATCTTTATAATTCTACTATTATAATCTTTAAAAAATTATGTTTGATTTATTCATTTATTGTTATATTTTTTTGGCACTTGAAACTGCTTGCGCACAAAATGGCGATTTTCACTATTTCCAATTTATTCGATATAATACATATGTAACATTTTTATTTTTATGATTGTTATACAGTTCTACGTAGGGAAATAAATTCTACACATGAGTATGTATTGATTTTACCTCACAAAATTCACCATGGGTGTAGTACAATTTTACTTTTGACGTTTCACAACAATAAAAAAAATCATTTTTTCCATTTATTTTGAAAATGACCTTTCTGAAACTTTTTTCTTTAGCCATTTTCAAATTCTCCTTTCTTTTTCAAATAAAAATAAAATAAGGTTCAATAAGTTTCCATTATTCCTCGCCTTGCTGTGAATTTTCCAAAAAATCCTTATAAATCCTGGTCAAACTATGTATCACTGACGGCACCTAGTCAAAATTTGGCATCTCTCGGAGGGTTAATGCTGGTCTATTGTTCGGCATCCGGTCGAGGGTCTCGGTAATTTATTCAAGAGATAAGAGTTTCTAGTACAAAATGCTGAAACCGAAACTAATCGTCGTACAAAGACAAATGATGGCTAATTTTTTTCGTCTGATTACTGCAAGAATTAAATCAAATGACAATCAAAGTTGTGTGACGTTTTGTTCAAATTTCTGTTGTTTATCAGTTTTATTATTTTCCCAAACTATTCAAACTTTCCTATGTTGATTTCCTTCTTTACCTACATTTTATTTATTTCTATTCAAATTCCCCAATTTCCCAACTATTTTTACTGCTAGATATTCTACAGTTTATTGTTATTCAATTTATTTAAAGTAGAAATTTAACATTACAGTATATTTAAAAACGTTGATCTAAAATCATCAAAAATTGATTATTTAAAAAAAAAAATCTTTCTAATTTATTTTATACAAAATTTAAAACCCTAAATTTAACATTAACATTACAAATGTATTTTTATCGGTCAAGAATAGTTCTAATTGATTATTTTATAGCACAAGAAAACCAATTTCAAAAAATATCATAGGAGATTTATGTAACTTAAAGCATAACAATTATATGAAAAATAAACACGCAATTCAACTTAGTTTTTTTTTTATTATTTAGTTTTGTTAAAACATTACTTTGCTATTTCACCTATTATTAGGAATTGATGGAATCAGAATCAAGAATCGATTTGTAAGAATCGGAATTTTAAAAAATTGGAATCGACTCATCCCTAGTTGAAAGAATGTAAATCATCATAATATATTTATGCTTTAGCTCAATAACTCATTCATATCTTCTATATGCTAAGCCGATTTTGTAATCAGAACTCCTCCGTTATTTTTTAACCAGTTTTGATAATTAAGGTGTAAAAAAATGGCCCAGATAGTGTGCAAAATGGTTTTCAATTTCCAACTGTTTTGCTGAAGGGCACAGGACACCCTCAAAGTTCAATTTGTTCCCATAAATATAACATGGAGAGTAGTTTGAATTCAGTGGCATTCTAAAACAGGTGATGATACTGTAAAATACAGGTAAGCAGTAAGAACAGCTGATAACTGATATGCACAATAAGAATTTTGTTTTGCTCGATTTAGAGCAACAGGTCCACTAGTGAGTACATATTGTGTTTGGTCTGATACAAAAAGTTAAAATAAAAGCTAACTTTGGACTGGTAACATATCAATTAGTCTGAATTTTAATATCTAGATTTTTCTTTTACAAGCTGGCAAATTTCACTAATAGTCATACTATATGTCAACACTTTCAAGTTAAAATATATTGTTTGATTTTAGCAACTGCCAAGCTATGTTGCCAGCCACTGGGGCACCAGTCTCACGCCACCGAAGTACAAAGATGAAGGAAATGTACGATGAGTATATCCGCGTCCGCACTCAAGAGAACTGGAAGTTTTGGATCGTATCCTTCATTTTTTTACTTTTAACACAATTTGTTTCAATATGAAATAGCCTCGGAATCAATTTATATTATCAAAAAGGTTATAATTTTCACCCTACCAAATCATTCACGTCAAAAGGGGTTGATTTTCAAGTTATTCTATCAAACTAGTTAGGAATGTTATCAGCTTAATGAAATGACATGAAAGTGAAACCCTTGAGGTTTCAAACCTTTGGTTGTTTTGAAAATTACAGGATCGCTTGACAGTGCCTTAAGTAATTTCAACCTTTTTGATAATTTATTTAACACGTTCGCTACCGCAATTATATGGAATTTGCCATTCACATAGACCAGCGACGCATATTTGCATCATATTGGCTAACCTTACAGTTTTTGGACGTGCTTTAGTGGTGTTTGTTTGATTATTGTGCAGAACATTAACAATGAAACGGAATAGGCCTACAAATGATCAAATTTAGAACAACGCAAATGTGCGTCGCTTGGTCTATTAAACAAAAATACAATCTTTTTACTATTTTACATTGTATAAACTGACCGACGCATATATACAACGTTTTTAAAATTGCTCAAAGTAAAAGAAATTGTTATTGCGTACAAATGCATTTTAGGTTATTATGAAGTGAATTAGTCCATTTAAACCCAGTTTCTCTCATGGTCTGTTGTTAATGTTACTCCTGTACCTCCCGGTCTGTTTGCAACATTCAGATTATTTCTTTTGGTCTGTGGGAGTGACCGGACCGACGCAAATATGCGTCGCTCGGTAGCCAACGTGTTAAAAAACAAATTCAACATTGTGTGGCATTGAGCAACAGACTGAATCCACCCCTTTTCTGCTGGCACCAGCTCTCTACAAGTTGAGCCAACAAACAACTATGTTGGTGCTTGAAATTCTGTAAAACTGCTCATCATAACTCATGAAACTTTGTTGGCTCATATTAACACCTTTAGTAGATCTGTTTATATGTTTGAATAATGAAACCTTTTTCCAGCAGAAGATTTCTTTTAGATTTAGATAGCTTTTGTTAAACTGATATTTCATAAATTGCATATAGTATTACAACATTTTCTTGATTATCTGTTTTTTTTACGGATTTTTTGAAGTCAGCAGTGTGTTTGAATCTTCTACTATTTTTGAACTCTTCGCATTATATTAAGAAAAATTATACCAAACAACGTATGACTCACGCTTATGAATCATATTAGCCAATACTTTGTTAACTGTCATTTTATAATGTTCTGAGGTCTGCTAGAGAAAATATTCAAACTATGTTTGGTATAATTTTTCATGAAATTTTGCGTAGATTATATATACATGAGTAATTTTGAAATAGAATGATGTTTACAAAAAATTAATGTTTGATGGACCGAAGTACACTAGGTGACTCATAGGGTTGGAAGGAAGGGCGGTGCTAATCCCTTGCGCCCGTGAGTGAGAGGGTACCTGACCTGGCCCAAGGCCTGAGTGCTTCCCCCTTCCCCTAGCCGTTACGTCACAGTCTGAGTTCTACAGCACGGTGTAAGTGGAGCGTGCTTTCGATTACATGCTCCTGGACCTCTTTACTGTAATTTATATGGAACGAAACTTATATTTTGAAATCTGCATGAAATACGGAACACAACAGTGTAAAAATCATTTAGCTAAGCAAATATTTTAATTTGTATTAGTTAAAAGTATTTATGATTAGTAGAGGCAATATGGGGAGTCTGGGACAGCTGAAAAATAATTGTTTTTTAATCAGAAGTGACGTTTGAGTGACGTGGTGATGACGTATGTGTGACGAGAGGGTGTGATGACGTCACGGCGATGACGTATTGGTGTGACGATACACATACGTCATTGGATGTGAGGTAATGTGAAAACGGGTGGATTTATATTCGTTAAGAAACTGTTTAAAGTCGAGAGAGAGGTTTGAAAATGAATTGAAAATGAATTTGGTGGTTGCTGAGTGTCAAACGATTGAACAAACTGGTGGCCTGTAAAAAGGCCGTTTGTTACATGTATTTAAAATCTTTTGGTGTGACGAACGACATGCGTTATAGGATGTGGGGTAAAGTGAAAACGGATGGATTAATATTTGTTCCGAAACTGATAGAAGTCGTGGGAGTGATTTGAAAATGAATTTGGCGGTTGCTGAGTGTCAAACAAATGAAACATCTGGTGGCCTTGAAAAAGGCCGTTTGTCACATGTCCTTAAAATCTGTAATTTACACAAATATTGCATAAATCTCAGTTGATAGACCTCTTCTGTTGATCTCAGCCTTCAGCGCAGCGAGATATTCCATCCGCCGAGATATCGCCGGCCACTGCTCTGGAAGCATCGTCGGTTGGGCAATGTATGACATGATCGCCTTTATCTCATTGAAGTGATTTTCTTGTAGTTCGTCCTCAGACATAGTTGAAATTGCTCTCATTCTCTCCCCATGCTCCGCAATCAGGGTGATCTCCACCAACTCTTCGTCGCCGATGTCTTTGGACCACAGAGTAGATGCAGACATGTTGGCGGATCGGTGTCAGACGAGAGGATGGTAGTAAGGATCAGACAGACATGATTTTATTACTTGTTTATGCTTAGTCATCACGAAACACTGACAAGTAATTGGCTAAAAATTATCCAATTAAATGTAACCATTTTATAAAAAAAACCTAGAGTCATTGTTACTCCCAAGTGGGTGGGTGGTTACGGACATGTAGAAACAAGTTCAAGGTCATCGAAAGTGGTTTTTAAAAAAAGATTTGATAATTTATTTGTCAAAAATTACAAAGATTTAATCAAGGTTTACATAACTTATCTTTACAGCAAACTAGGTATATTGTATTAAACATTATTTCCTTCTTTGTACTTTGGAGGTTCTTGTGGTTGGCTTTCTTCTTCGTACTTTGGAGGTTCTTGTGGTTTGGTTTCTTCTGTATTTTCGGATGTGGCATTCGGAGACCATTCAGTGGGTGATTCAGTCGTCTCCGAATCGCAGAAGGTTGTGCTGTCGAATTCAACAGTAATCTTCATTACCATCGGAGGATGTTCCGTCATCAAATGCAGGAGTGTTTCGTGAAGTATTCCCAAATCCACTTCGTCTTGCATCACCAGATGAAACTTCATTATGTTGATGGGTTAAGTTCGTTCTTGACGGTACGAGAGCTGATGGAGAAATGATAGCTGATCACTAGTACGGGTTCTATTTATGTCAGAATAAAATGGTGGGGGTAAGTCCGACACTTTCAAAACTATGTCAAGGTCACAGTGATGAGTTTTTTTAAAATATAATTACATAATTAAATATAATATAATAATATATTACATAATTAAATATAATTACCTAAGTAAAAATAATACATAATTAAAAAGGTAAAATAATCAGAGATTACAATGGAATTTTACGCTATGTACAAAACTATTTTACAAAGTATTGTTAACATGGATTGTTATTTCTGTAGAGTTGTTTCCAGAAGGTCCATGGGAAACTAAATACAATACGCCGGGCTTGACAGAATCCAAATCTTCGTTCATAAGAACATTAACAAATCTTTTCGGGAGGTAAACTTGGAATTAAGGTTTATCTTCTTCTTTGTAGGGTGAATCTCCAAGAACAGCTATAACTGCTTCACCAACTGATGTATCCAACTTTTTCATCGAATGCACAGCATAATGTTTTTTCTCTTGAAGTTCGCTACATCTTTTTGTTGCTAGGAGGTCGGATTTTGAATGTTGGTTGAATTTTTCTGCAAGAGATTGTAGTGGAGAAGGTGATGCCATTGTGGAGAAGCTGATATGATTCTTTTGCTAGGTGTTGTATTCTGTAAGAGATCTTGTGTCCAACTGATATTACGGAGGTACGTGCATGGGTATATGTGGATTTCCCCTCCACCGGATATAAATCGGCCTACTCTGTATGCTCGTGACAATGCACAGTTTGCAGTTTTATGCTGAGGGCTTTTTACTCCGATGCAAAGACCATTTAATTCCGTTGCAAATTCCTTATCCAACTCAATATCCGTCACATTTGAAGTACTGTACATTCTGATCCACTTTGATTTTTCATCCCCAGTAGTGTAGATTTCGTCATACTGTTGACAATAATGGTACATTATGCTATCCAGCTCTTTGTATTGTGTAAATCCTTCGTCCCAGGTGATGTGATGAAGATACTTCATTAACCATTTATTGGTTCTAGAGCTTTTGCTATTTAACTTCTTAAAAGGAAAAGGCGGCTTAAAAAGAAAATAGTTAATGACATTAGTAGATATGTCAAAAAAAAGCTAGTTCATTTATGATATATTTGTCTTGGTTGTTCCTGAAAGCTTGAAATTCTACTACGCACTTTTTGGACATTCTAATATTATAATTAAAACAAATTGGTTTGTCCATTCCGTATCAATGTAATTTTGGTTCTATGAAATATTTCTCACTGCAGCAGTATGTATTTATTTTTGCAACTGTTAACTGATGGGAAGCTTGCAATCAACTGCACTCATATAGCCCCAATATTGTCATATATATATATATATATATATATATATATATACGGTGAAAATAAGAATAACATGTGGAAACCTGAATTGTTTCAAGGTCACGTAAATTAGTTTTTAAAAATGTTTAAGTGCTCCCAGCATGAGCACTTTGTTGATGCAATCTACCGTATAAACAGTCAGAGTTTGCTAACATTCATTCGCATTTAGTGTATCTCTCTTCTACACATGTACCGTTACATTTCATACATTGATATTTCAATTGTAGCGTTGACGTGTTGACTTGAAAAGATTCATGTAGAACTTTTTGTTCGTAGTCCGCAAATTCAATTTTGTTATCCTCGTAACACTTTCGACAAATCCTAAGACTATCTTTTTCATAGAAACATATTAAAGCCGTCGCACAATTTTTATAATGTTCATTCATAATTTCTTCAGCTATACTTTTTGGTAGTTGGCTTACAATTTTTTTTAAATCATTCGTATCCTGATATTCTTTGAGTAACGCTTGTTTCCACAGGTTATACTCCTCCATTGTGTGTTGAATCTACGAGAGCGCATGAAGTTGGTTTTCACTGGGCAAGAGCTGGAGTTGTTCTGAGATGGGGTGGGTGGTGTGACAGCTATTTATACTAATGCAAACCTTCATTTCCTAAAAATTAACACTCTATTGCAGTAACCATAGCATTCACATATTCTACATGCTATTCCGTCTTGTTATTACTTTTGACTCTACTTCTATATCCACATCCCAACTCTTCCTGTTTGCACAGTATTGTAGTAGGCATTCACAAAGACCTTTGCGACATTTGTTACAATATTTTATTATATCGCTATACAGTCCAAATTTCACACACATTTTAGGACAACATGTATAACAGTGTTGGGATTTGTTCAGTGTGAACGTTTCTCGTGTTGGAGTTGGAAGTTTATATGTTTTACATCGACATTTACAAATACCATAACTTTCACATATTTCACAGGCTAATCCGTCTACCTCTAGTTTCGGTCGCACAAAACACTTGTTTTCACAACAGTATCTTTCCATTTTATGAAGTTTACTTAAGCATGTAATAAACAAGACTGAGTAGGATAGGTACTGTTTGGAAGCTTGGAATCAACTGCACTCACACAGCGTGAGTATTTTCATATGTATATAGTCAGCGAAAAGAAGAATAACATATGCAAACCTGAACTGTTTCAAGGTCACGTAAATCTTTTTTTTTTAAGTTTTAGTGCTCCCAACATGAGCACTTGCTTGACGCAATCATTCAAATAATTTTACACTTTTTGTTTATTTGAAATATTCTCCGGCAATTCCTTTGTTGGAGAAACTTTAATTTTGGTTCCTTCACTTCGAAGTTTATTAAAAAAGAATCCGGTCCTTCTGTAGAACGACACCTCTTGAGGCAATCTGTTGTATATAGAATGATCTATCGGGCCATAGATCAGTGGTAAAACTGGATGTGTGTTCACCGAACTGTTGAGGTAATCAAAAATAAGTGGAGCATATGTGACGAGTTGCTGAATGTATCTGATTATTACTGGTGTTAGATTCGACAGGACTTGAAATTCTTCCAAAGTTAAAAGGATTTTCTTATTGTGTTTAGAAAGATCTCTAAATCTCACAAATTGAGTACCTCGAAGTCTGATGTTGTCGATTTCTAAATCGGATTCGTTAAATCCAATTGCAGTTTTTCGTCCTGTCAAGTTGTTGTGTAAGTAGGCTTCAATGATAGATACGTGTTTAGTAAATTTATCCCACATGTCTATCGTAAGCAGCAATGAGGCTTTCCCGCAATGGTTAATTAGCACAGCAGGATTAAAGTTCAAAAATTTGAAAACACCAACAGTAACAGTTTTATCCATGTTTAAATTCAATGGATACATTGCGCGTAAAAATACATCAAATATCACATCCATATTTTGTTCATCATATTCATTTTCACATCTTTTCCTTTTCCTCTGATCATTTCCTTCGAAAGTTAGAAATCCTGAGAGTCCAGCCTTAATCTCCTCAGTAGTTGTTGTGTCCTTTTCTGCGGACTCTTCTACATTTTCAGCTGGTGTTGTATTAGTTTTAACATCATCATTATTATTATTATAAGGTGGAATTGTGTCTTTGACAATTGGAAAAGAAGTGGTTTCCGTTGTTTTTACAGAGTCCTCACTAGGATTACCAGGTGGAATTGTGTCTTTGTCAATTGGAAAAGAAGTAGTTTCCGTTGTTTTTGCAGAGTCCTCACTAGGTTTTGTGTTTTCAGGTAAGTCTTGATTCGACGTTTTAGATGCAGCTGTCACCTCTGTTGATGCAGACTCGAGCGTTACATCTTCAAGAAAATTAGATGGCATACTGTCCATTTTAACTATCAATGTTGTCTTGCTGTCTGCAGGTGGTATACTGATGTCCTCTCGCAGAAGAATCTCCCTTTTATAAACTTGTGGCGGGGGTAAATATATGTAGGTGCTGAATAATGTGGTAAAAACATCTATATTATTCTTCTAACCACGCCTGTTAGAGGGGTGTACGTTACGATTGTATCATGTAGTATCAAACAATACGCTGTTGTTTGGTCTGGAATATTCTCTTCCAACTCAAACTCGATGCGAATATCTACTGTTGATGATTTAATTGATTCGTTTTGTTTTGAACAGTCTATGACTGCAATTGGTGCGAGACTCTTGAATGTTTCAGGGTTGAGGAGAGGCGAGTTCGTCCTTCCATAGTATGACGATTGAAACTTAGCATACATATCGTATAAAATACCATATCTGTCCTTAGAAAACATTACATTAAGACTGTCATAGGAAAAGAATTGTGAGTTTAAAAACAACTTAATATTTGAAAGTTTACAATGATCAAAGCTACTGGCATTAGCAGTAATATTAGATCTTTTATTTGTTTGCAGAGCAAAAATAACATATCTAGGCTTTTCTAAATTACTCGAAGTCTTCACAGCCCACGTTTGACGTTGAGTTTTAGGCAAGACAGGCCATTCATGCATTTCCCAGCTTCTAAAAGGAACCACAATATCCCTATCAGAGTCCAGAATCCGTAATAGACTTACTCGTCGTTCATCGGCCAACCGTACATGAGGTACTCTCCAAACTATTTTATCTAACTTCAATTTCCATTCAAGTGTTGTGGGAGTTGTTCCGCTATCAGCTTGTATAATAACCACATCAGAGGATGATCGCAGTAAAACCAATTCTTGTTTGACATTAATTATTATTCTTCTGTAGTCTTCAGCGAATCCTAGTAAGAGCCGCAACGGAACGCAAAAGTCGAAATAACCACTTGAATTAGGTACTATTTTGGTCGTAGTAGGTAATATCCATCCGGCTGTTTTTAAAGCGTTCGTTTCATTAGGTGATAAAGAAACCAACCCTTTAAGCCTACTGATTATACCGACTTTTTTAGTCGAATCTACTACAATGCCAGATATTTCGTACCGGATTTCTTCAAACAAAAAGGCCATTGGATTATTTATGAATGGTACTTTTGATGTTGTATTTTCATCTTTTTCCAAAACCCTTCCTTCAATATAAATATAGCTTTCAGACGGTAAAGTATATGCATCTTGATGTTGTATTGGAATTCGGATCTCATCATTATTTCCTAATTTCGATGAAGCGTAAGGGTTGTGAGTGTGAAGCTCCTTCTCCCACAACGTTTCGTCGAAAACCGGTCCATGTTTTATATCCAGTATGTCCATTATCATTGACTCTGAAACCAAGTCCTTCAAAAAATTTAATGTTCTCTCTAGTTAACCTCTCTACGTTAGGAGATATACTAGAATTGTCTGATGTTTGTTTAGTGTTATATGTAAATTCAAGTCCCATCGTTCTTTTACGGTGCCTGTCTAATGTGTAAACGTACAGTAATAATTTCTCCTCTGAAATCCACGATGTCACCGTCTTGATCTAGTACGTTCAATACGATGTCTGAAATATGAGTGGAGTTTAATGGAAGATATATCAGATTATGAGGTTTTTCAATTATCTTAAATCCAGGTGGAACGGTTGGATAAAACGAATGTAAAATATGTTGGTTCGATCCATCTTTATAAGCCCCTTGAACTATGTTACACGTGATATTTATAGTATTAACTTTAATTATGTTCACAGTTTTTGGACTTGTATGGTAGATATTTGGTTCAAGAACCGACTTGTATAATGGAAACCAAGTAAAGGACCAATCGATGCTGGTAGAGTGAAATCCATATAAAACTTGCATTTTATTTCACTTCTTAAATTGTTATTATTCGCTCTTAGTTCAATTACATCCTTTCCTAACTTATTTTGAAGTTCTCTGTTTATGTCAGCTATTTCATAAGCACCAGTTTTAATCTCAACAAATTCATGTACATCAGCCAGACCTTCAGTATTTTTCTTTCTCACGTAGTGAAATTTATTATTAACACCTTCTATTATGTTTGGGATTGAGTTGTAAGTAGTAAAATACAAAAGTGCAATTTCCCACTGTCTATCATCTCTCAGGTGTAATGGTGGAAATAATGTACTTCGCAAAGTTGATGTTGAACCACTAACTGTTACAGTACAAGACGACATCTTACAGTTGACTGACACTTGTGGCTAGAAATTCCAAACATAAATGTCCACATACTGACGTGTCTTGTCTTTGTTTTCTATCATAATTGAAAACTTCGTTAGGTACTGCACCGAAATACACTTGTAACTCTTTAGGAGGTGGAAGATTCCCAAAACTGTCGAAATAAAAAACAGAATCAAATATTTTCTTATAACAAACCCAATGTGTCCCAGCACCATTAGCATAATCAAGGTTTACAATTGCGGCTTCATTTTTCCAGATTTTTCTTGGCAATCCGTTTCGCATGAACACCCCTCTGAAAAAAGGGATTTTTAAACATGATGCATACTGTTCAAGTTCCTCGTTGTTCAAAGGTTTATTTGGCAAAATTAATTTGTTTTTATTTAATATGCACGGTATGGTCTTAGGTATAATCCTCTTCCGTTTACCTTTTTTTTTGAACATTTTGAACACGTTTTTCGCTTACGATTAACTCTCTTATTAGTATTCCTTCTTTTACTAGTGCCCCCACCGGAAATATTTCTTCTGCGACGTGTGTTTGTTTTTCTTCTCCTCGATCCTCCTCCAACTGCTGTTTTGACTTTCATGGCTGCAGTTACTGCTAATGCAGCTGCTCGTTCACCAACACTTGCGTCACTTGATTTTACTCTCTGCCAAGCTTTTTCAGCAAGAGCTCTATCTGCAATTGATCTTCTTTCCGAATCTGAGTAATTTGAATATGCAATATCGTGTGCTCTGCAAGCTTCGTCCAATTTGTTTATTCCAGGATCTCCTCGTACCAAACGCTTTCGCAATTTCGTACCTGGACCACAATATTGATAACCTCCAGGCAAATGTAGCTCAATTGGAAGTGCGTCAACAGCTGTGTTTATTAATGCACCTGTAGGTAAAGTGGAAAATGCTTTTTTAAAAAGAGACACTGCGCTACTAGTGAGTCCTCGTCCTCTTTTCATGAGTGATAGTTCACTACTGAACGTCTTCCTTCCATGTATGATAATTTATTTTTGTTTTAACACCTTACTTCATTAGATTACTCTAACGTCTGGCAGTGATAATGACTCTTCTGCATCACTGTTTGTATCATATATTGCGTTTACACTGTTTGAAGGTGTTCCCCGACTTTCCTTCTTCGAAGAGGTGAAAAGAATCACCATAGACTGTAATTTGTCGATTTTTTGGTAAATATCTTGTTTTAATTGCTTTATTTCTTCCAAAACAAATCGCCTATTCACAGCATCTGTATCTTTTTCTGCAATTGCCACATGTATAATCCTTTTATATTTAGCATCAAACATGGTGTCATTTGTCTCGCAATTTAATGTAAATGTACGAATTGTTCCAAGGTTTACTGCTTCATCTTTGTTAAAAGGATCTGCAATATTGCACAAACGTTTCCTTCTTAGATCATAGTTTCCGTCTCGAGTCAACTGAAAACCTTCTCCAGGTGGACCTCTCAAAACCTCTCGAACCAAAGAGCTCTCATGACGACCGAACTTATCAACACTCATCTTTAGACTGAATACTTAAGCTATGTATCCCCGACCTTTTAACTCTTCCGTTAAAGCAATCATTTCGTTATCCAATCCGTTATGCCCAGCCTGTATAGATTCATATATTAATCGCATTCTGTCAACCAGCTTATTCACATTATTATAGTATATAATATTTGTATCATACACCGATTTCATCGACATTCCTTAACCCTTAGCCTTCGGACGTTTTCCTCTAATACTAGAAAACAGCTTTGAAATAACTTCTCTATACTTCTCCGATCTATTTCTATGAATAGGTGTATTATGTGAATAACCTTTTCTATGGGAGTTGGTTAAAATACATATGTTTTTAAAATCATTCAAATCCTTCTTAGTATATTTTTTTGGAGAGGGTTTAAAGATCAATTCAAACAGTCCAGCGGTACCCTTAAAAGTTTGGTCTTTAACTGTTATATTATCTTTGTCATCTATCTCTAGCATACTATCCCCCATACGAAGACCGTCTTTTTCCAAGCGTGCTCCATACACGTGGTATTTACTCGATTTATGTGCACCATGTAGCATTTTTAGTATATAATTTCGTGAAAGAGGTCCTTTTTTGCCAATTTCTTTACTTGAAATACTAATATTTGTGGGGGATTCTGTTGGTTCTAAAGGATCTGTTTCACCTTCAATGTCGGATTTACTTTCTTCTTCATCTTCTTTATCTTCTTCTTCTTCTTCTTCTCCTGAATGACTCGTTCTGCTAAATGATTCTGACCCAGATTCTGATCCGTATGTTCCTGAAGTTTCATCTTGTTTAACGATCTTTTTATCTCGTTCTTTTACTTCTTGATCTAGTAGAGTCGATTTGGTCATTTTATCATTTATTTTATTCAGGGGTTCGACAATGGGCTTGAAGGTTTCCTCCAAATATTTATTTCTAGCCATCAATCCTTCTTTTAGTAGCAGGTTTTTCTTCCGTATTGAGTCACTTAGGACTTTTATTTCACTAAGCAACTCCTCCTGGTTCGACATTATTAGTTCCGATTGTTCTCAACGCCTTCACCACAAATACTGAATTTGTTATAGGCAGAAGTCAATGTAATAAAACAAATCCATCGAACCCTATTCTGTAACGACCATTTGTCATAGATCTTTCTTTATCTATAACTAAAAACCCATATTTTTCTTTCCAAGCTTTCCCACACACATCTCGAAATTTTTCAAATGACATATCTGCACCAACATGATCGTTGTATATATGTTTGAGATTTTTTTCATCCTGCTTGAAAACAATTAAAAAGTTTACGTTGTCTCTAATTAATTGTTTCGGGATTTTACTATATGTTTGACCTATGTAAATAGAGTCAATATGATTATGTCTACCCATAGAGAAGTATGTTCTTATCCTATCATGATTTTCAGAGGAAACATCGTCAAAAATAAAAACTGAATACGGTTCAGCATTGTTAGGCTCTATAATCTCACTACTTGCGTCAAATTTATGCAATGAAACATCGGGTACATCATGCAAAATCTTTTCCAATAATAAATATTTTGGTTGATTCAGAGATTTGGAAAAAATATAAACATTATTGAAGCTTAAGCCGTTTGGTTTTGTTATTAAATTAAAAACAACGTTAGTTTTTCCACAGTTTGAAGGCCCACTAATAATAGACCTCATTGTGTTAGGCAATAAACAGCCATGTTTACTTACCTCATTATCAAAAATATCCGATGTCAAACAATCAATATTGTTAATATCAAGTCTTTCATTCTGGCAGATAATTTCCATAATTTATTTACTGCATAAACAGTCTTCTCAAATGCTGTCCCGTTACTGATTTTTTATTTCAAAGTAGGTCCTTTTTGTCTATCCAAGTATCTTCGCTCTTATCAAATCCCAACCATCTCACTAAAAGTTTATTACCTCTTTTTCTTAATATCTTTTCAACCAAATAAACATTGCCAGTCTTGGATTTTAACAACTCATGTCCATAAAACCCTCCCTGCAGTATCTCTCCTTTAACATCCTTTAAAATATAAGTTTCAGGAATAGTAGGCTGTACTCGATGCACTGTGAAAACCTCGTTTGTCCAATTCGGAAGGTAACCTTTGGTAAAGATCTGTTTATATTTACATATCCTCACATTGTCTCCTATTGCAAATTTTTTGGGTGGTTTCTTATCTAATATTGGTTTGGTACTTTTCTTTATGCGTTTCAAAACTTTAGATTCATTTGCTTTATTCACCTGATTTGGTTTCATACCTATTGTACGATGTTTTTTATCATTGTAATATTTTATTAAAGTAGGAAGAATATCATACCATACATAGGTGCCTCTTTCTGAAAATTTCTTGTACATTGAAGTTTTCAAAGTGCGATTGAAACGTTCTACAATAGCGGCTTTCTTTTCACTATAAGTTGAATAATGATTTATTTTATTTTTCCTCATTAGATCAGAAAAGTCTTTGTTAAAAAATTCTGTACCATCGTCTGTCTGCAGATTTTTTATACGTTTCCCTATCGCCTGAAGTACATCTGTCATTGCTTCTGTAATAGACGATCCACTTTTGTTTTTCAGTGGAATTGCACTGGCTACTTTTGTAAAACAATCAATAACCGTTAAAATGTACCTAAAACCTTTATTAATCCTACTGTACGGTTTCATTTCTTCAAGGTCCGCTTGATATAGGTCATGAATGCCTTTCACGACCGTTGATCTTCTAGGAAAATTTCTTCGAACTGGTTTGTGAAGTTCTTCAACGATGGATTTTCTCTCGTCCATCGGTTTGCTTTATCCTCCAATCGTTTAGTAACTGAACTATAAAACTGTTTCATTTATTAAAAAAGGCTAAATGTTAAATAAGTAATGTAGTTTTTGCTAATCTAAAAAATTGCTTATTCTGAACACACGAAAACTGGGTCAAGGCCACTGAAGTGGCTTTTTAAAAACTTTATTTAACATATACTTAATTAATTAGCATTTTATAGATCTTCCACCAGTTTACTTCTCAGGATGATGATGCACTTAATCAATTTATGTTAATGAATAATGTCCATAAGGAAGTGTGTGGATGTTGTTTTGAAGGATCACACGTTTGTCGTCTTTGTCTGCCAATGACTTCTTTTTCACAGTTATACTATATAAATTATGATTGAAGCTCCGGATTGTGTTAAAAGATGCACAGTACCCAACTCTTCTGAATAAACAGTTGTAGTAATGTTCAAATTTCATTTTTTTCATTATGTACATCTTTTTTATTCCTTTTGCCTTCTTGATAATCCCTGCTTCATCCTCATCCGCTGCGACTGTTGATGTGACATTCGCTGTTCTATCTGTCATTAATTTTAACGCGTACATCTTCGACATGAGGGCGACAATTTCTTCAAGTGGTACTCCGCAAGTTTCATCCTTGAACTTTCCTAAAACCTTCTTGTTAACAGAGTTGTCGTATGTCGGATGGTTGACTGGGTAGTCGGAGAAGTCAAAATCATTCCTGTGAGGAAACACTCTAAGGTCATCATACATGTCAAGTGTCTTGATCCAATATACGATCCCGTCAGTGTCCATGTAACTAATTCCAATTCGATCTCGTCCATAAAAAGCAACCATCTTGTTGTAGTGGAAGTCGTACATATGGGTCTTTGAAATATCAAGTATACACATTCCTACATAAAGAGGTCGATCCATGACAACATTTGTTTTGTTCATGCATACAGCTACAAGATTTTCGTTTATTATGATAGATGTTTTGAAGTTAGGCTTTTGAACTAATTTTAACATTTTCTTTTCATCAGAAACAAGTTTCAAATTCATGTGATTCCTTTTGTTTTCAAGAAATTTCCCATAGACGGCATTATTCATCAGTTTGTAAAATTCTTTGTGAAAACTTGATGTGGAAGCTGCTCTTCTTGAAGTATTCGATTCTATATACGGTTTTAGCCAGGTCTTTTGTGTAAATTGAAAGACTCGGTTGATTTTAACAATTTTGATTCCTAGTTCAATTGCTTGCTGTACAATCCAATAATGTGCAATGTAATTAGATTTATTTTCAAGTGTTGTCATCAACTTTGAATATTTGCCTCCTGGAGGAACCTCAGACCTTGGTAATAGAGGAAGGTCATAATGATGGTCGTGAAGGTGCTGAGGATACTCAAAGTCAAAGTCCAATATGTATCCGATATCGCTGAACTTCGGGATGCTCATAATGTCTCCTAAAACATTAGAATCAACCCAGCAAAATCCGCCAAAAGGTAATGGCATTGACATGGCGTATCCATAAAGGTTATTGGCGTCGAAGTAGCCTAGGTAGACTGATTCTTTAGTGGAGTTATAATTTTGAAGATGTTTGTTATTGGCTTTGACATATCGTGTGACCGATTGTGTGAGCCCTCCTCTAACACCAGCTTCAACCATAAGAACCATGTCAATATCAGTTAAAAGTTGGAGTTCGCATTTAGTTTCCTTCATCATAGCTTGCCAAGCCAGCCCCGGAGATGTGAAGTAATAGAAACAATCCAGTCCGTAAGCTAACAAACAGGAATTTCTAAATTCCTCCATTACATCACAAAGGAGAGTTACATCAAGTTTCACATAAAAATCATTATAATCTCCGAGCGTCGACATATTAAGTTCCTTCCATACCTTGACAGCATGCTCATAATCTTCTGGATCTACTGGAGATTCATTGAGTTTACTGTAAAACATTTCTGGTGGAGGTAACGCAGTCTCGTCAAATTGAGCAAGGGAATCTATGTAGTCGTACGGGAACACTCCTTTTCTTAATACGAGCTCCATCTTATCTTCTGGAACCAGCTTCCTCGTTTCAATTAAGTCATCTCTTTCCAGATTCTTAGAGAGTGTCATCAAACTGAATGGCATAAACCTTAAGGAATCTATAAACCTTAATTTTATATTTTTTACTTTCTTTGAAAAACTAATAAATTTTTCTGTCGTTTGAGCCAATACGTCAATTTGTCCTTTGTCTCGTCCAAGTTCTGGAATAATAAAGTGTGCGTCGTATCCACTTAAATTGTGTAATACAACCAGTATAAAGTTAGGTAGCTTAAAATTGATATTGCAGGCATTACAAGCTGCTCCTCTATAGGCTCCTGTCAAATGATCATAGTCACGCACTTTGATGTTGTCCTCAGAAAACTCCTGTTTACACAAGTAACAAATGTCCTCCATTTGATGACATAGTTCTTGAAGGTCAGTGAGATTTTCCATAGGAACAATGTAACTGTAGAGGGTAGATACTTTTTCAGCAATATCATATAGATCATCAACAAATCGTGTTGCAGCTTGCTCCCCACGGTAATGCTTTGGCTCCGTTGGAATATCGTAGTGCCGAAGATGCTCGTATGAAAGTGTTGATTTTACCAAAAGACAATAGCTGTTTGGCTCGTGTTTTTGGTATTTCCTACTGTCTGCTGCGTCAGGATCCACATTTTCCACTGGTATCAATGACGATTCAAAATCTGCGTAAATTACAATTGGGATGCGATACTGGTGATGGATATTCCTAAACTTTAGAATAGAACTATTCAGAGTTGGAAGGATAACTTTTGCTGCTGCATGATCTCCACAAAGTTTAGAGTGTTCCGTCAGCCAACTACGACCTCCTCTATTTATAGAGATATTTTTAAAACAGAAACATCTTTTACACACTGTTATTGGTGACTTTCTTTTGGTGAGCTGATAGTGAATGAGCTTAGTGAAATCTTTTATGTACACATAATGTGAAACAGTTTCATCTTTTAGTAACAGTAAATCAGTATGGTCAGTCAATTCACGTGGTACCACTTTTAACGGGTACACATTGTTTCTTCTGTCCAGTCCAAACACGTTAACAGATACACCTGCATTACGTTTTTCAAAACTTCCTATATCAGACAATGACACTGGGTAGTTTAATCCATTAAATTTATATCCACCATTTAGTTCTTGATATCTTCTATTCGGTCGTTCAGGATGTTGGACACCTTCATGAACAAGAAATTTCGCCAACATGGAATATCTGAAACATTCATTGTCATTGTTTTGAACATTAATACATGATTTATTATCTTTAATCTTTGCTGGCAATGGAATAAAACTGCTGCCACGATCACCGTATCCACGTTTATGAACTCGTAAATCCAGGTTGTTTACATTGAGCAAGGACCATCCGGATCCACGAGCTTCATGTTCAGTTATTTTAAGCACCAATTCTTGTAAACATTCATCAACTATTTCATCTAAATTTGACGTCTCCATGATAGTTCGGTTTCTAGAAAGAAACCCTCTGTTGGATATTTCTCCTTCTACATTATTAAATGTTGTGTCCAATAGTAATCCAAATTTAATGAAATTCAAACGGTTAAGTTCATAATTTAATTTTGCAATTATAACATCTTTAACGAGGGTCAGAAATATTTGTAGTTCAAGTGTATTGATGTTATTTATTCTGTAATGTCGAACGACAGATCTGTCAAACGCCTCCACTAAAATGTTGACTCCCAACGTTGCATCTTCGTTCGCAGTCCCTCTAGAAGTAGAGGGTGAGGATTCATCTTCAGGATCCACTGAGTTTTGTTTGCTAGGAGGTGCATATGCAATTACGCTTGGTCTGCTCTGCCGTGTAGAGTGTTCAGTGTCAGCAAGGAAGTGTAAGAAATCTGGATGGTCTTCACAATCGGATAATGCATTATTAGTAGCATTATGGTAAATTTCACAGTGATATATATATAAATCCTCATTTATGAAATCTTCATTACAACGTTGACAATAGTACATTGTGATTGAATAAATTTCTCAGTGTGTTATAGACTGCTCCAAAAGTAGTATTGAGAGCCATTTTTCACATGTTCTAGTTTTATAGCAAATGCTGACCTCAGCATTGAATTACTATTGGTTTATATTTTTGCTAACATCATCACTTTCATTGCCATTGGTTCATTCATTTAAAAAGTAAACATAAATGAAATTATAAATTAGTATTGCTATAAGCTTACTAACCACAACATAATTATGGAGCAGCCTATACAGGTCCCAGGTATATCCTCCACAACACCACCTTTTCAATTATCATTTACACCCACGGAAAGACAAGAAAGTGATGATCAACCAGTACAGGTTAACGTTGTATCAAGTAGAACAACTATCCAATCCAGAGAAGTAATGGCTGCATTAGAAAGATTAGTAGGGGCAGATTATCTATCAGATGATGACATCATTGTTGAACAATAAACCCTTTATACAGTTGAAAAACACATCCAAACAGCCGTTTTAACGGCTACCATTTTTTCATTCGTTTATTATACTCTGCTTGTGGCTTTTTTAGTTTAAGGAAAAAAAACATTGCGAATTCGGCTGAGTTTTAAAACGATTGAAACAATTGGTGGCCTTGAAAAAGGCCGTTTGAAACAGACTTCTCTAATTAGTCGCTCAGGTATGCAACGCCATCATCGTCTTCCTCACCACTGGAACTATCGAATAGTCTCCGCCTTGCATCGGGAACATCACGTAGGACAGGAGTCCTGTTGTCATCCTCATCTTCGGACAGGAGATAAAATTCAATACTGTCGGCGACTGACTCCGGATAATCCTCGTGAAGAACAAATGCTATTGCATCTTCTATGTCAGAGACATCTAGTGATGATGGGTTGTCATCGGAGTTGGTCAGGTCTTCGGAGTCGCTAGTATCTTCAATCTCCTCCACATCTTCCTGTAAGACATTTTCAATTATTTCTCCAATTTGCTTCCAGTGGTGAGGGATGTCTAGTGGTGCCATGGTGGTAGATAGGATATGAATGACCGGTGACTACTATTTACCTTTATTTATAGGGGAATTTTGTGATGAGCAAGCAAAAATAAACAACGAATAAGAGCATTAGGTTTTAGTCAGTAAAAAAAGTGCTAAGTTATGGTAGAAAAACCGTAAACATAGGTTTTGATCTCAAAAAATGTATATATATATATATATATAGAGAGAGAGAGAGAGAAAGAGATACACTTGTGCATACTTAATATCATAAATTTCAATTGTTAGTTGAGGTAAAATTAAGAAACCACCATGTGTTTTGTACAACTAAAAATTTTAAAAACCATGTGTTGGTAATTATTAATTTCATTATTAGTAGAAACATTAATAATTGAAAAGATGCTGTCGCTCAGCAGATTGATGGGGAATGTTGGAGGCCCGAGGTCCAGCAAGAGGCGACTTCTCATGTCCACCGTCAACGCCACTCTCCTGTACGGCGCAGAAGTGTGGGCGGGTGCCATGAGAGTCAAAAAACACAGCAAGAGAATTCTCTCCGTTCAGCGCAGGGCGGCTCTTAGGGTTGCCTGTGCGTATCGCACTGTGTCTGGACTGGCTGTAATGGTTGTGGCTGAAGTGTTTCCCCTTGATCTGCTCGCCGCTGAGAGGCAGAACATCTTTCGCCGTGCTCCTGATCTCGGAAGAGACCAAGCTGCTGTGGAAGCCAGACTCGAAACTCTGCGAGTTTGGCAAGAGCGTTGGAACGGTGGACTGGAAGGGCGATGGACGTTTCGTCTCATCAGAGACATAAGCCCGTGGTTGAGCCGTGCATTTGGGGAAATTGACTTTTTCTTGTGTCAATTCCTGACGGGCCACGGGTACTTCAGGGAATACCTTTTCCGCATGGGGAAGGTGAGGTCACCTCAGTGTAGTTACTGCCCGGGGGAGGTGGATGATGCTCATCATACTTTCTTCCGGTGCAGTCGTTTCGCTGAAGACAGGAGGAGGCTCGTCTCTGCTGTCGGCGATCTGTCCCCGGACGTCGTGGTGGGGGCGATGCTTCGAAATGAAGACTCCTGGAGAGCGGTTGCGCTCTTCGTGCAATCTGTTCTTCGGGGAAAGCGAGACGAAGGATGCTTAGGTGACCTCTAAGTTTCCCGAAACCGTGACGTGACCCGTCTGGGCGCAAGACACGTGGGCCAGTGCCGAAGTTGTCCGATAAGGGTTCCGGCCTGGTTTTTCCCCCGCGGCTCCGTAGGAGGTTTAGTGGGTATACCTCGTAAGAGGGAGTCCCACACTGTTCCTTTGGGTTCGCGCATTAAGCGTTCCTCCTACGTAAAAAAAAATAAATAAATAAAAAAAATAATCAAAAAGATAAATAATTGGTATGGTTCAAATACGATGCTTAGCTTAGTTAAAACGAGTGAAATTCATGGTGGCCTTGAAAAAGGCCGTTTGTAGTTGCCCTCAGAAGGTGGAGTTTGAGATGGCGTTGTGGGTCTGCAGGATACGTCCTCAAGAAACGATGACGGTGAGAGTCACCCTTTGGCCAAGCCGCAGCAAACGCTTCAGGTCTTTGATGACGTTAGTCTTGAAGGGTAAGTCATCTTCCAGAGGAGTAGGCGCCATCCAGAACCCTACGTCGGACGTTGTCAATTTAATAGTAGTCGCTCGGCAGTCGGCCCTGATACTGTCTAGAGCCTCAGAAACTCTCCACAAGTCGCATTCTTGAGTTATCTCCGTCGTCCAATAAATCGGAACACGGAGGTAGAATGTTTTCAGCCACAGAGGAGAGCGTTTAACCCTTCTCGCTGTTTGGTGGTGAACAATCTCGTAGACCATGTAATAACTACTGCATATTCAGCAGTATCTTATCTTAACTGCTGACAATGCTTTTCAGCAGTCTCTTATCTTAACTGCTGACAATGCTTTTCAGCAGTCTCTTATCTTAACTGCTGACAATGCTTTTATTATTTTCAAGGTCAACCTAACAAACAAACAAACAAAATCTTTTTATCAATGCAAAGAATCGATGAAACTAGAGTTGTAAATATTAATTCAGGCTGCAGCTTGTATTATCGGTTCATTTCATCTTATAATATAATTCGTTTGTGAAAGGCAACACAGTTAGCTCAATTTGAGTACTAAAACGAGAGATGTAAATATTAATTCAGTCTGCAGCTTGCATTATCAGTTTATTTCATCTCATAATATACTTTGTTTGTGAAAGACAACAGAGTTAGCACACTGTGAGTACTATAACGAGTGAATCAATTGCTGGCCTTTAACAAGGCCGTATTTGAATTCTCCGCCAAGGTTTACGACTGTTCTCGACCGTTGTTGACTGTAAGAAAAGCTACGCAATGTAGGTTAATTACGCTGTAGGATTGTGCATAATATACTATGTTTGTGAAATACAACAGAGTTAGCACACTGTGAGTACTATAACGAGTGAATCAATTTTTGGCCTTTAAAAAGGCCGTTTTTGAATTCTCCACCAAGGTTTACGACTGGTCTCGACCATTGTTGACTGGAAGGAAAGCTACGCAATGCAGGTTAATTATGTTGTAGGATTTTACATAATATACTTTGTTTGTGAAAGATAACAGAGTTAGCACACTGTGAGTACTATAACGAGTGAAACAATTGGTGGCCTTGAAAAAGGCCGTTTCTGAGCTGCTGATCCAATCTAGACGCACTCCCACATCGCCTTTGCCCGCCCTTTGAAATATTAACCCTCTAGGTGCCGCCCGCCCGAATTCGGGCGGGCTTTTGTTTACGTACAAGTGCCACCCGCCCGAATTCGGGCGACTTTGCAGACGTTCAGTTACAACGGTCTGAATACACTCTAGTTGTACTGAACTGCATTGAATTTGGTATCACTGTAAACAGCAGATTTCAAGCTTTACTCCAATGTCTGTCTCGAGAGGTTCTACTCTATGTTGGAAAGAAAACATCCGCGCCAAGATCTGTTACGTCACTGTTGTTTTCTGCCTTCTGTTTTGTTTACGTTTTCGTCATTTATTATTGCTTTTTAGGTTATATTCAATTGAAAATGTTGTTTATTATCATTAAAGTGCATTTATTATTGCCAAATAAAGTGTTTGAACAAGGTTATTAGTAAAAATATAAGCGATAAGTGATATTGTGTGTCTTGGTTGGTTTTACATGCATCTTTATGGGATTTAGGTTAGTACCATGGTGATCATATTTGGTTTTATCGTCATAGATATTTATATTATGTATTTTACTAATAATGAGTATATATATTCTTGTCTCTAATTACATTTTGAACAAAATGTATATCTTGAATTTTGTACCTGGTGCACAACCTTTTTTGTACATATATGGATACATAAGGAAAGTAAATTTTATTTTGCAATTTCTGGATTTGGCCCTATACTGGATTTTTTGTGTATAAAATAAGGACATAAAGGTATGTACTGTAAGATAGTCAATTTTATCTAGTTTACAAAAATGTATAACAGTTAACCATTTAGTAATAATTTAAATTTTTTGTTAATTTTCAAATAAAACCCTGTAAGAGAGCTAAAAATCAGGTGGCATTTAGACAATTATGACAGGGCACCTAGAGGGTTAAGTATGACCCAGTCTTGGGTATTGGTTGCAAATATCCAGGCAGTCTTACCTTTAGGATTCTTCCGCTGTTTTCCAAAATTACTTTGCGCTCTTTAATTTGTAGGAGTTTATATTTTTTGGAAACTTTCAATCTTCGGAATTTTCCCTCCTGAGCTATAGTTTCAAAGTCAAAACTAGATGCTGGCGGCTTTTTCTCTGCAGGTTTGTGTTTAGCGCAGAACTTTTCTCCTATTTTGCAGAAGACTTCACACACTTCACCCTTCTTCAGCCCTCTCTTAAATTGGTGGGTACACTTGGGCGCATTTCTTACCCGTGGTGTCTTCTTCAATGATATTCTTGGTGTGCTGGAGGATGAAGTTGCCTTTGGTACGAAGGGGTCATGTTTTGAAATGAATTTCCTATTATCTTCATCCGATGACTCTGCTGTCGGTGCTCCAAAGTGCAGGGGACTTGGCGGCGAAACCACGCTTGTGGATGTAGAAGGTGCGTCCGGCGGATCGAAGATAGACTTCACCTTGTTCTCAGCCAGGATGGATTCTACAGCTGCAGAAGTCTCAGAAGAGTCCATGACTTGGTGATCAGATCAGCAATCAGCTCAGTGGAGGAATGAGGAAACATCGCACTACTCTCTCATTATATAGGTGTTGCTGACACAGCACTTTTCTCCTATTGGTCAGTTGAATTTAAGTACTAAAAATGGTGGCCTTGATAAAGGCCGTTTTTATGTTCCAATCTTGGACCGACTGTGCCTCTATGTTAGAAACTTGCAAATGTTTGTGTTTGAAAGCAATTTTATGTTTTACTCAAAGCTATGACTCTTAAGCACCATAACATTTGTTTTTAGGTACATTAAACAAACTGTGTTGACTGAATAACGAACAAAATTCTCGGTCAGAATATATTATTTAGAGTCGGCAACTACGTATCTCCAATCTTAGCCCGACTGTAACTCTATGTTAGAAACGTGGAATTGTTTGTGTTTGCAAACACAACTCATTTTATTCTTTACTCCAAGCTATGGTTGTTAAGCCCCATAACATTTATTTTAAGCGCATTAAATAAACTGTGTTGACCGAATAATGAATAAAGTTCTCGGTCAAAATATATTATTTAGAGTCGGCAACTACGTACCGTACAGATTACCAATACCCAGTATGTCATGGGACTTATAATAAAACTTTGCAAATGCATGAGTTCAAAAACGATTGAAAAATGTGGTGGCCTTTAAAAAGGCCGTTTTTTGAGATGATCTAGCGACGGACCCATTCGGCCTTCCCTCTGGGATACGAAAGGTCCTCCCCCGGCCCGTGAATCTTCAGATGCGTCGACTTCCACGGCCACTCCATTCTCCTTGGCAGGCGAACTCTCGTCAGCTCCAAGGAACCAATCTCCCGCAGAGTAGCCTCACCATCCTGGCGTACAAAAAATAGCAATTCGTACAGGCCGGGTTTCATCCGCCACAACCGTCGATTCTGCTCGCCATGGCGTAGTTGCCCAAGTGGAGTGTAGAAGCGCCGCTCCAGCCTCTGAAGCTTTCGCCGTGGAGTAGCCGCAACACAATCCATTACAGTGACAGGATTGCTCCTTGGCACTGGTCTCGGAGCTGGACAGTCCAACGCGAAGCGAACACGCCTCTGCGAGGCTCCTGGACGTTGACGAGGCGGCCGGAGTGAGGATATCGGTGCTAGTGGAGCCCGTCGCTCAATCATCTCAGCGAAGATTTCTTCCACCGTAGTTTCCATCTTCTCTCCTCAGCGCAAGCAGGATGTCCTGAGCTCCACTAATCATTGGTCTCTAAGGTGCGACGCTACGTACCATATAGGATCCGCTGCAGGTCTCCTGTTGGTGCGCACTAATAACACTGACTCAGCGTTTTATTTAGTGGCCTTGAGAAAGGCCATTTTAATTATTTAATGTCCCAGTCCAAGCGCTTACCCCTTTGAACAAACTATGTTGACAGAGGAACGATTAAAATTCTCGGTCAAACCATATTTGTTGAAGTCGGTAACTAAGTACCGTACCGTACAAAATACCAACAAACTTTATTGAAACCTCATGGGACTTATAATAAAACTTCGCTACAGCAGGAGTAAGACTGGGGGTAAAACAAAATATATGTTTTACACTACTGAGTGTCAAACGATTGAAATTTTTGGTGGCCTTTAAAAAGGCCGTTTTTATCAGTATCATTGTTTACATGGACACCCATTGGACGGTGACACGCCGACGTCGTTGCCCATCTTCCGGCTTCCCGACCTCCAAGTAGGTCTTTATTGTCTCGTACGGTGGCTCAATCACTCCATTCGGCAGGTAACTTCTAAAGACAAAGTTGCGGTGGCGCAACAAAAGCTCCCGCGAAGGCTTGTCCCATCCGAGCAGACAATAAAGTCCCGGCTGCAGTTTCCACAGGCGGTGGAGCTTGAACCCAGGGAATGCCGGTTCGAAGCTCGGCCGACGAATCTCCCTCGGCTCATCGATAACAGGGATCTGGGCCGTATAGTTCTTCTCAGGTTCCAGATCCCTCGTCTTGTCCGAGAGAATTTCTCTAAGTAAAGAGAACGGTTCCCGGGCACAAGTCGATATGTTCATTCGGCATGCAGACACGGGACCAGTCCAGAGCAGCTCCAGAGAAGCGGGGCACAGCGGAGATCATCGGAGAGAAGCTGAACATCCACGGAGGTCTCCTAGTACCGCAATCCCTGCAGTGGTACCCCGGGCTTGGAACTTCTGTGATATAGCGAGCACCACATATGTAGGTCTCACTTGCTATCGGCCGGCATCTCTACGCTGATCTCCGCCGGGTCCCGAGGCGGAGTCAACACCTTCTGCGTCACACAAAGCCTGAGACAAGTCCCCCTGTGTGGTCAGCACTGCTCCGGGCGTTGGGTGAACAGTGCGGTGGGCAATGGATCTGGATTTCGTTAAGCTCAGCGCCGATCTCTTATTCTTCTCTGTACAATCCTTTTCTGTCTTGCATGGCTTCGCTGGTTTCCCACTAACACTAACACAATTTGTTGATTTGTACAAGTTAAACTCTGTCCCTTACCCTATTCCCATCACAACCCCAAAAACAAACCCGGGTGGTTCGCGCAGTGTGGAGTTCTGCGGTCCACCCATACCCTAAGCAGTTCAATCGGTCGGCATGGGCAAACCGCCACGAATGAACTGACCCTTCTTGACTGGTCGGCAGGGCAATCCGCCACAGTCAAGATCCTTTTTTTTAAAGTATTAAAATGACCTTGAACACGTTTGAACATGTTTGGAGAATATAAATTATAATTATTTAAAGTCCCCTAAAACATTCATAGCGACAACTGAATAACTATTCTTTGTTACCGCGAAAGTTGGAAAATTGAGACTTATTAAAACGGCCTTTATAAAGGCCACTAAACTGAAGTTGGATAAATGACAAAGTCCAGAAAATGTTGAATACTCCTCCTGTAAAACAAGTAACAAGATGTGAGGCTGAGACTTGTAAAGGAATCGTCTAAGACTGTGAAAGTTAAAATAATTGAGACTTGTAAAAATGGCCTTTTTAAAGGCCACCAAAATGATTGATGTTAAATGACTAAATCCTGAGAATCTGGATTGAAATGTACGCAATGTAGGTTTAGTATGTTGTATGATTGCTAGGCTGATTCACAACGAATGATATAAGTGGTGGCCTTGATAAAGGCCGTTTGTAGAAGGAGTGGAGTCCTGGATTTAGTGTGGGGGGATGGAAGCGACGACCCGAAGAATTTGTCTTAGTTGTAGTTGTCGGCGTAGGCTAGCGTCGACTGTGTCCAAGTGTTGATGTTGGATGATGAGGTGGAAGTGATCTCCGCTACTAACTTCGATGATCATCTGATCGGCAAGGTGTCGGTAGCGGTCCAAGATGTCCATGAGTTGGTTGATCTGGCGGTAAGTGAAGATGTCTCGCTTTATTTGAATCGTCGCTCTCCCCACAGGAGTAGTTGCAGCCGTCGGTCTAGTTTGGCAGAACTTGAACTCTTTCCTGCGACGTCTGTGATCCTCTTCGTCCGAATAGTCCTCGTCAGAAGAGTCAGCAGGGCGTTTCATCGGTTGTAAGTTGCGAGCCATGGTTGCGTTGCGGCTAAGATCTGGAGTGTGAATGGATCTTAACGCGCGATTCTGTGTTAAGCTGTAAATGTGGCGGGGGTGATTAGTGGAGGGGGATTCTATGGCGTGGGATGGGGAGCGAAGCAAGTGCGGGGGTCTGGGGGCAGAGCCCCCAGAAAAAATTTTTATCTTATCTAAGATCTAGATCTAAGATAAGATAAGATAACACAAACCGACTTAAATGGACGGTTGGCCATTTCAAGTCGAAACCGACTTAAATGGACGGTTGGCCATTTCAAGTCGCAAACCGACGTAACTAAACCGTTTCTTAACGAATATAAATCCACCCGTTTTCACATTACCTCACATCCAATGACGTATGTGTATCGTCACACCAATACGTCATCGCCGTGACGTCATCACACCCTCTCGTCACACATACGTCATCACCACGTCACTCAAACGTCACTTCTGATTAAAACACAATTATTTTTCAGCTGTCCCAGACTCCCCATATTGCCTCTACTATGATTTGTAATAGTGGGACACAAAAAAGTCACTAAGCAAATATTTGATATTTGAATTTATATTTGTTTTTGAGGTAGAAACAAACTTCCAGCGGGAAAGTTGTAGATAATTAGTTTACACTTTTAGATTCAACTTTTATTTCACATATTTTTAGATAAGTTGTTTTGTTTGTTCAATAATCAAAGGTGAAGGAGCGGGACGTCGTTCAATTCAACTCATGCTGCTAGCCTTGCTTTGCCCTTTGGTTACGTTTTTGTCGTATTTTATATTACCTTTTCTATTTTAGTTTAATCATAGGTGGTTTTTTACTTGTACAGTTACGTATTTTGCTTCTTATCGCTTATTAAATTAATAAATTATGTTTGTTTGAGATGCCTCATGTTTGTTGTGTGCCGGGCCGGGTAAAAGCAATTACAAAAGTGTGTGTAATGATGGAACTTGTACTTATGTATTTTCCTTTCCTTGATATGAACACCGGAAGGTACAATGGCTGTCGGCCACATACAGAAAATATTTCCAACCATCTAAAAACGCAGTAGTTTGTATAAAAAAATGTTGACAACAGTTTTACTATCAACAAAAATTCAGTGTCCAGGCCAGCAGGAATAGTTTTGACAGTGAAAAGGGATATTATTATTATAACTATAATATATATATTGTTTAATGTTTATAATGTTATTCTATGATTGGTTACTGTTACTTTTAATAAAACCTAAAGTAACATAAAAACCAAATACATTTTTTGTAATTTCAAAACTTACGTTTGTATATATTAATATATATATATATATATATATATATATATATATATATATATATATATATATATATATATATATATATATATATATAATAAAATTACTACACTACTTCAAATTAAATCAAATAATTCGCTATTATTTACATTAAATAAATAATTATACAACGATTGCAAATAAACTATTACAATGAAAACAATAATTACAATGAAAGAAAGGAAAAAAAAACGCTTTGGTTTAGAATTTAGAGGAAAACCATATACAAAACTTATATTTCTGAACATAGATAGAGACAATTGAGATAATGACAAGTTCAACATATCACTTAAGAGATACAAAAAAATACAATAAAATGACATTGCACTATTTAGAGATTTGACTATATGTGTATAAACTTAAAAATTTGTATTTAATGCTTAAAAACATGTTTGTGTATTAAGTGGTTCATTATTTAGTGAAGTTCACATTTTTAACGAAATAGGATGAAGGGTTATGACAATAGCCCAGTTTAAAGCAGTGTATGTCAAGGCGCGCCGTATGTTTCTTACGGGAGTCGCTGGCCGCGTTGCACTCAGATCGTGACGTCACGAATTCAGCGCTCCGGCCTGTAGTAGAGTCGGCCTTGCCTGGCGTCCATCGGTGCTAGCACTCTATAATGTATTGAATTGTCAAGTGTATTTAACAATAAGCTTAAATAAACTTTTCGGCTAGTTCTTTGTCTTTGTCAATGGCATAACCCAAATATAACAAAACCTTTGTATAATTTGGTTAGTTACTATCAAATATTTTTTTTTAATTTTTGAGATGTTCAAGATATTGTTCATTATTTGAATATGCACAAAATCACTTTTGAACTAATATTCTATCATGGAGAAGTATTTTCCTTGACCCTTGTTCAGTTGAGCCTCTTGTGTGAGCCGCTGCTCAACTCTTTCAATGCACAAGTTTCCACGCAGAGTCTGGACGAGATGTACAGGACAACTCTAAACTGGGTGGATCAACACTGTACCCTCAGCGTGCTGAGGCCTTGTAAGTAGCCAGCTCATATTGGGCGCAACGCTACATGTGTTTTAGCCAACTTGATTTGCAAACTATAAAAAATGTGTTAAATGTTATTTTTAATATTATAAAGAAGAGGTGGTTTCTGTGTATCTGTCTGATGTTTCGGGTAAACGCAAAAACTACTGAACCGACTGGGCTGAAACTTTACACAAAGGTAGATCTTTAACCTGTGCAACGTATTGGCCTATTCACTTCCTTAAAATCCCCTCTGGCTATGCCCCATGAACGTCCTACGTTTCAATGTTTACATTTCAGAACCTGTAATGTGAGCAGCTGTGGATACTTCCATTTTACAGCTTAAAGAGCAAATGCAAGACCAGCTATTTCAAGATCAGGGGTGTGCGAGTACTCGAAACTTTGAGTTTTTGGCCGAGTGTTTTAATACTCAAACTCGACTCGAAGTTTTGAAAAATACTCGAAAGTTCGAGCGAGTACTTCCCGCCGATTTCTGGACGATCGCTAACAATTGCGACCGGCCAAATCGCGAAGTAACGGCCGCAAAAGGCGATCGCATGACGTAAAATCTGCCGAAAATGACGATCGGGCCACATAATTTCGGCCTTAAATGTCAACGGAAAACATAACATCGGCTGAAAATGACGACCGCATACATAATATTGGCAAAGTGGCGACCGGGACACTTAATATCGGCCGTAACTAACAATTTCATCATCTAATTTTGATTATAAAAGATGTCTGGACCAGGTGATATTGGCCAAATGACAACCGGACTGTGTTTTATCGGGCGGAAACGAATGTCAAACTGTGTTTTGGTGTCAACACGAAATCCAGTTTTATTGTACTGGCCAAAACTTTGTATTGCTACTCATGTATTAGTTAGAAACCATGTTTAGATTATGAAATATGGAGTGATGTGTAAACTCCATTACACTATTTGAAACTACCAACTGATGGCAAATACTCGAAACTCAAAAATAATTGGCACTACTTGACTCGACTCGATTAAAAAAAATCACTACTCGCACACCCCTAATCTCAACCTCTCTAACGCGTGCGAAAAAGCAGAACAAGGTCCAAGAGAAGTCTTACCAACTTAAGAGCAACCCTGACAAGATACAAATTATACTATGAAACAGACGGAAATTCATATTATCCTTTTAAAAAAATACCATCCTAGTTGATTCACTCTGTTAATTCATTCAAAAGGAAATTTGGCAGGTTTTTATCTGTTGAGTGCCTTCATTCGCTTGTGTTAGTAAAATGTACCCCAAGCTAACCCAATTCAATGCTGTACTCTCAGTTACAGGTTGTGAGAGAATTGCGTATTTTAATCTGAGGGGTTAGTAAAATTTAAACTCTTGTTTTTCCTATTTTTTTTTTTTTTTTTTACATGAAACAGTGTGGCAACTATTATACTTTCAATGAACCTGAATTGTAACTGAAAGGTATTGTTTGAGAAAAATAAAATAAAACTAGTAATCAGTGTATTTCAAATTTCTACCAAAGTTTTGAGTTTCTTTCATAGCTGATTGCCAGTTTAATACCTTTTAGCAGTTTTATAATTTGTAATAAAACTAAACTATGTCTTAAATTTGTAGTGGTCCTGAACGCTTTGCGACAGTTGTGCACGACTACAGACATATTGTCGGATCCTGGGAGGCTTCCAGCTGAAGCTCGTGCGGCAGTGAGTAAGGGCTCCCCCCGCCACCAGCCCCCCAGTTAGTACTTTCATACAGTACCAGGAGTACCAACTCTCATAATCAGATACAAGTGTGCCGACCACGAGATGGAGTCTGTATCATTCTTTTTGCTTCAAAATTCCCAAGTAGTTTCACAACATTGTGTCATTCACGAGTATTTCTATCAGTTTTTGTATACATATTTTGTTGTGTTTTGATCCGAGTGCCATATATTTTCAGACAGTTTGTTTTAGGATGTGTGTGGGTTTGGAATGTTATGATCTCAATTTTCCTGTTACCGGTATTCAAGTTTAATACTATAACTGTATATTTAACTTTTCCCTTCATTTCTCGAAACTTAGTTTGTCATAACCCAGCGTAACATATCCCTCTTTAAAAATGAATTTCCTCCCTTTGTCATAACCCAGTGTAACATATCCCTCTTTAAACATGAATTTTCTCCCTAGCTGAGATGATTCAGTAAAGCTGTATTGGTCATTCTTTCAAAAATGTGAAATACAATTTTAGAAAAGAGGAAAGCATGGGAATTTTGAATTACAATTTGGGCCATTACAGTCCTCAGTCAATAGCACATTCAAAAACAAATACTTTTTGTCTCACGAAAGCCACCAGGACTGAAATATTTTACAAAATAGATCAGTTGTCGTACTCTGTGCCTTTGTCAGTCTCAGTTGTTGGGATAAAGGGGAGTTGTTAAGATAAGGATTTTACAAGAATGGCTTAACTTTTTTATATTTCTAGAGAAATAGTTCACTCTAAATACTTCAAAAGGATGTCTTCCTGTGAAACTCTTGGTGATTATATTTTTTTATGTTTTAACTGTTATTCTGTAATTCATAAAAGCGTTTTCTATATATATGAAGTATGTTTAGTATATTGTTTAGATTAGACATAGAAAATGTTAAGTTTGTCAAGTTTTTATTTTCTTTTTTTATTGGTTGACCATTAATGTTGTTTATTAGTTGTTGGATTTACTATGTTGTCCTGTTAACATTAAGTATCAATGATCGTTGTAGCCTTAAAGTTCTTGTTATTTGTTCATTATAACAAATCATTTTATGTCAGATATATATCCGGTTAGCTATATATATAAATAAGAGAAATTAGTATATTCTCTTGATTACGTTGTTAGTTGGGTGGTACAAATTCTAATTGATCAGTGATATTTCAAAAACTCTGCCTTTACATTTAAAACTTTGAAAGTGTATTTATGTAAAGAGTGGTATAGTGACAAACTATCGATTCTTCTGTGATATAACATATTATACCAGTTGTGGCCAACATAATCTTAGCTTTTTTAATGCATCATTCGTTTAGAATTCAGTTCCAGCATGAATTTGAAGTAGCAATGTTTGTAAATTAAGGAAATTATGAGTAATTTTAAAATGTATATTGTTTTATTTTTCTTTATAAACCAGTTCACAATGTGCCAAATTGTACAAGATATCTTAGGTTTGAATCTAGCGATTTTTTAGTATAGTTAAAAATGTAAAATGATTTTAATTGTTTCATTTTGTTGGTTACAATATACTGTTTTCATCTAATTAATAAAGCATATATACTGTTAAAGTAATTTTAAATGTTTCACCTGATGTTATTTTTATCAACTTAATTAGATAAATAGTTGAAACAGCTGTAATCCTCTTAAGTTTTTTTAAGTTTTGAAAGCTACATAATCTGTTGTTATTTTGGCAGCATGTTAGTAGACTATTCAATCCTACTAGTTTGAGTATTTGTTATTTCTAAATCCAGTTTTACCAATAATGTCAGATTACTGCCTCTTTATTTTACTCTTTTCAAAATTTATGAGCAGCCATAAAGAATGCCATACATTTATATACAGTAATTAAAAGTTTATAAAATTGATTAATGAGTTTAATTTTCCAGTAGCTTCTCTAATTTAGATCTCTTTCTTAGATTTACTTCTCTATACAAAGGGACCTTCCTATAAACTAATGGCAAGGTAGAACGCTGGCCTCCCAAGTCACACATGATCAAGCATAGGTTAAATCCCTGCAAACTGCTCTGTTGCTTTTTTGACGAGCAGTCACCAATTGCTTGCTCATGTGACTAATGCAATTATGGTACCTCACTGTCTTTAAATCACCACACAGGCCCATTGATCCATGGCAAATGGCAGTTGAGGCTGAAAAAAAAGATTAACGCTTGCATAAGCAAAAGCATTAATTGGTTCATTACTATTAGTCTGTTTAACCCTTCAACAACACCATAGCACATTTTTTTTAATACACGAATGAAGCTTACAAGATCAGTACATCAACATAATGATGAGGACAATTTGCTCACCTTCCACAGGCCCCTGGGCAGGCCTGGTGGTGTGGGCCCTTGTTGATATCGGATCCAAGTTGGTGACTTTTTTTTAGAAAATTGTGTCCTAAATAAGACACCCGGGGCAGTTGTTCCCCCCCCCCCCCTGAGTACGGCCCTCTGACAATTTGTATAACATTTTGCGTGCAAAGTCAATTCTGCAAACGTGCCATTGAGAAATGTCAAACATTGAATGTCTTAATACTACATAAAGCCACTTACCAAGTTTCATAAAAATATATTCACAAATAAGTAGAGATGTACGAGTACAGGTTTTTTAAGTTGAGTCGAGTAAATGTGAAAAGATTCGAATCTCGAGTTCGAGTATACAAAAATAAAAACATAGGTCGAGTCAATTTGGATCAAAACAGTGAATTCCATTTATAAATGTTGTTATTAAAATATACTTTATGACCTGAAGTAAAATAAATGGGTTCCTGCGCCATTGGGAAAAAGGCAAGTACATTTATCTGAAAATAAATCATACCAAAGTAATTGCATAACATTTTGCCATGAAGATAAAATACTCATAAGCGTAACTTCAGTATTTTGATTGGGGGGGCAAACATAGTCATGATCGTGATTATTGTGACTTTTCATATATATTATAATAATATGTTTTCCAAATTATTGGGGGGGCAACTGCCCCCCCATGCCACCCCCGAATTACGCCTATGAAAATACTTTAGGGGTATGCGAATAGTGATTTCTGACTCGAGCCGAGCTTTTTTTCTAAGTTCTCGAGCTTTGAGCATTCTCGAGCCGAGCTTTTTCATGGCAATTTTCTTAAGGGGTGTGCAATATACGGGTAGTGATTTTATGACCCGAGCCGAATTTTGCTATGTATAATTTTATATTTTCAATATTGGTCATCTTTCATTCACTTCACCCTACTTTTAAATAGACCTAAATAAAGTTCTACAGTACAAAAGTAACAAAATAAGTACTGAAAAGGAACATTTATTGAGACCAATTGTTGCTAGTAATGAACAGTTTTATTTTAATATAAAGTAGAAACATAGGAAATAAATAGCATAAAGGAAGAGAACGACAAATTTTAAACTAGATCGATCAGCCCGAATGTAGTTATTACAGTTTTATAACAGCCAAAATAAACAGACTATATGTCAAGATGTACCCTCCATGTAACCAAACATTTAGGCTCTATTCTAGGGAATTACCAAAAATACATTAAGCCTATCTATTCAACTGATGGTAAATAATAAATTTAAGGTTATCTTTTTAATATAAGTTAGTTAAATCAGGACACTCAGCAGCTAACCATATTGTAAATATAATCACTAAACTATCATTATCAGCACCGGCTCTAGGGCAGTGCGAGCCGTGCTCCAGCACGGGGCGCCGCGCTTTCGGGGGGGCGGCGCTCATGACGTGTCGCGGGGTGCGGGGTGGGGGCGGAGTCCGTAGCGCAAAGTATTCGTAAATTTGTTGTATACAGTACTAATACTAATATTATAAGTTGTAGAAAGGCAAGAAAGTTGTGTATTCACCATGACCTTCATTATTCGAGTCCTTTAACAATACATTTACAAATCAGATAACACAACATCCGCTCCCCTCTATTCCAAATCAAGAAGTTGTTTTGACCTCTATCGTTTTTTGACAGCTTCAGGGCATTCTGATTGGTATAGAGAGTGTGAATAAAACGTGCAATACGATGTATTGTAAGAAAATTGCAATGTTAAAATATCAATTTACACATTTCAAATAATTGTTTTAATCCGCCCTCATCGATTATTTTAAACTTCTTCCTAGATGAGTAAAGATATGGTTTAAGGATTGGAGAGTATTGAAACGGGATTTCATCTTTAATTGAAGTTACAATGATTTGAGTTTTGTGCTGATATTTGATATTATGAGAATATTCTCATAATCAATATAGCACATCATGTGTTATGAAAGAACTGAATTTAAATATTTCAAAAGATACACGGCCGTTAGCCTCCTCCACCAATCAGCTCAACGGACCGATGGCCTGTCAGGAAGAGGGTTGTCGTCGTCGCATCGCGCGTTATCGGCCTCAGCCCATTTCGCCAGTGATACTCAGATAGCGTGGTTCGGGGAACATTGAGCACCGCTCACGTATAATCTTTTCTGTTAAAATAGTTGTTCACTGCCATCCACCTAGTAATTTCTGTTAGCTAACACTCGTCGCAAATCATCAGAATTAACATATAGTGCGCTTCAGAATCATTTTGAGAGTAATTATAAATTAATGGGCATTTCGAAGATGTGGATTGTTGGCGTGTAGACGTGATGCAACTGATTTTTCAAATCGCCGCGTGTTTTCCCCGAACGTGTGTGTATGTATGGGATCCCAGAAAGTATGAGTGAGCAAACTTGATCAGGCCTGTTCAACTACTTGATCAAAGTTATTCAAACTTGATCAGCTCTGTTCAAATTTGATCAATATTGATCAAGCCTGATAAAATCATGTTCATGGGGCCTAATGCAATGCAACTGTATAAGCTGTAGATTAGTAACACAATTGGGAAATTGTCGAAATGTCTAAGCTCGCCGAGAATAGATCGCTTGTGAGATTGCGGCGATCCTCTCGCTCGTGTGAACCGAGCCTTACTAGACTAAGTATAGACTACTAAACAAAAATACTACTAGTACTGGTAATTGTAATTGTCATTAGTTGTTTAATTTGTATCCGCCAATAGCCTACAAGTTTCCTCCCTGCCTTGGCCATGACGTCTCTATCTTTCCCGTCAAAATCAAAATCTCTCAAGCGCAAGGCCTTCGTGGGCATGATGCCCTGTGCAGCTTTATCTGGTGCACCGCCCTAAGGACACTGGGGGGGGGGGCGGCAAGCTTGGTCTTTGCACCGCTGAAAAACTGACGGGCCGCCCCTCATCATTATATCTTATTGAACTGTACTCACAGAAATAAATTATCCAATAATCGTAGGCCTGGCTTGCGTTGTAGCTAACCTCTATCACCTAATAGACTTAACCTATTAAATCTGCTTCTGAAACAGGTTTCAAAATCAAAAGTTCCTGGTGGAAGAGTATCATCAATGCAGTCTTCTTCCATCACTGATTTAACAACTTGATAGCCTACAACTGAAAAATGAAATGATTTCAACTGACGTTTATTCAAAGATTCAAATAATCCCGCGGCGTTAACAATATACAGTATGATTTTAATCGCACAGCTGTGGCGAAACAAAACACTGCGCCAATTTGATTGTGTCTTGCTCTTGGTTAGGCGAACATTGAGTAGCCTATAATAAAATATAACCTTGTAAATAATATGACCACCGGTATTATAATGTGTGTGACGTAACAATTTAGAATTTTGATAAAATCCTTTGATCTTGGGAATCTCGCAATTAGTGATTTTGATTTGTAAAGTATTACAACAGCGATGCGACAATATTTGTTAACTTTAATAATTACAGTATGTTACAGTTGTATTTATATTCGCTTTATTTCCTAAGAACTTTAGATTCTACATCAAGTGACGATTTTTTAACAATACAATTTTTGGAGAGTACTATTTCGGCTGGGCACCAAAACGCCATCATGATTTGTCGTTCATTATCTTCAACCTTGTCCCTAGTCATTGGTCACGCTAAATCATTATTACATTATAACCATCTTCTCTCAACATCTTAAGACAGTTTTGCAATCAACAGTGTTGCCAGACGTGATTTCAGATGCCAGGAAATTATTATTGTGTAATGAGCGAAATTTTAAGTTGCAGTAAAGACTGTACCGCTGCAACAGTTAGAAAATGTGTTTTCATGGATTTTAGTTTTCTGCTGGGGTACTTTTTCTGGAGCAGTAGGGTTGTTGTATTAATTATTATTAACCGTGAAATACTGCACAACTCAACTGGGCAACGGCAACACTGTACTGCAAACAGAATTGTGTAAATGTCCACTTGATGTGATTGATGAGCGTAGAGAAAGTAGATCCATTGCATTGGTTGATCAGATCGACAGTTTAAAACATTGTACTTTTATATTTCGTTATTTTTTTTTAAACGAAGGACCGAAAGCACAGCATTGCTGGATTATATCTGTTATGGAGTTCTACCGATACAAATTACGAGAATTCTAACATTGATTATTAAATGTTTTTGCTTCAAATTTCCTTTTGTAAACGACTATTTTCACTAGTTGGCAATTTAAATAGTCGGCTCGAACTTTGAGCTTTTTTGCAAATTTCGAGCCGAGCCGAATACTGTAATATTTGGCTCGAAGCTCGAATCTCGCACACCCCTACTTATAATCTGTTGGTATTAAGGTTGTTATAGCCTATGTGGTATTAATTAACAGTTTCATTAAAAAATAAACTCAAGTTTTTTATTTCCTCCTTTTTATTTATCCTATGTTTAGGCCTAAGCTACATCTTTCTATGAATGGAGAAAATCAAATTATATTTAGGCCTATAAGTTGAAATAAACTTTATTTTAATATTTCAAAGGCCTATTACATGGTAAAACACCACGGCTGACTTACTTACCACACAAAATGTATCACACTAACATATATCTTAGCATTAATTTTAATACTAATAGTCCTATGACGGAGTGCTTCGCCTCGAGATGCCACCACAAGCCTATCTCGTGGTCTACGCAGACGATGTAGCCGCAGTCATCACGGCTCGGAATCCGGAGGTGGCCCAGCTTCGCCTCAACCAGGTGATGTCTCGGGTCAACAGATGGATGAGCGGTCATGGACTTGAGGTGGCGGTCGCCAAGACCGAGATCGTCATGCTCACGCGACGGAGGATCCAAACAGTAATCCCTATGACTGCAGGTGACGTGGAAGTCCAGACGAAGACTCCGGCGAAGTATCTCGGAGTGGTGCTCGACCGCCGCCTCACATGGTGGGAGCACATCCAGGCGGTTTGCAACAAGGCGACGAGGGTTGTTCTGTCGCTCAGCAGATTGATGGGGAACGTCGGAGGCCCGAGGTCCAGCAAGAGGCGACTTCTCATGTCCACCGTCAACGCCACTCTCCTGTACAGCGCAGAAGTGTGGGCGGTTGCCATGAGAGTCAAAAAACACAGCAAGAGAATTCTCTCCGTTCAGCGCAGGGCGGCTCTTAGGGTTGCCTGTGCGTATCGCACTGTGTCTGGACTGGCTGTAATGGTTGTGGCTGGAGTGTTTCCCCTCGATCTGCTCGCCGCTGAGAGGCAGAACATTTTTCGCCGTGCCCCTGATCTCGGAAGAGACCAAGCTGCTACGGAAGCCAGACTCGAAACTCTGCGAGTTTGGCAGGAGCAGTGGGACGGTGGACTGGAAGGGCGATGGACGTCTCGTCTCATCAGAGACATAAGCCCGTGGTTGAGCCGTGCCTTTGGGGAAATTGACTTTTTCCTGTGTCAATTCCTGACGGGGCACGGGTACTTCAGGGAATACCTTTCCCGCATGGGGAAGGTGAGGTCACCTCAGTGTAGTTACTGCCCGGAGGAGGTGGATGATGCTCATCATACTTTCTTCCGGTGCAGTCGTTTCGCTGAAGACAGGAGGAGGCTAGTCTCTGCTGTCGGCGATCTGTCCCCGGAAGTCGTGGTGGGGTCGATGCTTCGAAATGAAGACTCCTGGAGAGCGGTTGAGCTCTTCGTGCAATCCGTTCTTCGGGGAAAGCGAGACGAGGGATGCTTAGGTAACCTCTAAGTTTCCCGAAACGGTGACGTGACCCGTCTGGGTGCAAGACATGCGGGCCAGTGCCGAAGTTGTCCGATAAGGGTTCCGGCCTGGTTTATTCCCCGCGGCTCCGTAGGAGGTTTAGTGGGTATACCTCGTAAGAGGGAATCCCACACTGTTCCTTTGGGTTCGCGCATAAAGCGTTCCTCCTACGTTAAAAATAAAATAAAATAAAAAAAATAAGAACAATCCATCCGTTAGTAACAAAACATGAATATATATTTGAAAGTGCCTGGCAAATCAATTGTTAAAATTGAAGCCATATCTTGAATACAGTTTTAAAATATTACAAATTATTTAAAAAATCAATAATGAAACTTAAACAAGGCCAAAACAAATCACTTATTTTTAAAAATAGCTCAATGACAAAAAGGAGAGTTAGGCCTAAAATTAATGGATTGCCTCAATTTCAATTATTATAGAGCAGAAAACAAGCACAAACTTCTTATGCTTACCTATTAGATTTCATTACAGATATGTTTTTGATATTTTACTTTAAAAAATTACAAGGTTAGGTTAACCTAAAAGTGGACTGTACAGACAGTGTTCATACAACTCAATCTGAAGGACCTGGTAAATCCTCCATTTTGGTTTAACGAGTAACACAAATTTATAAGCCAAAACTTGCTTATTTATTAATAAAACACTAAAATCGTCATCACAACTCTTAGCACCTCAAATGCGTTCACACTCAATTTGAGTTTATAGACAACACGTGGCCGCGGACGACCCTTGGTAGCGCGGGTAAACGACGGGAGTAAACTCGCTCGAAACTTTCAGTAAAACCTCGAGTTTCAGTGCCGAACTTGAAGTTTCGAGTACTCGCACATGTCTACAAATAAGTGATACATACAATTTTAATTATCCTCCATAAGAAAACATTGGGGCTGAGTACGCAAGTTTGCTGCAACAAGGAACAAAAAATATGGGTTTTGTACAACTATCAATATAATTCAACTAGGTGAAGTCATATACCAGATTTTATTGAAGAATGATGTTATTGAAGAATGGTATGTGCATGTCTCTTGTATTTCTTGTGACGTTGTCTATTTCAATTGATTAATGTCAATAAAGCATTATTATTATTATTATTAATTTATGTTCATAATTAAGGGAGATATCGCATTTTAATTACTCTCCTTAAGAATAACATGGGGGCTGAGAATGCAGGTTTGCTGCTACGGGAACCTTTAGCAAAAAATTGATTTTTTGAGCAAATATCAATAGACCACAACCAGGTGAAGACATATACCATGTTTCGTCAGTATACGTTCATATATAAGCGAGGAACATTTTTCTTACTATCCATAGGAATAACATTAGACAATATACTGTATTTAGCACTTTCAATATCTCGGTGACCGATTGACTTAGAGGAATGATCAAAACACCAAACTGTGTGTTTTTTTAAGCTGAATTCAATGGTAAAAACTAAAATTGTACTATTTCAAAAATGGTAGGTAAAACACTCAAAATACCCGTCACAGCAAACCTGCATACTCAGCGAATTTCAAATGCATATTTTTTTTAATACTACATGAAGCTGCTTAGCAAGTTTCATAAAAATATATTCACAAATGAGCGATAGGTACAATTTTAATTATTCTACATAAGAATGACATTGGGGATGAGTACGTAGGTTTGCTGAAACAAGGAACACAAAATATGGGTTTTTGATACAAATACAATATAATTCAACTAGTTGAAGCCATATACCAAGTTTCATCAATATACATTCACAAATAAGCAATGTGTTCCGTTTTAATTATTCTCCATAATAATAACATGGGGGCTGAGTACGCAGGTTTGCTGCTACAGGAATCATCAGTAAACATTTTTTTTATGCATATAAGAATAGACCACACCAGATAAAGTCGTATACCAAGTTTCGTTTGTTTCCATTGATGACAGGACGAAGTGAAGGAATAAAATCTATGTATTAGCAGAGACAATGATTCGTTTTGTCCGTCAGTGTGTGGGTGTGTATGGTCATAATGCAATATCGTGAAAACGGCTCTATTGATCGATTTTAGATTTTACACAAATTTTTTCCAGTACACTTCACGCCTTCCAGTTCAAAAATGGAACACATTCGTTAAATATCTTTTATTAATTAACATTTAAAAGTTGTAAAATTTCCATAAGGTAAAGCATTGGGCAAAAATTACTGGTTGTAACGTACGAGATACTAATAAAATATTGTTTCGTAATTACAAGAAACTACTAAAAAATGGTCCTATTTATGTGTTTTATGATTACATAAATAAAGTACTCTCCGTTTAACATGAGTTAATTCAATTTATCAAAGGGTTTTAAAATTCGTAGATTAAAAAAACTAATACCATTTCTTACAAATAAAGATAACGTTCTCCAATAACGTGAGTAATGTAAGTTAATAATTTATCCGCTAGATTGCAGCAGCCATTTATATCATGTTTACTTCTACCAGCTGGTTTCTTTTGTCGGTTTGTGATATTTAAATACCCCCGTCATAGCAAACCTGCGCACTCAGCATAGGCGTGCGCACGGTGGGAGCCGTGATAAGGTAAAGCATTGCTTTAATAGTAAGTAATACTGGGAGTGTTGTTGTAACACAGTTAAGTAGTATTTACAAATTCAAATTCAATTAAAATTGACGTCCAAAACATGAACTGTTGTCTGACGATCGGCAGATTTCTTAGAAACGAGTGCCGGAGTAAGTACAATACCCATTCGCCTCCTTTCATTCATTGTTAGACGGAGATGTAGAGGGAAATTAAATATGTCATAATGGTTTAAATTTGGAATATAAATAGAAATACTTCTTTTATATCGCTGCTTAATTGAACTTTACTTTTCACTTTGAATGCATCATACGCAATGGGAAAAGTAAAACAATATGAAAATAAAAATAATAATTCCATCGATATAGCTCTTTATCATCAGATAGGTATAGTACAACCAAGTTTATTTTTCTGAGAAAATATAAATTCTGTGATGATATCTTCTTGTATTTTAGCTTTATTAAAAAGAGTGCTTGATATCTTATTTCAGTTCATTGCTAATTGTTATATTGTTTTAACAACTTAAAGATACACTCGTTTACCAAGAAATCGGAGTGACGTGGAGCCTGAGTGTAATGTAATTTTTTAGAAAATAATATATAACAAGTAACACTATGGGATTTTGTAAACTAAATATACCTATGCAGAAACAATATTTAATGCATTGAATAAAATTATCATATATTTGTGTAAAGAAGGAGTAAACTATTAGATTATATATATATATATATATATATTCAATTATTTGGCAGATAAATAAGTTCTTTGATTGGTGGGGGGGGCGCAGTTTTCGGTTCTGGCACCCACGCTGATCGGTCTCTGCGCGCACCTTTGGCACGCAGCTAATTTCAGGTGAAAATATATACCTCACTGCATATGCAACTTACTGTGTTATTTTTTGTTGAACTGTCTCCACTAATACAATAAAATTAAGAACAATTTATCCTATGACCTAAAATTAACCAAAATAAAAGTAGATATTTTCTTACTGAGTCCCCAGAATCAAGACTATTTATTAGTGAATTTCCTGTGGAAAAGTGAACTGTTAGTATGACCCGCACGGTATTACTTAAGCCCGGGACCACCATAGAAGTTCCTAACGTGACCTCCCGAACACATTTTGGGGGGGTCGTTGAAAATGATACATGTGTGTGTACTCTAGCAGTCGAATTTTTGTCCGATTTACTTAAAATTTGGTAGGGACATTATAGCATAAATATTTACCGAGTTATTGAAGAGAATGTATATTGACTAAATACGGTATGTTGTCTTGTGGGGGTTTTACATTAGAAAAACCTGTTATTAATTTTTGGTGTAATTTTATCATCCCCAGCAACCTCGCGCCTACTTTCAATCCCGACTGTACCTTCTCCTAACCTTATAATGTGCAATATTGTATTCCCAGCATTGCAGGTAAATAGAACCAGGAACATCAGAACAGCCCAAAAAAATAAATGTCTTCAGATTTCATTAAAAATTGGAATAAATGTATGTTTTGACACTGATTTGGATTTTTAAAAGTTTTTTATGTGGAAATTCACTTCCCTCAAGTCAGTGTGCTGCTTGCGAACTCGTTTAATATTTTGTGACGACATTTCGTTTAGAACTTACGTTAACAGCAGTAACTTTCAACAACCATTTCTGAGTTCGGTCATCCCATTACGCGAACATTTGAGCGTACTAGTAAATAAGCGAGATATAAAATTGATCTTATTCTCCATAAGAATAACATTGGACAACGTGCTGTGTTTAGCACTTTCAAAATCTCTGTAACCGATTGACGTAGAGAAATTATCAAAACCCCAATCATCATCATTGTTGCAGATTAGGAAACTGGAGTTTTAGTTCATTATTTTCTGGTTGACCCTTGTACTTTATGGATGAAATGTGCAATAAATCTTGCACTTTTCAGGAAGGGAATACTTAAGTGTACTTTTATTTAATAAGAGTTATGGTGAATAAAAGAAAATCTGTTTATAAAACCCAGCAAAGTATACAGGATGATTGATATAGTGTACCAGCTATTTTCCTTGAAAATATAAGAAAGAGCTATTAAAAATAGTCAAATGGATATTTGGTTCTGTATAATTTAGTGATTATTTTTTATTTTATCTGATCTGCCATCCATCCAATATGGCGGCCAACTTTAATTTCTTATGTAAACACCATTTTTGTGATGGTTTCGGGAAAATAAACAATTTTAAACACATTTTTTCTCTTGCCTTTTTATTCATAAATTAAACATTTCAGAAATACTCAAGATTTAATTTTTTGAACATTATTGTGCAAAATTATTATGTTGCAGAAGAAAGTTCCCAATTTATTTAATCGTTTAGATAAACATTTTAGAACAATGAGTTTGAATGAAATGACATTTAAACCAGCAATACAAGTTTTAACAAAATAATCTTAACAGAAATTAGTAACAGGTATGTTTATTTGGCAGCTGTCTACTTGTTTACATTTACAATTTTCAAAATAAAATTTCATTTAAAACTCAATGTTGTAAAATCTTGTATATAATATTATTTTTCATAAGAAATATCACAAATTAAAATTATAAATATATCTAAAACAGTTGCGGTTATGAAAAGAGACCAAAGTAAAAATATCTTTAAACTGCTTGTTCTTAACCCGTAACCATAACGAAAATATTGTGTAGGTTTACATGACCTAACTATACAAAACCGAAAATCTAGAGGGGTTACCAATCATCTCTTTTAATAGCTCTTGTCCTTTTCAAGTAAAATAACTGGCACACTTCAATCATCCTGTGTATGGCTTATTTCAAATAAAAAAATACATAAGAGTTACAATTTACGTCTCCTAAAATTAACTTTTAGGTCTTTTTATCAATTCACATCTTCTTCAGTGGTTTCTTAATCTCTAAATATCGATCTTTCTCAAACCCTGGGTAGACTTGTTTCACATCACTTATGAAAGGCAGAATCAGTTCTGAAGCTGGTTTTTCACAAAAACCATCTCTGTTGAAATATAAAAACTGATATGCATACAGCTCCTTACACATAACTGTTTCGTTTGGGGGGGTTTCTTTTTCAACATACTCTACCAGAGCATTCCACATGGCATCTAAATGATAATCTTCTTCCGTTCTTGGGCTTCTAGAGATGTGAACAAACTTCAAACTCGGATTATCCGCTTCCTTTTCTTTTTTGGTGAACTCTTTATGTCTCTCGGTAATGATTACACTTCCCGGTAGAATGTAGTTTTTTATAATAGGCCATAGAGTCTCAGAATCTAATACTTCGAGATGAACGGCAAAATTCTCTCCTGTATTTCGATCAATTCCTGTAATCATCCAAACATCATATGACTCCTCTTTTGTCTGAAGATGAAATTCGCACAACTCTATGCTGTGACCAGGCCCGCCAATGGGTTGGGTGTAGTTGATAATCATAAATGCGCAGACCTGCCTGAAGAATTTATAATATTCAGTAACTATTACCTCTGGCAACTGAAACAGAACACATATCATGGCATGCTTCATATTCTTTTATAATTTTTACTAAAGACATATCGTAAACTTATGAGGGTTGATGTGAGTAGGCTAGTTTATCATGTAACAAACTTATTCAAGGGTAAATAGTCCCAAGAATGACCCAAGAACATTATTATACAAATAAATATTTTATATTCTGAAGACATTTTTCTAATCTATAAATTCCTGTAAATCCCAGTTTATCAGTTCAGCTTACAAATGATAACTTTTTATTGGGAAAGATATGACAGGGAGAGTCACCAAGCTTGCTAAAAACTGAAGAACTTGCTGTTGACACACAAGTTACAATGCAGGAAAGTTGTGATGTTTTGACACTGTCTTGATCACAATAGACAGGCGTTAAGTATAATACTTAACGCCTGACAAACATTAATTCTCAAGCAAGTACAAATTTGTTAACTATTGACTAGGCCTAACATATACAACGTTTCCAAAGTTGCAGTTGTTAACTTACTTTGTGAGATAAACTGAAGTGTAAAATACCCCTATTGCAGAAAACCTGCATACTCAGCAGATTTCCAATGCACATATAAATGACTTAATACTACATAAAGCCACTTACCAAGTTTCATAAAAATATATTCACAAATATGCAATGCATGCAGTTTTAATTATTCTCCATAAGAATAACATTGGGGTTGAGGACGCAGGTTTGCTGCAACAAGGATAAAAAAAATGGGTTTTTATGCTAATAGCAATATAACTCAACTAGGTGAAGCCATATACCAAGTATTATTAATGTATGTTCATAATTAAGGGAGACATAGCATTTTAATTACTCCCCGTAAGAATAACATGGGGGCTGACTACGCAGGTTTGCTACTACCGGAACTTTGGGAAAATTTTGTTCAGCAAATATTAATAGACTACTACCAGATGAAGCTGTATACCATGTTTTGTCAGTATATTTTCATAACTAAACGAGACATAAAATTTGTCTTATTCTTCATAAGAATAACATTAGACAACGTACTGTGTTTAGCACTTTCAATATGTCGGTAACCAATTGACGTAGAGCAATGACCAATACACCAAATTGTGTGTGTTTTTAAGCTGAATTCAATTCACTAAACTAAACTAAAATTTGACTAATACAAAAATTATATGCAAAAAATTTAAAAAACCCATTTTTGGGGTACAAAACCCCCCGAAATACCCCTTCGGATAGAGCGATCTGGCTGGTTTTTGAACTTAGTCATAAATGTTGCTTTACACATTTATACCATATTTCATCAAAATCGGACCTGTTTTACAAGAGTTATTGCACCCACGGACACATAAAAATATAAAACAGGGTGAGTCAGACCACCCGTCCAGCATGTATAACGGGAGAACGGTTTGATCTAAAGTCAGAAAACAAAATTCTTCCACGCTAAAACGCATATAGGCTATCTATTAATAGTAGTATTAAAAGTGTCTTTTTGGTGCTTAATCGTTTTAAAACACGATTGCGCCCCAAAAAGAGCCACTTTTGCTCCGAGTGGTGAACAACGTTTTTTATCATAATGCGGAATTAGACTTTTAATCATTGAAAATTGTAACTATAAAGTTGTATTTTTGAGGTTATGTTTACAAATTAGTTAATATACAGTGTTTATTAACAGAACAGTTTGTTCTGTTATTTACAAACAATACTTTTTATAACATGTGGTAAGGAACACTTCTATCATGTGTAGATCATGAAACAATAATAATATTTAGCAAACAGCTGACTTTTTACGTTCTAGCATTGACTATAGATACTGAAGGAGACAAACCATCGCCATTATAGAATGTGTCCCTAGCAGTTTTCTAGCGCCCCTGTTGGCATCCCGCGGTACCAACAGAGGAAGGCTCAATGCAGTGGCGCTGCTGGCGGGAACGATTGGAAGATGCCCGCCACGCGCTCGTTGCGGTGGCGCGCGTGCGTGAAACGGCTCTCACTCAAGGCCGCTCTGGGCTTGGACTTGGCCCACCGACTGTAGGCCCGGTATGCTCGGCTTGAACTAGTATCGCTGCTGTTTACGTTTGGCAGGCCTTACCGCACCGCACAAAGGATTTGCCATGGATAACTAACGGAATAGGCAACATGAACATTTTTTGTATGGATGTAAGAAAATTATAATTTTACTTGGGCTGTTATAAAAAAACAACTCAAGTTTAAAATACAATTATTATTATTATTAGTAGTAGACCTATTATCTACATATTTTTTTTAAAATCCGGCTTTTTGTTCACTCACTTCCTGAAGTTAATACCTAACCAATTTTTATGATTCTTTTTTATTTAAAAGATAATTTCAAGTTCTTAGTCGCTGTGAAGCGATAATTTAGATTTAGGCCCCAGAGGGCTCTGCCCCACGAGACGTCCAAGTTCCCATGTTATTCATATGGAGTAGAGTTTTATTTGGTTTATGCCATTTGTGTTTTTTCTTAATTCAATAAACAGCTGTTATTAGGATCGTATCCGCAAATTTTTGCGGGGGAGCAGCTCGTTATTATTAGTGAATTTCCTATGGAAAAGTGAACTATTAGCATGACCCGCACGGTGAGACTTAAGCCCGGGACCACCAGAAAAGTTCCTAACGTGACCCCCTGAACACGTTTTGAGGGGTCTCTAAAAACTTTATATTTGAGATAACTCTAGTGGTCGCAGTTTTTGACCGATTTACTTAAAATTTTGTGGTGACATTCCTTTTTATAATCAGTTGGACAAGTTCGTTGGGCAAAACAATCGGAAAACTCTAACCCCCTTTTTAGGGGATCTAAGTTTTCAAATTTTGAGTTTTCGGGCTAAAAAAAGGGTCAGAAAAGCCCCAAACGAACACATATTGCACATTAACTTGTTGAATCTGATATCCGTGTATATAGGTTAGGCTTACGTTTAATCTAGGGACCTAAAATATAACATTGGTATTCGATCATTGGTTGACACTTACTGTACAATGCATAAAACCAGAAAAAAAAACTCAAACCAAATCTAGGCTACATTTTTTTTAAAGTTATAACTAGGCCTAGCTTACCTTGAACTGGTCTGAACTATCCTTCGTGGAAATCTTCAAAAGCCAGAAGTATATCAAGCGCAATCCATAGGACAAAGGGAAGTTGAGTCTATCAAACAGAGTATTTCTTGACATAGAAACAGTCCAGCGACATCCTTTTTGAGAGCATACAAAATTATAGGGTATATCAGTTCTTCTGGAATTCTTGGTACACCTCAGACTCTTTTCGTTACCACATCTAAGACAGTTTTTGGGTGATCTATCAGGAAGTAAACCATACTTCATGGCAAAATTCATTGAATCTTCCAGTCCATCAGTTTCGTTTAAGTACTGTATTAGATCCATTTCCAACTTATGTACTTAATACTAATATTACGTTAAATGAAATGTTAGCCCAACGCTACAACATAACTGCTGACATACATTTACATTAACCTAACCTCGTTGATATTTGATATCAGCCAGCCCGATCGCCTCTACACTCTCCGGTCTACAACACATAAAAACCCAAAATTACCCATCTACATTCCCAACTAGTCGCAGTCTATTCTCTATATCACTATTCGGATTCCCGTGTCGTCGGTCGGCATTTCCTTGTCCTTACCTAAACAAACAACAACAACACCATGTTGTTGTCTGTTGTTGGCAGTCCGCAGTCGGCAAAGTTGCCAATCCAATTTAGGGAAATTACTATTACTACCAGCATAACTATAATACCACAAACATGAATAACGTTTATTATTATAAATATTGTAGACTGAGTAAATCGTTAACAAGTAATATTTTTGTTGGAAAGCAAATCTTTAATAAAGTTGGCCACAAATTTAATTTTTCAAAAAGCCAGAAACAACAGCTAAATAAATTACATGACTTGCTCTTGCTAAACCCTTTTAGCGAATTTCCCCTATAGGGAAGAAACTACTATCGTAGGTGGCATGATATGCCCGAGAAAATGAAAACTTCTTTGAGGTCCCAAGCGGCTAAAAACGGTGACATGGCGCGGGGTAGAACATCTTGGGGTCTTGGAATATCTTGTCCAAAGTGACTGCGTACACGTCCAATGTAAGGGCAAATTCACTTCGCTACCGCTTAGGTTAGGTTGGGTTAGGTTACGTTACGTTATGTTACGTTAGGTTAGGATAGGTTAGGTTACGTTAGGAGGTTTTCTGGCTCTCAATTTGTTTTAAAAATCACAGGAAAAGTAACGTACGGTGTATAATTTGGAACGGACGTGAACACTAGCGGCTCACGTCGGACGTGTACGTAGCCTCTGCCTATCTTGTTGGTTGTCACTCTGTAGAGGATAGCCTTCAGTTCACAACAGATTGGCAGGTCATTCGGTTAGTCACTCTCTATCGAATGAAATACATCGACTGTTACCTGCAGCCTGCAGCTGATTTGATTATTTAGGCTGGACAGAGACAGAGGCTGCACTGCAGTCTCATCTCATCACTTCAACATATATATGGTTACAATTGTGATATTTTACTATTATGATAGTATTTTATCTAAAAGTTTATTACGAGTAATTTGGAGGGAAGCATCTCTAAAAGAAATCTTTGTCTACCATTTAAAGTAAGAGTTACTGAAAATAAAGATCAGGACAAGAAACAAGTTACTTAACCTTGGGTTAGGAACACACCCTAGCCCATCCTGTTCCTACCCTGGCTCATAACCTAAATTGACCTGTCATTTCTTTTCCTTTGGCATCGCTCTCCCCCCTTATTTTTCTTTCTGACACTGAGACTCCTTGATCCGAGATTAAATCTGACATGCATTTTAGATCAAATGCATTTTAGATTAAATCTGATGCATTTTAGATGAGTTAGTTAGATTTTATAACTTAAGTTATATTTCTACAAAGCATAATCCTAATTCCTAATAATTATTAATATGAAATTACACATCTTTAATAAGTAGTTAAAATTAAATAATAATTAGCTGAAAAGTATCCTGCAGCAATCGAAAAAGTCTAGCAATGACAAGTGATAAGGTATTAAGTTAGGCCTAAGCCTAAAATGTCAAGGAGAGTTAACTGGAGAGGTAAGTATAAGGAGTGATGTGAAATAAAAGGTGACAAGATCATATTAACTGTCGTAGGCCTAGTCACACGAAACAAACTCGGCCTACTGCGAAGGTTAAGTTGAGCCATTTAGTAACCAAATTCACGATTACTATTACAATTACTAATTTACCTATTGGTAAATATAATTAGGCATAACATTCTTGTAGGCCTATACAAAAGGGCAAACACAGTATGGTCTACTTACATTGCAAATACTAGCATTTAATTTGCTGTGCATTTTTCAGTGTGTACAGAAAATCAACCGAGGCTAATTTCATAAAGGAATATTTGCTCAATGACTGCAAACAAATAAGTTAACTATCGTTTCTATTGAGCATTATGCACAAGTATTGGCGTTGTAATAGGTTGCATGCTTGCTTGCTATTACCAGTATACAGTACGATTTTAAAAACATAAGATGTTGTTATTGGACTTTTAGACAGGTCTAATACAAATACATCCGATAGTACCATATGGGGTAGGCTATATTGTTTATAAATTACCTACGATAAAATTAGAAATTTCGAAAAGGTTCTGAAATTAATTAGACACATTGATATTTCTGAGCAAAAACGTCCACTCTGGGGTGCTACGAACAAAGGTTACTTTATTTAACAAAATGGTTTAAATAAACCTAGCTAGAGTTAACTTGTAAAATCTAACAAGGATGGAATTTTTAGTCCATGATTTGGAAGTTATTTATTTAAGTTACTAACGGTAATTCCGAATTACATATGGACAATTATACTGAAGAAAGATCTAATGGCCTATCCCTAAACTGGCAGGTAGAGTTAGCCGGTGAGGAATGTTTTTGTTAACACATTAATTAATTGGTATCACTTGATGCGTTTTATCACAGACAAGAGATAACCTACAATTATTATTACAGCAGAGCAGTGCCAGTGTGTCCTCTTTCTTTCCCGTCTTATAGACTAGACTGTGTTTGTGTGTGTACCAAAGGTGTACATATCCATGTAGACGGCGCTAATCGACTTGTCGACTACGACCGTCACATCGATAGTTCATAATACGGTAGTCGATAGTTACCGAATGACCTGCCAATCTGTTGTGAACTGAAGGCTATCCCTCTGGAGAAGGTGAGCACTTTTTCGCCTACAAAATTTAGAGGTTGTTTGGTCGATATTGAACAGACGATACCGCAACGTTTCATCAACCGATTGTTCGTTCATTCTACTGGATGATTTGAGATTGCCAACTGCAGAGAAGTTAAACTTGGAAATGGAAACCACTGTGGAAGTTCTAAGCTGACTCGGCTAGGGCCTGTTGAAGTATAAGTTTGGCCATTGGACAATTTGAAATTGAAATAGGCCTACCTTACATCCACTTAATATGGCAAAAGATATACCCAATTTAAATAAACTTTGTAATGCTGAGTTAATTAAGTAATGTATACAAGGTCTTAAACAGATAAGATACCTTTAAATTTACAAATTGGTTGCAATCATAAATACAAAGACCCCGAGGTAGGGTTAATGTTAAAATCTTGAGTAGGTATTCGTTTGAGTCACTTTGCCGACTCGTTTGATTTCAGCAATTAGTTCTTTGCCTCACAAAAATTTGGAAAGAACGGCTCGTAGTTTTGTTCATCAGTGTTACCTCCAGTAAAATTAATAGAACTCCTTGGGTGAAATCAAACTGACGTAGTGGCAACACTGAATTAGCTCGTGGTGGCGGTGTCTGGTTCCAAGTTCCAAGCATTCCAAGCTTTCAAGGTTGTTTTGTTTCGTCTGTTATTGTTTCTGGTTCCCGTTTAATTTTTTAATATAATTGTCTGATCTTCCGTTCTTAGTTTCCAGCGTTTAAATTAGGGTAGGAGTTTGCTAATAAACTTAGCATTTTAAGGAACGTTGTATAAGGATTTTCGAAGTCACTTTATTTAGCCCACTCAACCTAAAACAACATTTTTGGCTCATAAATTGTTTTAACTGTGAATACATACATTGGCATTTATTAGGTATAATTGTTTTCGCGGATTATCAGCTAAAATGTTTTGTGATACTTTGATAAGCCCAAAATCTGACCGATCTATTCGCACAAGATATTCGGACATCAAAAGGAGAACTGGTTCACCGAACTTCAGAGATATTTTGCGCCAGGTAAGGTAATTTGGGAATCCCATAGCCTAATTGACAGGCTTAAACATAGGCCCGGGCTGGGCTTGATTCGTTTGTTAATGACTCATTTGTGTTGGCCCAAGATAGCCTACTTAAGCATAGAAAACTAGATATAACACAAGTAGGCCTACAGAAAGCTGACTAAGATACCATGTAAACGGCAGTTGCGTTTAAAATGGTTAGTTTGGACCAGCAAGGTGGAAACCATGGAGAGCTCGTGCCCATGGTCGGGATAGACAAAAATTCGGTCCAGCCGAGCTCAAGGTCACATCTTAAAGTGTAGGACTCGTCGCAGCGCTCAGTACAATGTCTTCTGGGTTATTGGTGACGCGTGCTCAGTTAAATGAGGTTTACGGCGCGAAAAATTTTTTTATTCGAATATGGTTTTTGGAATCATACTACTGAAAAAATTTGTTACCTTATGGTACTAAATTCAAATGTATTTAACCCTTTAATTACGATATAAAATCACTTGCAGTTTTCAGTATACAAATCTATATCTTCACTTACTTAACCTTGATTTTTATATAAAAAAAATAGTTTATGACTCAATGGCTGCCATATTTGATTTAATCGACACATTCCTCAATTTTTGACATGAAACCAAACTATATAACAACTATTGTAAGGCTTTTGGAGAGACTTAGTTTGTTTTGACATCAAAACATTGATTCTATATTATTTAGTTTATATTTTCTGTAGAAAGGTTTATTAATAATCAAGTTTCCTTCATATTCAAGTTCCTTGATATGTTCCTCTACTCTTAACGCCAAACATATGTCGATAGGATTGGTTATATTGCTGATATAGAGGATTGATTTGGAGTTTTGATATAAAAACATATATTTAGTCATTATTTTAGGGTGCCTACCTGTTGATCGATAAGTTAATTGGTCGCAGGGACAGTTGGTAGAGTTATAAATATTAATAATTAAATAAAGTACCGGTACTGAAACGCATTGATCGACATGATAGTTACTCGCAGGGACAGTTTTAGAAAATAAGTATAAATAATTAAATAAAGTCCTGAAATCCTCTGATCGACTTGTTAGTTGCTTGCATGAACAGTTGGTAGAGTTTCAAATAAATAAATGTAATAACAGATTGGCTACTTGCTGGTTGCACCAGTTGCTCACGCCCCCCACTCTACCTTCCAACAAGAAGGCGAGGCGGAGCTTCTAGCGGATAGCCTCACCACCAACCCAATGTTTGACCGGCAGCACGCGGGACCACGCACGACGCAGGTGCGACAACAAATTTGCTGAACCTAGTAACAAAATTTCCCTGATGTTACGGCTAAAAGGCAGTTCCGACGGCAACGCTGGCTACCTAACTCAGTAGCTTGTGCTCCTACCTTTTGGCTCTTTGGAGAACTCGCTACGCAGTACAACACCATATAGCTTAATTTGTATTGGTTAGTCGTTATTTCAAAATCTGACCACGCCCATTGAACTGTTTCTGCACACACTAGCAGCTATAAAGCGTGACAAGCACCTTCTGAAGTGGAGACTTTGTAGATATGGTGGGAGGAAAATATTGATATATTGATACCGAACTTAAATACCGATATCGTTTGGATATTATACGAACACTGTATGTCGATTTCTACATCGGCCAATCGGTACCCGATGTTGTTCTTTTAACACGTTCACGACGGCGTGGGCCTTATTTGAGCCATGCCGTTTTTTCAAAATGACGTGGTCCTCCTGAGGCCCATGCTCAGCTTTAGCACAGTGCGTCGTGGGCCTGAAGAGGCTCACGTTTGTATTGAGTTTCTATTGCTATTCTAGTGTTCCCGCTCATATGTTAACCGACAATAAATAGTCTACGGCAAATGAGAATATTTTTGATTGCCTGTCTTTGAAACTGTGTACCTCTATTGGCCCACGGCCGTACAAATTTGAAGGGTAAAAAAATATAACAACAGTTTATGTTATGAAATAAAATGAAAGTTGTATATTTATGTAAAACAGTGTCAAATGTTTCAAATTACATCAAATTAAACGTTACTATGGTAACCCATGTCCTTTTAGTGACTTTTATTGAAACATTCCAAACACAGTGCAGGTTCATTAGGACACGTTGCACAATATGTGTTCACTCTTGGGGTTCACTAATTATATGTTTATCCCGCAACACTGCCTACTGAACAAAAGAGGTTAGGCTACGAATGCAATTTGAGCGCGAAACAACATTCAAGGTGGTGCAAAAAAGCGTACAGCTGTAACTGGCGACAGACCTGGAGAAAAACAGCGTGGGCCACTAGAGAGCCACGACACGCTGGTGAAAGAAGTTATTCCTCCGGCGCGGCGTGGGCCAGCAGAGGCCCACAAAGTTATATATATATATATATAAAACATATAAGTGTTTATTTTGAAAATAAGTGTTAACACATTGCTTAGCTCATCATTAAAGATCATTTTAGGAAAAAACACGATTCCGGTTTTTGTAAATATAACATGATATTTTTAACCTGTTTATTTAAAAAAGCTCAAAATTTTGGCAAAATAACGATCGTCGCGAACGTGTTAATAGAGTAAATATTAACACGTTCACTGCGTTACAGCATAATATTTGTATGTGATTACGGTGGTGCGTTATGAGACCTATGGTTCTCGTTTGGTGTGATTACTGCGGTTCGATACGAGACCTTGAGATCTCGTTGCGCAGAAGATCTTTTGCGCATCATAACATTGAAACGAATAGAAACAGAGCACTCTGTGGTGTATTTTGTGAACTAGCACACTGTTGCCAACCTACAGCCTGCTCAGGATTTGATATGAAACAATAGTATGAGGCACCGAGATCTCGTACTGCACATTTACGAGAAAAACAAACCACAATTAAAATTTAGGTTATTGCAATAACAACAAACAATTTTTGGCACAATGTTGTGAACGGAACATACTCAAGAGCTCCAAGCGGCGCTCTGAGCAACTAAGCTTCGTTTCGAGGTCTGGGGGTCTCGTGTTGTATAAAAGTAATAATTTATTTCTTCAGTGAATAAATAATTTATTTTTTGGTCTCATTCACTCTAATCTATCGTATGGTTTAGAAGTTTATGGAGCAACCACCAGATTGAATTTAGATAAAATTTTAGTTATTCAAAAATCGGCAACTAGGATTATATTAAATATCAATATTATAGAGTCATGTAGAAATCACTTTTCTGACCTTGGAATTTTGACAGTGTATGGACTGTACATTTATAAAACCATTCTTCATATAAAAAATAATGTTGATAAATTATACAAACAAAGCCAATTCCACTGCTATAACACCAGAAGAAACAAAGATTTTGTAATTCAATCACACAAAAAAGATTTTTTTAAGAAAAAACCTACTTATGCTGGGGTTAAATTTTTCAAGTACTTGCCAGACCATATTAAGAATGAAAATGTATACAGAAGGTTCAAACGTTTACTGAAAGAACATCTTGTAATGAAGCCGTTATATAATTTTGATGAGTTTTTCATGAAGGATAAGCCTAGTTTTTAAGTTACTTTGATTTGTATGTACTTCGTACATGTTGACACCATTCTTTTGTATTTTTTGCAAATGTGAATAAAGTTTTATTGATTGATTGGTTGAGTGCGTTACGAGATCTATAGATCTCGTTTGTTGTCATGGTTACCAATCGATCCAGCAATCAATAAGCGTTATGGACAATATACATCTTATTTCTCTATATTCTCTATATCAATTTACATAGAGTTATTGACACCGTACCTAAGGGAAGAATATCATATTATGCAAGGCACCAACACAATTCAGTTCACGGATCTCAGCAGGTTTAATTTTTTTTGCCCAAAGAAACCGGATAACGGAACACACTTCACAGTTAGCAGGGTTGTTAATTGCAGCGGCTGGACTGACGCTCGCGGCGTTACCAGAGCCGGCGGCACTGGCACTTGTGGCGGCCATTTTGAATTTAGATTGCAGCGCGCGAAGCAGTCCGATCGACCTTCTTGGCGTACGGACAGACGCCTACTAGAGGTGTGCCGAAATAACTGGAACTGCCTCGTTGGAACTGTACCAAGCGTGGAACGGTCGTGGTACCGTTCCAACGCTTGGAACTAGTAGTTCCAGTTCCAGCAGTCGCGACAAAATGTCGCAGTACCTGGAGTAACTGTGGAACTACTTCAACAAATCTGCGCGGCACTGCTTCGCCTGTCACCTGACGGCTAATTATCCTTAGCCATTTATACTCAACCAAAATAAATTTAAAAATTACAAATATTTGGATTGACAAACATAATTTATAACTATCCGAAGAATTATTACGTTATACTGTAAAATAAAAATATCCTAAATCATAAACCAGCTGCAATTGTACGAAAATATTACATCCTTTAGCAATGGTTAAAAAGTATAGCAGGTTAATCAGGATGCAGGAAAAAACACTAATTTTGAGTGAGCATTTTTTCCCCCTCTAAGTTAAATTTTCCGTGAATAAATTAATTACAATCAAATTTTATTTAGTCATAAGAACTACTCATCATCAATACTTTTTAAACATTTACATAAACGACAAAATATTTGTAATTAAAAACAACTAAGTATCACACAGATGATCTGGCGCATTAAATGTTCGTTGCAAAGTTAACGGTCATACTACCCCAGTCGCAGTCGCAGTTTAGTGTCGTTACAGTTCCAATGACACGGCCCGCGACGAATGCTGAAGGCGCTCCAGTCGCACTAGTCGCAGTCTAGTGTAGGGTTGTTAAATATTTCTGTACCGGTGACTTTGGCGCTAATATTTGTTCGGCACTAAAGGAGCTGGTGCCAGGAAATTGTTCTAACCAGCTCCAGTGACTTCGGTGACAGTACGAATTCACTCACTCAAAAGTCGCTGTCACTGTTTGGTTGTTTCAATGTATCCCCGCTAGGTTCGTGGCGCTGTCGCTGGAGCTGGGAGCTGGAGCTGGCACTGGTCACTGTCACTTGTCGCTGTTTGGTGGTTTCGAGGTATCGCCTCTAGGTTTGTGGCGCTGGCGCTGTTTGGAGCTTGGCGCTGTTTGGTGCTTGGCGCTGTCGCTGGAGCTTGGAGCTGGGCATAGACGAGATGGACGAACTACGAACCAGCGCCAGTGACTTCAGTGACAACACGAGCCCGCATTGTTCATGCAAGTCGCTGTTTTGCGTTTACTAACTAAAGCGCTGTTAATACAATTTTCCGATGACTGTTATTTGTATAATTAAGTAGTCTTTTTACAAGCTTTCTTTATTTATGATTTAGTAACAACTTTATTATTTTACTTCTAGGTAATTAATATTTTTTTAGTGATACTCCTAAATGTTTTCGTAGATAAATGAGAATTTTTAGTTGTACTAAGAATTTTAATTATTACTTGTTGTTCCTATTTTATGAAATATATTTAATTCTAATGCCAATAAGTGAGCTGTTGATTCCTTATAAGGTCATGATTAACTTTGATAAATAACAGTGTCAAAAAGGGGTAATTTATCGCTGGAGTTGTTACGATGAACTGCGGGAGTAACTGGTGCCAAGTCACCGGTAAAAGTAACTGATATTTCTTTGGCGCTGTCACTGAAGTCACTGATCCAGCAAAGTCACTGGATCGCACATCTCTAGTCTAGTGTCTAAATCGTTACAGTTCCGACGGGACGGCCCGCGACGACAGCTCTAAGCGCTCCAGCCGCCCTCTCGTCGCAGCCTCGCTATCGTTGCAACGGAACTGCCTCGTGGAACCTGTTCCACGGTCGCGACGTTCCGTTGCAACGCGTCGCGAGCTTGTAACTGCCTGGCACACCTCTAACGCCTACTGAGCCAGACTACCCAACGCCGCCGCAGTCACACCTCTGCCCCCTCTCCTCTACTCGCTAGCCACCAACGGAACTTACTTTCCCCCTCTCCTCTACTCGCTAGCCACCAACGGAACTTACTTTCTGTATTTGGAACGGAACAGCCCTCGTATTTGGTCGAATTTCAACCGTTGGGCGGTCTCTAATATTGAATTATTATTACACATTTTGTTTTGGTGTCCAATCTATCATTCTACCAAATTTTAACTCATGTGTCCACTTAATAAGATGATGATGATGATGAAGATGGTCTTATTAACATTTATAAAATTGATAGTCTATCAATAAGAAGATTTTTGCGTTGGAATTACTATGCCCAATAGAGTCAGAGCCTAAAAAGATTCTAGCAATAGGAGAAGGCATATGTTAAATTATAGTGTTCCAGAATCTAAGATCTTCTCACGATATTTCAGGTTTATTCGAGAATTACTTAACAAAGAATTTTAATGCTATAGCGTCTGTGCCCCAACGGATTTGTCTTGTTTTCTGTTGATGGTAAACATGATAGTTTTGATGACTATTGGGGTGGAATCTAAGAGGATTTCCAAAAAGCAGTAGGCATTTGAATATTTATATGAATGGAGTAATTTACACCACGTCCCCCTAATCACAAGCAAATTTGTTTAGCTGATATTTCTCTCTTTTATGCATGTTTTAGGTACCGGTAACTCCACTTGTTATTATAGCTCCTTTTGATTCATTTCATACATGACCACTTTATATGTATTCTTCATTCAATGGTTTTTACAATACATTGATTGATTACAAACAGCTGTTGTGGTTCTTTGGTTTTGATTTTAAAATCCATAAGGTAAATTTGTATATTTTAGTTTTCATATTAATTTTGTTATATTATTCGAGTTTACCAAGAGAATGACACCTGCCTGGAACTTAATTTTACCCCAGAAATTAGATATTTCCAACATTTTAGGAGATCACTGGAGCGTGTTTTTTTTTTTTTTATCAGATTTGCATGCAAGCTAACCTTACTCATAGTAGAGTATAGGATGGACAGATATTGAACTTTATGGGCGGCCAGTACCCTTCAGAACGTAACTAACGAAACCCATTATGCCCAGCTACGTTCAGAGCCAGATTTTGGGTCTGTAGACCCCTAGGCTCAACATGTGGTGGCGCCTCCCTTGCCGTCCACCGCCAAGGTAAACTACATTTTTTGGAATATAGTTTTAGGTTTATGTGTAGTGCGGGCCACCTTATGGATCGGGCCCCTAAGCAATTGTCTATGTAGCCTAAGCCTAAATCCGGCTGTGGCTACGAATCAGGGCAAACATCAATTTGTATCCATGGTCTTACCCCCTGAGCTGTACGAATAATTGTAAGATCAAATTACTTACGTATTCCGTCAAACGGCTCAAAATGTCCAACATCCTCAGCTGCTCATTTAAAATGAAGTTTTCGACCACATGGCTTCGTCAGGAACATTAAAAAACAAAAAACACAAAACACATTTACACGTATACCAAAGGAACAGTTAACAAACAAGAAAACATTAAATAATTTGGACAGACCTGACGGACCAAAATGTCCCGATCATGCCATGCTGACGGTAGGGCACAGACTATCCCATACTGTCAGCGTGGCGTGATCATGACGTTTTGTTCAGGCAGGCCTGTCCAAATTATATTTGTTTTCTTGTTTGTTAACTGTTCAACTTCATTATAAATGAGCAGCTGAGGATGCCGTATTAACGCCGAAACATGTCCTGAACATGACTAACACATTTTGAGCTGTTTGACGGAATACGTAAGTAATTTAGTTTTAACAACAATACTATAATTCTTCTCATTTGTCTGTGGCTCCGTGCGTCCGTCCGCGGCTGTTTCTCGAGCTGTAATGGCTCCCAAGCTACGAAAAGATATCTTTTAGGGGTAATCGAGGTCAGGGAAGCTGCACGTATCGTTTGTTTTTCTTGATAAGCAACCTTATTTGAGTTACAGTAGATTTAAGCTGTTTTTAGGCCATCAGTTTTATCATATATTAGTGGAGCCGGGAGTATTCAGCTGTGGCTTTGTTCCTGAAACAGCTGATTATTTCCTGCGGTTGCGATAGCGGACGCCAATACTAGTTTCATAGGTACTTTGGTATTATACGGATGCCACTATTTTTGGAGGTTAATTTTTACCGGATACAAAGGATAACTACATAATTCGAAAAAACATACTTTTATTGACTTACTGTAAAAATTTTACATCATTCTGATGAGCGGTCTTTGTGTTGTGCCTCCCAAAAGGCAGCGATGTCCGCTAGGATCATGTGGAATGCGTCGCCGCCGCTAGCAGCCACACCCGATCGCCACATGTACTCCGCAAAATATGCAGCGCGCTGCGGCAGTTATGTTAGGATGGGTTATCATAAAAATACGTACGGTTTCCTCTTCATTTCGAGGTAAATCCCACACCAAAAGAACGTCACTCATTATGAAAACAAATGTAACGTAGTGCACGGCAATAAATCACTCATGACACTGACCCAGATACAGGCGGTGACAGGTGATGCGCGCGCTCCGGTCAACGACCTGACCTTGGCCTATTTGGAGGGGGTTTGGCGGCCGGAAGTATGACTCATCAGGTATCATTCGATTTGTAACGAAACAAGGAAAGTCCTACAATCATTTTTATGATAACCCATCCTAACATAACTGCCGCAGCGCGCTGTATAAGGGTGGCATCCGTATAATACCAAAGTACCGTTTCATAATATATTATAAATAACGGAGGCATTGTCTATCAAAATACTCCTTAACTTGTACATATATATATATATATATATATATATATATATATATATATAATATTTTTGATACAATTATAACATGTTATGGGTACAAAATATATTACACAATTTCATTGCTATTTTTATTTAGTGCCACATTAATACAGTCACATAATAAGTAAATTGTTATCATACGGGAAATTTTAGTTGTAAGTGTTGGCATCTCTGCTCAGTGATGATCAGCTCCACGCTACGTTACTCCGCTACTAGGGCACGCCTAGAGCTATAATCCGAAGTGGACTGTTCCTTTAATTCCACGCGTATATCCGCCTCTTCCCTCTCTTCGAGAAAAGGAGTGGGGGCTGCGAGCAACAGGTACATCGAGCAAGTAGCCCATCTATGTATTATTACATTTATTTATTTAAAACCCTACCAACTGTCCATGCACGCAACTAACATGTCATTCAGTGTGTTTCAGTACTTTATTTTATTATTAATATTTATTTTTTAAACCCTACCAACTGCCCCTGCGACCAACTAACAAGTTGATCAACTGGTGGGCTCCCTTATTTTACATTTTTACATTTTTAGCTACAACAATTCATTTACGGCTAAGAAGCCTTCGTATTTGGAGGGTAAATGTTTAGGTAACAGATAGTTTTAAAAGGAGGTAGGTTTTGTTTATACAAAAAGGCAACGTTATGTTTTCTTACTAAAGTATTTTATTTCATGATTTGATTAAAACAAGTTTTTGCTTCACGAGTAAAATATAATCACTAACCCCAGATATGTTTATCTTATCAATACCATGTTTTATTCTTTCTAACAAATAAGCCTCTTAATATTTACTGCCTAATTTACTTTTCATATCAAATTATATGATTCCTTTTGAGTCTAATTACATTTCCATGACTGAATTTTCTATCAAAATTGAAAGTTATATTAAAAAAACAAGTTCGCACGCAGCACGCTGACGTGAGGGAAGTGAATTTCCACATAAAAACTTTTAAAACTCAAAATCAGTCTAAATACATGAAATCTGAAAACTTAGATTTTTTGGCTGTTCTGATGCTCCTGGTTTCATTTACCTGCAAAGCTGGGAATACAATTTTGCGCATTATAATGTTAGGAGAAGGTCCAGTCAGGCTTGAAAGTAGGCGTGAGGTTGCTGGGTTTGATAAAAGCACTCTAACAAAGGAGTAGCAGGCTTTTCTAGTGTAAAACCCCCATAAGACAACGTACTGTGTTTAGTCAAAACACATTTTCTTTAATAACTCGGTAAATATTTATGCTAGAATGACAAGAGAGGGCTTAAAACTTTCACCTTTCTAATTCCCATCTTTTTACATGCATTAATTTTACATCCGGGGCTTTTCTGACCCTTTTTGGGTCCAAAAACTCGAAATTTGAAAGATTAATCCCCAAAAAATGGGTTTAGAGTTTTCCGATTGTTTTTCCCAACGAACTTGTCCAACAGATTATAAAAAGGAACGTCCCTACCAAATTTGAAGTAAATCGGACAAAAAATGCTGACAAGAAATTATTTCTCTCTTATTTACTGATAAATTTCATTCAAACTTGATATGCTTGTCAATTTAGCATTGACCAACAGAGGAAATTCTAAATATGTTGTCCCTTAATAACCCTGGGGGGGGAATAGGGGGCATTTCCCCTCATAAAACCACGAGCGTAGTGATGGATTCTGTAGTGCCTCCAAAACAGGGATTTGGGTGGATATTTTTGAAAACAACTTGTTTACAAGATTTTCTGTACATTCGATTGTGCTTTGAATTCTATATTTAGTAAATAAAAAGTAATTTATTCATTGAAGTTGGGCTAAAAGGGAGAAAGTATGTGTCAGTTTCGTGATACAGTTTATTACTATTGTAACACATTATTATCACATTTGTTTACATGAAGCAATCATCAAGATTTCATATCTTTTCATATGATAAAACGTTAAATAAATGCCGGTAAATGAAAAATCACATTTTTATATCATCATATTTTATAATTTTTGAACATTTTGCTACCGGTACGTTGTGAAAAAAAATTACAATGATTTTCGTGTGAATCAATCATAAAAACACTAGGGCCTACTGCAAAATTTGTTGTATGAAATAAATACTTGAAAATAATTTGATACAACTCTATATTATTACCTTTTTCACATTTTATGCTAATTTTGTAAGTAGGCACAGCCATAAGGGTCTTCACAGATCTTGACTGATGGTTTGGCAAGTGTTGGGTATGGCGAGGGGAGGATATATGGGATTATTAATTTTTAGTTTATTTTTCCTACATAGGCCTACAGTAAGTTCAACTGAGTAAGTTTAACTGATTACAACCTTACAATCATACACATACATCTGTGAGTGATTCAGGGGGGACATCGAAACAGTATGGCTAGTAGTGCCGATTCATATCCGTTAAGATATGTGGCGACCATTATAATAATGATTTTGATAAGTGTGAAGGCTATTTAAAATCTTAGACCTTGGATAATTGAGTGTGAAGCCTACTGTACCCAATCATAGTATTTTACCTTTATTCTTTAACATATTAACAGAACAAGTTTAAAAATAATGTCACCTGGATTTCTTCTTGGGTAAGGAGTTGATTAATTTTGGGTCCGAGACAATCCTTGATGACTCCCTCAATGTGTTTTACTTTGGTCTCAGCAAACTGAATCATACCATATCAGCACCTAATCGGACACATGATAATTAAAATAAGTTTTAATTGATTAAAAAACTAACAATCTTCTGAAAGCACATAGTTAATATGTCATACGCCTACATCAAACATAATGGTTTGATCTGGTATAATGATTATTTAGGTCATTCGGTTATGTTATGTTTCAGTTTTAGGTGTCTTGAAATCTGTCCAGATAACAAACGTTGATTCCACTATTACTTAAACATGTATTGCCAGGAATAACATTATCGTGTCATGTCATTGTCATGGTTTTTAATTTAATTTTAAGTTTAGGCCTAATTAAAAAACAAACTAAACAAAACAATCATGATGTAAGGATTAATGTACAGACTATAAAATATTTTGCAATAGATACAAATATCGACCTAATGGATATAACGTATCGGACAATTTCATTCGGTTATTTAGGCCTACATCGTTCCGCCTATGAAAGTGTATCCTACACCTCCTGGAGATTGGTAGGCCTAGTATCAGGATTTATAATACAGAATTAACTTACTTTGGTAAAATAAAAATAAAAAAATCACCGTAATAATGCAAATTATAAGTTATAACTTAGGTACGTTACTAAAGGCCTAGTTTCTATGCTTTCCCAAAAATATGCATGACAGGATCCTGGCATCCAGGACTAAGTTAGTCTATTTATTTATCATTCCAACGGCAGTACGCATATTTAAATTTCAATACAAATAAAATGTGTGAATTGTATACCAAGTAGTTATTGAGGTTATGCTTATAGTTAGAAACTTAAAGTGTATGTTACTTACCATGAAACAGTACAGCTTTAATGCAAAACTGTATAACGGAAGTAACTCTTGAATGAAGATTGTGCAAATATACTCAATTAAGAAACCAACAAAGCCTGCAAAACTTAAAACTTGGTAATAAACATAATCAGTTGACAAACACAGATTAACGGTTACAGCTTCCACCAGCAGACGTCTGTTGGTGGCTGGTGGTTGGTGGAGTGTTTTAACACCTGCGCAGGCGCCGCGCGCAGTTTTTTTTCTCATTGCTTATAATAAGATTATGGGATCGGTAGTTAAATTCTATTGGTAGTAAAATTACAAGTTATGCAATTTGTATTTTCTTATTTTATAATAGAATTGTATATACACCATCGATATGTAAACTGTATAATTAATAAATACATTCTAATTAAATTGATATACTCCATGTTTTATTGATAATTTCTGATCATCAACATTTTTATTAAATTTGTTTAAATACTAAAACAATAAATAAAACTAGATATATAGTAATACTGATTATTTTATATATATAAACTTTCAATAGTCGACATAATATTGGGAAGTAAACAAGAACATTTTACCTTTAGTATGTACCAAAACAGTTAACAAAATTAATTTAATAACAGTAATTGATTTTTTGGTAATAATACAACAATAACATTCCGTAGTTAACAAATATTTTAATAAAGAATTGTTATAATGATTTAGTAATACAATTTTATAATTAAAAAATATATTAATGCAGACTTGTTATAATAATGTAGTAAACATCTCATAAGAAAACTAGCAAATTGCTATAGACATTTTTAATAATAATTAAAGTGCCTAATAACATTTTTCATAATTTATAAATTATATATATATAATTTTATTTAAATTTATCAATTTTGCATTTAAAAAAATTGTAATGGTTATCTTTTTCAATTAATAAAATTATATAATGATGTCTATTGATGTTTATTTACCATGCTTGTAATGATGTCTATTTACTTGTAGTTGTTGTAGTGATCTTTATTGATATCAATACATGTCGATTTCTATTTACCTCGATTTTAATGATTTCTATTGATGTGTATTGATGTCTAGTGATACGTATTTACATCAATAGACTTCTATTGATATCACCGAACAGTCTAGTGATATCAATAGAAATTTCTATTGATTTCTATTGATCTCTATTGATCACTTCCACTAGGGTTAAGATGTTAAAACAGCTGTTCTTGCTTCTGCTTTTTAAGCTGTCAAATGGAAGTATCCACAGCTGTTCGCATTACAGTTTCTGAATGTTTACTTTCTTCTGAAATGTGAACATTTAAACTTAGGACGTGCACGGGGCATAGCCAAATGGGATTTTAAGGAAGTGAATAAGCCTATGTGTTGCATGGGTTCAAGATCTACCTTTGAGTAAAGTTTCAGCCCAGTCGGATCAGTAGTTTTTGCGTTTACCCGGAACATCAGACACAGAGACAGACAGAAACCACCTCTTCTTTATAATATTATAGATTATGGAAGATAGATAGATAGATACATTAACAATTTATTAATAAATTAATTATTTGTTTTATCAGTTATGTCAACTAATGCTTTATATCGATTTTTAGGAAACTGCATAAGCTTAAAGAATATTAGGCCTACATCCATTGTAGTCGATCTGCCCCCCGTTTTAGCGAATTTCCCCTAAAGGGAAGAAGCTATTACCGTAGGTCTCATGGTAAGACTTAAGCCCGAGACCATGATAACTTTTTGTTTTAATGAGGTCCCCAGATGTCAAAAACACTATTCGTTCAAATTTATATATATGTGTGTGTGTGTATGTCCGTGAATGCTATAACTTGAGTAAAAAACGTCCGATTTCGATGAAATTGGAACAAATAGTGTTTTAGTCATCTGGACCTCAAAGAAAAAAAGTTGTCATGGTCTCGGACTTTTATAGTCAATGGTCTTGCCATGAGACCTACGGTAATAGCTTCTTCCCTATAGGGAAAATTTGCTAAAACTAAACTGGGGGCCTCAAAATGAAAAGTTATCCTGGGTACAGTTTCATAAGCGGCCTCCAACTAATCGGATGCGATATATCAATCTTAAACATTTGATATACCAAATATACTACCTACAACAGGATTAAGTTATTTCCTAGGCCTAGGGAAATTTGCCAAAATAGGTAGGCAACAGTCAGTCAAAATTGTAAAACTTCACACATTTACGGGTGGTTCTCATTAAATGAGACAATTCCTGTCCCAGGCAAATTGCTTAAATACAGTGTGTAAAAAAAGTTTGTCCGTCCCCCTTTAATTTTTTTGCTTGTTAAAAAAAAACAAATCATCTTTGGGGAACGATAATAACTTAACCCCAAGTATCTTTTGACATTATCGGAAATTTTGAGTGTCCCCCAAAAATGGGGGATTTTGGGGGCAACTCAAAATTTTCAAATGTAAACCCCTTTTGAGTGACCTCTCATTTTAAAGAGCTTTTAAAAAATAGGCGAATGGTGGAGATTGGAGGTCTGTAACGTGTTTCTATCCAAAATGGCAGCTTGTCAAAGTTTTGAATACAACTCACTCTTAAAACCTGGCATCTAAGACTTTTGGAGTTTTAATTTCACCTTTGGTGACTTAAAACTGAAACGACTCTTGAAGAAGTGCTATTAAATGAAGAACTGGTCTCTTTTGGTAATATTTAAAATTTTAAGAACCCGGAAAAATGGGGGATTTTGGGGGCAACTCAAAATTTCCTAATGTAAACCCCTTTTGAAGGGGTTAAATTTACTTTTAACTGTCACCCTTCACCTAGGTTTAAAAAGCTCTTTAAAATGAGGGGTGACTCAAAAGGGGTTTACATCAGAAAATTTTGAGTTGCCCCCATTTTTGCGGGACACTCAAAATTTTCGATTACGTCAAAAGATACTTGACGTTAGTATCGTTTCCCAACAAAAATATTAAAGGGGGGGACAGACTTTTTTACACACTGTATAGGCGTCTTAGTAACATATAAATTAGGGCCACTTACCAAGTTTCATAAAAAATATATTTGCAAATAAGCTATATACAAAATATTAATTATTCTCCATAAGAATGACATCGGGCATGTGTTTGGGCCCTACGTTGGTTGGCTGAAACAACGAACACCAAATAATGTTTTTTATGCAAATGTCCATTTAACTCAACTGGTGAAGTCACATACCAAGTTCCATCCATATAAAGTCATAAATAAGCGATAGGATAACATTTTAATAGCTTTCCACAAGAATAACTTGGGGGCTGAGTATGCAGGTTCACTGCAACCAGGAATAGGACACATCAGCAGAACCAGTTCTTGGACATGTTCTTATCAAATTTTTGAAAAATTCCCTTAGCGTTGTATTAACAAACATAATACATCCTCTTCTCTCTGTTTTAGACCAAATATTCAGCGTGTCTCACATAAGATGTCTGAAACAGATTGCAGACAAACTAAGTTAGGCCTAATTAAGTATAGAATAGAATAGATTTATTTTCTCAGAAATAAAACATTTCAAATTACAATTTCACGGTAAACAAAATTAATAAATATTATTTTTGTTGTCCTCAGTCCACAGTTCATAATTTTAAAATAATATCACTTATAGTTCTGCCAGAACTGACCATCTTTGTTCCTGAATAATATATTAGAACTAAAAATATATTAACAAACAAAAAAACAATATCACTTACATTCTGAGAAAATAGGGCCTCTAAAGGAGAGGTTCCAACAAAAAGGTGTAATAAAATCAAATACCCACAAAGAAAAATTAACTGAGTACGCTATAGAATTTCTTACATCTAAATACTTAACAAAATTTATCTTAAAATTAATCTCTAAATTGAATTAGAACATGTCAAAAACAAAAGATGAACTATGACTAAAATATACTATCTTGTGCAAAAAACAAACAATAACTGAAAAAAGAATACACTGTGATTCTATGATAAATCTCTCACAAAATGTAAATGAGGTAATTTTATCAGTAAAAATATTAAATTTTTAGTTCAATATTTTCATTAACACGTCTATATTTTCTAATTCCAATAGCCAATTTTTTAATTTGACAATGAAAATCTTGTTTTTAGGTTTTTTTATATAATCAGGGATCAAATTGAATACTCTCAGACTAACAAAAGAAAATGTTTTAGTAAAAAAGGTATAATTGGGTTTTGGAACAAGGCTGTGATGGTGAGCTCTTAATTTGCTTCAGAGTCAGTATTTTGGGGGAGATTTCCACTTATCATAACAACTTTTTAAGACCTTATATAGAAGCATATACCTTAAGGGCAGAATTTTTAATAATAAAAACAAAGATCTCAAACTGTCTCTTTGGCTTCTCCTAGCTATTAACTAACAAAATGTTTTTGCTGTACATAAATTGCTTCTGAATTTTAAAGATAATTTCCACTGTGGCAAATAAGTTGAAACTAGTTTCAGCTAAGGAAAAGTACAGGGAACGTAATACATTTTCTGGACACTTATCTTTTAAAAAATAAAAATATCTCAAAACAACATTTAAAGTTGATTTCAATTTTGTCATATGAATTTTCCAGTTTACTTTCCTATCAAAAAAATTCCCAAATAGGCTACTTAATAGAATCCACTTTCTGAATTTTTTCGCAATTAATTGTACAAGGAGCATGTTTTCTGAGATAATTAACACACTTATTTATGGGACCTGAAAATTGGACATCTTTTCTTAAATTTAAATTAATAAATTTGGTTTTCTCAGTATTTAAAACATGTGATTCTTGGCAAACCACAATTTGAGTCTCAGTAAATCAAAACATATGTGTACATTGGGTTTCAAGAAAACAAGTCCAGTTTTTCTCTTCGATATTTCGGAAAAATAATTGACTCAAACTATTAATTTTGTGAAAGTCTAGTTGCAATTTGTTGAAAACAGTTTCTTTTGTTATTTACAATAGTTTTCGTGTCGTGGTGATCAAATGTAGAATATTTAATCACAATTTATTGCATTCATAACCTACTTGGTTTGTTTGTGTTTACCCTATAGCCACTGGTAAATAATATGATAAACGAAAAGAGGAGGTCCCATAGCCCCAAATCCCACAGCCTCGATTAGTGTTTTAGTCTCACATCCTCGAATATTGCGTCTTCCCATAATCTCGAAAAGGGTTAAAATTTAATTTTAAATCGTGTCACAACTTCGAATCTGAACTTGTTTCACAGCCCCGATGAATTTATTTAAGAGTTCCAGACCTTCGAAAGATTTGACACATCGTCCCACAAGTGCGAATGAATGAGGAGCTTGACGTAATGTTGATGGATTTCGGCACAGTCCCACAGCTCAGAATGAATGAATAGCGTAGTACGTGCGGTCGCGGGCGTGGCTCGGGGGAGGGGCCTACTCGCCCTACTCCACCTGGCACCGCGGCCGCTCCGCTCTCCGCTTGTCGCCGTGGTCACCGTCTTGTTGCCCGTCGCGATCTCCTCTCAGGCCTGCTGCTGTCATTTGCACTATGTATTAGTAGTTTGTAGCTGTAATGAATGGTTAAAGAAATTAACTTTGTAATAATACCTTCGTATATAATTCTGTCAGGGTAATTTTTAAGTCAAAATGTGAGTTTGGCAAATCGCAGGATGATGGGAGACGGCTCAAATTAAAGGTCTTGATCCCAAGACTCGGGAAAAATATCAGTGTTTCCAAAAAATTATCAGCAAACGAGAAATAACGTAAAAACTCCCCCATAAGAAAAGCATAGGGGATTTATAACGCCTGCTTTGTTTGATTTAAAGACTGTAAAGATAAGGCTGAAACCTTTGCTTCATATTTTAAAGAGGTGATCAAGCCACATAATTTGAACTCCAACATAGAAGAGGACATTCTTGAATTCAATGCTTCTCCAAATCAACTTGATATGCCAATCAGGCGATTTACTCTAACTGATGTCAATAAAGTTATAAAATATGATTTAAATGCCAAAAAAGCCCCAGGATATGATTTAATCACTGGAACAGTATTGAAAGAATTGCCAAGGAAAGGTATGGTATTACTCACTGTAATTTTCAATGCACTTTTGCGATTAGAATATTTTCCATCGCAGTGGAAAGTCTCTCAGATTGTTGTAATTCCAAAACCGGGCAAACCTTTACAACAAGTTTCGTCTTATCGCCCTATCAGTCTCCTGCCAGTCATCTCCAAGGTTTTTGAGAAACTCTTTTTACAACGGCTTCAATTATTAATAGATGAAAATGACATTGTACCATCTCATCAATTTGGTTTTCAAGGCAGGCACTCCACTGTAGAGCAAATTCACAGGATATCTAATGTAATTAAAGAAGATCTTGAAAATAAACAGTTCTGTTCAGCTGCATTCTTAGATGTGGCACAGGCCTTTGACAAGGTTTGGCATGCTGGTCTGTTATTTAAAATAAAATCTTTACTGCCTCATACTTACTTTGGAGTTCTAAAATCTTACCTCTCTGACAGGTATTTTCAAATCAAATATGAAGATTACACCACTGATCTGGAATTGAGTCTGGGGTACCCCAAGGCAGCGTTCTTGGACCTTTACTATATATTTTGTTTACATATGACCTTCCTCAAACGCCAAGAATCACTGTTGCGACGTTTGCGGATGATACCGCACTTTTATCCTCAGATCTTGATCCTACACAGGCATCCTCAAACTTACAAACAGCATTAGACGATATATCTCAGTGGCTTTTTCCGACTGGAAGATAAAAGTAAACGAAAACAAATCCTTCCATGTTACTTTTACTATGAGAACTCCCACATGCCCTGCTGTAACGTTAAATAACGTTGCACTGCCTCAAGCGGAAGAAGTAAAGTATCTTGGAATCCACTTAGATAGGCGCCTCACGTGGCGCACACATGTTTGGAATAAAAGATTACAACTTAATCTAAAAACTAGAAAATTGGCTTGGCTTCTTGGCAATCGTTCAAAATTATCCTCTGAAAACAAATTACTCTTGTATAAAATTATTCTAAAACCTGTGTGGACATATGGCATACAGTTATGGGGAACTGCATCTAATTCTAACATTGAGATCATACAGAGATATCAGTCAAAGACCTTAAGGATGATTCTACAAGCTCCATGGTTTGTCACAAACAGAGTAATCCATAATGACACCAAAATTCTAACTGTGAAAGAAGAAATTACGAGGTACATCAAAAAACATCAAACAAAACTAGAAGTGCATCCTTGCAGTCAATCTACTAGACAACAGTCAATCTACATTTCGCCTTTAGAGACACCACATTCTTGATCTCAGTACTCGATTCCAGTGAAAACTATGTTTTATTTTTATTTTTTCCCTATGTTAGTGCGAACACTGGTTTGTTTCTAACTCATGTGATTTAATTTTATAATATTTACTTATTGTTCTTTCTGCTGAACAGATTGTAAATAAAAAAATGTTACAAAAAAAAAGTAAATCTGTACTTATGTCACTTCTAATTGCCTCCAAGTTGTTGCCTACATAACAAAGGGCAGTGTCATCACCAAATGAAGTTAATTTACCTTTAAAGGATGCACCACAAAGATAATTTATGTATATTACAAATAAAATCTCTTCCAAAACTGATCCTTGAAGAACCCCATATAAAATTTCACCCTTTTCACTAAGCACCCCATTAATTCTGACACATTGTTTTTGCCTTGTTAAGTAGTTTTTTAACCATTTATGTGTGACTCCTCTTATTCCACAATTGAACATTTTAGCAAGAAGTATTTCATGATCGACAGCATCAAAAGCTTTTTTAATATCTAAAAATAAACCGGTGACATTATGTCCTGAATTGAGTCCATCATATAATTTTTACGTAAAATCATTTAAAGCATGTTTTGTACTTAAACCTTCCCTAAACCCAAATTGATTCCTACAAAAATTATGTATATTTCCCAGAAATTTAACCAATTTTGCCTTCATGATTTTTTCAAATAGTTTTGCAAATGTTGAGAGTAATGAAATTAGATGGTAGTTACTTGATTCTGTTTTTGCCCCACTTTTAAAAATTGTAATCATTACAGCTTCTTTCATTTTACTAGGAAAAACTCCACACTCAAAACTTAAATTAATTAAGTGACATATGACATCCTGATTATTGGGGAAAACAGCTTCTAATAAAGAAGAATTTATTCAGTCTATTCCCAGGGAAGTTAAATTTTTTAAGGATTGCACAATTTTGAATATTTCTTGAACTGTTGTTGGCTCAGTAAACATGGAGTTGACCTGAAAATTGGTTTGAAAAATCTGCTCAAAATTTTGAAATGCACAATCGCTCAAGTCATTGGTTTCAATTTTCATATTGTCCACTACACTAAAAAATTACTTATTAAATTAATTTGAAACAGTTTTGTTTTCACTTATTATCCTACCATTTATTTCTAAACTAATTGATTTATCAACTATTTTATTATGACCAGTAATTTCATTAACTGATTTCCTCAGTGCTTTGCTATTAATTTTACAGTCATCAAAACGTCTACGGAAAATGTTTATGCTGTGTATTTCACCCTGAAGCTTATTTCTGTGTTTGGTATAGTAGTTTTTGAGCTTGACATTTCCCGTATGTTTTTTAGTGTGTTGTAAATTTTATTCCTTATTTTTATTTTCATGTACAAAAATTCATTCATCCAAGGTTTGAGTTTGGTAACATTGTTCTTAATTTGAATTTGCACTTTACTGTTTTCTAAATGTCCATTAAATATACAGAAAAAAGCATCAAAAACGTCAGACGCATCAGTTAAGTTATGTTGTAAACAGGAGACCAGTCTACATCTTGTAACGCATTGTTGAGGATGTTGTAATCTATGCGTTAAGAGCACGCAGGCATGTCAGGCTGGCACCGCCACTCCGCACCGTCATGCAACACAGTGAGTGGTCCGTGATGCCGACGTGTGCCACTGCCACCTCCACCGTCGTACTGCTCAACCTCGCCACTCTTGCGTAGACATGATCTATACATGTGGCAGAATCCCTTACTATCCTTGTTAGTTCTGATATGAGTCATTCAAAACCGTGACTGGCCATTAATGTTTTGTACTCATCAACTACTGAACTATTTTCCAATAAATTAATATTTACATCACCAATAAAAAAAAATACGCTTTAAGCTTTTTTTATACCTTAACTATTATCTAAGTGTATTTTTAACTCATCTATATAAATTCCCTTGTAAAACAATGAGTTCTTTAGACAGCATATAGATGAAAAATTTCACCCACGATCTAAAAGCTAATTTTACAATGTCTGCCATTTGAAAAATCATTAACGACAATCAATTTTGTCTAGTGAATCTTTTAAATACACAGCAAACCCTCCTGCTCTGTAGTCATCATTACACTTTGTATTTAAACTATAATAGGGAATATTATATAGATTACTTTCATTGCTCCTTATCCAGATTGTGCTTAATATTATTACATGAGGGTGAAAAATATTTACTAATAGTTCTAACAAAAAGAATAAAAAATTTTCCTTAAGCTCCCTGATATTTTGATGTATTATTGTAATTTTGTTACTTTCACTTTTTAAATTAGAAATCAAATTCTTAATTGAATTCATTTACATGCAATATTTATAAAATTAAATCTTGATAGAGCAATAGTTTAAACCTATGGTATAAGATATCATAAAAACAATTAAAACTTACAAAATAATGATTAATGAAAATTAAGTACATAATATATTTTAATATTATTCCTAATCTGTCATACAATGTGCAATTGTAATGCAGAAGCAAATTTTTGTTTCAAGCATGAGTTATAAAAAATATACGGTATAAAAAAACATCTGTAGAATTTATCAGTACAGAATATGTCATTTATAGTTACAACGAACCTAGGTCAGCCTGGCATGTCACAATTTTCACCGTAGCGTCGTCTTCTTTCCGCAGAAAAATCTTCCCACGGCGCACCCACAAATACTTGGTTTTTTCTTGTTTGACGTTTCTTGCCATCGCGAACAGCCTCCGACGCGCGGGTGACAGCGACTCATTGATGTAGACGGGTTGGTCCACGGACAGATTCATGTGTCTTGTTGAGAAGATGCTTTTGACTCGCCGCTTCCGCAGCATCTCCTCTTTATCCAGGCGTCGGACGAACTTGACGATAACACTCGGAGGGCGGGTTTGCGCAATGTCTCTCTTGCCTAGTCGATGACAGGTGTCTATCATCGCATCGGTGACCGGCATGCCGAGCGCCTTGCCGACTTGCATGCCGAGCGCCTTGCCGACTTCTTTAACCACACTGACGACAACTTCATTCGGCTACTGCAGGATACCATGAATCTCTACCGCATTGCTCCTGGAATATTGCTCCATTTCCTCCAGACGACTTTCTAAGACTCTTAATTTTTTGTTCTCGGAAGTCACCTCTTCAATGAGCTTAAAAAATTGTTCATTCTTTACACTCTGCTCCTGTATGATCTTCATATTCTCGTCGAGTTTGCTGTGAATTGCCTTATTAGAAGAATTAAATCCCTCCTCCATAATCCCTCCTCCTTTCATTTCGATAATTGCCTTCATAATGTCATCAAGGGTAAGTTCACTCTTGCCACCTGCACTCTTGAACCGCATGCTTTTGCGCCTTTCGGCACCACATGGACCGCATCTTCACACAAAGAATCAGATGTGATACAATCTATATCAGCTTTACTCACCTTCAGACATGATCCATGAAAGACTTTTTCACAGTCATTGCACGTAAGATTAAGTTGCAAAGTGGTGACATTCTTATTGCAAATATCGCACTTAGCCATTTCCGTATTAGATATTAAATAAATACTCTTGATTTCCACATAAACTAAATTAAAAACCGGCAAAACTGAACGCTAAATTTGACATGAACACTGCATGACACACACAAAATTAAAACACTCCACAGCGAGACACGGTAACACAAGTGATCCTTCTTTTATGAGCGCTCGCTCATCATTAATTGTTATAGAAGGATGAACAAAATTATTCCCTACTAAATTGACTGCAACGAATAACGTAAAAAATATTTTTAACTTTCTTAAATAGGCTACAGGATGTTCCAAATGCTGAGGGTCGCTAGTTTGAATCTCAAAATTGTCAAATGTAAACATATGTCATATCTTTATAGCCTACATAATCTGTAAGCAAAATTTGTAAGCAAATCACAGGATGATGGGAGACGGCTCAAATTAAACGTCTTGATCCCAGGGTCTCAGGAAAAATAACAGTATTTTCAAAAAGCTACCAGGAAACGAGAAATAACGTCAAACATTCCCCATAAGATAAGAATGGGGATTTAAAAACGTCTGCTTTGTTTATATTAAAAAATTTGATTAAGTGTCTATGTGTCTACTTTGTTTACGAACTAACATGTGTTCCTACTTACTGGCCTCTTGTTTTATTTTCCTCAGCAGAGTATTAGAGCAAGGTTAGAGGCTATGGCCCCTTCAAGCCAGTAGTTGTACATAAAGCACTAAGTTATAATAGACAAACATTATGGTGAAAACAGAATTCACTTATCTTTATGATTTTCAAAATGGTGGTATTTTTTGTAAAGAATATTAGTATAAACCGAATACCCTGTATTTTCTCAACCATTAGATGTAACTTTTTCCCGATTCAAATTTCATACCAGTACTCATAATAAACCCAGCTTAACTGTCATGCGTTACATAACACTATTGTAAAAATAAATAAAGATTAAACAATTTGTTTGAAAAATGTTAATCTAAAATGTAAAAAAACCAATCATTCCATATGTCAAAAAGCACACCATTTGACAGCTCTTGTAAATCCTAGCAACTTTCAAATTTACATGAACTGTGTATCAAAATCACTTTTTGTCATGTAATGTTTGGGTCTATCACAGTTAGAAGTAACAGACAACATTTTCATAAAAAAAACTTACTTATAATAGCGGCCAAATAAATTGCCAGTTGAAGGCGTGGTTTGCCAATCAACCAAGATCAGCCTATAGTAGACGTACTGCATTGCCGAAACTCCACACCTGCTGATCGTAATAACATTCGAGTGGTATTTTTCTATAGCAACAGTGACAGTGTACAACGATGCTATTGGCTACAGCCCAAGTGGCAATTTATTTGTCCGCTATTATAGGCCTATATATAAAATCTTATAGTTGACAGTTTTGCAAGAGAGACTCTTTTAATATTTGGCAGTCAGCTAAAAACATAATTTTCCCTTATGAAATGCATGTTATTAATCTTCCTTGCATTCATTCTGCTATCTCTTTAATTTAATTTGCTAAGCTTTTGTAATTAATGGAAAACAATGATTTTTAATCCGTGCGAACCTTGAAATTTTATATTAGTCTTTGAACTCTTTTTAAGACATATTGATATTTATTTCCTACTTTCCAGCGTTGCAGGGAACGAGTAAAAGCCAGGAGGAATCATTTGTTTGACCATTTGAGGTCTCTGCAAAATGAAGAAAGTGTGCGGGATGCAATATCCCAATTCATTGAAATGGATTTGGTGGAAATTAAGTCACCGAATGGAAGCTTGGATGCATGGTTTGTTTGTTACCTTGACATTACAGTAGTATTAATTTTCATTGGATTCCAATACATAGCTTTTAATGAAGTGAATAGTCAGTTTTAGCTTTGTATCATGACTACTTTACATAATAAATTAATGTTTTCGATGATGATGTATTAATCCAAATTGTATAACATCCCTAAGAGATTTGGATAGTTGATGTCAGTTGGTTGGGACCAACTTCAGTGGGTTTGAATTGACCACCTTAACATTATGGTCAATATTACATTCATCTGATTCTACTACATAGCTTTTAATGAAGTAAACTAACGATTGCCCAGTGGTTGACACTCGACTAAAAAGAATAATGGCTGTTTGCGTGGTTTTTTGGCCACATCTTGCATAAGCAGTTAAACAAAAACCCTTAATGATGCTGAGCTCTACCAATAACTAACTAAATACGATTACCATAATCTTTGTTCATCACTTCCCTCTTTACTGCTGGTTATTAATTAAGACAGTTTGTGTTGGTTTAATTTGTATAGTTTTAAACCCAGTAAAATCTCTGCTTTGAATTTGTAATGTGGAAAAGTACTTTATTTGTATATAAACATTTGTGTACATTACAAACAGTAATATCAAACAGGTACATCGTCCAAATTGAAATTGTTTATTTACTAGGCTAAATTGAATTGATATAAAAGTTAAGGTTCAAAAAGGCAGTTGTGTATCAGCTCAAGGCAATATCTAGTAACTACGGCTTTTGGCTAAGTGTTGATGAGCTGGAGAACACCACTTATGTTTCAGCTGTATAGCATCAAACGTCATCAAAGCTTTATAATTTAAAGCCAGCCTACAATCTCTATCTGTTCAGTTTTATTTTTCCATTTTTTGCCTATTTTGTATTCAAACTACAAAAAAGTCTTCTAATTCTATTGTCAGGGTAATAGTTTGCTAAAGAATCAGCCTTGAGTTCAAGGTATACCTACTGTTTAAAAATATCATCACTTTAATAATATTATCCTTAAAATTAAGTTAGGCCCCTAATGTTATTTTTGCTTTGTCATTTAGTACTGGAATTGAAGATGATCACATGGAAGAGTTAAATGATGCACCTCTGTCACAATTAGCAGTCACTGAACAAGGTAAGATTTGTTTTATTTAATACTTTGTGGCACACAGTACATATATTTAGTTATGGGTGATTCCATGTCAAATCAACACAATCATTTTACCTGACCTTCTCAGATTTTAATGAAATTTGGTATACTGGTACACCCCATAAAGACTAAGAAAAATACCAAATTTCAACTTGATATCTGTATTAGTTTCAAAGTTATGCCTCGTTAAAGTTGTCAAAAAACGCTGAAAATCGACCCATTTCGTAAACTTAAAACTGCCATAACATCTCTCAGAATCAAGCTAGAAAGATGGGAGAGGTGCCATTTTGCAGCATTTTTCAAGCCCTTTCCAAATATATATAATACTACAGGGGTCTTAATAAAAATGTTTTTAACAATTTCAAAATCAAAAATTAAATTTCAAATTTTTCAAAATGCGACGCTTTAAAAATTTTGAGAAAATTCTCAAATAGTCCTTGTATAGTGGTTAATTGATGGTATAAATTTCATTATGGGATCATAATGGGTTCTTACAGAAAAGTGCATTTGAAAAAACGCTTACATTAAATTTTATCACAGAATGCTGGTGACAGTGAACTAATAATTCTTAATAACATAGGCGTAAAGCTTTTAAGGTAATTGGACTGCTATATTTGAATATTTTGCTGAGCAATTATCTTATATTTGTTGGTAACACACCAAGATAATTTAATCAATTTATATACAATACATAGTTATTTAATGGTTGTACAATACAATATTATTATTGATTTTATAAATAAAAAAGAAATAGTTTTGGCAGAAATCTGTCTTGTTTTATTGGAAATATATTGCTTATAAGGAGGTATTGGATGATAAGGATAAATTCAAATAAGAGATAGAATAAGTCTGTACAACAAGTTGGCTCAGGTGCTATGTAGTACTTGTCTTAACCTGCAGCAGTCCGCAAGACAGAGCCTGCAGCCTCTGCTGTTCACTTGTCAGAGGCTGTTCAGAGATTAGTCTCCAGTCAGAGTTTGGTGGTGTAACAAGTATATGTCATGCAAGTGTCAAGTATATGTTTGATATGTGAATAAAGCATAAGTGTTTGAGAGTAAAGTGTTAGTATTTGTGATTATAGTGAATGAGTGCTTGTGTAAGTGCTAGTTTTTAAAATACAGACAATATTTCTACATTTATAAAGACTTGGTGCAATAGGTAGATGAACAGTGAGTAAAATCTTTGATTGGGAAGCAATATTCTTTTTTTAATAAATATAATTTAACTCAAAATAATTTTTTAATTAAATGATTAAGGATAAGAGTTTTATTGATTTTTCTCAGAGACTATTTAATAGGCACCTAAAGAATTGAGATGGAACCCACAAGGCATAAAACAGTTCAATGTTTCAATCCTTTTAAAAAAAATGATCATAGAGTAAGAAAAACTCTTAGAACAGTAACACAATGGATGCTTGAACAATTTCAACATTTAAACATGCCTAAAGATGCCAAAGTATGTGACTCTTGCAGAAAAGAGTTATCAAGTCTAAAGAACAACAAAGAAACAAATCAAGCCAGTGCTAAACTAAGCCTTGAGCCAGAAATTTTAGATGATTCTGATTCTGAAAATGACCCTGATTTTCACTCTACGTCGGATGTTGTCCAAACACTTAATGCGTCTCTTCATGAACTAGGTGAATCACCCCTTGATTCAAAAAAAGTAAAATCAAAAAGTTATGCATCACAAAAAATTGTCAAAATTAATTCAGCCATGAAGCGTCAACTTTTTACTTCTATTCAAGACTCTTCCTCTGATGAAGCTCATGAAACGCTTGACGATTCAATTTTGAAAAATCTAAAAGACCACTTCTCACACTGTACTTCAAGAGACAAAAAGATAATGATATTAACATGTTTGCCTGATTCATGGAGTGTAAGAAAGATTATGCGAGAGTTCAATGCGCCAAATTACATGGTGAGGCAATCGAAGAAAATACTTAAAGATAAAGGTATATTAGAGGGCCCAAATCAAAAACCTGGCAAGAGTCTGCCACTAGAAGTAGTAACAGCAGTGCGTTCATTCTACGAGAGTGATGAAATCAGCCGAGTTTTACCTGGTAAAAAAGACTGTGTTTCGGTTAAGACCGATACAGGAGATAAAGTCACAGTACCGAAACGACTAGTGTTATGTAATTTAATGGAGGCCTATCGAACTTTCAAAGACAAAAATCCTACATTAAAAATTGGATTTTCAAAGTTCGCAGAACTAAGGCCAAAAAGCTGTGTGCTGGCAGGTGCTAGCGGTACACACTCTGTGTGTGTATGCACAACCCATCAAAATTTTAAATTGATGTTAGAGAATGGAAAAATTAGCTCAATAACTAATTGCGAGCTGCTGACATACAAACACTGTATTGCCAAAGCACTTTGCAACCCTGCCTCCGTTAATTGTTTCTTTGGAGAATGTTCAACCTGCCCAGGTACAGAGTCCATAAAAAATTTGTTGGAAGAAAGTTTTGAAGCAAAAGGCATCGAAAAAATAACTTTTCGTCAATGGGTCTCTGTTGATAGATGTAATTTGGAAACAATTGAAAAATCAACTTCAGATTTTATCGACTTATTCATAAAAAAATTGTCTACATTAATAAGACATGACTTTATTGCCAAACAACAAAGTTCCTTCTTAAATCACCTCAAAGAAAGTCTCGAAAGCTCTGAATACCTAGTCATGTGTGACTTCTCCGAAAACTACAGCTTTGTTCTTCAAGATGAAGCACAAAGCTATCATTGGAACAGTGGACAAGCGACAGTACATCCATTTGTGATCTACTATAAAAGCGAGGGAAAAACAAAACACGTAAGCTTTGTTGTAATTTCCGAGGTCCTAGAACACAATACAATAGCAGTGTATTATTTTCAAAATAAACTGATAGAGTTTATGAAAGAGAGATTCGGAGACAATATAACCAAAATATATTACTTCTCTGATGGGTCCGCCGCCCAGTATAAGAACCGTAAGAACTTCACCAACCTAAGCTTTCATTCAGAAGACTTTAAAATTGATGCTGAGTGGCATTTCTCAGCCACTGCCCATGGCAAAAGTGCCTGTGATGGTGTTGGGGGAGTTGTGAAGAGATTAGCGGCTAGAACCAGCTTGCAAAGGCCCTATCAAGACCAGATTCAAACTCCATTTCAGCTGTACGAATGGGCAATGCAAAATATTTTTGTTGCAAATTTTGTTTATGTTACTCAACAGGAGTACATCGAAACTGAGAGGCACTTAGAAAAGCGGCTGAAAAAATCAGTGACCATTGAAGGCACTCAGAGACTCCATGCATTCATTCCGATCCCCTCTAGTAACAGCAAAATTAAAGTAAAAGTTTTCTCGGAATCCACTGACTTCAGAATTGAAACTGTAACAACGATACAGGATCGTTTGAGCTTAGCAGAAGTCAGTGGATACGTTACTATCGTCTACGACAACAACTGGTGGCTGGCTTATGTGCTTGACAAAGATGAAGTAAATGAAGAAGTAAAGATTTCATTTTTAAGTCCAGCTGGTCCGTCACCTAGCTTCTCTTTCCCCAGAAGGCAAGATATTCTTTGGCTTCCTGTTACTAATGTTCTGAGCAAAGTTGATCCACTAACTCCAACTGGCCGAACTTACCAATTGTCAAATGAAGAACAAAACAAAACCAACCAAGCTTTCACCGACTTTGACAAAACCTTCTGAAGAAAAATGCAGCAAGTTAATCATAAGCCTTCACCGACTTTGACAAAACCTTCAGAATAAAAATGCAGCAAGTCAATCATTACCTATGTAAGTTTGTTTTCTGCCTTTAGAAATCTTTCAAATAAATAAATTTAGCTTTAAAAATGAGGTTGTAAAAATTAAATATCATTGATCAAATTTCTCTATATGTTATTTCTTAGTCTCCCATGCAAATTTCACATAATCTTTGTTTACAATAAAAAATACTCTTAGCCTTTACAATAGCAATGAGGCGTTATAGTGGAAATTGTTGTGTAAGCGTTTTTTCAAATGCATTTTTCTGTAAGAACCCATTATGATCCCATAATGAAATTTATACCATCAATTAACCACTATACAAGGACTATTTGAGAATTTTTTCAAAATTTTTAAAGCGTCGCATTTTGAAAAATTTGAAATTTAATTTTTGATTTTGAAATTGTTAAAAACGTTTTTATTAAGACCCCTGTAGTATTATATATATTTAGAAAGGGCTTGAAAAATGCTGCAAAATGGCACCTCTCCCATCTTTCTAGCTTGATTCTGAGAGATGTTATGGCAGTCTAAAGTTTACAAAACGGGTCGATTTTCAGCGTTTTTTGAAAACTTTAACAAGGCGTAACTTTGAAACTAACACATATATCAAGTTGAAATTTGGTATTTTTCTTAGTCTATATGGGGTGTACCAGTATACCAAATTTCATGGAAATCTGAGATGGTCAAGTAAAATTGTAATTTAAACTGTGTTGAGTTGATACGGAATGACCCTTATGTAAAATAATTTAAAACTCGGGGAAAATACCCTGGGTATTTACCCGGGTAAATACCCAAAATTCATAAATACCCGGGTATTTATGATATTTTATATAAAAATGCCAATGTAATTCATATCTACCCTTGCTAGCCTTGTTGTTATCAACGTATAACTTTTGAGTATATTTTATTGATTATATTTATTAATTATTTTACCAATAAATATAAAAAAATGGCAAATTTTGTAAAAAGACCTGTAAAGCATACAAACCACACCACCGCCAAACTGTGAAGGAACTGGTTAAATACGAGACATTCTATACAAATTTAAAAATATGTAATTTTATAATAATTGGATGAATACAGAACAAAATCATGATATAATTGAATTTCAGTTCTTTTCCTCCAACATTTTAAATTTATTAAACAGTCCAAAATGCCATAAAAGTAGTAAATACCCAGTCCTGGTTATTTATCTCGACCTTATACAGAAGTTAAATGCTTGTGGTAACCATGTTATAATCTTCAAAATAGTTTTTATGGTCATTTTATAATCCTTACAGCTTGGGAATTTCAATAAACCTAGTAAAAATCCCCTAAATGTTATAAAAAACATAAATACCCACGTTTTGGGTATTTACCCGGGCTTGGGGTAAGTCATTTTGGCTTGTGTTCTCTGCAGTAACAGACATAGAAAATCATTGGAATCAGGGAGATCAGATAGTACCGTATGTCTTTTTCAAGATAATCTACATTCAGTTAAATCCAAAATGCTTTATTTCAAAACATCTCCTTGTCTGATTCCCATTTAACACTTTTGCTGCGTTACACATGATGTTTCACTGTTGAGCCATGACTTTATTCTGGGTCATCCGCACGGAGTTTGTAAAAAAAGTCATAGTTCTGTTAATGACCAATCAGGCTTCGACTATATAAAAAGTAAAAAAAACCTACTGGGTTATGAGAAAATAATTCAGTTATCAAGTAGTTTGTGAATGTTTGCAGAGAAGTGGATATTGGATGAGTATGAGAGGATGATTGAGAACATCAACGCGCAAGCAGAGCTGGAGTATGTGGTGACTTGCCCGATATGCTCTCGGGGTGCACTCCAGCTGGACAAGGGCGGACAGGTTAGTTCCTTCAGAGATCACCTGAACCACTCTCGGAACCTTTTTACTACTTATTTTAAATCTATTTGTGGAAGCCTTCTCAGATTCAAGGGTATCCATTGATGAAATTCAATTTTTTATTTGTTTTACATGGAGAGGCGGGGTAGGGCAACTAAATGTTGAACTGAATTTGAAATGTTTTATGTGGTTGAATTATTCCTTGTTTTAAAGGTCTTGATCAAATAAGTAAGAATGATGTAAAGAAAATACCTCCGCCGCAGCAAACCTGCTCACTCGGTGAAGGTCCAATGCATTTATATGTCTTAACCGCATAAAGTCTACCAAGTTTCTTTAATATACATCCATACATAAGCAATATATAACATTTTAATTATTATCAATAAGAATAACATGGGGCTGAGAATGCAGGTTTGCTGCAACAAGGAACACAAACAAAATTTGTTTAAGCAAATATCATTATAACTCAACTAGTTGAAACCACACATATCAAGTTTTATTAATTTATGTTAATAATTAAGGGAGACATAATATTTTACTTATATTATCTATAAGAATATCATGGGGGCTGAGTACGCAGCTTTGCTGCTAAGAGAACTATCGGTAAAAATGTTTATTTGTGCAAATAACAAAAACCACAACCATGTACTATGCGTTCATAAATAAGCGAGATATAAAATTGTTCTTATTCTCTGTAAGAATAACATTAGACACAAACTGTGTTTAGCACTTTCAATATCTCTGTAACCAATTGACATAGAGTAATGATCAAAACACCAAATTGTGTGTTTTTTAAGCTGAATCGAATGGTGAACACTAAAATTTGACTTTTTCAAAGATTATACTTTTTTAAGCTGAATCAAATGGTGAACACTAAAATTTGACTTTTTTCAAAGATTATATATAAGAAATTAAAAAGAAAACTTTTGGTTACAAAATACACCTTTGATCTGTCTGTTGATTTTCTGGTTTCAAACTTTAAGTTATAAATGTTGCTTTACACGTTTGTACCAAATTTCATCAAAATCTGACCATTTGTACTAGAGTTATCGTGCTCACGGACATATATTTATACAGGTTTGAACAAATGGTTTTTTTGACATCTGGTGACCTTAAAATGGAAAGTTTATCATGGTCCTGGGCCTTGGTCTTGGAACCATGCCGACTTCGGTAATAGCTTCTTCCCTATTCGCTAAAATCTGTCCACCCAGAACAAAATGTCATACTTTTGTTTTTCTTTTCATAGGAATGAACGTAATAAAATCATGCTTAACAATAATAAAATCCTTGATGACCTCTTTTCAAGTTTGTACAGTTCTAAGAAAATATTGATAAAAGTGTTCTTCCTTGCTTGTTATCTAAGAACATAATTTTTCTTATGAAAAATATTTTCTATGAATTTTCTTGGCTCACCAATTGAGGCCTCACAGCTAAAGGTTGTTAATCCCTGATCTAGTTTATGTTTTCGTCACCCTAGGTCTGTTTCGTTAGGATAAAAGACCGACTATAACCATTGATTATACATCCTAATAGATAAACTTAGTAATGTCGTTTTTTGAAGCCGACCTTGGCGAGCTCCTCGAGCGCATTCTGTTGGCTAACGGTAGAAGCTCTCCTAGTTGGAGCGTCGTCAGCTACCGTACTGAAGCGCTCAAGCGGCGAATCCATCAACTACCGTCCCCTCTTCTACCCCTCCTGTCAGATATGATTGTGCTGCGTGGCGCGGCGAGGCCGGCGAGTAATGCCCATCGAGGTAACTGGAGAGATCGCTAAGTGAGCTAAAAACGGTCCGCGTCGGACTGTGCGGAACAGAAATGGTGGGCCGCTGTGTGCTCAGAGCTGATTCTGGCGATGAACGCGCTGTCGTTTACACGCTCCTGGACTTCACTGCCATGTTTGAATTGTAATGAAATTTATATATCCTTTGTGTACGTGAACTACGGAATTCGAAAGTATAAATATTTTTTTTTTTACCGTGTTTTAATATGTTTAATAATTAAAAACTCTTACGTGTTATTAAAGAGAGACATGAAAAAGTTACTCAGCGAGGAAATTTTTTATTTTTAGGTTAGAAACAAACTTCCAGCGGGAAAGTTGTAGATAATTACTTTCTCTAAAACTTTTATTCCAAACATTTTTCGGTAAAGTTGTTGGTTTGGCTACAATTCGTTTGGAAAGATGCTGAAACTTTTCGCCGCGCTCTATCCAAGACGTGCCACGAGCCGTGCCGCGCTGTTAAATTCAACTCAGTGATGCTGTGTTACAACATGACCTAGTTTTTTGGTAAAATACATAGTTATACGACTTTTGTACTGTACTTGTATTGTCTGTTAAATAAATCATAATCAACTGTTATCATACACTGAAGATAATTTTTTGTTATTCAATAGCGAAATGTTGTATTAATGCAACATTATGTAATCGTTCTTACTACTCTACGTGGACGGGTGAACGAACCATCTTGGTAATTAATGTTTATTAAGAATACATTTGCTATTAAAAAGTATTTGCCTTGTATGGTATTCATTCATCAACAAAATTTTATGATATAGGCCAATTAACTTTCATGCAATCTACAACTTTTGGCGAACGTCGAAGTTTATATGCTACAATTCAAAGTTTCACTAGTCCAAAGAACGATAGGCCTATTACTGCTCATAAAAGAATTCATTCCAGTACCAAAAACTTCAAAACATCATTATTGAACAACACCTAAAGCCTAGTGGATCGTACATAAATTTATATGACTGGAAATATGAAAAAATCAGCCATCGAGGAGATTATTTTACAAAACTCCCAACTTTCTGTTCTTTTTACGCAACTAACCCTGGTCGAATATAGTTACTTTTGATATAAAAAATTCGAGAAACTATTCAGGAATACGGATCAGAAGGCCATTCAACCATAAAAAATGTTCCCTGGCCGCAAATTCAATTCAAGTGAGCGCGCGCACGGTCCAGTAGTTTTAAGTCTTTGGTAATGCCTTGGGCGTTGAGAGGACAGCCGAGTAGCTACGAGTAGCCGAGTAGCTACGGCCACACTTTTCCGATCTTAAAATGGGCTCAAATCCCTTCACTGTTCAAGTGACATAACGCGCAAAAATTGTGGTTTCGCAAATGTAAACCGAAGTAATAGCAAGTAAATTAATCCTTTCAAAGGTTAAGAGCGTTCTTTGGTTCATTTTGATTGAAATATTACCCGCAAAGCCTTCTTTTTTTAATAAGAAACTTTAAAATTCTTAAATAATAACAATTTTATAAAAAATAAACTCAGTACGGTTAAGAGAAAAGTTATTAAAAAATAAAAGTATTTCTCCAATTTTATCAATTTTACTTTCTGCAAACATATGTTCCCCTACTTATATGACAAAATAAATGTGTCAAAGCTGTCCGATTATTTATGTTAGTATATACAGGATGAGTCAGACCACCCGTCCACCAGCATGTATAACGAGAGAACGGTTTGGTCTAAAGTCATCAAACAAAATTATTCCCCACTAAAACGCAAATGGGCTATCTATTAAAAATATTTTCATCAAAATCTAAGTACGGAATGTTCCAAAACTGAAGGTCAAGGGTTCGCAACCCTAACATTTCTTATGTAAACATAGGAAATATTATACTTCATTTTAAAGGTCTCGTTAAAATAAACATTTTGGTGAAAACAGAATTCACTTATCTTTACCCGTTTCAAAATGGCGGCTCGTTTAAGTCAGAAAAAAGGTACGAGTAATGGTTTAAAAAATACAGAGTATTCCGCAAATGTCAATATTTTACACAAAAATATCCGCCATTTTGAAACGGATAAAGATAAGTGAATTCTGTTTTCGCCAAATGTTTATTTTAACGAGACCTTTAAAATAATGTATAAAAAAGGCCTTTTAAATAATGTATAATGTATGTTGGCCCTATTTTCACATAAGAAAATGTTGAGATTTGAATCCGTGACCTTCAGTTTTGGAACATTCCGTACATAGATTTTGATGAAAATATTTTTAATAGATAGCCCATATGCGTTTTAGTGAGGAATAATTGTTTTTGATGACTTTAGACCAAACCGTTCTCCCGTTATACATGCTGGACGGGTGGTCTGACTCACCCTGTATATTATGACTAGTTTTGAAAAATATCTGATTTCCCCAGATGAAAATTTCTCATACACCTAAAATGCCCACTTGCCATCATTAAAACATTAATAATGTTTAGGGCATACAGGCTCAGAAATATAAATTTTTAAAATCAACTGAAATTCGTATGATCTATAATGTACAGTTTTAATTTAAATTCGAAATTTTGTCATTAGCAATAACAATAATTTATAAGAAATAACCTGAAAATTTCAAGAAAATTAACGATTCAAACAAATTTAATAAAATTTAAAAAGAATGATTTCTTTTGGAGTGTTAATACAAAGTTGAGGACTTTGTCACAACTTCTGATTAATGTTCAATAGTTTATTTACATGTAATGTTAACATTTATGTATTATTACAACAACGAAGAGCAACACCATTCATGGCAATTTCATCTTTATGCAAAAAAAAACCAAACAAATAAACAAAATTAAACAAATAAATAAAACATATATTCCCTAAAACGGGAGCAATGCAAGAAGCTGCGCCCAACGAACGACGCGACGCGACAACTGACAACTGAGGCACAATATATGCCAAAAATCACAATCTATCATAAAAATTGGCAATCGTACCATATTTTCCTAGCGAAAAATATAGCCGGATCCCGTTGTATAGGCCCGAATGACAACCGGAACGTATTTACGAATACAATCGGCGATTCGACCCAGTTATATAGCCAAAGAACGCCTATTCTTTCGCGTCGGATGGGTCAGAAACAGGAATTTAGTTGCATTTAATGGCCCGAAATGACGATCGGCAACGTTTCTTATTGGCTGAAAATAACAACCAAAACTTGTTTTATTGGCTGGAAACGACAACCAAGCCGCATGAACGAGAACAGCCGAAAAAGGGATTTAATAAATTGTAATAAACTGTGTTGAATAAATTGTAAACCTTTGTTGGCAATTACTTGTCCGATCGGCAAAATAATTGTGCATACGTAATCAGGGTCAAATTCCGCACAGTATGAATACCCACATGACAGAATTATAAGAAAAATATTTTTCGATTTCCCGGGGTTTAAACGACTATTCCGCGGAAAAACGTGTAATCGGGAAAGTAATTGCACGTACGTATTCAAGGTGAATTTACGCACAATTTTGAATACCCACATGAGAGTATTATAAGAACAATGTTTTTTCGATTTTCCGACGTTTTTCCGCGGAGAAATAAATGTGTCCCGTAACTCTCCTGGACAAAGGTATATAGCGTTGTTCCTTGGGTTAATATAAACACATTTAACCATATGAACATGGGTCTCCCGTACTTAGTTTTCCGTTTGTCAGTCCGTAAGTGTTTTTCACTTTAAAGTTCATATTTTTAAAACCATATAACCGAATTCAACCAAACTTAAGTCAACTGTTTACGGAGATAGGATCTATCAACACGAACGTTATGAAGGAATTATCTGTGATAATTTCAAAATGGCGGCCATTTTAAATGTTATATCGCAAATGACTCGAAAATAAGTCATTTTACAAAATATTAACCAGTATATCTTCTTTTAGGGCAATTTGAGAAAAGTCTAACGATACTTAACTTATTGCAATCGAGTAATAAATAACCGAGCTGATGCAATTTACATGGACTGGACATTAACCGGACAAAGCTCATCTTTGGTTTCTCCACAATTGAACATCTAGGCCTAATAAATAACAAGAATTGCAACAGCTCAGTTGTTTATTACTCAGTAAAAAAATTCAAAACCATTAGATTTGTCGTAAAATATCTTAAACTAAGTTATTCTGGTAACAGTTTTATTAACACACTGTGCGGTGTTAAGCTTGTCAAAATATGCTGTCAGGTTGTATTGAGTCATAATTACTTCAACATCCTGAACGCAACATTTTTAGGCATAGTTTACCAATAATTTTATACACGTAATTGATTTAATTACACTATTAGAGTGTTACTCATGTATATTGTTGACATACACAACGTATCAAGTGATGAGCGAAACCAACAGATGCAAAGACAGAATGTCAACGGACATCTCTGCTAGTGTTTCTCAAAGGCCTCGGCGGATGCCGTGTTTTCACGAGAAACAGTGCGTGCATCTTACCCGCTCGGCAGTCGCTGAGACACTGACTGGCCTGGAGGGAGCGATTGGAGAGCAGGGAGAGCGAGGGGTGAAAGAGGGGAAGAGCCGACTGGTTGCGCTCTGGCGGGATCTCACTGAAACTCGGGGCCAGCGCAGCAATGCCGAGGCACGCCCGGCCCGTATGCTAGGTTTATCTATTCCGTAGGATGTATAATCAATGCTATAACTTTACTCCACCAGCTATGTTTTATTTGGTCATCACAAGGATTTGCTTTTAGAGTTTTAAGGAGAATGTTCAGGGAATATTTTGGGGACTTTGTCAATACAGTGTTTGGATTGTTTTATGTCTCTGTTTTAATTTATTTTTGTTATTCTCTATGCCGTTTATTTCATGTTACTAAACAATTAATTCGGAACAGGTTATAGTCTGCTCATTGTGTTCACTTCTACTGCCTCGAACCATGTCGTTGGCCGATCTTGAACACCAAATCATCCAAGTGGTCGAGATTCACGGCCAGCACTGCAGAGAACAGCCTCAGTTCTTCATCAGCCCAGAAGAATCCACGTCAAACCTGCTGCTTTTGTGTTCAGAGTGTGGGCAATGCCATCTAATTGTGTAAAATTAAAATTTGTTCTTTACCTAGAACTTAAGTTGAAAATATTTTGTATCGCATATGTTTTACTTTGTAGTTTAATGTTTCACCAAAGAATAAGGTTAGTGCTTTGTTGTAAGTTTTAAATTTGGTGATTTCTAGCCAAAACTGAATTTTTGTAATTTGTATGCCTTTACATGCAATGTTGTGGTAAATTTAATCTTAAGTGTTGATTTAGTGTTCTTTGGACTACTTTATGTGGATCATTTCAATTGTGACATTCCATTTTGTCCAGAGGTACGTCTTACTGGATTGATTACTTATAACTAGAGCAATACGCCACTCAACTGTCCAGATAACATGGCATCAAGATCATGGCTATTTTGGCTCTTACAGCAGAAGAATTAGTTTATCATGGTTATGTGGAAATCACAATAAATTGTTAAGTATATTCGGTTGTTGATTTAGAAATAAAATAAAATTTTCTGTAAAACTTCTTTTAAGCGTTATTTTATTTTAGGAATTAAATTATTTGGATTTTATTGCTATTTTAATGGAAAAACCATTGAAAATAATTTGTCTGTATAATGTTTTTACCATAAAGTAGTAATCTTTTTCGTTTGAGGTTCAAAATGTTAATTGAAATTTTTACCTTTTTAATTGTTTTTCAGTACAGTTAGAGTACAGATTCATGTTTCATGGTTGTGAAAATCATTTCCTTAATATCATCTTAGTTTACATTTAAGTTTGACTCTTTGTTTATATTTGACACTTCCAAGTGTCCTTTTAAATATAATCAAAACTCGTAGCAATTACAACTTTGGTACTGTCCACTTTTCCTTGTTTTTTTTTTTTTTCTTTCTTTGTACTAATGAACCATGTAAGTGATATAATGACTTGTTCCATGTCAGTACCTGTTTAGTTATAAGAATTGTATTACGACAAGTGACTAAAGTTTGAATACTAATAAATTTAAACTGTTTTACTCCTGCTTATGTTTTCTTCCTTTTGTTCATAGCAACATCTATCTTATTTCTTTATATATAATTCTGTAAGCAAAATGTTTAAGTTCTAATTGTTGGAGTTTGGCAAATTGCAGGATGGTGTGAGATGACTCAGATTAAAGGTCTTGATCCCAGGGACTCAGGAAAAATAGCAGTATTTCCAAAGTAACTGCCAGGACCACGGGCCTAAGGGGCCCGTGGGCCGAGGCGGCGGGACCTGCCGCGCCAGCCGAGATAAAAGCTCTGGCGGGGCCGCATAATGCGATGAAATTATTATATTTAATTTACAAAACGTTTTAAAATCCAATAATGTTGACAGTCACACTTGAAAAATTAATATATTTTTAGCATAGATCTCTCATTTGTTGTGCTTAGTATTTAATAAATGGTATTTTTTATTTTAATTTTTCCTCGATTTGAATTACTTTAAATTGAGCTCTTTTAACAAATATTTCACCATTTTACATAACAATTTTAAAACCTAGTGTAATGTTTTCAAACTGTGTTATTGAGTAAAACACAGCATTATGATAGTAATAAATGATCAAGGTCCATACACTTTGTACAAGTTTGCTGAGTCGATTTATTTAAGGTTTTCTAGTTAACCAGAAGAGACCTCGTAAAAACAGCTGTAAGGTCACGTGATCACCAATCCAATCTACAGTGTTGCTGGAAACACGATATTCATCGTACGCAAAACATTTTCTACATCATTGTAATTAAAATTAACATTGTTTAACTGCTTACATTCTATGATCAGCTGTTATTTTAGCTGTTTTGATTTATTTATATAGATTAGATTAATGGATTAAGGGTTCAATTTAAAAATAGCTGTACCATTATTATACGCTTAAGGTTTGCAACACTTTATAGTATATTGTTGATGCATCAGCTGGACGCCCTCGTAAGACATCTTTGCTGTGAACATTACTCTTGTGGAAATAATCATACCTGGTCTGAAAGTTCTACGAACCTTGATAAATGATGCGGGGGCTCATGATAGGATCCGTTTCAAAAACTAAACCGTAAACTCTATAGCAGCCATTTCACTCCAAACTAAACCTGAATCCACTCCTAATACCTTTTCCACATTTGGACAGGACCAGAATGAATAATGAATTACTGACCTGGAATCTGGACGTTATGAGGCTTCATGTTTTGACTCGACGCTTTTCGACTTGAGTCTTAGGTATTTTATACTACATTGACAGTAGGAAACTATTAAAAACATGATAGCCTAAATAAGAATCTTTGGGCGTTATTAAATCACTAAAATTAAAATGCTGAAACTGACGTTATGTATTTGGAGGTTAGGAAACACCTGGCTCCTGCAACCTTATTCCAAAATCTAGTATAATGGATAAGGATAAGTAGATATCGGGAGGGCTGAAGATAAGTTCGCAGGGCGGCCAAAAAAATCTGTCATGCCATTGATACTTTGTAAGGTCTGTGCAGTCGATATAATTAAGGTTTTCTAGCTAACTGGATGAGACCTCGTGAAATACCTTTAAGGTCACGTAATCACCAATCCAATCTGCAGTGTTGCTGGAACACATTATTTATCGTATGCGTACCATATTTTCTTCAACATTGTAATTCAAATAAACATTGTTTAGTGATTTCGTAAAACCAAGGTTTTTTTTAAGATATAATGTTTTAAAAAAAGGTCCATCACGCCAATTTATATTTATAAAAAAGGATGTTGCTTTGTATATGTATTTGAAGTTTATAGACTCGGACACCGTTTGCTAAACTGCTTACTGTTTGATCAGCTGTTATTTTATGAAACTAATATATTGTTTTGATTTATTTGTATTATTAGATTCATACTTAATTATTATATTAAAGGGTTTAAATTTTCTTTCTGCATGTCCAGTGGCAATTTAAAAATAGCCGACCATTATAACCTGTAAGGTTGGCAACACTTATAGTATGTTGTTGATTTATGCATCAGCTGAACGACATCGCAAGACATCTTTGCTGCGAACATTACGCTGCTGGAAATGATCATACCATCATCCCTCCATACCTGGGCTGAAAGCTCTAGGGCTTGATGAAGCTTACCGTTTTGACACTCGTTGATTTATTCTTAGTTATTTTATACTACACTAGCTGTTACCCGGCAGACGTTGTCATACCTTTGACTATTACCAACTAAAACCAAGATCACCTGTTCAAAAACATGTCGTTAGCTTTTATGTAAACAACAATATCCTTCCATAAGGTTTTATATAGGTACCCTTTTGGGCCTCTTGGGAGGAACACAATTGAGTTGGGATGAAATGGATAGCTTAAAAACCTTCTCCGGGAAATTTTACATGTATATACCAAGTTTCATGGCAAACGGTCTAACGGTGTCCGAGTCTATAAACTTCAAATACATATACAAAGCAACATCCTTTTTTATAAATATAGATTGGCGTGATGGAACTTTTTTTAAAACATTATATCTTAAAAAAAACCTTGGTTTTACGAAATCACTAAAATTAAACAATTCTGGAACTGAAGTTATGTATCTGGAGGTTTGGAAACGTCCTTGGTTCATGCAACCTTATCCTAAAATATAGTAGGCCTAATGGAAAGGGATAGGGTAAAACTGTACGATTATGTTACATGGGTGGCCCTGAAAATAGGTTTGCAAGGGGGCCCAACAAAATCAGTTATGCCACTGTTCCAAAGCATTACCAGCAAACGAGAAATATCGTAAAACATCCCCCATAAGAAAAGCATAGGAATTTGAAAAGGTCTGCTTTGTTTACTAACTGTCATGTGTTCCTACTTTTATCGTTTTATTTTCCTCAGCATGTAAATAGTAAAAAATCAGTTGATGCACAGTATTGAAGCAAGTTTAGGGGCAATGGCTCCTTCAAGCCACTAGTATTTTAAAATCTAATTTTGTAAGAACTTGTATCAAAATTGCAAATGCCCTGTACAAAATTTGACCATGTTATAAGTATTCCCTATCATATACAGGTGGCAACTCTACTGAGAAACTCTGAATAAGCTGTGAATTTGGAACACCTTATAACAAATTAGTGAAAAGGGTTTGAATTTCACTGTAAAACTGGGGAAAGTTTAAAATTATTAGTGATGGGCTTCGGGGATTATTTTGTGTCGGGATTATGTTCGTGATATATTTCACTGCTCCATAAATCAGTATAGATAAGACTAGCTGTTCTTCGCCCCATAAATTATTTATCTATAATATTATAAAAAAGAGGTGGTTTCTGCCTGTCTGTCTATGTATGTGTGTGTGTGTCTGATGTTCCGAGTAAACACAAAAACTATACTGAACTGACTGGGCTGAAACTTTACACACAGATAGATCTTGAACCCATGCAACACATAGGCCTTTTCAATTTATTAAAATCTCCTCGGGCTACGCCCCGTGAAGTCCTAAGTTTCAATCTTTACATTTCAGAAGAAAGTAAACATTCAGAAACTGTAATGTGTACAGCTGTGGATACTTCCATTTGACAGCTTTAAGAGCAGAAGCAATAACAGCTGTTTCAAGCTAACTAAATTGAAAATTGCATTGACTACAGACCGGGTAAAGAAAACACCTGTGCGAAGAACAGGTATAATAACAGCTAGTATAAACTATGACAGTTGTGTGTGCTGCATTCTGTGGTTAGCCCATGGAACTACAGTACTAGGAATTAAGGTCCAGCTGTTTGTATTTTCATCAGCTCAAACAAAAATTGATTTCCATAAGGAATACATGGGAACTTTGAACCCCCATGGGGCAAAAAGCCCTATAGGATGTTTGCAACTCTAATATGCCTATATGTGACTGAGGACTATCAAGGACCTCTCTGCCAAATTTCAACTCAATCAGTCCACTGGTTAGAGTGTGACTGAGCCACAAATATCTAAACAAACACACAAAAACTTTCATATTTATATTAGTAGGATAATTGACAACAGTGAAAACAAAAACAGCAAGACAGTAATCTTAATTAAAAATTGAGTTATGTCTGTTAACAAACTGTCAGAGGAAATGACAGGAATTTATTAGCTTTATTCATGAATTGAGATGACAATAGGTATTCAATGGCAGGAAAATACTGACCCCTGATCTTGAGTCCGGTTGTCCAACACAATCTGTGCTGTCAGTCAGGGCCGTACTCAGCTTTCACAGGCCCCTGGGCACTAACTTACCAATTTTTTATGGTTATAAAATATATTTTATTACTTCTCTTCTATTTGCCATGGTTGTTGAAGACAGTCTTTGGTTTGTAACATACCCATTTAAAAAATATTAAATATTTAACACCAATTCATAAAGTAATTAAATAATTTAACTATTTTTAGGATAAGTTTGTTATGTGTTAAAAGGATATATAAGCTAGTTACTTTCTTGAATAAGACTTTTAGTTTTAAATTAAGAACCCGATTATCCGCGGTTATCGTGAGGTGGAAGAGTCATTGATAATGAAAACCACGGTTAACCTGCATGGTAGTAATATACATTATGTAATAATATACCCCCGTCGCAGCAAACCTGCGTACTCAGCGAATTTCCAATGCATAATATATGTCTTTATACCACATCAAGTCGCATACCAAGTTTCATAAAAATATATTCACATACAAGCGATACATACAATTTTAATTATTCTCCATAAGAATAACATTGGTGATGAGTACGTAGGTTTGCTGAAACAAGGAACACAAACAATTTTTTGTATGCAAATATAAATAGAATTAACGAGGTGAAGCCACGTACCAAGTTTCATCAATATTCACTCATAAATAAGCGCTGTATAACATTTTAATTATTCTCCATAAAAAAAATATTGGGGCTGAGTTAGCAGGTTTGCTGCAACAAGGATAAAAAAATGGGTTTTGTATGCACATATCAATATAACTCAACAAGGTGAAGCCACATACAAAGTTTTATTAATTTATGTTCATAATTAAGGGAGTGATAACATTTTACTTATTCTCCATAAGAATAACATGGGGGCTGAGTACGCAGGTTTGCTGCTAAGGAGATAATCAACAAAAAATCATTTTTTTGTGCAAATATCAATATACCATAACTACGTGAAGCCACATACCAAGTTTCATCAATATACATTCATAAATAATCGAGATATCAAATTTTATTTATTCTCCATAAGGGTAACATTGGACAATGTACTGTGTTTAGCACTTTGAATATCTTAGCTTTGTTGGACATAGAATCACAATTTAAACACCAAAATGATTGTTTATGGAGCTGAACTGATTGGTAAAAGCAAATTGTGAAATTTACATTAAAATTAACTGAGGAAAAACCTAAGACCTTTTTCCGATAAGATTAACAAGGGAGATTTTATGAGTAGGTTTTTTGGATTTTCTCCGCAACCACTCAACCTAGGTTAATAATTCAAAAATCTATATATTTTTTTTCAAGCTCTACAACATGGTCAAAACCAAAATTAAGTTTTTTTTTAAATTTTAGGGTGAAAAATGCAAAAAACTGATTTTTGGAAAATTTAAAACTCCCATAAACCCCCCTTCCCATGGTCCTATTTTTCTGGTTTTCGAACTTAAAATCATGAATGTTACTTTACACATTTGAGCCAAATTTCATCGAAATTGGATGTTTTTTACTCAAGTTATCGCATTCACGGACATATATATATATATGTATATACACATATATAAATTTGAACGAATAGAGTTTTTGACATCTGGGGACCTCAAAACAAAAAGATATCATGGTCTCGGGCTTAAGTCTTACCATGAGACCTACGGTAATAGCTTCTTCCCCATAGGGGAAATTCGCTAAAAACACTGTTTTTAGCAAACTTTGGGGTTTTACAAAGAAATAATAACACAAATAACTTGTTTAGCAACTGGTGGATGGGATGGGTGAGCTCTTTGTGAGTTGCACTTCTCATCAGGTGTCAGGGCCGGTGCTACCATAAAGGCGAACTAGGAGACCGCCTAGGGTGCCGGGGACTGAGCCCCTAAAGAAGGCCGCGGCATAGTAGAATTGGCAACGCCACAAGAGGAGTTACCGCGTGCCTCGCCGTCTGTATACTAGCATGGGGAAAACGAGACGCCACCATCTAAAATCGTTATATTTTACTCTTCAAGTTAGAAAATACCGTTTAAGTGGTATTTATCGTTTTGCTAACGAGTGTCTCACCCTGTTGTGAGCCCACCAAGGTTCATATTTATACTAAGAGTAAAGTTAAGCGTGTTTAGAGTCAGTGTTGCTGGGTTTTACACGTAGATATAGTAAAGCTATGGACGGGCCTTGCACCGTTAATTCACGAATGTGCTAGGAATTTAATAATTTTAATCAATTTTTAAAATGTCCCCATAGCAACAAATCCACCTACTTATTGAATTTAAAGTCAACTTATTCAATACGTTCAAAATTTGTTTACTAAAGAGTTGTATACATTTATTTTTGCCGTAATTTGGCTTTTTAAAAGTTGTTAATACATAGCACGGGAAAGCTACGTTTTTTTATTAGTTAAGTATTAATTACAATTACCTTATATCATTAGTTTTGTTTTATAAATATCAATAGATAAGACAGCTTATTAATATTTGCTAAGTAAATAAATAAATAAATAAATCTTTATTTTCTTTTTTCTACACATATAAATATTACAAAATTCACAAATAATAATCTTTCATATAAAAAAGTAAAACCAGGCTAACCCATTGAAACAAATTTTTGTGCAGAAAAAAAAAAAAAATACGGCCCCTAAGACACAATGTCCATTTAGGGGTTCCTTTACAAAATAAAATACCCCGTCGCAGCAAACCTGCATACTCAGCGAATTTCCAATGCATAATATATGTCTTAATACCACATAAAGCCGCATACCAAGTTTCATAAAAATATATTCACATATAAGCGATTTTAATTATTCTCTATAAGAATAACATTGGTAATGCGAGTACGTAGGTTTGCTGAAATAAGGAACACAAACAATTGTTTTTTATGCAAATATAACTAGAATTTAACCAGGCGAAGCCACATACCAAGTTTCATCAATATTCAATCATAAATAAGCGCTATATAACATTTTAGTGATTCTCCATAAGAATAACATGGGGGCTGAGTAAGCATGGTTGCTGCAACAAGGAACAAAAGAATGGGTTTTTATGCAATTATCAATGTAACTCAACCAAGTGAAGCTATATACCAAGTTTTATTAATTTATGCTCATAATTAAGGGAGTCAATACATTTGACTTATTTTCCATAAGAATAACATGGGGGCTGAGTACCCAGGTTTGCTGCTAAGGGAATAGTCATCAAAAACTCAATTTTTCGTGCAAATATCAATTTGCCAGTACTACGTGAAGCCAAGTTTCATCAAAATACATTCATAAATAATCGAGTCAAATTCTATTTATTCTCCATTAGGATAACATTGGACAACGTACTGTGTTTAGCACTTTGAATATCTCAGCAACGGTTGGGCGTAGAATCAAAATTTAAACACCAAAATGATTGTTTTGTGGAGCTGAAGTGATTGGTAAAAGCAAATGTGAAGTTTAAAGTAAAATTAACTGTGGAAAAGCCAAAAACCTTTTTCCCACAAGATTAACATGGGAGATTTTATGAGCATGTTTTTTTGATTTTCTCCGCAACCACTTAACCTAGGTTAATAATTCAAAATACTATATTATTTGTTTTTTTAAGCTCTATAACATGGTCAAAACCAAAATTAAGTTTTTTTAAAATGTTAGGGTAAAAAATGCAAAACACTGATTTTTGGAAAATTTAAAAACCCCATAAACCCCCCTTCTCATGGTCCGATTTTTCTGGTTTTTGAACTTAAAGTCATGAATGTCATTTTACACATTTGAGCCAAATTTCATCGAAATCGGACGTTTTTTACTCAAGTTATCGCATTCACGGACATATATATATATATATATATATATATATATATATATATATATATATATATGAATTTGAACAAATAGTGTTTTTGGCATCTGGGGACCTCAAAACAAAAAGTTATCATGGTCTGGGGCTTAAGTCTTACCATGAGACCTACGGTAATAGCTTCTTCCCTATAGGGGAAATTCGCTAAAAATATGCTTTTAAAGAGTTCAGGAGCTAACAAATACATGCATTACATTCTGTGTACAGGTTATTAACATGAAATACTGTGCTCTATGTAAGTGTTAATAAAGTACAATATTCTTCAAAACAACATATTAAACAAGATTGAAAACAACGACATACAACCTTTTATTTAAAGACAAAGCGTACTTGATATATCAAAAAATATAAATACAACTCATGGGCAACTGTCTGCACAAAGTATTACAATTTTTTCTCTACTTAGCCTATCTTCCAAAGAAATAACTGAGTGCCTCGTATTACATTCCTCACTGTTTATTTTTACTCAGGCCTATTGTTATTAGTTTATTTATTGAACATGTTAATTTCAAAATGTATCATAGGGACATCTAAAACGATAAGTTACTCTGACCATATTTTTTTCAAAGCAATAATCTTTAAAACCTAACAGAAGTACATGATTCATATAGGCCTATTGTTTTAGTTTACTGTGAATTTGTATGTTTAATATTAATTTTCAGTTATTGTATACTTTATCTGCCCATTCTATTTGTTCTCTCCAACAAAACAAAATAATATAGGTAAAATGAGTTAAAAGGACGCGTTATTCGACTCGCGGCTATGGAATTTGTGCCAGCAGTGACTCCTCTGCTCAGTGAGATAGTGGCGTTGCCAGTTCGAACGCCGGGGCCTTCTTTAAAGGCGACTATGGGAGCGCCTGGCGCCTAGGCAATGACGGCCCCGGCGCTTTTATGAGTGGGGTGCGGGTAAAATTGGAAACATATATTTTTTCAGAAAAGCAAAATACTAACTTTACTATCATAAACATACTTTGGTTTTGAATAGACCCAAAATTGTTATATGTCCAGGAAGTTTGACTTTTAGTTGGTCGGAGCTATTTTTTGTAACAGTAAAACTAGGAAAAAACCTAACCACAAGCGGCAAACGATCTGCAATAGGAGGCTAGGGCGCAGGTTGCTTGAAGGGACTAGACACAGTTCGAATGCAACATGTCTGCGGATTGGGAAGAGAGTTTTGGAGTATATATCGTGCGTTTTAGGTCTATACAGTAGGGCTGACTCACGGAGCCGCGGCACTATCAAATCGCTGTGACATCACACAGTTCCATCCACTGAGCCACCAAGGCCCAGTTCATGAAGGTTTCACGTTGCAAATAATTCCTTTAAAGCTGAATTTTCAGCTGGTAGTAGAACAATAGACCCAAAATTGTTATATGTCCAGGAAGTTTGACTTTTAGTTGGTCGGAGCTATTTTTTGTAACAGTAAAACTAGGAAAAAACCTAACCACAAGCGGCAAACGATCTGCAATAGGAGGCTAGGGCGCAGGTTGCTTGAAGGGACTAGACACAGTTCGAATGCAACATGTCTGCGGATTGGGAAGAGAGTTTTGGAGTATATATCGTGCGTTTTAGGTCTATACAGTAGGGCTGGCTCACGGAGCCGCGGCACTATCAAATCGCTGTGACATCACACAGTTCCATCCACTGAGCCACCAAGGCCCAGTTCATGAAGGTTTCACGTTGCAAATAATTCCTTTAAAGCTGAATTTTCAGCAGGTGGTAGAACATCTTCAGACAAGTATTTTAACAGTCCCCTGGTTTTCTTCTTTTGTTTTCCCCATCCCCCTCAAAGTCAGAAAATACAATCTTTTACTAAATTGTTTATAAACTCCATCACTATTCACCGTTGGCAAGGAATTCAACTTGGTAATTTTTGTATTCCTTTTATATTCTCTATAACAATTATCAAGGGAACGTTAGTGATAAACTCACTACATTTTTACAATTTTAAGACAATTAACAAACTTTTACAAATTTTAATGTTTTATCTTTTGCGCTATAATTTATTTAAATGTCAAAATATTGAAAACTTCTACTATTTTATATATAAGGCTATACAGTTGTAGAACATATCTTCCACAACATATTCTTATGCATAAGTTTAGGTTTATGTTAAAAGTTTTGTAGGGAAAATTAGTTAAACCGGTCAAACACATCGAGATTTTGTGCGCCAAGCCATGCTACCATAGGCCCCGGCCCGTGGCGCGGCGTGGCACGGTCAGGCATCTCATCACGACTGCATATAGACTATTCAGGAGATATTACCTGTGTCTGAACAATAGTATTAAGATGAAACTAGTCAACCCGTGCGGAATTCCGCACTGCAAACCAAATCTTGTCAGCTGATCAGATGTTCTTTTGTTTACATTTTCACTCCTGTCTTAACAAACTATTCCCTTTATTTATCTTACATATTATTCAAATTTCCGAGAAGCGGTTCATTTTTAGAACATGTGACTATTTTTCGGCAATAGCCGGCCACGATAAGCTTTAAAATGAGGGGTAAATCATGGAATTTGATAAAGGAATAAGGAAGATCTCGCGGACTGACAGAAAAATCAGGCTAGAGAAATAACATATCTTATATTATAAGATAAGTTGTTTTAACATTTCAAATCAGTGCAAACATTTGGAAACAATTGTGAACATGTATGGGGTGTCCATTATTATGGCCTCCAGCCCAAGTCTGATAATCCCGACTACACTTCACTAATAGTGTATTTTCTGCAGAATAATTTGAAAAAGCCAAAATATGTACCACTAACATTTCAACAGACAGACATTAAACACCTAAACAATATTTATATTAACGGGAAAGTTGATTTCTTAAAAATGACACTGTCAAAATCTAAATTTTTCCATAGATATAAGAGTAATTAATACAATTAAGTAATAAGAGTAATTAATCCTAAACCAGACACTGCAACTTTATCGTCTGCCATTTTGATGACATCATCAAAGGGGTCGAGGGATCTCTGGGAGAGTGTCTTCCGGTGGATTTTTATTTTTATTTTGAATGAAAAGACAACGTGCAACATTTTATGCCGGTTGCAAGCAGTCACACTATTTTGCATTAAATGATTTTTGGGTAGGGTTGCCATATCACCGGATTTCCGCAGAGATTACTGGATTTTGAGGGTAAAATATAGCTCCAGGGAATTTCTATGAAAAGTTAAAAATCTCCTCTTTTTGAAAATTTTCCCAAAAATGTGTTGAATAACGCAAATTTTGTGTTGAAATCTTATCTGTGAACGAAAATATATTTACATTTACAACTTTATCGTAACTCAATGATTGCCAAAGCTAAATCCTGTCCCCCTATAACTCTAACCTCTATCATTTGTTCTCTTTGGTTTCATTTCGGCGGGAAATATCATTAACTTTCACATATATTTGCTGTTATCAAATGCTAAAAAATGAAGATTTATGGCTCTCTGCAGTTTATTAAATTATAAATCTAAAAGGTAGGTAGCCTATAGTGTTTTAAGCTATACATTTTAGTTTTTATAACTTTTGTATAGTTTTTGTGTGATTTAAGAAAGTCAAACAATAAATAATAAATACATTTTCCTACAAATTTTACTTTAATCTTTTACTTTTTGATCACTCCCACTAAACTTGGGAACTGTAGTTATATAATGTTGGTAAATAATTTGATTCTATAATTCTCTAAAAAGCATTAAAGAGTTTTTTTTCAATAGGCCAACATGATATTCAAAATTTTAACGGGGAGGGGGCACCTCCAGACCCTCCAAACCTTCCCCCATGGGAGTTATTACAAAATGTCTTTTTTCAGGGGTTCCAGTTAAAATCTCCTATTTTTCCCCCACTACTATATGGCAACTCTATTTTTTTGGGGATGGGGGGGCTCTTCATATCCAACTTTGGAACACAAAATATGAATCTCAGAGATTTTGAATGTGTGTAGGATGTTTAAAAGTATCTTGGTGTGCTTGTGTGAGTGAAAACGACAATGTTTGTGGAAAGACTATAGTAGCACCATAGACGGCTTTGTTCGCAGGCCCCGTTTTCGCATAAACACGCTTTCGTAGTACCCTGTTTCCGTCGCAACTTACAAGCAATTGTTGATGGTAAGAATTTTGGCATACATTTTGAATCTTGCTGCTTTTTTCTATAACCTTAAAAGTTCCAAATTATTCATGGAATATTTTAAAATAATTATGAAAATCAAGTAATTTTGGCTTCTTTTGATCGACTTTTTTGATGCGACATTATATATTTTTTAATAGTGTGAGGTTTTGGAAAAACAGAGGCACACTTTGCTGTCAGTTTAAGAGTATTTATGAGAAAATAGGTCAAAAAATGGTGTCAGATATAGGGTACTACAAAAGCATGCTTTTAGCATTTTTCACATGCAGACAGATAGGCAGAAAACTATATGTTTTAAGACATATGTTCATATGAAATTGTTTTCTAATTTTGATGTGTTCAATCACGTCCTGAATTTTGGAACACCTTTTCCGAACACCCTGTATATATATATATATAATATATATAATACCATGTTGAACACATTATTTTATTTTTATTATGTGTTTCCACTCTAGCGGTTGGAATTTTTGTTGATTTACTTGAAATTTGGTAGGAACCTTCCCTTTTGTAAACAGTTGGATAAGTTCATTGAGCAAAACAATCGGACAATTCTAACTCCCCTTTTTTAGGGATTTAAATGTTTCAAATTTTGATTTTTTTGGGTCCAAAAAGGGTCAGAAAAGTCCCAAATCTAAAATTATTACAATTAAATTACTTATAAAATTATTCTATGTAAAAAGCTGAAAATTTTAAGCCCTGTCTGATCATTCTAGCTTAATTATTTACCAGGTTATTAAAGAAAATATTAGTTGACTAAACACAGTACGTTGTCTTATGGGGATTTTACATTGAAAAAGCCGTTTTTCAAATCTTTATGTAGTTTTATCACCCCCAATATCCATATACCAACTTTTGATCCTGACGAGACCTCCATAACCTTATATTGTACAACATTGATCGTATTAGAGTGATCTCTAATAGAATCAGGAACATCAGAACAGCCAAAAAATAAAGTATTTAAATTTTTCAAAAAGAAGTCACTATTTGATTTTTTAAGGTTTTAATGTGGAAATTCACTTCCCCCACGTCAGGGTGCCGTGCCAACTCGTTATAATTTAAAATGCTCAGGTGTTTAAATTATTTTAAAAAATAACACCACATATTATTAAACCACCCCTTTCATAAGCTCGCGACTTAAAGGGTTAAAAATATTTTAGTACCTTTACACATTTATTCAATAATAACTTCTCCATAAAAAAAATTAAAAATTTATAATATAGTAAAAGAGTTAAAAACTTAACACCTTCGCTTCGGGGCACGCCTGGGGGCGTGTTCCCGCAACGCTGCAACTGTTCCGATTGGTGCGGTCACATTTTGAATCCCCAGCTAACGAATGACAAAAACATTATACCGTGCTGTAATGTGTTACATCACAACTGGATGTAATTCTGCAAAACACCACCAAGTAGCATCACAATCCAGATAGCAGAAGTCAACCAGGGTTGCTACCTAGAGGTACTAAGTTGGAAGAAAATGAATGCGGGAATACCCATGACAGCCGGGATATTGGGGAAATTTACTACCAACCTACACCACAATAAAGCTCACATTACTAGCTAAATGCTGGCACAAAAATACCCTTTTTTACCGGTGTGTAGTGCTGCACAGAATCTGAATGGAAAGTTTGCGACTTCGGCACTCACCAGTGAGCCGCAGCGTGGCGCAAGGAACTAGAGCACTCACCGATGACTGCTGCACTAAGACGTGTTAAGACTTCATTTAATAACCTTAAAGCTGTTTAAGCAATGATTAAAATAAATTAAGTTTTTACGATTCCTTAAAAAATCTGCTTTGTATTATATGTATAAGAATTGTATTTATAATGTTCACTTAAGGCTGGTTTACATTAGTCGAATAAGCTCGGCCCAGCTTACTTGCCATGTTTTAGAAAAGTGTGTCTACAATGGTAAAGTTAACTCGGACGAGTTGGCTACAGTTTTGGTTATTAGATGTGTAAATTATAAAGAAAATGTCCTGTGATATGCGTGGTGCATTTAGAACATGCTTGAATAGGGTGTACGATTTTTTTATTGAGGAGTTTAGTGAAATGTTTGAAGACGAAATAAATAGGGAACCAAGCATTTCGATAAGAGACTGTGACTGTGGTGGGTAGTGTGGGACTCCCTTAAATGACCCCTCTCCAAAATTGATAAGATAGGAGGGGTCGACACTAGAACATAGCTGACTGAGAGGGTGGAGGGGGTAGGGGCAAGTGCAAAAAATTGGTCGAGTGGCTGTCTCCTGGTCAACTCGCCCGCCAGCTGGGTCTGATACTTGAATTGCCTGTCACTCGACTCATCTAATTGTCTACACTGGTCAAGTTGACGGTAGAGTACTAACTCACCCTCCTACTCGACCAATATAAACCAGGTGGTAGTGCAATCCAAGTTTGACAGGTTGTAAACTTATAAAAGTAGTTTTATTTTTTTTATTATTCCTTATAAAAAACTAGAGACTTTAATGAATTGAATACCCCGTTGCAGCAGACCCGCATACTCAGTGAATTTCAAATGGTACTTCACAATGTCATGTAGCCACTTACCAACTTCCATTAAAGCATATTCATAAATTTAGAATTTATTAGAATAATATTAGAATTCATAAAATCTGTCATATGATGAATCATGCTTTGAACATTTCAAAGAAGAAAAATATTAACTATATTCGGAATATATGTTGTAGAATTACTAAAATACTATTTAAAAAACAAAAACAAATTTACTAGTAAGCAATGCCACAGCCAATATGACACAAGAAAAAAGATTATATACAACATCCAATAAATTGAACAACAATATATGAAAAAAACTAATTACCATGCAATTGGAAAATTTTTAAATAAATTAAAGGAAAATCCCAAAATGTCAATTAAATCAAGGTTATTCGATGGTGCATTACATGCAATGTCCGAAACATAAATAACAAACAATAGAGGTCCCAGTATTGACCCTTGAGGTACTCCCATTTTTGCAGTTTCCCAACTAGACTTCCAATCATAATTTTTAAATTTTATTTTATCTTAACCTTTTTTCTCTTGTATAAATATGAACTCATTATTTCTCCTGCTACACCTCTTATTCCAAGTGCTTCTACTTTATCAATCAAGATTTCATGATCGATGCTGTAAAAAGCTTTTGAAAGATCATATTGGATTGATGCCACAAATTTACTGTCTTCAATATTTTTAATCAACAAATCTATGTACTCAGCTAAGGCATCTAGTGTTGACAAGTCTCTTCGAAATCCATATTGTTCAATATTGATTAAATTGTGTTTTCCCAGGAAACATACAAATCTGTCATGTATTATTTTTTCAATTATTTTTAGGAAAGACGGAAAAATTGAAATGGGCCTAAAGTTTTCTAATGTATTGATACCACCTTTTTTATATGTGTTACAACTGATAATTTTAGTTGTTCTTGGAATATTTCATCATATAAACAGAGATTCAAAATATAGGTCAAATGGGGTACAATTATAAATATAAAATGTTTTATGAGAAATATCGTCCCATCCAGTTGTGTATTTTCCTTTTAACTGATTGACTATTTTTAATATTTCTTTGTCACTGGTAGGATTTATATACACGGACGTTTGAACCTTGTTTCGGTAGTTTTTAAACAGTTTGCTTTCTCCCTCTCAGGCTTTAGATTTAATACATCTCTTATACTCATAAAAAAACTATTAAGTTCATTTGCAAAATTTCTGTTTATATTTGATTTTTCTAAGTTATCAGATTTTTTACTAAGTCCCAACTCTGATTTTACAACACCCCAAACTGCTTTGCTTTTATTTTTCAATTTCAAAATGTATTTGCCATTTGGAATTATCTTAGTTTTCTTCACAGCACTTTGTAATATCATTTTGCATTGTTTGTACTTTTTTTGTCAAAAGGATTGTTTATTTGTTTTTGTATCTAGAAAAGTTTTCTTTTACTTTTACTAAGTAATTTGATTTTAACAGTCATCCAATATCGATTTAACCTTTTATATTTAACTAGTTTCTTTGGGATTGTCTGATTAAAAATATCAGTAAATAATCGTAAAAAGATCTCATAACTTTCATTTACAATCTCATACTTTGATTTATTGTTTATATTTAAGAATATAAATTTGACCAATCAGTTCTTTCTCCATAAGGATAAGATTATAGCTGCTGAGTAAGGTTTGCTGCCATGGGGACCAAAAAAATGGCTTTTGTATGCAAATATCAGTAAACCCCAAGCCACATGCCAAGTTTCATTAATATATGTTCATTAATAAGCGAGATATAAAATTTCACTTATTCTCCATTAGATTAACATTGGACATTGTACTGTGTTTAGCACTTTCAATATCTCGGTAACCAAATAGCGTACAACGATGATCAAAATACCAAATTTTTTTAAGCTGAAAAACTAAAGTGCAAACTAAAGTTTCGATTTAAAAATTATTATGTGTAAAAAGTTCAAAAAATCAATTTTTTGGTACAAAACTCCCCTTGTATTGCGATCTGTCTGGTTTTCAAACTCATGAAAATAGATGCTGTCTTCCACATTTATACAAAATTTCATCAATATCGGACCATTTTTAAGAAAGTTATCGTGCTACGGACATATATATGTATGAGTGTATATATATATATACATGTTACAATTATCATAATAAGAACTGAGTACCCTTGTATATAATAAAAAATAAGGTAAATAAGGTATCAAAACATGCCTGCATTCTTCAATAAAAAATTAAAAAAACCAAGGGTACTCAGTTCTTATTATGATAATTGCAACATTATATTATTAGCCCTATTCAGTGAACTTCATACCAATAATATATATGTATGAATTTGAACGAATGGTGTTTTTGGCATCTGGGATCATGGTTCCGGGCCTAGGTCTTACCATGCCAACTACAGTAATAGCATCTTCCCTATAGATTTCCTTTTTAATTAATCTTTTGCTTAAGTGTATTTACAAACAAAAAACATTCTAATGAGATAAAGGCTCTTTTAAATTTGGTTCTCTCCTCATAAGTTGGCGAAACTGGCCAACCAAAAGGTCCAAAGTGGTTGTCATTTTGAATTTGATCCCAAACTCTTTACAAGTCTGTTCCAAGATGGGGTAAAGGCTGTGAAGGTGTACATGATCTATCGTAGGGAACAGATGGTGAAGGCAATGGTCCCCGAAGGTTAGTAGGACGAGGTTTGGAGATCCATATACTTCAACTCGATCTCTCGTTGCTGCCAGACTGTGTAAGCCCCAGTCACGGTCTTTGCTGAAACATTTGGAAAGAATCATTTGACTGTAATTCATTCTACCTCCCATTTGTTTTGAAATTTAACATTATTATCAACTAACTTGCAAAAACTACCACACTTGTCCTTGTTTCTTTGGTTCAGAGAGGTGGATTCTTAATAAAACAGGGATGAGGGAAAAATAATAGTATTTGAAAACTAAATACTACGAATGATTTTTTCCCAATGCAAGATAATGTAGAGTGCAGGATCAGGTATATCCAGTAAATAAAGGAGCTGTGAACTGTTGACACTGTGGTAGGGATAAATACCGCCGCCACAGCAAACCTGCGTACTCAGTGAATTTCCAATGCAAATTTATACACCACATCAATGCATAAACCAGCTTATCTAGCTAAAATATATTCATAAATTAACGAGATATAACATTTTATTTACCGTCCATAAGAATAACATCAAACCGATCTATGCAGGTTTTCTGTAACGAGAACGACTAAAAATGGAGTTTTCATGCAAATATAAATACACCACAACCACATGAAAGCACATACAAGTTTCATCAGAATATATTCATAAATAACGGAGATATAGAATTGTTCTTTTCTCCATAAGAATAACATATACTGTGTTTAGCACCTTCAATTTCTCAGTAACCAATTGGTGTAGAGCAATGATCAATACTCCACATAATAGTTTTTATTTTATTTTTATTTTTTTTTTAGTCGGATCCAATGGTGCAAAACAAAAATTTTATTTCAATAACAATACTATTTAAAAATGCCAAACAAAATTTTTTGAGTACAAATCCCCTCTAAAACCTCCCTTTGGTTTGTGTGATCTATCTGGTTTTCGAAATAGTTCAAATAAATGCACTATTACACCTCCGTACTGGATTTCATAAAGATCAGACCTTTTAGCGAATTTCCCCTATAGTTAGCGAATTTCCCTTATAGGGAAGAAGCTATTACCGTAGTTGGCATGGTAAGACCTAGGCCCGGGACCATGATAACTTTTCGTTTTGAGGTCCCCAGATGCCAAAAACACCACTCGTTCAAAACTGTATATATATATATATATATATGTATATATATGTCCATGGGTGCGATAACTTTCGTAAAAATGATCGGATTTTGATGAAATTTGGTACAAACATGTAAAGCATCATTTATAACTTTGAGTTCGAAAACCAGCCAGATCGCTCTATCCAAAGGGGTATTTTGGGGGGGGTTTTGTACCCCAAAAATGGGTTTTTATTTTTTTAGTTATAATATTTTAGTAAATCCAATTTTAGTTTTCACCATTAAATTCAGCTTAAAAAAACAAACAATTTGGTGTTTTGATCATTGCTCTTCCTCAATTGGTTACAGAGATATTGAAAGTGCTAAACACAGTATGTTGTCCAATGTTATTCTTATGGAGAATAAGAAAAATAATTGTATATCTCGCTTATTTATCAACTTATCGTTATGAAACTTGGTATATTGCTTCATATCGTTGTGGTCTATTGATATTTGCACTAAAAAACATTGTTTTGCCTATAGTTCCCGTAGCAGCAAACCTGCGTCCTCAGCCCCATGTTATTCTTATGGAGAATAAGTAACGTGGTATCTCCCTTAATTATGAACATAAATTAATAACATTTGGTAAGTGGCTTTACTTACTTGAGTTATATTGATATTTGTATAAAACCCTATTTTTTGTGTCCCTTCCTTCAGCAAACCTGCATACTCAGCCGCCATGTTATTCTTATGGAGAATAATTAAAATGTCATAAATCGTTTATTTATGAGTGTATATTGATGAAACTTGGTATTATGTGGTATTAAGATAAATATATCTGCATTGGAAATTCGCTGAGTACGCAGGTTTGCTGCTACGGGGTATTTTACAAGAGTTATCATGTTAATTAACAGACACACACACACACACACACACACACACACACACACACATTAGTTAAAAAAAAATTGCTGGAGTATTTTGATGGAAGGTCATTGTTTTCAAGGAATCAATATGGTTTTTTACCAGGCAAAGGTACAGATTTGGCTCTAGAAAGACACGTCACTACAATTACTAATGCTGTTGATAAACGTAAATATACTTTGTCTTTATACTTAGATTTCCAAAAAGCCTTTGATGTGTTGGATCACGATGTCCTTTTTTCAAAGTTTAGAAATTATGGTATTGGTGGTAAGGCATTGGAGTGGTTGCAATCTTTTTGTAAAGAAAGAAAGCAAGCAGTCAAAGTTAATAATGTTTTGAGTGAGGTTCTGGAAGTGCACTATGGCACACCACAAGGAGGGGTGTTGGGCCCTATCGTATTTTTGATTTATATTAATGATTTACTTGAACTTAGATTGAATTCTGATATATTTGCCTATGCCGATGACACTGCTCTAGTCTGCTCAGCTTATAATAGAGAATCATTACAATTAAAAATAAGTAGAGATTTAGATAAAATATCAAATTGGCTGATCATTAATAAATTATTAATCAATTGTTCAAAGTCCAAATGTTTGATGTTTTTCGATTGCAGCAAACAGAAAGAGGAATTAAAGAATGAGTTCAAGTTATTGTGTCATAAACATTGTTGTCTGTATAAGTGCTCATGTAGTTACATAGATGTAGTAGAAAGTGTAAAGTATCTTGGATTGTATGTGGATCAATTCTTGAAATGGGAGCAGCAAGTCAATCACTTATCGAGTAAGCTAAGAACAATAAATTATGCACTGTATCATTTGAGAGATAATGTTAAGAGTCAGTATTTACAAAAAGTGTACATTTCTTGGTTTGAGAGTGTTTTGAGATATGGAATCGTACATTATGGAGGAACATATTCCACTGTTCTAAAACCGGTAGTTGTGTGTCAAAGAAATGCCCTCCGTACAATATTTAATTTAAAAAGAAATGATAGAGTTTCTTACCTTTTTGCAGAGAATAAAATTCTTACGTTTGATCAGTTGCATGTTTATTGTATGATAATGTTTATTTATAAATACAAGAGTTTGTTTAGAATAAAACCTGTAAACAGAATGACACGATCTGCCCAATATACATTGATTGAAGAAGGCTTTTTTAGGAAAGAAATGAGTAAACACCAATTTTGCTGTCTTGGCCCTAAATGTTTTAATGATTTTGTAAAATATTTTGGAAATGAAATTCAGTATAAAACTCTGTCTGTAGTTAAATCTAAAGCCATGCAATATTCAATGCAGTATCATATTGAGTGAAGTTGTCAATATTTTTAAAAAATATTTTTGTTTATTTTGTTGTTGTTAATTTAGTTTTCTGCCTGAATATTTGATTACTTAATGAATCTAGTCATTTCATCTTTCACTTGCTAGCATTATAAGTTTGCATGAATTGTTATGGAAGCCTGATAATGTTGTATCTAATATAGTCTATTTCTTGTTATGAATTTGTTTTAGAGTTTAGTATTTTTGTTTTAAATTATTGAATATACGTAACATATTTATACTGGTGAATTTTGTTACCGGAGCATGATTAATGAAAGTGGTGGCCGTTGTCTGTGATTTAAAAAAATTCTGAAATTTGTCATCATCATGTATGAACTGTTCCTGAGAATTTGACGGAAGTGTAAAAGAACTGTACAGCTGTCAGTAAAGAAATAATGTATTAAAGAAAATGTATATTTTTCTGTCCCGCGCGTGTCCTATGTGACACATGGGATTTTGTAATAAACAATAATTTTTCATGAATAAAATTGCTTGAACTTGAACTTGAACTTGAACTTGAACTTGAACACACACACACACACACACACACACACACACACACACACACACACACACACACACACACACACACACACACACACACACACACACACACACACACACACACACACACACACACACACACACACACACACACACACACACACACACACACACATAATAATGTTTTGAGTGAGGTTCTGGAAGTGCACTATGGCACACCACAAGGAGGGGTGTTGGGCCCTATCGTATTTTTGATTTATATTAATGATTTACTTGAACTTAGATTGAATTCTGATATATTTGCCTATGCCGATGACACTGCTCTAGTCTGCTCAGCTTATAATAGAGAATCATTACAATTAAACATAAGTAGAGATTTAGATAAAATATCAAATTGGCTGATCATTAATAAATTATTAATCAATTGTTCAAAGTCCAAATGTTTGATGTTCTTCGATTGCAGCAAACAGAAAGAGGAATTAAAGAATGAGTTCAAGTTATTGTGTCATAAACATTGTTGTCTGTATAAGTGCTCATGTAGTTACATAGATGTAGTAGAAAGTGTAAAGTATCTTGGATTGTATGTGGATCAATTCTTGAAATGGGAGCAGCAAGTCAATCACTTATCGAGTAAGCTAAGAACAATAAATTATGCACTGTATCATTTGAGAGATAATGTTAAGAGTCAGTATTTACAAAAAGTGTACATTTCTTGGTTTGAGAGTGTTTTGAGATATGGAATCGTACATTATGGAGGAACATATTCCACTGTTCTAAAACCGGTAGTTGTGTGTCAAAGAAATGCCCTCCGTACAATATTTAATTTAAAAAGAAATGATAGAGTTTCTTACCTTTTTGCAGAGAATAAAATTCTTACGTTTGATCAGTTGCATGTTTATTGTATGATAATGTTTATTTATAAATACAAGAGTTTGTTTAGAATAAAACCTGTAAACAGAATGACACGATCTGCCCAATATACATTGATTGAAGAAGGCTTTTTTAGGAAAGAAATGAGTAAACACCAATTTTGCTGTCTTGGCCCTAAATGTTTTAATGATTTTGTAAAATATTTTGGAAATGAAATTCAGTATAAAACTCTGTCTGTAGTTAAATCTAAAGCCATGCAATATTCAATGCAGTATCATATTGAGTGAAGTTGTCAATATTTTTAAAAAATATTTTTGTTTATTTTGTTGTTGTTAATTTAGTTTTCTGCCTGAATATTTGATTACTTAATGAATCTAGTCATTTCATCTTTCACTTGCTAGCATTATAAGTTTGCATGAATTGTTATGGAAGCCTGATAATGTTGTATCTAATATAGTCTATTTCTTGTTATGAATTTGTTTTAGAGTTTAGTATTTTTGTTTTAAATTATTGAATATACGTAACATATTTATACTGGTGAATTTTGTTACCGGAGCATGATTAATGAAAGTGGTGGCCGTTGTCTGTGATTTAAAAAAATTCTGAAATTTGTCATCATCATGTATGAACTGTTCCTGAGAATTTGACGGAAGTGTAAAAGAACTGTACAGCTGTCAGTAAAGAAATAATGTATTAAAGAAAATGTATATTTTTCTGTCCCGCGCGTGTCCTATGTGACACATGGGATTTTGTAATAAACAATAATTTTTCATGAATAAAATTGCTTGAACTTGAACTTGAACTTGAACTTGAACTTGAACACACACACACACACACACACACACACACACACACACACACACACACACACACACACACACACACACACACACACACACACACACACACACACACACACACACACACACACACACATGTATTCGCTCAATTGTGGAAAACACCCAATTGTAGCATCTTTCAGACGAAAGATACTGCGTTATCGACAATACTGTGGACAGTATGTCCCACAACTCACTTTCCCGATACACACCGATTTTAGCCCTTACACACTAGAAAACAATTGTAGCAACGTGCCACAATCGTGCAAACTCCAACTTTCGTGTGTACTCCCCACCACGTCACCCCAGCGCTGTTGCCAGTTCGTGCCGGTGCGGCGGCGCGCGGCGCGGCGGCCAGCTTGGTGGTAACTTGCCTCCACTCCGTGATCTTTGTTGGCTCAGATGTTCATTTTTAATGCTCTATTGATGCTTTTTGATAATTGGGCTACATGTTGTATATCATAATATATTGTTGAAATCACTGTATGTTAAATTATCTCTGATTTAAAATAGAAACCCATTTTTACGTTAATTGAACAGTAGGCCCTAAAACTAGTTAATATAGTACGGTATATATTATATTATTTAATAATTAAAATCATTGTAGAACTTTTACATTGTTATTAGTATTCGGTTCTTATTTTAGCGAATTTCCCCTATAGGAAAGAAGTTACTACCGAAGTCGGCATGGTAAGATCTAGGCCCGGGACCATGATAACTTTTCGTTTTGAGGTTCCCAGATACCAAAAAAATTGTTTGTTCAAAAATATATTTATGTGTGTACGTGGGTACGATAATTCTAAAAAAATTGTCCGATTTTTACGAAATTTGATACGAACATTTAAAGCAACATTTATGACTTTAAGTTTGAAAACCAGAAAGATCGCTCCATCCAAAGGGGTATTTGGGGAGGGAGGGGATTTGTACCCCATAAATGTTTTTTTTTAGTTTTTTATACATAACATTTTAGTTTTGACTATTTAATTCAGCTTACAAAAAAAATTGCTATTTTGATAATTTTTCACAAAAGCAGTTTTGTTGCCGATAGTTCTCGTAGCAGAAAACCTGCGTACTCAGCCCCCATGTTATTGTTATGGAGAATAAGTAAAATTTTCTCTCCCTTAATTATTAACATAAATTTATAAAACTTGCTGTGTGACTTTACCTAGTTGAGCTATATTAATATTTGTATAAAAACCCCTTGTTTGTGTTCCTTGTTTCAGCAAACTTGCGTATAAATGTTATAAATCGCTTATTTATGAATGCATATTGATGAAACTTTTTATGTGACTTTATGTAGTATTAAGACACATATATATATATGCATTTGTAATTTGCTGAGTTTCCAGGTTTGGTACGACGGGGGTTTGCTACGACATCCATTTATATGATATGGATGTCTTGATATGCATAAGGTGCATTTAAATGCTAAAATATTTTCAATGAGTATTTTCATGAGTAATGAGCGTAAAATTTGAATATAACTTAATAATTGTAAGTAAATAGTAAAACTAGTTTGTTGATTGGTTATCTGATCGCTTTGAGATACCGAAACAAGTTTATAATTCGCATGCCAATAAACAAAGGTGCAAAATGTGTTAACACCGAATGGTACGGATTTGGAAAACAAATTTCCTCATACTTGATCAAACATTATTAAAAAATATCAAATTAAAACAGATTTGATTAACTTTGGAAACTCTGATCAAGCAAGCTAAACAAGTCAGTTTAATCAAACTTGATCGACTGTCTTGATCAGGCCTGATAAAATGTGTCCCGATCTAACCTTAGGGGATCTAACCCCAGGCATTGTTAAACTCCCCATGTTATTCTAACTGTATAATAGAAATCAATTAAATTGGATATGTAAACGGATGTCAATAAAAAAAACAGTACAAAACAGGATAACTACGGGATTTTGATTTTGTTTTCGCCTTTAGGGCGCTCTGCCTCACGGGTGATCATGGGATGAGCATGGTCCCCAAGCTAAACTTATGGATATTAATGTTTACTCAACTGTTTAAGCTAAAATTTGTTAGTTGATTAGTAGTTGCTATTATTACTGACATAAACCTTCAAAATATCTAAACAAAATCTCTTAGGACTTCTCCCATTGCCTTTGAAGATTAGTTATTACTGAGGCCATTGAGATGACATATTGGGAGGGAGGTAAGTAGTACAGTTATGAATGACATATAATTACTCACAATTTAAGTACTCTTTAGGGCTCCGTCCCACTGGTTTAAAAGTTCTCAAATTAGGAACTACTGAACCAATTGGGTTGCAATTCTGGAGGGAGATTGGTGTTAGAATAATCATACTCACACAAATCCGCTCATGACCTAAGTGCCCTTTTGGGCTCCGCCACACTAGCTTTGGAAATTATCAAATTAAGGATTACTGAACCAATTGAGCTGAAACTTGGGACGGAGATAGAACTGATACATACAAACTGACTCATTCTAAAACTAATTCATTGTAATTAATTCATTGTTGGTGATGGCGAGGTCATGTTATTTCAGGAGTTATTGCAGATATTTTCAATCACTTACTAGTAAATGAAAATTATGAACTGTAAAAACGAGTTAGAAATTAAGTATGTGTTAGTTTCCTGATTCAATTTATTTAGTTTAGACGCGACTATGTTCGTGTCCTTGAATTGTCCCCCAATCTACATACTGTTATGTCCATGCTATCTTAATATATAAAATTGAATCTATGTTCCCTATGGACTATTAAGCCACTCAACTGAATTTAATGACATTTTCATTATTAATGTAGCATTGGGTCAGGATGGTTCTTGGAAAGTGTATTAAAAATTTAATAAAAAATATAATACAACAAGCATTTTTTGTAAATCTCATAAGAAATACACAGCAGCGTACGCCAGTTACCACTAGTCAATAATAAAATAGCTAACATGAAATGAAAGCCAAATAAAACTCGAAAGTGAAATAAAAATAACATTAACTAAACTAAAGAGAACGTGAGAATCTAATCAATAATTATCTCCTACCAGTGGCTGTCAGTCAAAGCAGAGCCTAAAACGGTGGGTCTTGATGACTGAACTGTAGCACACATGTTCTTTACTCAATATACATGAGCACTAATGATTTCAAGAAATTTCCATAGTGCTTCACCCTATCGATTGTCAAATTTTAAAAGTTATTCTTACGGACATTCATGTTAATTGACTGATTCATACTACTTAATAGCGTAAGAAATATTACATCTTTGGAGTTGTTCATTATGTTAACGATAGAATACAGCACAGCATACACCTGTTCATGTGCCTAGTTCTTTGATAATCTTAATTTTAAATGAAAATAACTGATGGATAGAGAAGTTCACATCTTGTAGCCTTGAAAACTATTGTTTAATAAACTTGTAGCCCGTCGCGGCTTCGCTCGCGATCACAGTACAGTGTTATGTTTTAGATGTCAGTTCCATTTGTTAAAGCACCTGGAGGACCCAGGTTTGTTCGAAAAGCCAGTCAGTTTGTTAAAAATGCCTAGAGTACTTATATTCACGATTCCTCTCCAAGGCGTGCGTATTTGCTTTGCTTATTGCGTATTGCTCGTTTCTTTTCATTTTGGGCATGTCCGTTTTATATTAAATCTTCAGTTTGAATAGTGCTCACAATATATAAATAACCTAATCATGTATATTTAAAGTTATGTACTCATTGGTTCTGATCTCTATTCCCACAAAAACCAAATGATACTTTACCAAGTGATTGTTATTTTTACAATTGAATGGTTGATTTTGAACAGCTGGTATGATTCTTTTATTTTTATTTACAAATCTTAACCATAACTCCAATGTTAGTTTTTTAATATATTTCTATACAATACTATATTTTTCTATGGATGAGATCTAATTAGAACACATTTATTAACCCACAAATTTGATAGTTTTAACATTTGGTAAAGATATTTTGGAGCAGGAGTAGGCAAAGGTTTTATTCTGATATATTAACTATTCTCCTAACTATTCTGAAGTTAGGATAAAAAAATAATCATAACTAGAGTTAGGATAAATAATCATATGTCCAATCGGTTTAGTTAACTACTTACATTAGTGATGAATAAATTACAATTTTAAAAGCCGACAGAGCAGATAAGTCCCAAAGGGCATACTGGATGAAATTTTAGGCCTGTTTCTGACTAAAGTGCATTGCCTGCTGTCTTTCTACAAAATATACGCTCAATCGGTCTAGTAAGTACATAATTAACATGGAAATGTTGAAGGGTGTTAGGGCCTAGCCTCATTGGAACGGGAATTAGCCCAATCTTTTTTGGGATGAACCCGTCTTCTTCCAAATATCTGCTCAATAACTCCTGTAGTTTGTTAAACTTATTGAAAGTGGGCTTAAAAACATAAAATATTCGATATTATAATCACAATGGCTACTTAGACAAACTGAGCTTTAATAAATACCATGTAAAGCTTACGTGTTCTGTATAGCCAATGATTTATTACCATGCCGTTATTTTAAATGATTTAGTATACCTATGTAGAGTAGTAAAATATCCATTCTTGTTTTCTTCATTCCGTGATAAAATATAATTAGCTGACTAAATGCTGATTATAACAAATACGGTGCAAGCTGTAGTGAAATATTAAGTAACCTGTACCCCTAGGATCGACTTTGTAGCAGTGCCGGTCAAAGGGGCGTAACCCTAATTACTTACCATGATTTAAAACAACCAAAAGAGATTCCTCCTCTACACGAAAACAGGCAAGTTATTTAATTTCATTGAGTAAATTTTTTTGTGAAGCGCAGAAAAAATCTGGCTTATAAACTGACAGACGGATAAACAAATGTTTAAAACAAATTAAATATCTCCGTAGCATACAACATTTCACTGCTCAAAACGATGTAGAAAAATAACTTATTTAATTTATATAGATAAATTAATTCTTTACTTGTATAATCGGGTTTTCTAATAACCTGTCCATAATGTACTAACAGCTGCAATTCAAATCAAAATATTCCTCATGTTTATCTTATGGGATAAAAACGAACTATGAAAGCTCGTGGGGCGAAGCCCCGTGGTCGAGAGTGTATGGAAACCCTACAAGACACATCTAGAGAGTAAGAGCTTTCGATTAATACGAAATATGTATATGAAATAATATTTTTAAGGGTTGAAAATCGCCTAACAAAAGTCAAGATATTCTTTTAATAATATAGATTATTGAATGTAGAAATTATATATCTTTAGCGGAACACATGTCTGATGAAATATTTGCTTTATATAGATTAAAACTAGTGGCTTGAAGGGGCGATAGCCCCTAACCTTGCTCCAAGTAGGAACACATGTCAGATTGTAAACAAAGTAGACACTCAATCACATGTGTTATTGTAAACAAAGCAGACGATTTAAATTCCCATAATTTTCTTATGGAGGGTGTTTTACGTTATTTATCGTTTGCTCCTAAATGTTTGGAAATACAGCTGTTTTTCCCGAGTCGCTGGGATCAAGACCTTTAATTTGAACCGTCTCCCATCATCCTTCGATTTTCCAAATTCCCACAATTTTGACGTAAAATATTTCGCATACAGAATTATATATAACTAGGCTTATCGCCGTTGGAGGCTTCGCCCCCAAACCCCCTTTCGGAGTTCGCTTCGCTCACTTGCATTCCTCAGTCAACTCAAGTTTAAATCAAACTCGTAGTTCATTAACCAAAGAAAAACTACAAAACAATGACCTTTGGTGAGCACCTACACCGGCGCTCCCGTATCGTTTCGGTATCGAAACATTTTATCAACCGGCTGCTTGTTCGTTTTATCGAATGAACTCCCGATTACGATGGTTGTTTCGAGGTGTATAAAAGCAAAAAAAGTACTCACTCAATCATAGTCAATCGGATATAAATAAAAAGTTGTGGTTACAATGTTAAATTGGAGTTCTACAAATGGATTTACGTGTAAAAGATAACAACAAATTAGACTTCAGTTCACGACAAAATGATAGTAACCTAACCTAACCTAACTCCACAGAGCGCTGTACGGTAGCTGATCGTTGAGCAACATAATTACAAATAAATGAATTTGTAAAAACAAAATAAAGTCAAATAAACATAAATTGCAGACCTCAAAAAGTAAGCATCAAAAGTAGGATTCAAACCCGTGACCACTGATCTTGAATCATCTGACAACATATCCACTGGGCTATTGGGCTAAATTCATTCCATAGAACCGGTAGAATCGGTTTGATTACATTTTCCATTCTCGCAACAAACGATATTCGCGATACTGAACCTCCTGTGTAATGTGCTTACCATATTTTGTAACAGCTGATTTATATACACCTCATGTGAGCAAATTAGTATCGCCTACACTACTAAATAAATCAGCTATTGTTTATTTAAATCAGCTGATACAAAAATGTGGTATTAGCCAAAGGTAGTGTTCTTTCATTTAAACCGCTTTCCAAAACTGTACACATTTAAATGGACCAAAATACTCAAAATTCCTCCTTCTACGATAAATTGCGGCTAAACAGATGATCGGATCTTAAATCTGACGAAATATCGTCAGTTGGAAATTAAATTGTATACAACTTTTGTATTTAACATTTTTTGCCATCTCTTACCGTTTCCGTATAAAACGCGCTCAAAGTGGAAAAATTGAAAAAGTGGAATTTTCCCCGCCCCATAAATGCCTTAAAAACTCAAAAACGTTAACCTTTAGCAAAATTTCTGTCAGTTTCTCGTCAAGAGCTTTAACTCAAGTATGATGTTGAGGGAGGTTAGATTACGGGAAGTGCCTCATAGTTTATATCAGTGAATGAGTGAACCCGTCTAGTTTTATATATTATAATATTTATATATAAAGACTAGTTTATTTTAATGACGAGGATGATATGTACTCTATGTGCAGAGTGATTCAGTGGCGTAACTTATTAATTTCAACCAGGGAGGTTTATTGTATAACTGGAGGTAACACTGCTTAACGATTTTGGTCAAAAACGCGAGCCGGTGATTTTGTCAGGTTGGTACACTTGGTGAGGTAAAAATGTATCCGTTCTTTGAACTATCCTGGTTGGTTGTTTTATTCCAATAAGTGAATCTACTCATGAAAATCATTGGAATAAAAGTAATAAGAGTTGAAGTAAATTCATATTTTCGTTTGATTTATGTATCTAATCTTTCCGTGAAACATAATGTATTATGAGGAAATAAACAAATACAAGTATATTGTGTTTAAAATCTGGGATAGGTACTTGTTTGATTCACTTTGTCGAATCGTCCGATTTCAGCGAGTATAGTTCTTTGCTTCACCAAAATTTTGAAAGAACGGCTCGCAGGTTTGTTCATCAGTGTTACCTCCAGTTATACAATAAACCACCCTCATTTCAACCTTAGGTGCGCTGAAGCGAATTAAAGGTTTCAGTCAGAGCGCTCCGAGTAATAATTTATTTATTTGTTAGGACTTTATTCTTCGGATGGCAACTTGTGTCATAAATAACTCATGCTCCACTGAAAAAAATCAAGATTTTGATCAACAGCGTACTTAGATAAATAACTTCTAATAATTCATGCCTCAACTATAACTTGGCTTTTAATGCTTAGGGAGTAGAGAACAAAATTGATTAAAAAATGAATTTTAAGTAGACAAGTTTGAGTTAGCCAATTCCCTTTTGTATATATATATATATATATATATATATATATATATATATATATATATGAAATAGTATATACATATATGTAAAATAAAAACAACTAAAGTATAATAATTGTATTTGTAAACACAGGTGATGTTTGCAAAATCCTGCAAACAAAGATAGTAAATAATTATGCCCCAATTAATTGCAATAATATCGTTCTATTAAAACAAATCTTTCAGTTTACTGTTTTGTAGCCTGACATACATAATTAGGGTGATACAACAGTAAAGTAATATGACAAAAAAAACAATATAAGCAGAGTCTTCTAACAGTAAAAACCAACCAGCAACGGACGCCGCGAACATGAAATAACGTAGCGGCAACACCGCACGACCTTGCCACTAGTTATACGCTGCTCCGCTAGGATCGCTAGTGAACGATAAGCCGGCGAAATGCCACAATCCAGCGAATTTCGGTGTTTCTTACACACATGATGGAAACTCAAAAGTGGCAACTTGAGTTAATTTGACTTATTTTGACATTTTAACCTCAAAATTATCGATAAAAATTGTAGCATCGTGTGTAAGATGCCACAATTGGATCACGATGCCACAGTGTGGTTGTGTGCATGTCCATGATGCTACAATTGAGTAAACACACACACACACACACACACACACACACACACACACACACACACACACACACACACACACACACACACACACACACACACACACACACACACACACACACACACACACACACACACACACACACACACACACACACACACACACACACACACACACACACACACACACACACACACACACACACACACACACACACACACACACACACACACACACACACACACACACACACACACACACACACACACACACACACACACACACACACACACACACACACACACACACACACACACACACACACACACACACACACACACACACACACACACACACACACACACACACACACACACACACACACACACACACACACACACACACACACACACACACACACACACACACACACACACACACACACACACACACACACACACACACACACACACACACACACACACACACACACACACACACACACACACACACACACACACACACACACACACACACACACACACACACACACACACACACACACACACACACACACACACACACACACACACACACACACACACACACACACACACACACACACACACACACACACACACACACACACACACACATTTGTGTAGTCTACACTTGATAATCTGACAGATATGGGACTAGGCCCTTGTTGGATTATCAAATATTATGGATTACTAGGGGTACCATTAAAACAGTGTTAAATCCAACTTAAATCAAAATACTGTATGGTAATGCGTTGATAAAAAAGTCAATTTCAACAAACAAAGGTTTATATGACTTCATAAACACACGGTTAAAAATAAAAACTGATTTAGAAAATCATTACTGTACACCGATCTTTCACGTTTTGATGGAAATTCCCCACCTCTTGCTTCCGTAGTTTGCGCCCTCTCTCTCTCACACTCACAGGAGATATGACAGGTGCAGCCTTGTCGGATTATCAAACGTGTCGGTTTAGCAAATGTCGGATTATCAATATTGAATTGTTTATATACATAAATACAATTTTGAACAAATGGTGTTTTTGGCATCTGGGAGCCTCAAAATGAAAAGTTATCATGGTCCCGGGCTTAAGTCTTACCATGCCGACTATGATAATAGCTTCTTCTCTATAGAGGAAATTCGCTAAAATAGCTTCTTCCCTATAGGGGAAATTCACTAAAAGTAGAATATTAAGATGGACAGGACACACGATAAGAAGATAAGAGGAGTGTACTCTGAAAAATATCCTGAAGGAAGTACCTGATTGAAAAAGACTTATGGGAAGGCCAAACACTAGGCTCATACAGGCGACCTGGTACGAGACGTCTGGGGATCACACAAGAGGATGTCCAAGATCCGAGCCCTAAGGAGGTGCAGTGTAGCCGAGATCAAATACCAACTGGGGTATGAATGGCCATGGCAGTAAGTAAATATTTGTTTCGAATAACTTAGATGTTTTAAAATTGTAGGAAGGTGAATCAGCGGACTGAATCCAATTACAGGAATTTTATGTTATGGTTTATTACACTACCTACTAAAATGTTTGTCAATCTCCACTTACCTTGGCTTGTCTCCATAGTGGAATATATCAGGGTGATGATGAGCCACATTCACACCTATACAACCAAAGAAGAAACTTCCGGCCAGAACAATGAAGAGCCAGACCTTCAGAGCTTGTATTACTGGTCCTCCACCAATCAGAATCATCAGAGTAGGTAGCAACAATCCGATGAAATCTTGGGCTTGGGGACGTGTCATTAAGGTCCTGTGAAACAAAGTTTTATTTGGTGACTATAAAATTCTTGTACGGAGATGACTTGATGACCAGCTAGTAAACAAAGCGTTGAGAGGAAAGGCGCTCCCTCCACTGATCATATACCCTGATTATTGATACATCCGATCAAGAAACTAACAATGAAACATAATTGTATTTATATATGACAAAAATCAAAGCCGTAGCCAGGAACATTTTTTGGGGGGGGTTTGGGCTCCGCGGTTACAGGAAGTAACTTACAAACTTTCATTTTAACGCAATTCTTAATATAATCTAATATTAAAGTAAGATTTTTGAAGTTTTAAATATTTAAATAGTACTTATATATATAGTTATTATTATTATTATTAAATAACCCAGAAAACACAGCAGTAATCGTATCAACTAAATTCTTCTTTCTTCTTTTTATTTCAAGCTTGCCAACTTAAAAAACATACTTTTGAACGTCCTTAAATGTCACTAATAACAAGATATAACAACATAAAACGGATATTTTTCAACACAATAAATACCAGAGTTTCGTTGTCGGCATATTTTCACTCAGTCCTCAGTCTAATGATAGAAGGTGGTTGGTACAAGAAAAAAAAAACTAAAGTATATGGAAATGGAAAAATCAAGTTTTAATGATTAAAGATAAATTAAACACGTTCTTGTAAGAAATATACTTCATTTACAAAACAAAGTTAGGCCTCCGGTTCCTTTTTTTTGAGAAAAACTATTAATTACATATTCCGTCGGAATTTCTCTCTCCCTGTGAACGGACATCAGTGCTAAGCCACTCAGACGGCTTTGACTACAAGAGTTTCTTAAATAAGTTTTCAGCCTTCTGAGGGTCGAAAAGCTACGTTCGGGAGTGCAGGTGGTCACTAGAAGTGTGGAGAAAATATTAAGCATAATAAATATATAGGGGTATAAATCTTTGTTGCATTCTCCTAAGCTTTCAATGGCACACGTAGGCCGGTCAATTTCTTTTTTCTTCCCCCAGTAGATTTTCCATAAATCGAAATCAGCTGGTAACATTTCCAACTCCAAGTCAAATTTATTTTGGTAAATCTTGAAACTTTCAAGGTCTAAAGACTGGATCATAGAACAGACAGATGACAACAAAGAATTAAGACCTGCAAATACGTCTTTGTGTTCCAGAAATCTTGACTCTATAAGTCAATTAAACAGACGACACAAAGCTTTCGGAAGACTAACTGTCACTATGAAAAAATTTAAACTGCACAGTGCACACGCGATCAGCCGAATACGTCCTGATTAGTGAATTGACAGGTTATGTCAAATTCCCGCTCATTCGTTCACACTCCCCCGCGATCCCTACGACGACGTGGCGTCCGCACAGCTGACTACGACTTTCGTTATGACTTGAACGAACAAAATTAATTAAACAAATAAGTAAATTTGTATTTCCTTTGTTTTTAAGTTTATTCCTTGTCATCATTAAATTTTCAAACAATTTGTTATGATAAAATTCTACACATTTTTTGTTGGTCTGTTTTTTATTATTTATCTCAAAATTTCGGGGGGGGTTTTGACCCCCTGACCCCCCCCATTGGCTACGGCCTTGGTTTAAACATGTCAAAGGCTGCAAAGTGTTAGTAAAGAAATTTGACTATTGTGGATAATATACTGAAATAATTTCTAGCTCTTTCATTGGACACCATCATCTGAGTTGATAATGCTCCCCTATTCATTGAGTAGGTACAAGTTAACTAAAAGGTAATATTAAACTGGCTGCAGCGCTCTTTAGCTCTGAAATGACATAGAATAGATTTGAAGGAGGGATCACAAAACGATCATATTCTGAAATTATTGATTATTTTAAAGTAATAATTTTTATAAATGTATAACTACATTAAGTCATCACATACATACATGGAGAAAATTTACCTTTTGATTGCCTCTGCCAGTGTGATGACAGAGTAAATGAAGGGAGAGTATAGTACAGACAGGGAACTCCACAGTTTAGACTTCTCTGGGCTTGGAATATACTGGAGAAAGGGCTCGAACATGGAAATTTCCAAATCATAATGAGTATTAGGGTACAAGTGGTGGCTGAGAGCATGTGAGATTCTCCAATGTCTGTGAACAAAGGCATAAATGTAACAAATGCATTTTATAAACTTCAGCTTTACAAATTTAAGTTTTAAGTTTAAGTGAGTTCAGTACATCAAAATTGGCAAGGGTAAATGATTTTGTATCGAATCCACCTAATGGAACACTGCATTACCGGTATCATAAAATATACTAGAATTATACCAAATTCTTTGTGCATAAATTAACCTATTGGTGTAGACATACAGGCTGGTCTCGTTCCTTACTTATAATTTTATTAACCTGTGAATTGGAGTATAAAATTGGTGTTTTTAAATGGATTAATGGTGTATTTTAATTAAAATATTGTTTTCTTTCAGTTTAGAGTGTCACATTGGCACACACACAGTAGACATAAGTAAAAATTAGCAAAATCAGTGTTGACCATGTGCAAGTCTCAAAGAATTAACCGATCCCGTCAACTTCCAAGCAAGCCTGCCACCGTTTGTTTTACTTGGGCCCTCCCACCAATGTTGCCACAGACCGGTTAACTCATTGAGAGTTGTACAACTGGTCAGTTTTGGTCGTGTGCGGGAATCGAACCCACGAACATCGTGTCACCACCTGGCCAAGGTGTTTCTACGACGTAGCCAACTCAGCTAACACGACCAAAGACCTGGCGGCGATATTAATGTTTTTCAGTCAGTCCGCGCCCCTAGCGGATAGAACCGTAGACGCCCGCGGTCATTAGTTACATATTTTGCTACTAGAGTGCAGCACCAATCAATTGCCGTTATAGGCTACTGCAAATAAAATAAAATTACTACCTCAATGGGTTAAGGTATATATCATTCTAGAAAATAATGTAATCAAGATATTTTACTTCATCTTATACTCCTTTCTATCAAAAATACCATGCAATATTTCATTATAGAGTACAGTATCTAGTAACTGTCCAATATCCATGTTTTTTTCAACTCAGTTTTATTCTACCTGTAGTAATGTGGTTTATGACTTCGGTGCTTAAAACACAATTAGCAGACAACAGTATCAGAGTAAGTTAGAAATAGTATGTGTAATCTACATACTAATAGATTAGGCAAGCAATTCATTCATCCAAGATACAAAAGCATTGGATGTTTACGAAATGTTGCTAACTATTGACCGAAAAGAAATTCATACATGTTTAATAGTTGAGCGTGACATTTCCTGACCCTGTTCTCACTCAAAAATAATATATTCTTTTTTAAGCAGGGTTGGAATCTCAGGACCATTTATCACACTTTATTAAGTTCTATTACCAACAAGTATATAACACAATTTATTATTTAACTCTGGCATGTGTTATTACTTCGGTATGTTTATGTTGACTGAAAAAATTCCATTAAATTTACCTTACAGTGAACAAAGACATGTTGAACAGATACATTCTCCAGTTATCTCTCAGATGGAAAAAGTTGTGTGAACAGATAGTGGTCAGTGTGAGTAACAGTCCAGCAGCAAAACCCAGCAAGAAACTGTTGTAAACTGCTGCCAACACGGACAAAACAATTGTCCCTGCAGCCAATGAGTCTAGGAGCATTTTTGAACTGAAATTATAAAATAGAAACAAATATTAATTTATTTTTATTAATTTACTCAAAGCTATAGATAGTTACAAATTACAGGTTAAAAATATATATTCATAAATAGCTAATAAACTAAGAATTGTTCATAAACGATATTAGTTTTATTTTATTATTATCATTTTAAGTAAAGCCGCATTCACACTATGTAGCACAACCTGCTATATGTCTATAGTAAAAATTATATAAAATTAACCTAAAAAGAAGAAAAACTCACTTCTGAAAAGTGTAATATAACATTATTACATGAAGCAGATTCTACAATTTATATCAATACTTCTGCTATCCATTTGGAGTCAGTAAATATCAAAAGAAATCTGTGCCACATCTAGCTTTGCTATTTATATGTAGCCATATTAAGCACACGTTTTTTGCATCTGCTATATAGCATTTTCTGTCAGTTCAGCATTGTTGGATGCCTCTGTGCACATAGACATTGTAAGACTGTTCTACAATGATTTGTGGAAGGAATGGAAGGATTAATACCTAAGTAATAGTGTTTAGGATTGGGATTTGGTTTGCAATTTAATATAACTGCTCCACAAACAAGCTGCTTGTCCACAGATTATAAAATTAATTTCAAAATCTTCATTTCCTTCTCTGACTTGCCATGATCACAGTGAAAATGTCAAAGTGATCACAGTCAATAGATATGGAGAACACACATTAGGAATTTGTATGGATCTATCAAAGGCCTTTTATAGTGTGAAACATTCAACTTTAATTGAAAAGTTAAAATCACTAGGAGGTACAAAAAAGTCATGGAACTGGTTCCGATCATATTTAAATAATGGATTTCAATGTGTAGAAATAACGAATATTTCATAGGAAAATAGAGTATCAAAAATATTATCTGATTTGCAGCCGATCAAGTTTGGGGTAACACAGGGATCAGTATTAGGTTCACTTTTATTAATATGTTATCAAAATGATATTGAATTAACATTGAAAAATACATCCCAAAATAGTATCTGCCTTTATACAGATGACTCAAAACTTAAAACTATCTGGAAAAACCATTGACGAAATTTAGCTGTTTTCTAACACTGAGATAATAAACATCGAACATTATTTGAATGGTCTCAATCTAGGATTGAATATTAATAAAACTAGTTTTTTTGTACTTTAGAACATCTCAAAACAAAACTAGTCAGAACCCAAATTTGGTAAGTGAGGGTCAAGTGATTGAAAGAAAAAATAGTACCAATTTTCTTGGTTTAATAATTGATGAAACTTTAAGCTGGGATCAACATATACAGTGAGGGTTTTATCCAAAATGAATTCAGGAAAATATGGTCTTTCGAAGAAGTCAGCTCTTTTTTTTTGCTTTAAGAATAATTTATTTTTCGTTTATTCATTCTCATTTGGCATTTGGTATCTGCCTATTCAGTTCAGCAAAAAAATCTGCTTTAGATATGGTTCTTAAGAGAAAAAAAGCTATCAGAATTATGTTGAAGTTGAAAAAAGATGAATCAGTAAAAGAACACTTCAAAGAACTCAACATTTTCACAGTTTACAAACAGTACATTTTTGACTTTTTATTAATTTATGTAAAAACCAATTTTCAAAAAATGTCCTTGACTAATCAAACTCACCCTTAACCACAAGAGGTGGGAATGAAATCAAGACTGCCCAACATCGTTTAAAATTCTATGAAAAGAGGACTATTTATGTGGGTTCAAAATGTATGAAATACATTCCAAGTTCTATAAAAAAGGAAAGCAATTTAAATATATTTAATAAATACCCCCGTAGCAGCAAACCTGTGTACTCAGCAAATTTCCAATGCATATAATACTAGTACATAAAGCCACATACCAAGTTTCATTAATGTACATTCATAAATAAACTATAAACGGGTTTTAATACAACTATCAATATAACTCAACTAGGTCAAGCTACGTACCAAGTGTTATTAAATTATGTTCATAATTAACGAAGATAACATTTGACTTATTCTCCATAAGAATAACATTGGGGCTGAGTACGCAGGTTTGCTGCTATGGGAACTATCGGCAAAAAATTGTTTTTCATGAAAATATCAATAGACCACAACGGTATGAAGCAATATACCATGTTTCGTCAGGATAAGTTGATAAATAAGCGAAATATACAATTTTAGCGAATTTCCCCTATAGGGAAGAAGCTAGTACCGTAGGTCTCATGGTAAGACTTAAGCCCGAGACCATGATAACTTTTTGTTTTGAGGTCCCCAGATGCCAAAAACACTATTCGTTTATATATATATAGCTATGAAGCCATATATACAACATGGAGAAAAAGAAATACCCCCCGTCGCAGCAAACCTGCGTACTCAGCGAATTTCCAATGCAGTTATATGTTTCTCACTACTACATAAAGCCACTTACCAAGTTTGACAAAAATACATTCATAAATAAGTGATTTATAACATTTTATTTATTCCTCATAAGAATAACATTAGGACTGAGTACGCAGGTTTGCTGCAACAAGGAAGATAAGAAATGAGTTTTTATGCAATTATCAATATAACTGAACCAGGTGAAGCTACTTACCAAGTTTTATTAATTTATGTTCATAATTAAGGGAGATATAAAACTTACTTATTTTCCATAAGAATAACATTAGGGCTGAGTATGCAGATTAGCTGCTACGGGGACAATCAACAAAACATTTATTTTTTGTGCAAATATCAATATACCAGTACAACATGAAGCCACATACCAAGTTTCATCAATATAAATTCATAAATAATCGAGATATCAAATTTTATTTATTCTCCATAAGGATAACATTGGACAACGTACTGTATTTAGCAATTCGAATATCTCTGCAACAGTTGGACGTAGAATCACAATTTAAACACCAAAATAATTGTTTTGTGGAGCTGAAGTGATTGGTAAAAGCAAATGTGAAGTTTAAAGTAAAATTAACTGTGGAAAAGCCAAAAACCTTTTTCCCATAAGATTAACATGGGAGATTTTATGAGCATGTTTTTTAGATTTTTTCCGCAACCACTTAAGCTAGGTTAATAATTCAAAATACCATATTATTTGTTTTTTTAAGCTCTATAACATGGTCGAAACCAAAATTAAGTGTTTTAAAAATTTTAGGGTAAAAAATTCAAAAAACTGATTTTTGAAAAATTTAAAACCCCCATAAACCCCCCTTCCCACGGTCCGATTTTTCTGGTTTTCGAACTTAAAGTCATAATTGTCAATTTACACATTTTAGCCAAATTTCATCGAAATCGGAAGTTTTTTACTCAAGTTATTGCATTCACGGACATATATATATATGAACACCATATATATATGGCTGACTGACTGACTGACTCACTCATCACTAATTCTCCACCTTCCCATGTAGGTAGAGAGCTGAAATTTTGTAAACTGATTATTTAGGCATAAAATAGGAAAACTAAATGGTTTTCTTCCTGATCTGACCTTAGGGTTCCGCCAGAGACCCCGACAAAGTTCCCATTTATTCCTTATGGACATTCAATTTTGTTTGAGCTGTTGAAAATACTAACAGCTGATTCGTAGTAGTTCCACGGGCTAACCACAGAATGCAGCACACACATCTGTAATAGTTTTTATAAATCATTTCCTGGGCGAAGCCTGCAGCTATCAGCTAGTTTTTCAGTATTTATGTATTTTTAGTTTTTTATACAATTACTGTATGTACATATTTATACACCTTTTTATATTTATCTGACAAAGTTCACCAGATGAACGAAAATTAATAAAGATTTTCAAATTTGAATCTAAAGAGAACTTTTCTATTATATATACAATTTTGAACGATTGGTGATTTTGGCATCTGGAGACCTCAAAACGAAAAGTTATCATGGTCCCCGGCCTAGGTCTTACCATGCTGACTACGGTAATAGCTTCTTCCCTATATGGAAAATTCGCTACAAAGGAAAAAATTGTTGTTGAAAAAGCTATCTTGAGGAACTTTATGAAGGTGCTGGTTAGTTTTAGCTGGAAATACTCTTTAAATATCATTAAAAGTGCATAGATTAACAAAAGAATTTGTAATGGTAATATGTTAATTTAATACAAATTTTTATTTTTATTTTTAGTTTATACCAAATATAGGTATATATATATAAATATAATTTACACTGTCATACAAATGAATGTATGTAGTACTGTTTAACACTATTCAATGTACCAATGTTGTGCAGATGACAAATAAAGATATTTTATTGATTGATTGATTGATTGAAGTGTTTAGGACGTACGGAGAGGATAAGTATTGGGGTGGGGGAGGATAAGGAGGAATCTTGTGTCGGAACTCATGCAATAAAGTTGCACTGCCACTAAAAATAACCTTTGATCAAAAGGTTTTAAACAGATCTTTGGCTGCCAACCTTAAATAAACTTAATAGACTTAAAAGACCAATTTTAACTTAATTTGACCAGATAAATTAACTTACTGTCTGCTTGGCCCGCGAGGAACATTTTTAAGTTTTTCATAAACTCTGGACTTTAAAGTTTGAAAAAAACCATCCGCTTTGAAAGTGAATGGTGAATTTCTTGGTGCTTTTGCATTCCGAACATAAAAGTTTGGTAATATGTTTGTGGCCAGTGGGGTCAAGTGATGCGATTCAAAAGCTTCAGTGATATCTGTTCCCTGTAACAAAAGAATTTGTTTGTTCTGTGCATTCTTTAATGTTTTAATCATCTAAGATTTATTGTAGAGGTTCTTCTGACGGTGTTGTAAATAATTTTCCCAGGTTAAAATTGTGGTACCACATTTTGAATTTTGTAAACAAAAGTTATATAAAGTAGATAAGAAGGTTATTTCTCTTTTTATATCAGGTGTGAGAGAGGTGACTGCTATTAGGAGAAATTAAAACTAATAATCATATACATATATTATTTCTAAATTACTTTTTTTGAATACATTACGTGAATACATTTTATAAATAAAGATAATGGTAAAATAATAAATCTATATATTAATCGGCTAAGGAAATTTTTGTGGTACCGATTTCTCAGATATGCGTTATCATAGAATTATGAAACTTGGCACAATTATTTAGTACTATTAGGAGATGTGTCGAATGTAAATAATTTGGTGTTTGGACGAGTAGGGCTATGCCCTTTTGGCTTTGAAAGATTACATGTTCTCCTTATGGGGACTTGTGTTGTGCTTTTCGTATTTGTTTATGCTTTTAATTTAATTAAAACTAGTAGCCTGAAGGGGCCATAGCCCCTAACCTTGCTCCAATACTCTGAATATCTGATTTGTAGGAACACATGTCAGTTCATAATCACATGTTTTAACCCATTGAGGTAGTAATTTTATTCTATTTGTAGTAGCCTATAACGGGAATTGATTGGTGCTGCACTCTAGTAGCAAAATATGTAACTAATGACCGCGGGCGTCTACGGTTCTATCCGCTAGGGGCGCGGACTGACTGAAAACCCTTAATATCGCCGCCAGGCCTTTGGTCGTGTTAGCTGAGTTGGCTACGTCGTGGAAACACCTTGGCCAGGTGGCGATACGATGTTCGTGGGTTCGATTCCCGCACACGACCAAAACTGACCAGTTGTGCAACTCTCAATGAGTTAACCGGTCTGTGGCAACGTTGGTGGGAGGGCCCAAGTAAAATTAACGGTGGCAGGCTTGCTTGGAAGTTGACGGGATCGGTTAATTCTTTGAGACTTGCACATGGTCAACACTGATTTTGCTAATTTTTACTTATGTCTACTGTGTGTGTGCCAATGCGACTCTCTAAACTGAAAGAAAACAATATTTTAATTAAAATATGCCATTAATCCATTTAAAAACACCAATTTTATACTCCAATTCACACGTTAATAAAATTACAAGTAAGGAACGAGACCTGCTCGTATGTCTACGCCAATGGGTTAATGAAAACAATGCAGACTTTTTAAACTCCCATGCTTTTCTTATGGGGGATGTTTTACGTTACTTCTCGAGTGCTGATAACTTTATAGAAATACTGCTATTTTTCCCGAGTCCCTGGGATCGAGACCTTCAATTTGAGCCATCCCCCATCATCCTGCGATTTGCAGGACTCTTATAATTTCATCCAAACTCTTATAATTTTGGCTTAAAAATTTCGCTTACAGAATTTATATATAAAGATAAAGCTGTGTTATTCAAATAAACGAGTTCGCACACAGCACGCTGACGTGAGGGAAGTGAATTTCCACATAAAAACTTTTAAAACTCTAAATCAGTGTAAAAACATACATTTGTCCAATTTTTATTGAAATCTGAAAACATTAATTTTTTGGCTGTTCTGATACTCCTGGTTTCATTTACTTCCAAAGCTGGGAATACAATTTTGCCCAATATAAGGTTAGGAGAAGGTCCAGACAGGCTTGAAAGTAGGTGTGAGGTTGCTATTGATGATAAAAGTACTCTAACAAAGGAATAACAGGCTTTTCTCGTGTAAAACCCCCATAAGGCAACGTACTGTGTTTAGTCAAAACACATTTTCTTTAATAACTTGGTAAATATTTATGCTAGAATGCTAGAATGACGAGAGAGGGCTTAAAACTTTCGCCTCTCTAATTCCCATCTTTTTACATGCATTTATCTTACATCTGGGGCTTTTTTGACCATTTTTGGGCCCAAAAACTCGAAATTTGAAAGATTAATCCCCCAAAAAAGGGGTTTAGATTTTTCCGATTGTTTTGCCCAACGAACTTGTCCAACTGATTACAGAAAGGAACGTCCCTACCAAATTTGAAGTAAATCGGAGAAAAATTGTGACCGCTAGAGTGCAAACACATATATATATATATATGTCTATATATATATATATATATATATATATATATAAAATTTTGAACGACCCCCCAAAACGTGTTCAGGGGGTCACGTTAGGAACTTCTATGGTGGTCCCGGGCTTAAGTTTCACCGTGCGGGTCATGCTAATAGTTCACTTTCCATAGGAAATTCACTAATAAGTAGCACAACAGCAATAACAGATGATTCATAAATAAAAACTTTACTGACCACTGGAATGGGAACACCCTTATCTTATCCCTTTAATCTCCACATTAAAAAAAATTAAACCTGTTTGTGAGGAGGGAGGATGAGGGTTTCGGAGAGGATGAAGAGGATAGGTTTCAGGCATAAATAAAAAGGCTACTGATTACTGGAATGGTAACGCCGTTCTGCATCCGTTTTAACCTCACATTTAAAAAAATTAAACCTGTTTGTGAGGGGGTGCAAAGAAGATGGAGAGAGGATGAGGTAAAGAGGTTTCAGGCCTAAATAAAAAGGCTGCTGATTACTAGAATGATATCGTCCTTCTGCTGTCCGATTTAACTCCACATTAAACGGGGAGAGGATGAGGTGGAGGGGTTTCTGGCCTAAATAAAAAAGCTAATGGAACCCTTCTCTTTTCCCTTTTAACTTCCTAACAGCCAGAACAGATGATTCAGGAGTAATGTAAATACAAAATATTACTGACTATTAGAATGATAACATCCTTCTCTTATCCGTTATAACTCCACAGTAAAAAAAACCTGTTTTTAGGGGGGAGAGGATGCAGAAATAGGATGAGGTGGAGAGGTTTCAGGCTAAAATAAAAAGTCTACTGCGATTATTGGATTGGTAACGCCTTTCTGCTATCCATTTTAACTCCACATTAAACGTGTAGAGGATGAGGTGGAGAGGTCTCAGGCCTAAATAAAGAGGCTATTAATTACTGGAATGGTAACGCCTTTCGGCTATCCGTTTTAACTCCACGTTAAACGGGTAAGTTAGAGGATGAGATGGAGAGGTTTCAGGCCTAAATAAAAAGACTAATGATTACTGGAATGGTATCACCCTTCCCTTCTCTTATCCCTTTTAACTCCACAACAGCCAGAACAGATAGTTCAGGACTAATGTAAATACAAGATATTACTGACTACTGAAATGGTAAACCCCCTTATCTTATCCGTTTTGAATCTCCATTAAAAAAATTAAACCTGTTTGTGAGGGGGAGGATGAGGGATGGGGAGAGGATGAGGGTTTTGGAGAGAATGAGATGCCTCACCTAGGCCCACATTAATACTTCGACTAGCCTACCACATTCCAGTTTATTGTTGAATCTAGTAGGCCTATTTAGGTGAAGAACCAAAATTTATTCGCCCTGAAAAAGAACTACTTACCACATAAACATTCCTCTCTAAATAGTTATTGTGTAAACAATTTGTTTTTTTAATTCTGTATTGTTAATTTGAAGTGGATATAAATAGGCTATAGGCAATAGGCATATATTTGAACAAGTCTGTAAAGCCCACTCACTTCTGGCCTACTAATGCACAACTTCAGCCAATGTCACTTTTGAGAATCAGGCAATAAGCTTTAATTATGGGTCAAATTATTGCCAGGGGATAAGCTAGTACAGTATCCGGTAAGACCTAGGCCAAATGTGAAAGTATTCTCGTTGGTTGAAATCTAAACAAACATTATCATATTTGTAACGTGTCGCAGATTAATTGACTACAAGTATCTTACCAAACCTCACCTAGGCCCACATTAATACTTCAACTGGTCTACCACATTCCAGTTCGTTGTACAGTCTAGTATATTAGGTGAATAACCAAGATGTATACACCCTGAAAAATAACTACTTACAACATATAAACAAACCTCTCAGAATAACCATTGTTTAAAATTTGTCTTTGGATAGAGTTAAGTTTAAGAGAATATAATAGGGGTAACCCCAGGGCTCTGAGGGGTGGGATATTTCCGGCTCAGAGCCCTGGGGTTACGATAGTAGGCTATGGGCAAAAATTTGATTAAGTCTTTAAAGCCCACTTACTACGAACCTACTAAGGCATAACTGTAGTCAATGTTACTTTCAAGAATCTGCCATTGCCTTCCTTATCATCAAACATTAATGTAATGTCAAAATCGCAAATTAATATAGCTATGGAAGTATGTTAGGATAACTATCCTATGACGGTTTTTATAAATTTATACGATAAATGAGTTGAAAAACAAAATTTGAGTTTTGCCAAAAGCCAAAATGTTATTTGAACACATTACTTACATGTCAGCTGATTAAAAAAAATTGTTACCAAAAACAAGAACCGGAACAACTATTGGCGTTTTTCCAATGGCACCAAATACTTCCGATTTAACCAAAATTACTGACACTACGGTTTTTACTTTCTCCCCCTATACATAGTATATGGAGAAAGTATTGTTTTCGTCAAAATTTTCGAATTTGAGCTGTTAGTGGAAATATTCGTTTTGGTGCTCCCTGAACCCAAAAAAGTGGTTTTTACGTGATGTCTGTCTGTGTGTGTGTGTGTGTGTGTGTCCGTGTGTGTGTGTGTGTGTCTGTGTGGATGTGTACAGAGCTAGAGCCCTAACCAATGGGCCGATTTTGATGAAATTTGGTATGTAGGTACTAATCCACGATATCTCCAGGCGTTTTTTTCATTTTTTTGAATTTTTGATTTTTAAGCGTAATTATCCCCCAAAAACTGCCAAAAAACATGAAAAATCCAAATTTCTCAAAAATGGCTCTAACGATTTTGATTAAATTTTAGTCGTTTGTAGAACTTTAGTTTTCCAACAAAATGACACCACCCGCATTGCTGTAAAAATTCGGGTTCAGAAATTACAGGACTTAAAACATCAAAAATTCAATTTTTTGGATTTTTCATAAAAATACATAAATATAAAAAATAATACTATTCACCATTAAAAAGAGCTCAAAAAACTAAATAATTTGGTATTTTGAATTACTATTCTACGATTGCTGGTTTCGGAGAAAATTGAAATTTTCATTTAGCGGTAAACGCAGTACGTTGTCCAATGTTATTCTTATGGGGAATACAAAAATTACTATTTCTCTCTTATTTACTGATCAATTTAATTCAAACTTGATATGCTTGTCAATTTAGCATTGACCAACAGAGTTAATTCGAAATATGTTGCCCCTTAATAACCCTGGGGGGGAATAGGGGGCATTTCCCCTCTTTAAACCACAAGTGTAGCAATTGATTCTGTAGTGCCTCCAAAGCAGGGATTTGGGTGGATGTTTTTTAAAACAACTTGTTCACAAGATTTTCTGTACATTCGACCGTGCTTTGTATTCTATATTTAGTAAATAAAAAGTAATTTATTCATTAAAGTTGGGCTAAAAGGGAGAAAGTATGTGTCAGTTTCCTGATACCGTTTATTGAAGACAAGATATCAGTACTTACAAGTCTCACGCACAAAATTGTGTTCAAATTATAACTACAATTAGGCTATATTGATCCGTTATTGCTACGAGGTAATTTTTTATATACAAATGAAAGTTAAGAATCTCCTCTTTTAATTTACTGTTAGAATCACAAATGAAGAAAAGTTAAATATGAAAAATGTTTACAATAAATAACCTATGAATAACCTACCTGTGTGTTTAAAAAAATTGAAATGTAGGCCCTAGTCGGTTAGAAATCTATATCTCTTACAAATTTTATTCCCAACTGTTTAAAAAAACATCTCTTTTAGGTTATTTTAAAGGTATTTTCTGCCCTATGGTATTTTCTAAATTTGAAATAGGCCCTATAAGGTTTAACCCTGTGGGTTAAATTGTAACAATTTTAACCCACAGCGAAGGCATAGAACAACGATACATTAGCCTCAGGCTATTTGGTGACTTTAGTATTATTGTTGGCTAGGATTGATTTTTTACATTTCACAGTTTCTTTTAGTGTCAAATTCATGTGCTAAGTTATTCAAACAATAAGAAAGTCATAATAATTAGATATGTATAACATTAGACAACACCTAGGCCTAACCAAATTTTTCATAAACAATAACCAGCATGTAAAAGGGGCGTATCCAGGGGGGAATATCCCCCTGAAATTAAAAAAATACATGTGAAAACCGGGAGAAAGAGTGGGATGTAGGTAAGGCCAAACCCTATCCACTGCAAAAAAGAATCCTAAATAAATACGCCACTGACATGTAATAGAGCTAACGCATAACTTACGTTATGGTTAGATCTATTGAACCATAGTTTACAACGTACCGTACCTTACTTAGGTTAAAGTCGTAACCGAGAAGACAGACTGTGTAGCCTTTCCATATGGCCTACAACTTCCATTACAACGTATAGGTACTTTCACTATAATACTGAATACACAATGTTGATTTTTTTTAAACGAATAAATGTGGAATGATTCTATTATAAATTCTTGACTCAAAACTTATTTATTCGCAAACGCCATTAACTGAACTACTGAACTGACCGGCCACTGCCGGCCAGGAGACCACAGACTACAGACGACATAATCTGATAAATCAGTTGTTTTGGTTAGCTGCTATGGTCAACATCCGGCCGTAGTCTATTTGACTGCAAAATCAGTTGAGCGTCTGTTCGCTTACCACTTACTACCCAACCCAATTCACATCTGAATATTTCCGGAAAATTAAAAAAATAGAAATATATCAAAATAATAATCCAATTATAGTTTATTACCACCCTTTTAGCGAATTCCCCCTTTAGGGAAGAAGCTGTTACCGGAGGTCTCATGGTAAGACTTAAGCCCGAGACAATGACAATTTTTTTTAGATCCCCAGATGACTAAAACACTATTCGTTCAAATTTATATATGTATATATAATATATATATATATATATATATATATATATATATATACATATATATGTGTGTGTCCGTGAATGCGATAACTTGAGTAAAAAACGTCAGATTTCGATGAAATTTGGCTCAAATGTGTAAAGTGACATTTATGACTTTAGTTCGAAAACCAGAAAAATCGGGCTATGGGAAGGGGGGTTTATAGGGGTTTTAAATTTTCCAAAAATCTGTTTTTTGCATTTTTTACCCTAAAATTTTTAAAATACTTAATTTTGGTTTTTATTATGTTATAGAGTTGAAAAAATACAGTATTTTGAATTATTAACCTAGTGGTTGCGGAGAAAATAAAATACCCCCTTGCATCAAACCTGCATACTCAGGGAATTTCCAATTTATAATATATGTCTTAATACCATATAAAGCCACATACCAAGTTTCATAAAAATATATTCAAATATAAGCGATATATACAATTTTAATTATTCTCCATAAGAATAACATTGATGATGAGTACGTAGGTTTGCTGAAACAAGGAACACAAACTATTAGTTTTATGCAAATATAAATAGAATTTAACTAGGTGAAGCCACATACCAAGTTTTGTCAATATTCAATCATAAATAAGCACTATATAACATTTTAATTATTCTCCATAAGATTAACATGGGAGCTGAGTAAGCAGGTTTGCTGCAACAAGGAACAACAAAAATTGGTTTTTATGCAAATATCAATATAACTCAACAAGGTGAAGCCACATACCAAGTTGTATTAATTTATTTTCATAATTAAGGGGGTCAATACATTTTACTTATTCTCCATAAGAATAACATGGGGGCTGAGTATGCAGGTTCGCTGCTACAAGTATAATCAACAAAAATCAATTTTTTGTGCAAATACCAATATGCCAGTACTACGTGACGCCACATGCCAAGTTTCATCATCATACATCATTAATAAAGGAGACATAATGGACATCTTATTTATTCTCCATAAGGATAACATTGGACAACGTACACTGTGTTTAGCACTTTCAATATCTCTGCAACGGTTGGACGTAGAATCACAATTTAAACACCAAAACGATTGTTTTGTGGAGCTGAGTTGATTGGGAAAAGCAACAGTGAAGTTTACATTAAATTAACTTAGGAAAAGACAAAAACCTTTTCCCCATAAGATTAACATGGGAGATTTTATGAGCAGGTTTTTTATTTTCTCCGCAACCATTTAACCTAGGTTAATAATTCAAAATAATATATTATTTGTTTTTTAAGCTCTATAACATGGTCCAAACCAAAATTAAGTGTTTTAAAAATTTTAGGGTAAAAAATGAAAAAAAAAACTGATTTTTGGAAAATTTAAAACCCCCATAAACCCCCCTTACCATAGTACGATTTTTCTGGTTTTCGAACTTAAAGTCATAAATGTCACTTTACACATTAGAGCCAAATTTCATCGAAATCGGACGTTTTTTACTCAAGTTATCGCATTCACGGACACACACACACACATATATATATATATATATATATATATATATATATATATATATATATATATATATATATATATACATATAAATTTGAACGAATAGTGTTTTAGTCATCTGGGGACATCAAAAAAAAAGTTGTCATGGTCTCGGGCTTAACCCTTTGAGTGCCAGAGTTTTTCGGTCGTCATATCCCTAGAGTGCCAGAGTTTTTAACACAGTATATCCCAAAAGTGCCAGGCACAAAATCAACATTTTGCAAGGGTTTGCAAAAAAATTAATAACTTTTTTATTTGATAAGATATTATTATGAAACTTTTTTTGTTTTGTAATTTTAAAGTTTAGCTATAATATTATGCACATATATAATATTTAAAAAATAACAAATAAAAAATTTGAATACATATATGTATGTGGGAAATTTCTTTTAATTTTTTTTATTTGTTTCAGGTAAATAAACATTGTTCGAATATAAGATTTTCACCAAATAACTACTAGATTTATAGAAGAAATGTTTCTCAAAATATTTCCTGAAAGTTTCATTAAATTTGGGCTTTAGGCGGACAAGTTATTTCCATAAATGTAAAAAAATATAAAAACGGCAAATTAGTACACAAGACAGTAGCCTAACTTTATTCAAGGGTTTAAGTTTTATTACAATTTTATTTCATAAAGCAGACTAACTAGGCCTCGTATATTTATGGAGTATATGTTTACCTGAACATATCCTGGAAATGTCCTGGAAGAAATAATAAAAAGTAATGGCGTAAGAAAAATTTTCTATAACAACGATTCACAAAATCAACATTTTGCAAGGGTTTTGTACATAAAATCAATAACTTTTTTATTTGGTAAGATATTATTATGAAACTTTTTTTGTTTTGTCAGTTTAAAGTTTAGCCATAATATTATGCACATATATAATATCTAAAAAATACAAAATAAAAAATTTGAATAGGTACATAATATTATACATGCGGGAAATTTTTTATATTTTTTCAGATAAATAAACATTGTTCAAATATAAGATTTTCACTAAATAACTACTAGATTTATAGAGCTAGAAACTATCCTGGAAATCACCTGTAAGAAATAATAAAAAGTAATGACGTAAGAAAAATTTTCCATAACAACGATATATCGTTGCAATGTATTTTTCGGTAAGACCACCGACGACGATATATCGTTGTGAAGTATTTTTCGGATGTTCCGTGCACAACGATATATCGTTGCGTGGCACTCAAAGGGTTAAGTCTTACCATGAGACCTACGGTAATAGCTTCTTCCCTATGGGGGAAATTCGCTAAAAAAACTGCTCATAAAATCTCCCATGTCATCTTATGGAAAAAAGGTTTTTGGCCTTTCCTAAGTAAATTTCAATGCAAACTTCACATTTACTTTTACTAATCAACTCAGCTCTACAAAACAATCATTTTGGTTTTTAAATTATGATTCTAGTACGTCCAAACGTTTCAGAGATATTCAAAGTGCTAAACACAGTACGTTGTCCAATGCTATCCTTATGGAGAATAAATAAAATGTCTATTATGTCTTCATTATTAATGAATGTATATTGATGAAACTTGGCATGTGGCGTCACTTAGTACTGGTATATTGATATTTGCACAAAAAATATATTTTTTGTTGATTATCCCCGTAGCAGCGAACCTGCGTACTCAGCCCCCATGTTATTCTTATGTAGAATAAGTAAAATGTAATGACTCCCTTAATTATGAACATAAATTAATAAAACTTGGTATGTGGCTTCACCTTATTGAGTTATATTGATATTTGCATAAAAACCCATTTTTGTTCTTCCTTGTTGCAGCAAATCTGCTTACTCAGCTCCCATGTTATTTTTATGTAGATAAATTAAAATGTTATATAGAGCTTATTTATGATTGAATATTGACAAAACTTGGTATGTGGCTTCACCTAGTTAAATTCAATTTGTATTTGCATACAAAAAAATTGTTTGTGTTCCTTGTTTCAGCAAACCTATGTACTCATCGACCAATGTTATTTTTAATGAGAATAATTAAAATTGTATATATCGCTTATATGTGAATATATTTTTATGAAAATTGGTATGTGGCTTTCTATGGTATTACGACATTTATCATGCATTGGAAATTCGCTGAGTACGCAGGTTTGCTGCGACGGGGGTATTTACAATTAATAGCTACCCTGAAAATTTCAAAGCAATTCATTAAACCGTTAAAAAGGAGTTAGCGTAACAAGAGAGTGGCTAAACTCGAGTATTGAAGGATTCAACTTGCTTCGCTCGCTTCATCCAATTAAACTATGTTTTTTTTTCAAATATTCTTTAAATAATATTTGATCGAATTTCAACCATTGGGCGGTCGCTGGTAATGATATATTGATCTTCCACTATTGACAAAATTGTGATTTAACAATTATTTATCTTAAATATGATGTTTTAAATAGGAATCCACACTTATTTGTTTTTAAAAGTACTGGTGGTACCAAATTTCAATGTCAAGTTTAACTAACTCAATAGAATAAGTGACTATAAGTTTATAAATGAGATTTTAAACCCCACCTTTACAGGTGTCATTGGTTTTAATGGACAGCTGTGCATTGAACTTTTTTTATACATAAAAGTAATGAAATTATTATACAATTATAAATTGTATGACAAAATTGTATTTTGTCTGTAAACATTGGTTTATCTATCAATTTATAATAAACAACAACAAAATCATAACGGAGTGTTAACAGTTCACAAGATAAGTGTAGGTCACTGACTACCTATCTTTTTAAAGATGACCTTTCGTACTTTGAATTTTCTTATCCATAAAAACAATAACTTCTTAATACAAACATTTCTTTTGCCGATGTGTTAAAAAATTCAACCTAAAATGTTGGGACATAAATTAACGTCCAAACAGTTAAATAGATGGTTTATACAATTTAATACATCATACCATGTTTCCTTGTTAAAACTTCATCATCTATTCCTATAAAAGGCAAAGCCCTGACTCACTCACTCATCATGAATTCTCCTACTTCCTATTTACCTAGAGAGTTGAAATTTTGTTCACCGATTCTTTAGGCAAAAATAAGAAAACTAAAGGGTTTTCGTCCTGATCAGACCATAGGGCTCAGTCAGAGACCCCGACAAAGTTCCTATGCTTTCCTTTTGGACATTAATTTTTGTTTGAGCTGATGAAAATACAAACAGTTGATCTTGATAATACAGCATCTTCTCATCAAAAAGATTTTTTATTGAAAAACGAACAAGAGAATTTTAGTTTTTGTTCAGAGTCATCATGTAATATGGTAGAAACCATATGATGACTTCCCCATGTTAATCATACTTAACATGTATGAATAAGTGGCTGCGAACCACAACAAAAATTTCTGCGGTTGATTCTGTTTTTTCCACGGGTGTGGGATTTATGTTTTTTTGTGTTCTGTTGGTTTGATTTTTCATTGTATTGTATTGAATTGAATTGGTTGGTTTCTTTATTTGTTTTTCATTGGGTCCGCCGTATGTGGCGGTGCCTGTCGCTAGAAGGCCCACTTCGTCCGACATGGCCGTACGGCACACGGAGGGGATCAGTTAGAAAGTTCCTTCACATCATGGCGAGTCAGTTGTAAACACATGTTTTAATGTAAACAAAGCAGACGTTTTAAAATCCCCATGCCTTTCTTATAGGGGATGTTTTATGTTATTTCTCATATGCTGATAACTTTCTAGAATTACTGCTATTTTTCTCGAGTCCCTGGGATCAAGACCTTAATTTGAGATGTCTCCCATCATCCTGTATTTTACCAAACTCCAACAATTTTGACTTAAAAATTTTGCTTTCAGAATTATATATAAAGATTTAATGGATACAGTTTACACAGTTATGAACAAATTACACTTTACACACACAAAAACATATGATTCCAGTAGGCCCACCGCATGCCTGTCTCTGGGGTATGCGTTACGACCTAAGGGGAGAGCAGACTCATTCGCACACTAGTTTTTTGTCATAATCTTTATAATGTATAGAAATTAGAATTAATAAACAGTGGTACCAGGAAACTGACACGTACTTTCTTCCTTTTGGCACAACTTTAACGTGTTCACTGCGTTAATCATATATATTCATGATAATTGCATTTGTTTCCTGGTTAGATAAGCGCCGGAAATCTGGCGTGCCGTACGGAACGTGTTAATGAATAAATTACTTTTTATTTACTAAATTTAGAATATAAACTACAGTTTAATGTATCGAAAATCTTCTAAATAAGTTGTTTTCAAAAATATCCACCCAAATCTTTTTCATGGAGGCACTACTGTATCCTTTGCTATACACAGTGGTTATAAGAGGGGAAATGCCCCCTCATCCCCCCTGGGTTAAATGGTAACTTATCCTCCTGAGTCCCTGTGTGCTTTTAAAATAAGGACAGTAATAATAAATTCCCAAAGTCCTGATTACATAATTATAAGTGATGTGCTTGAAACCTGGTGACCTTTTTAAAGGACATCTAATCCATAAATGTTGAGACCTGACATCAAGTAAAAAAAAATAGTTAGACCTGATAAGTACAGATAAAAAAAAAATTATAAGTTCAATACGGGGACATTTTGTGGCACAAGGTTGGTAGTAATACTTTATTTTCACCCTTGGTAACATAGTTCATCAGTTGACTGCCAGATAGCAGCACCTTCTTTGTCTTGGTCCTTGGTTGAGATGAAAACAACATGGCATCCTCCAGACCACAGCGGTCTCAATAATTTCAGGTCTCAATATACTGTTTCTTTTAAAAGGACATTAGGTCCCAACGTTAAAATTATGGATGTCACATCCAGGCCTTGGTGATGGTTGAATACTTGTCCTGGTAAAAGGACACCAGGTGATTCCTATTTCGAAATTAAATTTTCTTCTAGGACTCAGGAGGATATTTGGAACATCCTCTATTGGTCAATGTTAAATTGACCTGCATATAAAGTTTTAATGAAATTTATCAGTAAATAAGAGAGAAATAGTAATTTTTGTATTCCCCATAACATTGGAATAACATTGGCCAACAACGTACTGTGTTTATTGCAAAATGAAGATCTAAATTTTCTCCGCAACCAGGAATCGTAGAATAGTAATTCAAAAGACTATATGATTTAGTTTTTTTAGCTCTTTTTAATGGTGAATAGTAATATTTTTTTTAAAATTTAAGTTATTTTATGAAAATAAAGTACTGAATTATGAATGTTTTAAGTCCTGTAATTTCTGAACCCGAATTTTTTTCCAAAAATACAGATTGTGTCATTTTGTTGGAAACCAAAAGCTCCACAAACTACTAACGTTTAATTAAAATCGTTATAGCTGTCTTTGAGAAATTTGGATTTTTCATGTTTTTTGGCGATTTTTGGGGGATAATTACACTTAAAAATCAAAAATTCTAAAAAATAAAACGCCTGGAGATATTGTGGATTAGTATCTACATACCAAATTTCATCAAAATTGTGTCGTCTCTAGCACTGTACACATCCAGACAGACAGACAGACAGACAGACAGACAGACACACAGACATCACTCAAAAATCACTTTTAGCGAATTTTGGATTCTGGGAGCACCAAATGAATATTTTCACTAACAACTCAAACTAAAATATTTTGACAAAAACAATACTTTCTCCATATTCTATGTACTATGTAGAAAGTAAATACCCCTGTAGCAGCAAACCTGCATACTCCGCGAATTTCCAATGCATATATATGTATCTTAATACCACATAAAGCCACATACCAAGTTTCATCAATATACATTCATAAATAAACGATTTATGACATTTTAATCATTCTCCATAAGAATAACACGGCGGCTGAGTTTGCAGGTTTGCTGAAGCATGGAACACAAAAAATGGGGTTTTATACAAATATCAATATAACTCATGTAGGTAAAGCCACATACCAAATTTCATTAATTTATTTTCATAATGAAGGCAGATAACAAGTTACTTATTCTCCATAAGAATAACATGGGGCTGAGTACGCAGGTTTGCTGCTACGGGAGCCTTGGGTAAAAACTTGGCTCAAAAATTGGCTCAAAATTGGCTCAACATTTTTTTGAGCAAATATCAATTGTCCACAACCAGAAGAATCCGTATACCAAGTTTCGTCAGTATACATTGACAAATAAGCGAGATATAAAATTTTTATTTTCCTCCATAAGAATAACATTAGACAACGTACTGTGTTTAGCACTTTCAATATCTCGGTAACCGATTGACGTAGAGAAATTATCAAAACACCAAATTGTATGTTTTTTTAAGCTGAATCCAATGGGAAAAACTAAAACCCCCGTCGCAGCAAACCTGCGGACTCAGCGAATTTCCAATGCATAATATTTGTCTGAATTCCACATAAAGCCGCAAACCAAGTAAAAATATATTCACATATAAGCGATTTTAATTATTCTCTATAAGAATAACATTGGTAATGAGTATGTAGGTTTGCTGAAACAAGGAACAGAAACAATTGGTTTGTATGCAAATATAAATAGAATTTAACTAGGCGAAGCCACATACTAAGTTTCATCGATATTCAATAATAAATAAGCGATATATGGCATTCTAGTTATTCTCCATAAGAATAACATGGGGGCTGAGAAAGCAGGTTTGCTGCAACAAGGAACAGAAAAATGGGTTTTTATATAATTATCAATATAACTCAACCAAGTGAAGCTACATACCAAGTTTTATTAATTTATGTTCATAATTAAGGGAGTCAGTACATTTTACTTATTCTCCATAAGAATAACATGGGGGCTGAGTACGCAGGTTTGCTGCTACGGGAATAATCAACAAAAAATCAATTTTTTGTGCAAATATCAATATACCAGTACTACTTGAAGCCACATACCAAGTTTCATCAACATACATTCATAAATAATCGAGATATCAAATTTTATTTATTCTCCATAAGGATAACATTGGACAACGTACTGTGTTTAGCACTTTGAATATCTCTGCAACGGTTGGGCGTAGAATCACAATTTAAACACCAAATTGATTGTTTTGTGGAACTGAACAGATTAGTAAAAGCAAATGTGAAGTTTACATTAAAATAAACTGAGGAAAAGCCAAAAACCTTTTTCCCATAAGATTAACATGGGAGATTTTATGAGCAGGTTTTTTGGATTTTCTCCACAACCACTTAACCTAGGTTAATAATTCAAAATACAAAATTATTTGTTTTTTTAAGCTCTATAACATGGTCAAACCCAAAATTAAGTTTTTTAAAAATTTTAGGGTGAAAAATGCAAAAACCTGATTTTTGGAAAATTTAAAACCCCCATAAAATCCCCCTTCCCATGGTCCGATTTTTCTGGTTTTCGAACTTAAAGTCATGAATGTCATTTTACACATTTGAGCCAAATTTCATCAAAATCGGACGTTTTTTACTCAAGTTATCGTGTTAACGGACACACACACATATATATATATATATATATATATATATATAAATTTGAACGAATAGTGTTTTTGGCATCTGGGGACCTCAAAACAAAAAGTTATCATGGTCTCGGGCTTAAGTCTTACCATGAGACCTACGGTAATAGCTTCTTCCCTATAGGGGAAATTCGCTAAAATTTGACTATTTCCAAAATTATATGTAAAAATTCGAAAAACCCATTTTTGGGGTACGAAACCCCCCCAAAATACCCCTTCAGATAGAGCGATCTGGCTGGTTTTCGAACTTAAAGTCATAAATGTTGCTTTACACGTTTACCAAATTTCATCAAAATCGGATAATTTTTACGAGAGTTATCGTGCTCACGGACACACACACATATATATATATATATTTATATATATATATATATATATTTATATATACAGTTTCGAATGAATGGTGTTTTTGGGGTCTGGGGACCTCAAAACGAAAAGTTATCATGGTCCGGGGCCTAGGTCTTACCATGCCGACTACGGTAATAGCTTCTTCCCTATAGGGGAAATTCGTTAAAATATAGTAAAATTGAGTTAACATATGGTTTTTTTAACAGATGTTCAGGTTTTTATTGGTTAAGAATATTACATACTATAAACAATTATATTATCATATTATAAAAACACCCCCGTCGCAGCAAACCTGCAGACTCAGCGAATTTCCAATGGAGATATAAATGTCTTAATACTACATAAAGCCACTGACCAAGTTTCATAAAAATATATTCACAAATAAGCGGTATATACAATTTTAATTATTCTTGATAAGAATAACATTGGGACTGAGTACGCAGGTTTGCTGCTACGGGGACCTTTTGCGAACAATTTTTTTGAGCAAATATCAATAGACCACAACCAGATGAAGCGTTATACCAAATTTCGTCAGTATACGATCATAAATAAGCGAGATATAAAAATTGTCCTTTCCTCCATAAGAATAACATTAGACAACGTACTTTGTTTAGCACTTTCAATATCTTGGTAACCAATTGACGTATAGAAATGATCAAAATACCAAAGTGTGTGTTTTTTTAAGCTGAATCCAATGGTAAAACCCGATATTTTACTTTTTCAAAAATTGTATGTACTAAATTCAAAAAACCCATTTTTGGGGTACAAACCCCCCACAAAATACCCCTTCGGATGGAGCGACCTGGCTGGTTTTCGAACTTAAAGTCATAAATGTTGCTTCACACGTTTATACCAAATTTCATCAAAATCGGATGATTTTTACCAGAGTTATCATGCTCACGGACACTGATTATTTAGGCATAAAATAGGTAAACTAAATGGTTTTCTTCCTGATCTGACCTTAGGGTTCCGCCAGAGACCCCGACAAAGTTCCCATTTATTCCTTATGGACATTCAATTTTGTTTGAGCTGTTGAAAATACTAACAGCTGATTCGTAGTAGTTCCACGGGCTAACCACAGAATGCAGCACACACATCTGTAATAGTTTTTATAAATCATTTCCTGGGCGAAGCCTGCAGCTATCAGCTAGTTTTTCAGTATTTATGTATTTTTAGTTTTTTATACAATTACTGTATGTACATATTTATACACCTTTTTATATTTATCTGACAAAGTTCACCAGATGAACGAAAATTAATAAAGATTTTCAAATTTGAATCTAAAGAGAACTTTTCTATTATATATACAATTTTGAACGATTGGTGATTTTGGCATCTGGAGACCTCAAAACGAAAAGTTATCATGGTCCCCGGCCTAGGTCTTACCATGCCGAATACGGTAAGAGTTTCTTTCCTGTAGGGGAAATTCGCTAAAAAGGAAAAAAGGACCAAAAACCACATTTGATTTCTCTTACAATAATTGATTCCCATTGACGTGTGTCATAATTTGCATAGGAAGTTATTATTATCTATGACTCCCTACATGTGATAGTGTACCATTTTATTTGAGCAGTTTGATATTTTTGACCCTGGTTTGATAACCATATAGGTTTGCTGAGCCCCTCTTAAGTGTTTTGCTCTTCTAACCCCAGCTACCATTCACTTGTTCAGGACATAAAATATATTTTGATGTTTACTGCAAAAAATAATTAAAATATCAGTCATAGTGTGTGTGTGTATCTAAAATGTAAGTATGATGTCTAAAAATTAGTATACTGTTTTAATTTCATCTCCCACTTACAAGTATTAAAGAATTCTATTCCATCGACCTTAAGAAATCCCAAGTGTTCCATGACTGCCTGGCACAGCCAGATTTGACCACTAACTAGTAGGAATTACTGAGATAATAGACCCTCACACTGTAACAACCTTCACAATTTGGTACAATTAACCTGCTCAGCTCTATAATTTTAAGAATGTCTTTCTTTATTTATATACTGAAAGTCATTAACTTTTAGGACAATCTGTCTAAAGCCGTTTGGTAGTTTATCTTCAGATTAATTCTAAAAATGTATTTCTTATAAAGTTTTATTTCAATAATACCTGCAGCATTACAGCATATAATATATTAACCAGAAACTGGAATTATTTCTAATAAAATTCTGAGTTAACCGACCAAAGAATAACAAAATCGTTGTTTAAAGATTCAAGCAAATGTTACAAACTTAACTAATTAAAACGTTGGGTGCGGCAATCATGTTTAAACATGTTAATTACCATTTGATTCCATGGTATTAAAAACATCACCGGTGACCGGCCCGTACTGAAAGTGTTAAACAATATAATGCAATATTATTTGTCTGTTAGTGTAATTATTACTATTCATGCAAAATATACTAATCCGGGAAAGATTGGAATTTGAATAAACATTCTTTTGAATGTAATTCAAAATTATTGTGTTTATTATTTAATAAACTTTTGTACACAATAAAATTATCAGTCTAACCATTGTGAAGATTTGTTATCTGATTTGTAGTTCTTTAAACTAGTGGGAGCTAAATACTTTGATTTCGTCCATAAGATCATACAAATTTTACAAATCTGTAAAATAAAATAAAAAGTGGTACTGGAATCAGTATCCACAACTGAATACATCTACTGGAATACATCCTTTATTGCAAGAATATAGGTGATTTATAAATGGATTTGAATACTTATTACTTTTCTCAAAAGTAGTTTACTTATTTAAAACAAATGTCATTGCTCTGTCATGACTGCATCACATTGATATCTATAACCAGAACACAAGTATTACCTTCGTATCCTCGAGCCACTGTGCTCCACCGGGGTGAGAGTGTATCCACGAGGAGAGATCGTACAATCCGTCATGCACCCTCCACAACCCCTCCGCTCTGTCAGTCTCCTGCTTCCCTTGCAGCCACAACTCCGGACTCAGAAGTCCGCTCTTGTCTCTCCACTCCGGATAGGCCCACTCTGGCCAGCTCCGCTGCTTATCCATCTCCTACACTCTTCCTCCAATGCTCCGTTACTACTTTTGTTGACTCTCTCAGAATATTTCAATCCGATTTTATACTCTGCTCTTCTCCTCCATCTGGCTCACTAGCAACTCTGGTATCTTGAAGAAAGTGAGCCACTGATATCTGAGGGTCATGCAGTATGATGAGGCAGAACTGAAATAAACAGGGAAAAGATACGGATTATTTGAGCAGTTATAGATTGATTTATCGGTTTAGTTTATGTATTGACTTTGCTGATGAGGGTCTCTTGTTTTCAATTCCTAAACAGCCATCCCATATTGTAACGGGTGGGACATTTGTACAGTTTGTGGATTTTTTTAATATTTAATAAATAACAATTGGAGTTCCAGTTTAAGCCAGCTCATTAGTTATGCTTAAAGTTTTATCAAGGACAAATTTCAACCAATTTTAACAAATACAAAAAAAGATAAATAATATTCTACGTGTAGGATAAGCAAGAGGTGGGATACTTACTGTTGCACCCTCTGATTAAACATGTGTACTATTTACTTTAATATCAGTGAAATGGCACTTGTAATGATAATGCGAATTTTTACTTTCTCCCTCTATACATAGTATATGGAGAAAGTATTGTTTTCGTCAACATTTTTGAATTTGAGTTGTTAGTGGAAATATTTGTTTTGGTGCTCCCTGAACCCAAAAAAGTGGTTTTTACATGATGTCTGTCTGTGTGTGTGTCCGTGTGTGTGTGTGTGTGTCTGTGTGGATGTGTACAGAGCTAGAGCCTTAACCAATGGGCCGATTTTTATGAAATTTGGTATGTAGGTACTAATCCATGATATCTCCAGGTGTTTTTTTTTTAATTTTTGTAATTTTTTATTTTTAAGGGTAATTATCCCCCAAAAACCGCCAAAAAACATGAAAAATCAAAATTTCTCAAAAACGGCTCTAACGATTTTGATTAAACTTTAGTCGTTTGTAGAACTTTAGTTGTCCAACAAAATGACACTACCCGCATTCTTGTAAAAAATTCGGGTTCAGAAATTACAGGACTTAAAGCATCAAAAATTCAGTTTTTTGGATTTTTCATAAAAAGACATAAGTATAAAAAAATATTACTATTCACCATTAAAAAAAGAGCTAAAAAAACTAAATAATTTAGTATTTTGAATTACTATTCTACGATTGCTGGTTTCGAAGAAAATTGAAATTTTCATTTTGCGGTAAACGCAGTACGTTGTCCAATGTTATTCTTATGGGGAATAAAAAAAAAATATTTCTCTCTTATTTACTGGTCAATTTCATTCAAACTTGATATGCTTGTCAAGTTAGCATTGACCAACAGAGGAAATTCGAAATATGTTGCCCCTTAATAACCCTGGGGGGGGAATAGGGGGCATTTCCCCTCTTAAAACCACAAGTGTAGCAATAGATTCTGTAGTGCCTCCAAAGCAGGGATTTGGGTGGATGTTTTTTAAAAGAACTTGTTTATAAGATTTTCTGTACATTCGACCGTGCTTTGTATTCTATATTTAGTAAATAAAAAGTAATTTATTCATTAAAATTGGGCTAAAAGGGAGAAAGTATGTGTCAGTTTCCTGATACCGTTTATTGTATTATGTTATTAGGTATTGAGAAAAGCAGCACTGACAGGAATTCTAACAAATGTTTTGTTTCTCTATAAAAAAAGATAATAATCTAGTGTAACAAGTGGGACAAACCATTTGTAACGGGTGGGATGAATGCAAATTAATATCCTGTTTTACAGTTCAATTCATACTAGAATAATTTAAACTAAATAGAGGTTTGTTAGGCTAGGTGAAACTAATTTACACAATACATATAAAAGTAGTTAAACATGTTTATTACTAAGAAAATTAATGAAAACAATTAAGTAATTACTTAAGTAATGTAAAGTAAAAACTAATGTAAAAATAAACACCATACAGGAATAATCCTATACTCTGATATGAGTAAGGTTTGCTTGCTTGCTTGCTTGCGACACGGATCTCAAAAACGGTTCTAACGATTTCCTTCAAATGTTCGAAATAACTAATTTCTGGGATAAAAATAAGTTCTAGACAGGCCTCATCGCCAGTAAAAATCAAATACTGTAATAAAAATAAAATGAAAAGTTAAACAAATTAACATTGGGCTTATGGAGTTTCAAATCAAAAGAATTGTAACAGCTGTTCATAATCAACCAGGGAACTGTCAAAGTAATACTCATGTTGTATATGATTATAACATGTGGTTTCCTGAGAGCAGAGATTAAAAGATTTGAGTGAAGATTACATAAATAGAGTAGTAAAATAAATCAAAGGGACATTGAGCTATAAATAACAACTGGAGTGACCTTAAAAATGTATAAAAGAGGCAAATGAGTTATACAAATCTGATTATCAGTAGGGGGAAGTGGTGATATATGCTCCAAGTCATCTAAACAAACTGACTGGCCTTCCCCCGAGCAAAGCTCGGCCCTCCAGTTACTTCATTACTATAATAAAAACTACAAACTACAAATGACTTAGAATAAATTGCTTTTACTCATTGTTTGGATGAATGATAGTTTATTTACAAGGTATTTAAACAATTTTTAAATATATTTTTAAAGTGTTTATTTTCATATTTTTGGCTTAAGGTTGACAATTAAGGTTAACAGTTATGGCTGAAAATGTAATTTATTTCTATCGGTTCAAGAAGTGTTTTGAAGTTATATTTTCAAAAATATAATCTCAATATAATTTATTTATGTTTATGAAAAATATTCTACTAGGTGAACCGGTGCGATTTCGCACAAATATTAAATTGCAAATTTTGCTTTTATAAATAATTGTATTCAGTATTAAAACAAATCAATTTAAGATAGGTAAAGCTAACAAATCAAAATAAGTAAAAGAAAACATGTTTATATTAATTAAATCAAAATGCATTGTTTACAAAATCTCTTTAAAACTAAATTAGTTGTATGGATTAAATTTTCAATTTTGTTTTAATCAAGTTTCATTTTTAATATACAGGGTGAGTTTCTACTTGCAAAATTAACTTCGCCAGTGAGTTCTCCTTACAAAAAGGAACAAAATTTGTCCTATGGAGCCATGTCCGATTCTCAACCGTTTGGCTGTATTGGGGAATTTTGTATTTTTCCAAACTCACATGACTTGGTCTCATTAATGGAGCTATAAAATTGTAACCAGTCACTATAACCAATTTTAATTATTACCAATAGGAAGAGCATTAAATTTGCAACAAATCTGAGGTTTAACGAAATTATAATTGATTGAAACACCAGGTAGTAACGCAAATTATGCAAAAAATACGTTTAAATAATGTTTTCATTGCAATTTTAATGCCCCATTTCATCACCTAAAAGTTATGCTGCGTGATGTCAAGTTAAATGAAAAACTTTCTTTTTTAATAACCTTTAAAATTATGTGCTATAATAAGGTGTTGAAAGAAACAATACAGGATAAATACCTAAATATTTAATAAAAAACTTGTTTTCATTTATTATTTTGCTCTTTCAAAGTTACAATTTGCTGTATCTTTGAATGTTGTAAAATCAGCTGTTATTACTAACTGTTATTAGAATGAATCAGCTGCTATTATTTTGTTTAGCTAATCAGCAGGTATGAACAAGCTGTTGAAAACATCCATTGTTGATTAAATTGTTGTTTTCATTTAGTGTATTACATGTTTATACATGCGTTTTTCGTATTGTGTGGATTTAGTATTTTAATATGGAACCTTTTTCTAATTAAGAATATGCTGACATACATTTAGTGTACGGATTCTGTTCCTGTAACGTGACTGAAAGCCGTCGCGAGTATAGTAGACGTTTTCCTAATAGAAGACTTCCTAATGTTAGAACCTTTATTAGGGTACATTGATGTTTGACCGAAAATGGAAAGTTTCCCACTAATGGGCGTTCAGTTGGCAACGTTGTGCAAGATGTTGGCGTGGAGAAGCTGTGTTGGACTGCGTAGAAAGAGATCCAAGAACTAGTACTAGAGCTATTGCTAGAGAAGTGGGGGTGAGTCAGACGTTTGTTTCGAAACTTTTACGCAAAGAAGGGCTACATCCTTACCATTTTACCAGTGTTCAAACTCTAGAGCCACGGGATCCCCCTCAGAGGCTGCGGTTTTGTAGATGGATCCAACAGAATGATCGTGGTGATTTTTTAAAGAGAATTTTGTGGACGGATGAGTCCTCATTCACGCGAGATGGCGTTTTCAACTATCACAATGAGCATTATTATGACATTGAAAACCCACATCTTGCCCGAGAATCGAGCAGTCAGACTAGGTTTAAAGTAAATGTGTGGATTGGTCTGATTGGTAACCATCTTGTAGGTCCATATCTTGACCTACCTACGTCACTAAACGGCGTTCAGTACCTTCAGTTCCTCAGAGATGATCTACAAGAGCTCCTTGAGGACTTGCCACTGAATTTGCGTGAGCAAATTATTTTTCAAGCAGATGGTGCACCCCCACACTTTAGCCTTGATGTACGGGAGTACATCAATAGTACCATTGTTATGTGGATTGGAAGAGGAGGGACTGTTCCTTGGCCTCCACGGTCACCAGACCTAACTCCAATCGATTACTATGTATGGGGTTTTCTCAAAGCAGAAGTCTACCATACCCCTGTACACTCTGCAGAAGAAGTGAGGCAGCGAATTGTGAGAGCAGCTAATCATCTTCGGGATGAAATAAACTTGAAGGCTTGTGTAAGAGAACTGAGGAAGAGGGTCCGTGAGTGCATCAATGCTAATGGTGGACATTTTGAAAATTTATTAAAGTAACTTTGTTAACCAGCTGTACGTTGAAACGTACTTAAATTTGTTAATTTCATTTGTTGTTTTTGTAAGTAATAAACAAGGTTGTTATTAAATAATTTAGGTATTTATACTGTATTTTTTCTTTCAACACCTTATTATAGCACATAATTTTAAAGGCTATTAAAAAAGAAAGTTTTTCATTTAACTTGACATCACGCAGCATAACTTTTAGGTGATGAAATGGGGCATTAAAATTGCAATGAAAACATTATTTAAACGTATTTTTTGCATAATTTGCGTTACTACCTGGTGTTTTCAATCAATTATTATTTTGTTAAACCTCAGATTTGTTGCAAATTTAATGCTCTTCCTATTGGTAATAATTAAAATTGGTTATAGTGACTGGTTACAATTTTATAGCTCAATTAATGAGACCAAGTCATGTGAGTTTGAAAAAATACAAAATTCCCCAATACAGCCAAACGGTTGAGAATCGGACATGGCTCCATAGGACAATTTTTGTTCCTTTTTGTAAGGAGAACTCACTGGCGAAGTTAATGTTGCGAGTAGAAACTCACCCTGTATATTAAGTTTGCTTACTCACTGTCTTTAAAAAATTCTGTAGTTTTATATTTTACTATTACCGGTTGTAGTGCAACTGTATTAGACAAAGACAAAGACAAAGACAAGACAAAATTCTTTATTGCCGTTAAACATAACATGGAATATGCAATAGGCAAAGGTCAGATATCAAAATCACAATACTTATGTCCATAATTCACAGAGAGGTACTTCTTCTTGCAGAATTAAAGAAACATTTACAAAATTAACAACTTAGAAACAACTACATAAATAACATTTAACAGTTTTACAGGTCAGACATATTACAATTAAAAAATTCATGCACAGAATAAAAGGCTTTAGATTTTAACCATTTACAAAGTCTAATTTTAAAGCTTGGCTGTGGAAGCAGTCTGATAGCTTGAGGAAGTTTGTTGATCATTTTTATTTGTTGGTAACAATAACTATTAATGGTTTTGGAAAGCCTAACCTGAGGTGTTACAAACTCATCCTTATGTCTTGTGTCATGCTGATGTGTATCCTTTAAGCTTTTGAATTTACCAATATTATTTTTAACAAATACGAGATTTGACAGTATATAAATAGATGGTAAAGTTAATATTTCAAGTTTGATAAAACTGTTCTTACAGCTTTCTCTTTCCGTTAAACAAGAAATAATTCTAATGGCTTTTTTCTGCCAAATGAAAGCACTTAAAGATTGACTGGAGTTACCCCAAAGGCGAATACCGTAGGTCAAAATTGAGTGAAATAAACCATAGTATGTTGTGACTAGAACCTCTACATTTACACTGTCCCTAAGTTTCCTAAGAAGATAAACAACTTACTCTAGACAAACGTTTACATACACTAACAACATGGGCCTCCCAAGTAAGCTTTGAATCCAAAGTAATTCCTAGAAGCTTAACAGAAGGCAGAAGCTGTTCCTCGGTGTTTTTAAGAGTGAAATACATGGTTTCAGTTTTACTTTTATTAACTGAGAGTTTATTTGTTTGAAACCACAAATTGGCGATTGACATGGACTGGTGAATTTGATTCTTAGAAGCACTTAAGTTTACTTGAGAGTTCAAGAGCGTTGTATCATCTGCATATAAAACACTTAAACAATCAGGTATATTACAGTAAAAATCATTTATAAATACAAGAAAAAGGAAAGGACCCAAGACCGAACCTTGGGGAACTCCAGCTATTATTCTTTTAAAGTCTGATTTAATGCTATTAACTTCAACCATCTGGAATCTATCCTCCAAATAAGATTCAATTAGACCTAATTCATTACCTCTAACTCCATAAAATCTTAATTTGTTACTTAAAGTACTATGACAAATACAATCAAAAGCCTTTGTTAAGTCAGTTAAACATGAACCTACAACTAATTTATTTTCAAAATTTTGTAAGATATAATTTACAATAGTTTCAATCGCCATGGTTGTATTATGCTTGGGTCTGAAACCATATTGATGGGAGTAAATCAAATTATTTGACACAAAATAGTTGTATAGTTGTTCCAACATGCAGGATTCTATGATTTTACTCACAATGGGTACAATGGCAATTGGGCGGTAACATTCAGGAGAGTTCCTTTCACCCTTCTTAAATATAGGTGTAACTTTGACTTGTTTTAAGGACTGTGGGAACTTGCCAATCATTAATATGAGATTAATTAAGTGCGTTAAAGGCAGAGTAATACAGCTGATTATATTCTTTAAAACATAATTAGAAAGACCAAAAATATCATTACTCTTAGAGCTACTTAATCGTAAAACTATAGATTTGACTGTTTCAGCTGCTTTCCATTTAAAGTTTTGACCGTTTATAAATTCAGGCAATTCAAAGTTGTTAAGAAAATCTATATAGGTAACATTATTAGAACTACTTATCTGAGATGACACAGAATTTGGAACATTTATAAAGTAATCATTCAAGATATTTGGTGGAATAGGAATATTGACGTGTTTTTTTACTTCACCTGATTCTTTTTTTATGATTTCCCAAGCAGTTTTACATTTGTTCTTAGCATTTGCAATTAGGTTACTATTTACTGAGATTTTTTCTTCTGAAATAGCTTTCCTGTACAATTTCTTAAATTGTTTAAATCTAGAGTTATCGACTTCCAAATGGCTGGATTTCCAAATGTCATACAATGATAAGAGAGTTTCACGCATTTTTCTCAACTTAGGTGTAAACCATTTTTTACCTGTTTTCATACCTTTTTTATTATATCTTGGTCTCTTAACTAATGGGCAGAAACAGTTGTAAAAGTTGGTTATAGTGTTCATGAAGTAATCAATAGCTATGTCTATGTCATTTAAAATATACAGATCTGACCAGTCAAAATTACATAACGATACATTGAGATTTTCAAGCCTTGGTTGTGTTAATAAACGTGTAAAGTTGATGTTGGAGTCCTGATCACTTTCCACTGTAATCAAAGAAGACCCCAAAATACTCTTGATATTAGTAAAGACCCCAGCATGATCAGATAAAATACCTTCCCCGAGCAAAGAACTGCTACATTGATCTAAAGGAAAATTAATCACAATGTTGTCCAAGCAAGAAAGATTTCTGGTCGGTTTGTTATTTGTACAGTACAAATTAAATGATCTTAAAATATCAAGAAAAGTTAGGGTTTCTGGTTGGTTTAAATTCAATATGTCTATGTTAAAATCACCAGCAATGGCCATATATTTGCTCTTATGCTTACTCTTAAACATGAGATGAAGAATTAATTTTTCTAGAATACTGAAAAAACGAGCACAGTCAGAGTCAGGTGTTCGATATACAGTCACAACAGTTAAATTGTAAGCAGTTAACTTAATAGCTGTTGCTTCAAAAATGAAATCCAAACAAATACTTGAAATATCTATTGGTTTGAATAAAATGTCTTTTTTTACCACAATTGATGAACCCCCTCTAATAAGAGGTCGTTCGCGACAGTAGCTTCCTGCAAGAGTGAAGCCCTCAGGCACAAAGTAAGAAATTTCTTCCGAGTACAACCAATGCTCATTTAAACATAATATTTCAGCTGGCATGAAATCAAGAGTACATTCTAATTGACCTACTTTTTTCCTAAGCGACTGAATATTTATTATACCTATATTTAGATCAGCATTTACCAGTTTAAGTTGGTGTTTCTTATTGCTAAATTTATAATTTACTAAGTCACTGTGTCTGTAACCTGCGGAGGGCAGTTTTCCGATGAAGGGCTCTGGTCCTTCAGTGAAGCAGTTTGACAAGTCACCGTGTTTTCTTGCTGTGCAGTTTTCTCGCAGCTGGTGGTTGGTGGGTTCTCCTCCTTCAAGGGCTTTTCTCCTTCCCGGATGTCGACGCCGTTGACTGAGTCAGTTGGAGGGACATCTCTTGCATTGGATTCAGCTGCAGCTTTGTAGATTTTGTTAGCAAGCCATTGTTTGCCCATTTTATTTAAATGCTGGCCATGGCGCGTATGAAGTTTACGGTTAGCCAAACTGACATCCACCAGAGTAACGTGGCTTAACCCCTCACTTAATGCTTTTAAAATACCATTTGTTTTCTTGATTTCCAGGTTTACACAAGACCACTCAACTAAGTCATGTCTAACTGGAAAATTTACAAGTATGATTTTTTGGTTACAGTACTTCTCCATAACTTCTGATATTTTATCTACAGCACCCTTAGCTTCATTTTTAGCAATATCATTGGATCCGGTCACGATCAGTAAAATATCTTTCGCTTCTAATTTTTCTCCTTCAATGTTCTGCTCTATTAATATGTCCTCCACACAAGCACCCGGTCTAACAAAGCCAACTGTTTCATGCGAATTTGATCTATTGTTTAAGTGAAAAGCAAGGTCTCTTCCATGGCTGTCTGCACATAGTAAAATTCTTGCCTTTTTTTCTTTTGTTTGTTTATCAATCTTGTTATTGTTAACATTATTATGGTTAGTTGATTGAACATTTTTAAGATTCTTTTTCAGTTTTTCGTTCTTAGAAATGATTACACCAGGTTTATCAAATTCTTCTTGGTCAGTAGCAAAAGTATCCTCATTGACAGAAGAGATATCGGAAAATATCTCAAAACTATTACTGAGAGGTATTGATTGTTTATTTGATATTTTGTTTGTTTTACCATTTTTATTATTCTTGTAACTAACCTTTTCCCAGTTAGAACTGGCCTGAGCTTTTGACCGGACACTGAGTGTAGGAAAACAAGTAAGGCAGTTTGATTTGGTATTTTCCAAATAACTCACATTATTTCTTAGTTCTAGGTTTTCATTTTGAAGTATAGAGATAATAGACTCTAACGATCTTATAGAAGAAATCATATTTTGTGATTCCTCCCTTAGAATCGTGCATTCGTTACAACGGCCAACTGCTATAGTAAGGCCAGAATTGCATTTAGGGGACAAGTTTTCTTCTTCAACATGTAGAATAAACTGATCATTTAGATCCTTTTCTTTTTCCAATCTTATTTCCAGGGCTTTAATTTGTTCTTCCAAAACAACTACTTTTAACTCCTGTGCCTTCTTAAACGATTCAAATTCTTCCTCCCTCTGCTTTAAATCGTCTTCAAGTTGTAGCTCAAGCAAGGAACGATTATTTTTTGCCTCATGTAACTTCTGTTTAAGCTTCTCATTTTCCCTAAAAATAGCACAATCTACTTCATTTGCAAGTGAAAGACAAGTATTAGATTCTGTAATGGTGTTGATGATAAACTCATCTTCGTCATCATTTTCAATACCATTCACATGTGTAGTTGAAGTACAGTTTGTACATTTCCAGCTATTCAATTGGGCAGGTGACCAAGTTTTTACATTACTATAAGTCAAGCCAACACATTTAAGATGATGCCAGTTTTGGCATACACCTTTACAGCATAGAGTGCCTGAAGTCGCACTCCTTTTACAAACACCACAAAGATGTTTTATTCCTTTAGGATTAAGCCTGGATTTACTCATTAGAGTTATTTATTTATACTTCTAAAATGTATACAGTGTTTCAGTATAAATACAGTAAATAATATTTAAAAAATAAATTCAAGGAAATCCTTGCTTATAATTTAATAGCAGATATCCAGATATTCAAGTCCAGAAATATCTTGTCTTCACAGAAAGTTAAAATTCAAAAGCAGATTTAGTTAAATAAAATAAAATACAATACAATAATGAAATAGACACATTAAATTACACCATTGCAGAGGCATCTATAATGATCAATCAAGTTATATTGAAAAAACAGATAGTGGGAATTTGATGCGGATTTAAATGTGAATAGTAGTAATTGGATGAATGAAGTGAAAGTGAGTCCCTATACTCAACTACGTTCATTCAAATTTTGTTGTGTTTAAGTAGTATAACTCAAGAACGCTTTAGTCTATTTCAGTCAAATTTGGTATACGAATTCTTTACTTTGATTTTAAGGTTAAATTCGTTAACTGGCCTATCCACTTTTACACTTTTTGTATGGCGGCCCTTTGAAATCGGCAAAAAAATACATTTCCGTTACTGTAGGTCTGATTGAAAATCTGATTAAACCATCACAATCCTCGTGGTGCGAGGGTTTGTAACGAAGTTAAATATACCCCAACTATAAAATTAGGAAAATAAAAAATCTGGGGTGCAGAAACATCTGAGGTATCAAAGATTCAAATAACAATAATAATAAAATATAAAAAAAAACAGCACGGTAAATCAAAAATGCTCCAGTGGAGGGGGGAAAGTGCACGCCCCCCACCACTGGGCATATAACCAGGTCACAGAGCTCCTACGAGTCAGTTGGGCCCTAGCGGCCCGACCCACCGGATGGGCGTGTTGAGCTCCCGGTACGCTGGAAGGGCGTGTTGAGCCCCCAGCACCGTCGGACGGGCGTGCTGAGCCCCCGACACCCCGCATGGGCGTGGTGAGCCCGCGGGTGGCCGGAAGGGCGCGTTGAGCCCCCGGTACGCTGGATGGGCGTGTTGAGCCCCCAGCACCGTCGGACGGGCGTGCTGAGCCCCCGACACCCCGCATGGGCGTGGTGAGCCCGCGGGTGGCCGGAAGGGCGCGTTGAGCCCCCGGTACGCTGGATGGGCGTGTTGAGCCCCCAGCACCGTTGGACGGGCGTGCTGAGCCCCCGACACCCCGCGGAAGGCCGGAAGGGAGTGTTGAGCTCCCGGTACGCTGGATGGGCGTGTTGAGCCCCCAGCACCGTCGGACGGGCGTGCTGAGCCCCCGACACCCCGCATGGGCGTGGTGAGCCCGCGGAAGGCCGGAAGGGCCTGTTGAGTCCCCGGTACGCTGGATGGGCGTGTTGAGCCCCCGGCATCGTCGGACGGGCGTGCTGAGCCCCCGACACCCCGCATGGGCGTGGTGAGCCCGCGGAAGGCCGGAAGGGCGTGTTGAGTCCCCGGTACGCTGGATGGGCGTGTTGAGCCCCCAGCACCGTCGGACGGGCGTGCTGAGCCCCCGACACCCCGCATGGGCGTGGTGAGCCCGTGGAAGGCCGGAAGGGCGTGTTGAGCCCCCGGTACGCTGGATGGGCGTGTTGAGCCCCCAGCACCGTCGGACGGGCGTGCTGAGCCCCCGACACCCCGCATGGGCGTGGTGAGCCCGCGGAAGGCCGGAAGGGCGTGTTGCGCCCCCGGTACGCTGGATGGGCGTGTTGAGCCCCCAGCACCGTCAGACGGGCATGCTGAGCCCCCGACACCCCGCATGGGCGTGGTGAGCCCGCAGGTGGCCGGAAGGGTGCGTTGAGCCCCCGGTACGCTGGATGGGCGTGTTGAGCCCCCAGCACCGTTGGACGGGCGTGCTGAGCCCCCGACACCCCGCATGGGCGTGGTGAGCCCGCGGGTGGCCGGAAGGGCGCGTTGAGCCCCCGGTACGCTGGATGGGCGTGTTGAGCCCCCAGCACCGTTGGACGGGCGTGCTGAGCCCCAGATAGTAAATTGGGTCTGTAGTGAGAAAGTGGGGGGGGGATGACCTTTGTTTGTTCTCCCCCCCCCTCTTTCTAATTGTGTATATTAATCGATGTGTGGTTTTCAGCCGGGAGTTTATGTCAGACTCTCAGCCTGATCAGGTCGGAAGGTTCCAGCTGACTTCTGAGCTACAGCGCCAGAACCGTCTCCAAGAGGAGAGCAGCAGCGTGGAACCGGAGGTCCAGCTGACTTCTGAGCTACAGCGCCAGAACCGTCTCCAAGAGGAGAGCAGCAGCGTGGACCCAGAACCCGGCGTGCAGAGTTCGTCCAGTCCGTGTATCCCCTGTCATCCTGCCGACTTCGGGGTCGCAGAAGCCACGAGAACCAGGGACAAGCGAGGAGCACTACGAACCTGCACGGAGGCCAGAGCCAAAAGGGTGGCAACTACAACCCGGGACATCACGGAGACGCCAGGACTGATCCCCCTGTGACGTAGTGAGCTGGTACCCGGAGCCACTGCCAGAACTACAGACCCAGGATCCTTTATCCAAAGAGTGGAATCCGAATGTTGTACATAGAAAGTGTGAATAAACTAAGTAATTGGCAATTCGGTCGTTTTCACTAGCGACCCTTACCAACCCTTTAAAAGTTAAGTGCTCGAGGAAACTTCCTCACAAGATTTTGGCGCCCGAACAGGGACTTTAGTGAAAGTGCTCTAGGTGAAGTGATTAATTGTTCAGTCGTATTTTTTTTCTCAAAATTACGGATACCTTGTGGAAAACCGAATTGCCTTTTTGGAACAAAAAAAAAATGCCTTCGGACAGTGAGTCTGAAACCGGGAGTGTGTCATTAGAAGATGAAAAGAAGAATCCGAGGACAGGATGGATCTACGCTCTCAAGAAAACAGAGCTTATTGAAGAGCTTCAAAAGTTTGGACTACGCGCCGCAGGCAAGGTGAAAGCGGATCGTCACATGCTGAGCAGCTTTATTCGTGGAGAGTACCGACCACCAGCACGAACACAAAGTCAGACCGATCCAGGATCTCCTGACAGAGATAACCAACTACCCTCAGACCAAGATGCAGGAAAGTCCATAAGTGAGAAGGAGCCAGGAACTCTGGAGAGTGACGAAGCCAAAACCGTAAGTCAGAAACACTGTGATAATCTTAGCATCTGTAACACCGTAAGAAAGTGGAATTTAAATTATGACGGAGATAAGGATGTTATTCTTTTCCTAGAGAGGCTAAACGAATTAAGGGAGGCTTACAGATTAGGTGAAGATGACCTGTTGCTCGCCCTTCCAGAGTTACTCAAGGGTAAGGCACTTTTATGGTACAGGAACAGTAGGTCTTTGTGGGCCACTTGGGTGGAGTTTCTAGGCCATTTTGAAAATCAATTCCTGCCTAGCAGGTATAGAGAAAAGCTAGATCTGGAAATAAGAGCGCGGACACAAGGCCCGAATGAAAACTTTAATAACTATGCTATAGCAATCCAAACCCTGATGCGTAGACATGGTAAATATTCTGAGGAACAACAGTTTACTCAAATTTACGAAAACATGCTCCCCGAATATAAGCTTTATGGACTAAGGCAAAATATTAAGACCTTATCTGAGTTAATAACAGCTGCAACAGAGTACGAGGCCGTGAAACAATCCGTTAAATCTTATCATCCCCCTATAAACGCAGCACAAGCAATGTACCCAGATACTGCGTACAATTTCAATCGAAACCTCCCAAGGCCCTCAAATAACCGGAGCCAGTCACAAGGAAATAGTTATAGGTCTCATAACAACCAACTTAACCCCAGAAACCGTTATAACTCCAACGGCAATGGCCAGCGGGATACAAGGCCTAAATGCTGGAACTGTGACAAACCTGGCCACCTTTTCAGAGACTGTAGACTCCCTAAGAAACCTTCTCCGTGTAGATTCTGCGGGGCTGAGTGTAAGTCTGGAACTTGCACCTGCTCAAGAGCGGTAAACTCCAGAGGGGACTGGAAAAGGAGGGGTCCTCCAAGTCCTTGAGAGTAAGCTATTTGGACCCCCTGAGTGAAGTTAAGATGCATGAGACTATGGCTAAGGAATCTAAAGTTGGATCAGATAATAGAATGTATATAGATGTAAATATGTTTAACTATAAGATAAGAGCCCTAATAGATACTGGCGCAAGCAGAAGTTACATAAGCAAACCAGTAGCAGACATTCTCGAGAATAATGGAATCAAAGCAGAGAAGGTAAATGATCAGTTTGCTCGGGTTGCAAATGGAACCAGGGTTCCTATAAATAAAAGTTTTAAGTTAAATGTCAATCTAATTTTGCTTTAATAACGGTTGTTTTGTTTAATATTATTAAAAATAAATAAATGTTATGTGTGTTAAAAAATTGTATATTGGTGAGTAACAATTATTTTGCCCTATGTATGTTACTCACGAAATAAAACCAGAGGTTATACAGAGATGAGGGACAGAATGAGGATTAATTAATCCACTACATCTAAGGTACATTATAAGTTAAGAAGTTAATAGGGGGCGGTGTTACAAAGTAGGTAAGGAGATAAAGATGAAAAGTCTTGTGTTGGTGATTTTTTTTTTCACTGTGGGAAGAAAAGGGAGAGTGTAACGAAGTTAAATATACCCCAACTATAAAATTAGGAAAATAAAAAATCTGGGGTGCAGAAACATCTGAGGTATCAAAGATTCAAATAACAATAATAATAAAATATAAAAAAAAACAGCACGGTAAATCAAAAATGCTCCAGTGGAGGGGGGAAAGTGCACGCCCCCCACCACTGGGCATATAACCAGGTCACAGAGCTCCTACGAGTCAGTTGGGCCCTAGCGGCCCGACCCACCGGATGGGCGTGTTGAGCTCCCGGTACGCTGGAAGGGCGTGTTGAGCCCCCAGCACCGTCGGACGGGCGTGCTGAGCCCCCGACACCCCGCATGGGCGTGGTGAGCCCGCGGGTGGCCGGAAGGGCGCGTTGAGCCCCCGGTACGCTGGATGGGCGTGTTGAGCCCCCAGCACCGTTGGACGGGCGTGCTGAGCCCCCGACACCCCGCGGAAGGCCGGAAGGGCGTGTTGAGCTCCCGGTACGCTGGATGGGCGTGTTGAGCCCCCAGCACCGTCGGACGGGCGTGCTGAGCCCCCGACACCCCGCATGGGCGTGGTGAGCCCGCGGAAGGCCGGAAGGGCGTGTTGAGTCCCCGGTACGCTGGATGGGCGTGTTGAGCCCCCGGCATCGTCGGACGGGCGTGCTGAGCCCCCGACACCCCGCATGGGCGTGGTGAGCCCGCGGAAGGCCGGAAGGGCGTGTTGAGTCCCCGGTACGCTGGATGGGCGTGTTGAGCCCCCAGCACCGTCGGACGGGCGTGCTGAGCCCCCGACACCCCGCATGGGCGTGGTGAGCCCGTGGAAGGCCGGAAGGGCGTGTTGAGCCCCCGGTACGCTGGATGGGCGTGTTGAGCCCCCAGCACCGTCGGACGGGCGTGCTGAGCCCCCGACACCCCGCATGGGCGTGGTGAGCCCGCGGAAGGCCGGAAGGGCGTGTTGCGCCCCCGGTACGCTGGATGGGCGTGTTGAGCCCCCAGCACCGTCAGACGGGCATGCTGAGCCCCCGACACCCCGCATGGGCGTGGTGAGCCCGCAGGTGGCCGGAAGGGTGCGTTGAGCCCCCGGTACGCTGGATGGGCGTGTTGAGCCCCCAGCACCGTTGGACTGGCGTGCTGAGCCCCCGACACCCCGCATGGGCGTGGTGAGCCCGCGGGTGGCCGGAAGGGCGCGTTGAGCCCCCGGTACGCTGGATGGGCGTGTTGAGCCCCCAGCACCGTTGGACGGGCGTGCTGAGCCCCAGATAGTAAATTGGGTCTGTAGTGAGAAAGTGGGGGGGGGATGACCTTTGTTTGTTCTCCCCCCCCCTCTTTCTAATTGTGTATATTAATCGATGTGTGGTTTTCAGCCGGGAGTTTATGTCAGACTCTCAGCCTGATCAGGTCGGAAGGTTCCAGCTGACTTCTGAGCTACAGCGCCAGAACCGTCTCCAAGAGGAGAGCAGCAGCGTGGAACCGGAGGTCCAGCTGACTTCTGAGCTACAGCGCCAGAACCGTCTCCAAGAGGAGAGCAGCAGCGTGGACCCAGAACCCGGCGTGCAGAGTTCGTCCAGTCCGTGTATCCCCTGTCATCCTGCCGACTTCGGGGTCGCAGAAGCCACGAGAACCAGGGACAAGCGAGGAGCACTACGAACCTGCACGGAGGCCAGAGCCAAAAGGGTGGCAACTACAACCCGGGACATCACGGAGACGCCAGGACTGATCCCCCTGTGACGTAGTGAGCTGGTACCCGGAGCCACTGCCAGAACTACAGACCCAGGATCCTTTATCCAAAGAGTGGAATCCGAATGTTGTACATAGAAAGTGTGAATAAACTAAGTAATTGGCAATTCGGTCGTTTTCACTAGCGACCCTTACCAACCCTTTAAAAGTTAAGTGCTCGAGGAAACTTCCTCACAGGTTTGACTAGGATATTTCAACATTGTGCACTTTTTGATAAAAGCACCAAATTTGGTATAGAGGCAGACCGATGCAATATGAACAAATTTAGATGTGGAACCATTGGCCAACCACCCAAGCGGCTGTGGCGGCTACTTTCCAAAATTTTTGAATCGTTCAAATCTCAAGATTTTCTGAAGTAAACATGGGCAAATAATACATAATTTTAAAGCGTTAATAGAAACGTTTTGGCAAAAACAGAATTCACTTACCTTTTTCCGTTTCAAAATGGCAGCCATTCTTGTGTAAAATATTGACAGTTACGGAATACTCTTTATTTTCTAAACCATAACTGGTATCTTTTATCCGAATCAAATTTCTTACTCACGGATAAACTCAGCTTTACCATTGCTTTACTCTAGTATGCTACATGACAGGCTTTCTTAAAAAATCAAAATTTCAATGAAATAGTTTTTTTTTTAATTCTTATATGCCCAAAATTCCAAAATATCAAATGGTAGCGTATGTCAAAAAGCATACCATTGAAAAGGTCTTGTAAAACCTAGCAACTTTCTATTTTACACCAACTTTGTATCTCTTTTCGTTTTTTGCAAACAGTAATGTTAATTGAACATAACACATTGAATTAATGTGGCCACAGAATACTTGCAAGTATTATACAAATTAACATGCATTTCATGCAGGAAATTACTGTTTTTTGCTGTTTGCAAAAAAACAAAAAGAGATACCTTTTGACAACTATGGCAAGCTTATGATCCGCTTTTAAAAATCAGAATTATTTTATCCTATGCTCTAATATGAGAAAGGTTTGTATGCTTGCTTGTTTGCAATGATCTCAAAAAAGGCTGCAATGATTTCATGATTTCATTCAAAAGTTGTAATTAATAATGTATAGGTTAAAAAATAAGTTCTAAGACAGGTCTCATCCCCAGGAAAAATCTAATTATGTTAAAAAGCGAATTTTAATAGTTACAAAATTAACATTGGGCTTATGAAGTTTCAAATTAACACAAAATAATTATACTGTAGATCAGGCAAAAATGGGATTTTACCTGGAAGGTTTCGCGGAAGTTTAGTTTTTTGCTATTTCTTATGTATTTTTGGGTGTTGAGTCCAAATTTTAACTTTGCAAAAGTATATCTCTGCCGCTAAAGCCGCCATTTCAAAAACAAATCTTAAAAATGGGACAAAAATCCAGTATTGTTGAAATATCTCGTTAACCATTTGTTTTAGAGCCTATTAATGTTTAAAATACTAAATTAAAGACGACAAAATAACAAACAACTTTGGTTGTTACGAACTTTGTGTTGTAAAGCATTACACGTCAAGCGCGCCGTTTTGTTATAGATTTCGTATTCTGCGCTTCATTCGTGATTTTCAAGATTATTTTGCAAATTGCAATGTACATTATAAGCGGTTTCTGCACATCTGCATGACAATATCGTTCTAACAGTATGCGTGAAATTCTCCTTCGATGCACATACGGAGAAAAAAGGAGGGTCAGTTTTGTGCTTTCCTATTAATATAATGATGGTTCTTTGACGAGGTTAATATATCTAGTAGTCTGGTTTGGGTGAAAAATGAAGCCTACATACTGACCGTCATTTTCCTCAGATAACAAATCAAATACTTTCTTCACAAGTTAAATATTTGTCAGCTGACAAACATGAAACTTGTGAAGAGAAGATTTGATTAGTTACTATGTTGGTTTCCATGGGAGCAGAGTTGACAGAGGGGTAAAATGGTGGTTGATCATGTAGGCTACAGTTTTTGTTTACACGAGACGAGTTCTCTAGATATATGAACTTGTTGGTGTTCATGTGTAAACATCAAATGAAATATTCACTTACACAAAAACCAAACATTAAAGGGGCTACAAGCCCCTACAACAGCCTCTACAAGCCTCTAGAACTATTTGTAATTATTTTCCACCGATCAAAGGCGCAAATGGAACGTGTGGTTCAATATCATTTTAATTCCATGGTTTTCTATTGTCATGCTTTTTGAAATGCCATTCCTTGTTTACATAAAGTGAAGGGGTTCATTAAACACTTGGTTTTCATAACTATTATTCAATTTGAGAGCAGTGATATTGGTGCCTGATAAGCATGGTGCACAGTGACACCATAGTCTACCACTCAACCCCGAGCGCCAGTTGGCAGTTGCACCAGTTGCAACAACCCTCTACGTAATCCTCGCAATGTGTATTTTAATAGAGGATAAATAAAATGCCGTATCTTGATTATATAAAATTATATTTTCATTAATTTGGTAAGATGCTTTATAGGATATTGCGGTATACATATAGATATATATATTGAGAATTTGCTTAGTAAGCCTACACAGGTTTGCTGCATTGGGAGTATTTTTACATTGAAAATTAAAAAGAATACACAACCTTTCCTAATATTTACAACTTGACTTACCCTTTCAATATAATTAAATTGTTTACTGAACCGTTAGTTCCATACTAACGCAAGAAGGATCATATTGCACTATATCATATATAGGTCTTGCTTATTTTGTCCACTTTAACATTGGTCATTTTCGTTTTACTCGTAAACAAACGCAGAACAGCGTAATTTGCAAAAAGAACTTGAGGGGCAAGAATGTAGTGCAAAATGCAAAATTTATAACAAAACGCGGCACGCTCAAGCAGTGTTATTTTTTTCGCACCACAAAAATCTTAAGGACCCAAATTATTTGTTATTTTGTCGGCTATAATTTAGTACTGGGCACATTAGAATCTAAAACAACGGAAAACGGGATATTTTAACAACACTAGATTTTTGCCCCATTTTTTAAGATTTTTTCAAAATGGTGGCTTTAGCAGCAGAGTTATCTTTACGCAAAGTTTAAATTCGGATGCAGCACCCAAAAATACAAAATAAATAACAACGAAAAAAAATTCTGCAAAACTTTCCAGGTAATTAACAGTTTATTAACTAGCAGGTTCTAAAACTAAATTGACTAGAGAACTACTAAACCATAACTTTAACACAATACCATTATTTAGACAATCCCTGGAGCAAATATGGCATACTACAAGTTGAAATAACAAATTTCGCGATATTATATACAGAGTGTATACAAACTCCCCAGACACACTTTGAGTATTTGTTCCTTAGGTCGAGACAATAATAAAACACCTTACAAACATGGGTCTAAAATGCCTAGTTTTCTGTCTGACGGTATGTTTGTGATCTTTAAAATTTTTCGTATAACCCAGCTTTTATTTAAGATAGAAAGTTTGAATTTGCTCCAATGTGAATCTTAGGTCTCATAACAAGTGTATACAATTTTATTTACGTAACTGCATCAGTTTCAAGATGGTGGCCATTAAAAGTTGTTAATGTCAAATTTCATGAAAACATTAAGTTTTATCTAAACTTTTTCCAGTAATAGAAAATGTAGAATTGTAAGACAAACAAAACGACACAATCAGACAAGAGATAACTGAGTTATTAGCTATTTACCCAATTATTTGTCGACTTTATAATATAAAAAAACAATGTATAAACTATAAATACTAAGCAAAAATGTTATATTTATTTTAGTAAATAGCTAATAACTCAGTTGTTTTTTATCTGATTGCAGCAAAAAAGGTGTTGTTTTGTTCGTCTTAAAATTCAAAATCTTTTATTACTGGAAACAAGTTTTGATGAAACTTACGGTTTTCATGACATTTGACATTAAAAACTTTAAATGGATGCTATTTTGAAACTGATGCAGTTAAATTAATCAAATTGTATACCCTTGTTTTGGGTCTTAAGATTCACATTGGAGCCGAATTTAAACTTAAATCTTAAATCTTAAATAGAAGCTGAGTTATATGAAAACTTTTGAAAATCACAAACATACCGACAGACAGAAAACTAGGCATTTTAGACCATGTTTATATGGTGTTGTAATATTGTCTCGACCTAAGGAACAAATACACAAAGTTTGTCCAGGAGTTTGTATAGCCCTGTATTTAAATTATCTGTGTAAATTGATAAACATGCTTTTCGTAAATTGTCTGGTTGCTGTTTTTTTCCACAAAACTTTACGTTTTTGCACAATGGAGGTGTCCGATTAATAAATATAAAATAATGCTGATGTTTAAGAGCGGACCATAAACTTTCCGTTAGTGTAACAGTTAAATTTCTACTAATATCTTGCCATAAACAAAGTAAATGTCCGATTTAGGTGAAGTCAAATCAAATCAAATTTATCAGATTTTTAAAAATATGCAAAATATAATATCAGTTTTCCTTATGTTTTAAAAATAAGTAATATAATATAATCCTACTGTTACTGTGAAAGTAGTGGCATGTGTCCAGCCAAGCGGTGATAATTTAGGGCTGGTTTGGAGGAAGCGGAAGAATAGACTTACGGGCCGACAGCTCTGTGCCCAGCGTTGTGACGAGCACTCTGGGGTTGGATTTCCAGGGGTAGATTTTTGGGGTCAGTTTTCTGAGGATAGATTTCCGGCAGCCGAACTGTACAGGTGATTACTTAAGTGATAGCAATCGGATAAAATGATAATGTATCAGGGGCAGATTTCCAGTCGCGGGCCAATATGCATGTGGCTTTAGGCCCCGCCCTTCATGACGTAGGCGTTTTTTCTTGGGGATACTTTTCTGGGGGTAGTCATCCGGCGACTCAACTATTTTTTCATAAAAATCCGACCTAAGGGCTCTGTCCCACTGGCCTTCAAAGTTCCCATTGATTTGATCAAAGTTCAGTTAGTTACACCAAACAGCTGTTAGCAAGGAGTATATCTAAACATACTTGAAAGGCATAAATATATGTTCATTATGGAAATAAAAAACCTACTTGAATGGCAACTCTCATAATGGAAATAAAAAACTACTTGAATGGCAACTCAAATTCATTTTTCGATAGACGAGTGAGCGAAGCAAACTAGCTCATATTGAAAACGAACGACATAAAACAAATCAATGGCATTAGGACAGGACAACGTCTGTTGGGCCAGCTAGTCTTTATATATAATTCTGTAAGCAAAATTTTTAATCAAAATTGTGAGAGTTTGGCAAATTGCAGGAAGATGGGAGATAGCTCAAATTAAAGGTCTCGATCCCAGGGACTCAGGAAAAATAGCATTATTTATAAAAAAGGTTATCAAAAAACGAGAAATTACGTAAAACATCCCCCATAAGAAAAGCATGGGGATTGAAAAACGTCTGTTTTGTTTACAAAACATGTGATTATGAGTGTACTATGTTTTCAAAATGACATTTGTGTTTAAATCAGATGAGGCAGAGTATTGGAGAAAGCTTAGGGGCTTTGGCCCCTTCAAGACACTAGTATCACTTATTTGTGAATGTATTTTTGTGAAACTTGGTAAGTGGCTTTATGTAGTTGTGAGACACATCTATGTGCATTGGACATTCGCTGAGTACGCAGGTTTGCTGTGAAGGGGGTATTTGACATACCATACGCTTCCATTTGAATTTTTGGCCATATAAGCATTTAAAACACCTCCGTAGCAGTAAACATACGTGCTCAGGGAATTTCCAATGCATATATATGTATCTCACTACATCATAAAGCCTCTTACCAAGTTTCACAAAAATACATTCTTCATCATACATTATATCCTTAAGAATAACATTAGGGTCGAGGATAACATACACAGGTTTGCTGTAACAAGGGAAATAAGTAATGTGTTTATTTTTGCAATCATCAGTATAACTCAACCGGTGAAGCTATATACCAAGTTTTACTAAATTTAGGTTCATAATTAAGGGAGATATAAAACTTTACTTACTCTCCATATAAAGTGTGGGGGCTGAGTATGCAGGTTTGCTGCTACGGGGACTATAAACAAAAAACTTTTTCAGTGCTAATAACTAATTGAAGCCATATACCAAGTTTCACAAATGTACATCCATAAATAATCGAGATATCAAATTGTATTTATTCTCCATAAGGATAACATTGGACAACGTACTGTGTTTAGCACTTTTAATATCTCTGCAACTGTTGGACGTAGAACAACAATTAAAACACCGAAATGATTGTTTTGTAAAGCTAAACTTATTTGTAAAAATAAATGTGAAGTTTTTAGTAAACTAATTTTAGGAAATTAAAAGTATCACATACTTTTAACAGCCTTACAGTATTGTTTACCAGTTAAATTTGCTTGTTTGCATGTAGCTTATTAATTGAAATGAAATAATGAAATAATGATTTATCCCACCCAAACTTGCAACAATCAAACACATTAATTTTCTTGGAATTACGATGTCATATCAACCGTTATTGTGACAACGTTGAAAAAAAAAACAAAATAAACTTTACATTAACAACTGAGTCCAGTCCTTCTATGTATAAACACATCTTGCCGCTCTCCGTGGCGTCTGACATGACATCAACTTAATATTTATCTCTCCAAATAATAGTAAATTTTAACACACTTAGTATATAAATGACATCAACAAATAGTTTCAATATAAGTTTTAAGTAGTGCAATAAGCAAATATACTTTAAATTAATACATTATTCATGAAATCAACATTCAAAATTTTGAAAAGCCATTTTTTTAATTGCACAGAAAAAGATTTAAGACTCAAGCAGTTTTTAACTTCTTGTGGGAGCTGGTTGAAGTATTTAGGTCCGTTGTACTGATAAGAGTGCCTAAATAATGTTTTGTTTACTTTGGGTAATCTAAATACGGCTTGATTACTACTTCTTGTATTGTATAAAATATTTTGTGTACCTGTATTTCCACTTCTAAAATAAAAAAGTCTAAAGACTTTATACACATACAAATGTTGGACAGGAAGTATTTTTAATTCAAAAAATAAAGGAAAAGAACTATCTGTCTTACGACTGTTAGTAATTAACCTTAAAAAATGATTTTGTGTGATTCTTAATTTTTCAGTATAGCATTTATATGTTCCTCCCCAACAACTGATAGTATATTCCAATCTTGAATTAATCAAAGCGAAATAAAGTGTTCTTAATAAAAAGGCGTTACAGATATTTTTAAAAAAGTAAAATATTCTTATAGAAGATCGAATTTTAGAATGCAAAGCAAAAACATGTTTACTCCAATTTAGATTTTCGTCTAATACTACCCCAAGATATCGAAAACTGCTGACCTTTTCTATAGTTTCACAATTACACACATTTAAATTACAGTTTGAGCTATGGTAGGCCACATTAAATTGAAAATTTAAACTATTTGATGAACCAAAATTAATGTACTTCGTCTTATCTACATTCACTTGCATTTTATTAGCTACACACCAGGAATTTAGTAAACTCAAATCATCTTTAATTTGTTTGTACAACACATTAGTATCTTTGTTTGCATAGAATAGTGCTACATCATCAGCAAAAGCATTGATTTGGCCGTGGAAAGGACATTCAAGGAGGTCATTGATAAAAATGAGGAACAGAGTTGCAGATACCACTGATCCCTGTGGAACTCCTGCCCTGACAGGCAAGGCAGAGCTCAACTGATTCAAACATTTTGTTTGCTGTATTCTATTTTTTTAAAAGCTGCTAAACCAATCAACTGCCAATCCTCTTACGCCTGCTGTGTTTAATTTAGAAATCAAAATATCGTGATCAACAAGATCAAACCCTTTTTTAAAATCAATAAATAAACCTGTAGCCTTCATATTGTTATTAAAACTGTTGTAGATATTTTCTGTCACGTTAATTAAAGCATCTTCTGTTGATTTCCCTTTCCTGAAACCAAATTGATGAATACTGAAAAAATTTAAATGATCTAAATAATTAATAAACCGATTTTTCATAATTTTCTCAATAACCTTAGAAAAAACTGAGATCAAACTGATGGTTCTTAGATTGTCTAATTTTTGAGAGTGGGTTTTCTTATAAATTGGAACAACTGTACTTAATTTCAATTTTTCTGGGAAAATACCATTTGCAAAACTTAAGTTAAATATATGAGTAAGAACGGGCTATTAACTCGGAGACATTTTTTTATAAGTTGAACAGTAAACTGATCAAATCCGGTAGACTTTTTTATTTTTCAAATTGCTAATGGTACTTAAGACTTCGGGAGTAGTTTTAGGAGCGATGAAAATGGAGTGAGGCCGGAAGTACAAGGGCTGGGGTATGACCTTGACCTTGGCCTTGCACTGTGAGTAAGTAATCATTTACCTCTTCAGCTACTTGTTTTAGGTCACTAATCACAGCTCCGTTTTATAGCTCAACTCTATTGACAGTTTTACAATCTTTCACACCAATTATGTTATTTATTACCTTTCAATACTGAGATGAAGAATCACCGTTACATCTATCGATCTTACTAGCTAAATATTCATATTTTGCTGCATCTATATCAGATCTCAACTGTCTACTAAAACGATTGAAATAATTGTTAAAATGTAAATCATACGACCTTTTTTAATATACGTTTAATTATATATAATATATAATTTTTCCACCTAGCTATTCTATTAAGCAAGTTAGGACTAACAGATTTTGCCTTATGCAGTTTGTTGTTTCTAATAATTAACTTAGAGCTATTTACAATGGCAATGGATGATAGAGTTTCATAAAAAAAGTCGTAACAAAAATTAACATCATTTGACAACAAACATTCTTGCCACGTTTCTTCCCGCAGCTTAATTTTAATTAAATCATAATCAACAATATTGTCATGCGAGGCTAAATATTCCCAGAAATGCGGGTGCATGCTGTCATTTTGTTAGAAACCTAAAGCAGCATAAACTGTAAAATATTAATTAAAATCGTTAGAGAACTTTTTGAAAAATTTGGAGTAGTTTTTACAGTTTTGGAGTTTAATTACCATTTAGAACAAAAATAATGCAAAAATAATTTTTGGATATTCTGTAAATTAGTACTTATATACAAAATTGTATAAAAATTGGATCATTGGTTTAGTCTCTAGGTCTGTAGCGGCATTGTTCCAAAAAGGCACAGCTCCCCACTGATAACTCGAATTCAAACATTTTATTGAAAACAATACTTTCTACATATATTATGTAATAGGGAGTAAGTTTAATGAAATGTCCTATTTTGTTTGCTATGTTTTTATGTTCTTTCTTTCTTATAGATCGTTTAGAATTAATGAATGGTATATATAAGCTTCTTTGCAGTAACCTTACTGTGTTGTAGTTCACATTTTATTTTACTTGCTAATAAGGTATTGTTTAGTTATTTTAACCTTGAAACTTAATCAGTGAAGCTCAATTTGTAATAAAAATATTTAGTGTAAGGTTAATCTGGATACCCTAGTACAAGAAATGTAAGGCCATTTAACTTCTTGATTAAAATTCAGTTTGCTTATTATTTTGAAAGACTTTTTATAACCCATATCATGCCAACACAAGCTGACTATACAATGACCCTGTGTAGTCCAACAAAAATTATCAACTGATAAAAAATTACTAAGTGATTTTAGTTTGTAAGTGTTATGTTTAGTAGTTTTCAATAGGCTCAATATATAATATGATTTAGCGAATTTCCCCTATAGGAAAAACCTATTACCGAAGGTCTCATGGTAAGACTTAAGCCTGAGACCATGATAACTTTTTTTGAGGTCCCCAGATGACTTAAACACTATTCGTTCAAATTTATATATATATATCAGTTATGAGGGAGCGCTCAGATAAGAAGGATCGCTTGTGTTACCGTGTCCCGCTGTGGAGTGTCTTAATTTCGCGTGTGTCGCATGCAGTGTTCATGTCAAATTTAGCGTTCAGTTTTGCGGGTTTTTAATTTCGTTTTTGTGGAAATCAAGTGTATTTATTTAATATCTATTACGGAAATGGCTAAGTGCGGTATTTGCAATAAGAATGTCACCACTTCGCAACTTAATCTTACGTGCAATGACTGCGAAAAAGTGTTTCATGGATCATGTCTGAAGATGAGCAAAGCTGATATAGATTGCATCACATCTGATTCTTTGGTGTGGAGATGCGGTCCATGTGGTGCCGAAAGGCGCAAAAGCATGCGGTTCGAGAGTGCAGGTGGCAAGGGTGAACTTACCCTTGATGACATTATGAAGGCAATTATCGAAATGAAAGGAGACCATAAAATCATGGAGGAGGGATTTAATTCTTCTTATGAGGCAATTCATAGCAAACTCGACGAGAATATGAAGATCATACAGGAGCAGAGTGTTAAGAATGAACAATTTTTTAAGCTAATTGAAGAGCTGACTTCCGAGAACAAAAAATTAAGAGAGACAGTTAGAGTCTTAGAAAGCCGTCTGGAGGAAATGGAGCAATATTCGAGGAGCAATGCGGTAGAGATTCATGGTATCCCGAAGGAGCCGAATGAAGATGTCGTCAGCGTGGTTAAAGAGGTCGGCAAGGCACTCGGCATGCCGGTCACTGATGCGATGATAGACACCTGTCATCGACTAGGCAAGAGAGACAATGCGCAAACCCGCCCTCCGGGTATTATCGTCAAGTTCGTCAGACGCCTAGATAAGGAGGAGATGCTGTGGAAGCGGCGAGTCAAAAGCAGCTTCTCAACGAGACACATGAATCTGCCTGTGGACCATCCCGTCTACATCAACGAGTCGCTGTCGCCCGCGCGGAGGAGGCTGTTCGCGATGGCGAGAAACGTCAAGCAAGAAAAAAACTATAAGTATTTGTGGGTGGGCCGTGGGAAGATTTTTCTGAGGAAAGAAGACAACGCTGCGGTAAAAATTGTGACATGCCAGGCTGACCTAGGTTCGTTGTAACTATAAATTACATATTCTGTACTTATAAACTCTACAGTTTTTTTTATATATTTATTCATAACTCATGCTTGAAACAAAAATTTGCTTATGCATTAAAATTGCACATTGTATGACAGATTAGGAATATTATTAAATATATTATGTACTTCATTTTCATTAATCATTATTTGTACGCTTTAAATTGTTTATGTTATCTTACACCTTAGGTTAAAACTATTGTTTTATCAAGATTTAATTTTATAAATATTGCATGTAAATGAATTCAATTAAGAATTTGATTTCTAATTTAAAAAGTAAAAGTAACTTGTTAGAACTAGCAGTGAATAGTTTTTATCCTGATGTAATAATATTAAGCGAAATATGGATAAGTAGCAATGAAAGTAATCTATATAATATTCCCCATTATAGTTTAAATGTAAAATGTAATGATGACTACAGAGCAGGAGGGGTTGCTGTGTATTTAAAAGATTCACTGGAAAGAATTGATTGTCGTTTAATGTTTTTTCAAACGGCAGACATTGTAAAGTTAGCTTTTAGGTCGATGGGTGAAATTTTTCATCTTTTTGCTGTCTATAGAACTCATTGTTTTACAAGTGAATCTTATATAAACGAGTTAAAAATACACTTAGATAATAGTTTGGATATAAAAAAAGCTAAATATGTTTTTTTGATTGGTGATGTAAATATTAATTTATTGGAAAATAGTTCAGTAGTTGATGAGTACAAAACATTAATGGCCAGTCACGGTTTTGAATGTCTCATATCAGAACCAACAAGGATAGTAGGGGACTCTGCCACATGTATAGATCATGTCTACGCACGAGTGGCGAGGTTGAGCAGTGCGACGGTGGAGGCGGCGGTGGCGCACGCCGGCATCACGGACCACTCGCTGTGCTGCGTGACGGTGCGGAGTGGCGGCGGCCGGCCTGACATGCCTGCGCACTCTTATCGCATAGATTACAATGTCCTCAGTAATGCATTACAAGATGTTGACTGGTCTCCTGTTTACAACATAACTGATGCGTCTGACGCTTTTGATGCTTTTTTCTGTATATTTAATCAACATTTAGAAAACAGTAAAGTGCAGATTCCAATTAAGAACAATTTTACCAAACTCAAACCTTGGATGAATGAATTTTTTTACATGAAAATAAAAATAAGGAATCAAATTTACAACACACTAAAAAAGCATCCGGGAAATGTTAAGCTCAAAAACTATTATACCAAATACAGAAATAAGCTTCAGGGTGAAATACGCAGCCATAAACATTTATTTTTCCGTAGACGTTTTGACGACTGTAAAGGTAATAGCAAAGCACTGTGGAAAGTAGTAAACGAAATTACTGGTCAAAATAAAATGGTTGATAAATCAATTAGTTTAGAAATAAATGGTAGGGTAATAAGTGAAAACAAAACTGTTTCAAATGAATTTAATAAGTACTTTTTGAGTGTAGTGGACAATTTGAAAATCGAAACCACTGACTTAAGCGATTGTGCATTTCAAAATTTTGAGCAGAATTTTCAAACTAATTTTCAGGTAAATTCCATGTTTATTGAGCCAACAACAGTTCAAGAAATATTAAAAATTGTGCAATCCTTGAAAAATGGAACTTCCCCGGGAATAGACGGAATAAATTCTTCTTTATTAAAAGCTATTTTCCCCAAAATTCAGGATGTCATATGTCACTTAATTAATTTAAGTTTTGAGTGCGGAGTTTTTCCTAGTAAAATGAAAGAAGCTGTAGTGATTCCAATTTTTAAAAGTGGGGCAAAAACAGAATCAAGTAACTACCGTCCAATTTCATTACTCCCAACATTTGCAAAACTATTTGAAAAAATCATGAAGGCAAAATTGGTTAAATTTCTGGGAAACACACATTTTTTTTGTAGGAATCAATTTGGGTTTAGGGAAGGTTTAAGTACAGAACATGCTTTGAATGATTTTATGTCAAAATTATATGATGGACTCAATTCAGGACAGAATGTCACCGGTTTATTTTTAGATATTAAAAAAGCTTTTGATACTGTCGATCATGAAATACTTCTTGCTAAAATGTTCAATTGTGGAATAAGAGGAGTCTCACACGAATGTTTCAAAAGCTACCTAACAGGGCAAAAACAGTGTGTCAGAATTAATGGGGTGCTTGGTGAAATGGGTGAAATTTTATATGGGGTTCCTCAAGGATCAGTTTTAGGAGCAATTTTATTTTTAATATACATAAATGATCTTTGTGGTGCATCCTTTAAAGGTAAATTAACTTCATTTGCTGATGACACTGCCCTTTGTTATGTGGGCAACAACTTGGAGGCAACTAGAAGTGACATAAATACAGATTTTCTGAGACTCAAATTCTGGTTTGTCAAGAATCACATGCTTTTAAGTACTGAGAAAACCAAATTTATTAATTTCAATTTAAGAAAAGATGTCAAATTCCCAGGTCCCATAAATTATATATGTGTAAATTGTCTCAGAAAACATGCTCCTTGTACAATAAATTGCGAAAACATTCAGAAAGTGGATTCTATTAAGTATTTGGGAATTTTTCTTGATAGGGAAGTAAATTGGAAAATTCACATGTCAAAATTGAAATCAACTCTAAATGGTGTTTTGAGGTATTTTTATTTTTTAAAAGATATGTGTCCAGAAAATGTATTACGTTCCCTGTACTTTTCCTTAGTTGAAAGTAGACTGGAATATGGGCTTATTTGTTACGGTGGGAATTATCTTTCCAATTTAGAAGCAATTTATGTACAGCAAAAACATTTTGTTAGATTAATAGCTAGGAGAAGCCAAAGAGACAGTTCAAGACCTTTGTTTTTATCATTAAAAATTCTGCCCTTAACGTATCTGTTTGTATATAAGGTCTTAAAAAGTTGTTATGATAAAAGTGGAAATCTCCCCCAAAATACTGACTCTTATCGAAGCAAATTAAGAACTCACCATCACAGCCTTGTTCCAAAACCAAATTATACCTTTTTTACTAAAACATTTTCTTTTGTTGGTCCGAGAGTATTCAATTTTATTCCTGATTATATAAAAGAAGCTAAAAACAAAAAGATTTGTATGGTAAAATTAAAAAAATGGCTATTGGAATTAGAAAATATAGACGTGTTAATGAAAATATTGAACTAAAAATTAAATATTTTTACTGATAAAATTACCTCATTTACATTTTGTGGGAGATTTATCATAGAATCATAGTGTAAAAACCTTTTTTCAGTTATTGTTTGTTTTTTCCACAAGACAGAATATTTGAGTCATAGTTCAAATTTTGTTTTTGACATGTTTCTAATGAAATTTAGAGATTGATTTTAAGATATTTTTGTTAAGTATTTAGATGTAAGACATTTCATAGCGTACTCAGTTAATTTTTCTTTGAGCGTATTTTGTTTTATTATACCTTTTTGTTGGAACCTCTAAAACAGGCTTAGCCTTTAGAGGCCCTATTTTTCTCAGAATGTACATGATATTGTTTTTTTTTTATTGTTTGTTAATATATCTTTAGTTTTACTATATTATTTCAGGAACAAAGATGGTCAGTTCTGGCAGGATTTTTATTTATTTATTTATTTATTTCGTTTACTGTGAAATTGTAATTTTAAATGTTTTATTTCTGAGAAAATAAATCTATTCTATCTATTATATTATATACTATTATACTATTATTATTATACTTAGTATATTATTATATACTATATATTATATATTATTATATTATATATTATGATATTATATATTACTATATTATATATATATATATATATATATATATATATATATTTGTGTGTGTGTGTGTGCGTGAATGCGATAACTTGTGTAAAAAACATCTGATTTCGATGAAATTTGGCTCAAATGTGTAAAGTGACATTTATGACTAAGTTCGAAAACCAGAAAAATTGGACCATGGGAAGGGGGGTTTTAAATTGTTCATAAATAAGTTTTTTTGCATTTTTTACCCTAAAATTTTTAAAACACTTAAATTAAAGAGCTTAAAAAGAAATAATATGGTATTAAGAATTATTAACCTAGGTTAAGTGGTTGCGGAGAAATTCCAAAAAAACCTGCTCATAAAATCTGCCATGTTAATCTTGTGGGAAAAAGGTTTTTGGCTTTTCCTAAGTTAATTTTAATGTAAACTTCACATTTGCTTTTACCAATCAACTCAGCTCCACAAAACAATCATTTTGGTGTTTAAATTGTGATTCTATGTCCAACAGACATATGCAGAGATATTCAAAGTGCTAAACACATTACATTGTCCAATGTTATCCTTATGGAGAATAAATAAAATTTGATATCTCCATTATTTATGAATGTATATTGATGAAACTTGGCATGTGGCTTCACGTAGCATTGGTATATTGATATTTGCACAACAAATTAATTTGTTGTTGATTATCCCCATAGCAGCAAACCTGCATACTCAGCCCTAATGTTATTCTTATGGAGGAGAAATAAAGTTTTGTATCTCCCTTAATTATGAACATAAATTAATAAAACTTAGTATGTTGCTTCACCTGGTTGAGTTATATTCATAATTGCACAAAAACATATTTCTTTTCTTTTTTTGCAGCAAACCTGCATACTCAGCCCTGATGTTATTCTATGGAGAATAAATAAAATACTATAATTCACTTATTTATTTATGTATTTTTATGAAACTTGGAAAGTGGCTTTATGTGGTATTGAGAAACATATGCATGCATTGGAAATTTGCTGAGTATGCAGGTTTGCTGCGGGGGGTATTTGATATGTACACTAACTTTAAAGATAAAGAAATTAGGCCTATTATTTGGCCGGTCTTAAAATATATCAAACTCTGAATTACTTTATATGAATATAAATAGATGAAACATCTAGTATGAAGATATTTACTTCAAGTTATCTTATTCAATTAATATCAAAATAAATATCTCATTAAACCAAAAATGAAACTGATATAGTAGAAATAAAAATAGGAAGCATTCACAAGCCTTAATTATCTTTTGAGTTAAACACTGTACGTATATTTTAAGTACTATTATTTTGACTACATCACAAATAACAAAAAGACTTAAAACTTACTTTTGATCTGAAAGCTGTCTAGAAGTCAAACAAGACACAAACTCAACTCCGACGGGTAGCTGCACTGCAAGTGTGTCACAGCCAGAGGTATAAAGCTGAATATCAAAATCTCCTTGTGTGACCTTGAGGTAATTATACTGAAGTTACAAACTAGTTATCAGCTGATGAACCTATCACAGACTGGTAGAACATAGAAAGCATCTACAACAACAAACCAGCAACTTTAAATTATATCTATCTCTCTATAATATTCTAAAGAAGAGGTGGTTTCTGTCTGTCTGTCTGTGTGTCTGAAGTTCCGGGTAAACACAAAAACTACTGAACCGACTGGGCTGAAACTTTACACATGGTAGATCTTGTACCCAAGCAAAACATAGGCCTATTCAGTTCCTTAAAATCCCTCCTTCCCATTAAGTGGAAGTGCCTTATCTATTTAACAAAAATGTATAGTATATACTGTTTCAACATAATAATGAGTAACATGGGATATCACTACTTAAAGGACTATGAATACATAGTAGATTTTGTGTCAATTAATACCGTAATAATTGTATCATGTGAGAACAAATATTATCTTATTCAGCCTGAAGCGACTCTACAACTGCAATATAACTATAACTATAACTGCAATATATGTGATGCATCGTTGAAAGATGCTGGCCACTAATGATTTTCTCTTAGCCAGCTGATTCCTTTTGCTACAACCTATATCTTTTTGTCTGTTCTTAGATACACAATACACGTGTTTTAATAATCAGCTGGTTGGAGAAACTTAAAATAGTGATAAAATAGGTTTAAAAATTTTTTTTAATATTCTAAATGTAATTATTTCAAATACCCCCGTCGCAGCAAACCTGCGTACTCAGTGAATTTCCAACGCATAATATATGTCTTAACCCATTGGCGTAGACATACGAGCAGGTCTCGTTCCTTACTTGTAATTTTATTAACCTGTGAATTGGAGTATAAAATTGGTGTTTTTAAATGGATTAATGGCATATTTTAATTAAAATATTGTTTTCTTTCAGTTTAGAGAGTCGCATTGGCACACACACAGTAGACATAAGTAAAAATTAGCAAAATCAGTGTTGACCATGTGCAAGTCTCAAAGAATTAACCTATCCCGTCAACTTCCAAGCAAGCCTGCCACCGTTTATTTTACTTGGGCCCTCCCACCAACGTTGCCACAGACTGGTTAACTCATTGAGAGTTGCACAACTGGTCAGTTTTGGTTGTGTGCGGGAATCGAACCCACGAACATCGTATCGCCACCTGGCCAAGGTGTTTCCACGACGTAGCCAACTCAGCTAACACGACTAAAGGCCTGGCGGCGATATTAAGTGTTTTCAGTCAGTCCGCGCCCCTAGCGGATAGAACCGTAGACGCCCGCGGTCATTAGTTACATATTTTGCTACTAGAGTGCAGCACCAATCAATTCCCGTTATAGGCTACTACAAATAGAATAAAATTACTACCTCAATGGGTTAATACCACATAAAGCGGCATAGCAAGTTTCTTAAACATATACTCACAAATAAGCGATATATAAAATTTTAATTATTCTCCATAAGAATAACATTGGGTACATACGTTTGCTGCAACAAGGAACACAAAATATGTGTTTTCATTCAAATATCAATAAAGATCACCTAGGTAAAACCACATACCATGTTTCATCAATATACCATTCATAAATAAGCGATATATAACATTTTGATTTTTGTCCATAAGAATAACATGCGGGATGAGTACGCACGTTTGCTGCAACAAGGAACACAAAAAATGTTTTTTATTCAAATATCAATAAAACTCAACAAGGTGAAGCCACATACTAAGTTTTATTAAATTATGTTCATAATTAAGGGAGACATTACATTTTACTTATTCTCCATAAGAATAACATGAGGGCTGAGTACGCAGGTTTGCTGTTATGGGAACAATGGGTAAAATTTTTTTTAGCAAAAAACTATAAACCACAACCAGATGAAGCCGTATACTAAGTTTCATTAGTATCCATTCATAAATAAGCGAGATATAACATTTTTGTTTTTCTCCATAAGAATAACATTGGACAACGTACTGTGTTTAGCACTTTCAATATCTCTGTAACCAATTATCAAAACTCCAAATTGTGTGTTTTTTTAAGTTGAATCTAACGGTGAAAACTAAAATTAGTCTTTTTAAAATATTACATGTAAAAACTTCAAAAAACCCATTTTTTGGGGTATAAAACCCCCCCTAAAATACCACTTCGGATGGGGCGATCTGTCTGATTTTCGAACTTATAGTCATAAATGCTGCTTTACACGTTTGTACCAAATTTCATCAAAATCGGACCATTTTTACGAGAGTTATTGCACCCCACGGACACACACATATATTACATATCTATAATATTATAAAGAAGAGGTGGTTTCTGTCTGTCTGTCTGTCTGTCTGTCTGTCTGTCTGTCTATCTGATGTTCCGGGTGAATGCAAAAACTACTTAACCGACTGGGCTGAAACTTTACACAAAGGTAGATCTTGAACCCATGCAACACATAGGCCTATTCACTTCCTTAAAATCCCCTCGGGCTACGCCCCGTGAACGTTCTAAGTTTCAATGTTTACATTTCATAAGAAAGTAAACATTCAGAAACTGTAATCCGAACAGCGGAGGGCACTTACATTTGACAGCTTAAAGAGCAGAAGCAAGAACAACAGCTGTTTCAAGCTAACTAAAATGAAATTTGCATTGACTATAGAACGGGTAAGGAAAACCCCTGTGCGAAGAACATGTACATCAAGTATATATATATTTATTTCAATATACCGTATAATTAATCTTTATAAATAAAATTAGAGTTTTGTCTGTACATTGCTTGGAATTATGACATTTTTGCATATTTTCACGTTTTCACCCTAGGGAAACCAAAACAAATCTTATCTCAATTTATGTCTGTCTGTCTGCCGGTACCGCTCAAGGACGGGTTCTTGTTCGCTTTTCACTGGAAAACGGGTGCAGTGACATTAATGAAACTTTGTTTCTTTGTTCTATATATGCGTGAGAAGGTTTTAGGGTACTATAAACTGGCATACACCTTTTTAAAAAACAATGGCGGTCGCTCAAAAACGTGATTTTCTGCGGTTTTGGTCATATTTTCTTCGCTTTTCACAGGAAAACGGGTGCACCGATTTTTATGCAACTTTTTTCTATGTTCTATATGTGCGTTAGAAGGTTTTAGGCTAATTGGATTGTTTTAAATTACCTTAGGACACTGCCCCATAGGGTTTTTAAGATCCTATGCTATTCTTATGGACAAAGCATTTATTTATATTGAACCAGATGATAGCATAGTTATTCTATAAATAGGTTTTTAGTTCTTTTTTAAAACGTTGAGTGAAGATTGTTAATAAATAACATAAGTGGATATATGATCTAAATCTATATTTGTCAGACTCATGCACTCACTGACATAGTGATCACTTTATCTAAGAAACGACAATGTCTATTGAAGATAAAATTTTTGATGGTGGTTCCCCTTATGCTGCAGATTCACAATAAGAATACGTTTAAAAAAGTCCTATAGGGTTCTTCGCTAATTTACTTTTATGGCAATTGTATGAGTATTAGTACTTTCTGGACCTTTGTAAGTTACATTTCGGTAGGAACATAACTAATTCATCAGAAAAAAACGCAGCCTATTCCTGTTACGAAAATGTTTATGTGCTTCGCCCCCCGGAATTTCAAAATGCAATATTTTAACAATCTTGCACATACTCTTGGACTGATGGATCTGAAATTTGGTAGGAATGTAGCTGATAGGTCAGTGCAGACATTTACCTACTCCAGACACAAATATACTCAAGGACTCTGGCCCAATGGCCTTTAATATAAGCGCGTTAGTCATAACACTCAAACTACTCAACCAGTAGAGCTGAAATTTGATGCCTTAAAGAAATAAGAAACAACATCATGGGGAGTCACGGTGTTGTTCTCTGGAGATCTCACACAGACCCTTTGTCGTAAGTGAGACATGAGTGGACGAGTCTACGCCTCTCTAAAAATATATTTTATGTAGCCGACCACTGAGCGTCTGAACTTAACAGTAAATATGAAAATGTATTTTTGAGAAGATTAAGGGGTTGATCAGTTTTCTTCTGCGCTTTTAAAAGTTGAGATTGGGACATTGAAAAACAAATTAAGGTCTCAGAAACATCTATCCTTCACTCGGCACTATCGATGAATCACAGGATTTATTGATTGACAGTTTGTTACACCGAGGTTCATAAACAGTTTAATCTGGAAAGTGCCTGGCTCTGTGATTGTGCCATCCTCACGTCCACCAATGAACAAGCAACGGAGATCAACACAAATGTAGGTCTATTCCAAAGGGAGGAACGAACATATACAATATTTAATACCGTTCATTTAACCATGACCACTGTTAGATTGATTTACATTTATTTAAATAAAATCAAGTAGTCATATGTTTTTAAAACATATGATTTTTCCAAGTTTAAATTGTTTATTTACAATTATATTGAAAACAGGACCTGGCAAGAATGGTGATTTTAAAAGTGGTTTGTCAATGTTTTTAAAGTTTAATGTTTCGTTACATTACTATTAATTTATTGTAATGTAAAGATTAATGTATCAAAGTATTTAAAATGTTAAATTAAACAAGGTTAATATTTTGTTGTACTTGAGTTCTTTTATTTCTAAAATCGAATCCAAAGTGTTACGTGTACCGATTTGGAGTAGCAAAAACCACACCGTTCACTACCCGACAGAGTTCCTCGACTTGGCAGCAGTACCCGAACTATCTGCCATAGTATATTTCGTTAACTTTAATTTAATTCTACTTTAAAAGTGTAAAATGTAATTTTAATATTGTAAAATTATGTGGGTTGTTAATATTTTTAATTAATCTGCCATTTATGTAAAACCCGTACGAAGGACGGGTACATCAGCTAGGACATATATATACCGGGTGTCCCACGTAAGGTGTCTCAAATTGATTACGGAAAAACGGCTTAACGTACAAGGATGAAATAAAATTATTTCCCACTAAATCGACCCCAAGGAATAACGTAAAAATATTTTTAACTTTTTTCCGATACAGGGTGTGCCAAAAACTGAGGGTCACTAGTTTGAATCTCGGAATTTTCAAACGTAAACATATGTCATGTTACACATCAGTTTAAAGGTATTTAATAGACAAACGTTTTGGCGAAAACAGAAATTAATTATCTTTTTCCGTTTCAAAATGGCGGCAATTTTTTTGGGAAAAATCAATATATTTTGAATACTCTGTGTTTTCTTTACCAATGCACATAGCCCTTCTCCGGTTGAATTTTCTTACTCGTTATGAAATTAGCTTTACTGTGATATGCTACAAGTAACGGTTTTTTGAAATAATAAAAATTCCAAAAAAAATTGATTTTTGAAAATTTGCAAATGCCCATTGTTCAAAATTTCCAAATAGCAAAATATGTCAAGTGGCACATCATTTTATAGGTTTTTGAATTCTTAACAACTTTCTAATTTACACTTACTTCGTATCTCTTTTAGTTTTTGTGTCAATAACAAAAAACCTAATTTTCCTATATCAAATGCGTACTTGGGTTTAACACTAAATGAAATGGGGCCATGATCAGCTGTTTAGTGTTAAACCCAAATAACATGCATTTGATATAGGAAAATTAGGTTTTTTGTTATTTACACAAAAACTAAAAGAGATACGAAGTAAGTGTAAATTAGAAAGTTGTTAAGAATTAAAAGACCTATAAAATGATGTGCCACTTGACATATGTTGCTATTTGGAAATTTTGAATAATGGGCATTTGCAAATTTTCAAAAATCAATTTTTTTGGAATTTTTATTATTTCAAAAAACCGTTACTTGTAGCACATCACAGTAAAGCTAATTTCATAACGAGTAAGAAAATTCAACCGGGGAAGGGCTATGTGCATTGGTATAGGAAACACAGAGTATTCAAAACATATTGATTTTTCCCCAAAAAATTGCCGCCATTTTGAAACGGAAAAAGATAATTAATTTCTGTTTTCGCCAAAACGTTTGTCTATTAAATACCTTTAAATTGATGTGTAACATAACATATGTTTACATGTGAAAATTCCGAGATTCAAACTAGTGACCCTCAGTTTTTGGCACACCCTGTATCGGAAAAAAGTTAAAAATATTTGTACGTTATTCCTTGGGGTCGATTTAGTGGGAAATAATTTTATTTCATCCTTGCACGTTAAGCCGTTTTTCCGTAATCAATTTGAGACACCTTACGTGGGACACCCATATATATATATATATATATATATATATATATATATATATATATATATACAGTTTCAAACAAATGGTGTTTTTGGGGTCTGGGGACCTCAAAACAAAAAGTTATCATGGTCCCGGGCCTAGGTCTTACCATGCCGACTACGGTAATAGCTTCTTCCCTATAGAGGAAATTCGCTAATATTTAAATAAATTGTGGAAATATAGAGAGATTGAGCTTTAACATCAAACAAACTGCGAATAAAACGGTTCAGTGGAAACCTCAAATGAACTGATCAAAGAAGTGCAAAGTTCAAAAATTTTACCCCATGTTTAAATTGCCATAAGAAAACTGTAAAATTCATTTTTTAAATAATTACTGACCAGATACCAAATTTTAAGGTAAAATGTGCAAGGTTATTACCATTCATTTATTATTTATTATTATTTCATTTGACACCACCTGCGTGTAAATCGGTCCAGTGGAAGTCTCACACATTCTTCTGGAAAATTCTTAATGTTTTTTTACATATACATATATAGGATACCGAGTTTCAAAGCTTTCAATTAAAGATTATTTTATTTTAAACACATACAGTCGGACAGACAACCACTTAGGCATATAAAAAAATGCTTATTATTTATGAGTTTACTAAGCCTCCAGGACACAACACCCTAAAGTATCCGCCACGAATTCTGAAACACCCTGTATAAATGAATGTATCAATCAAAATTGAACAGTTCTGTAATGCGAGCAGCTGTGGATACTTTCATTTGACAGCTTAATAGCAGAAGCAAGAACACCTGGATGACAAATATTATCTTATTCAGCCTGAATCGACTCTAGTAATTGCAATATATGCGATGCATCGTTGAAAGATACTGGCCACTAATGATTTTCTCTAAGCCAGCTGATTCAGCCATAAGAATAACATGGGGGATGAGTATGCAGGTTTACTCAACAGAAGTCAGAACGCAGGTGACTTCTTAATAATAAAAATCATACCATGGCCGATTTGAACAACAAATTAGAAATACTACATGTCTGCCCCAAAGAAGCAAACTAGACTCTTTGGAACAATTCGAAATCTATAAATGTTCAAATGTTACAAATGTTAGTTGGAGTGCAATGTGCATTTGGAAGATTTTTATCAATCAAGTGTTGGGCAAAGGTTACTAACTGATTGTGAAGGAGTTTCACAACATGTTTCGCTGTAAACACGGCATTATCAAGTAATTAAATACAAGAGTTTTTATCCAAGTAGGACTCGTCCTACAAAACAAACTCAAAACAAACTCAAACAAACAAAAACAAATTCATCCACTTATGAGTCAGTCAACATATGATCCTAAGTACTTAGCAAATTCAATGATTTCAATTTCAGAACTTACACATTTTGTAAATACAATCATGACTATGACACTTAGCTTGAACATGTTAATATTACTAGAACAGAGATTGGCCAGTGGTCGAAATTCTACCAACAATGTTATTTGAATATATCACTCACTCACTCCTGTGGCCACTCAAATCCAAGTTGATTTTTGGCCCCATCAAGAAGTTGCTTCCAAACTGCTCTGTCTTCAGCCATGTCAAAATTCAAATTCAAAATTTAAATATCTTTATTGCCATCAAACAAAACAACTTGCATTAGCATTTATCATTACAAAAATGTTTTTAAAAACTAAAAATATTTCTTGCCTAAATAATCCTTAACACTATTTATATAAAAATAATTTTTAAGTAAGAACCTTTTTACATTTCTTTTGAGGGTGACTAGATTACATCCTTGTTTCAGATTGATTGGAAAGCTATTACAAATTCTTATACTGTGTGATTTTTGAAAAAGGTTGGTTTGTGTGGTAGTACGTTTTAATTGTGTTTGTTCCTGGTTTTACTAACTGAAGATTTAAAATCCATGTTATAGCCCCTGAACTGTTGTTTTAGACTAAAATAGGATGTTCATACCTTCCGTCAAACAATTCATACAGTTCAGTTCAGTTGGATGAGTTGTCTGAACGCAATATTTATGAGGATTATGGTTATAAATTTGATAAAACGTTACCAGGTTTATCTGTACTAAGCTTTGCAGACTATACTGTCCTGATAGGAAAAATAAAGAAGCAGTATTATCTTTATATGATATGACGTATAATCTCTTTAGAAACATTGGATTAACCCTAAAAATCAACAAGACGAGTGTAATAAACATTGGTCATGGCCGAGTCACATCAGAAACGTTGATCCTCAATAATAATGAAATAAAGACCATTGGACTGAGGGAAAAAATAAGATATTTAGGTATTAATTTTAATGATGAAATAGTGTTTGATTAAGGAAAAAATTATAACGTTGATTACAGATAAGATTGAAAAAGCCGTAATGTCACCATACTTAAAGTCGGTCCAAAAATTATACATTCTTAACAACTATGTTTGGCCTACTATGATATTTCCCTTCCAGTGCGCCCCTTTGAATAAAATAAGTCAAAATTTGTTACATATGATGTTGACTTGATAATACGTTCAGCAGTTAAAGAAGTGTTAGAAATCCCAAATGACATACCAAACAGTATGATACATTCCCCCAAAATGTGTAAAGGATAGGGTATCATAAAAACATCGTGGGAAGCGTTTATACAACATATTAATATATGTATAGTTCTTAAGAATGAAGGTGACCCATATATTTCAAATATTAGAAATTTGGATTTTGAAATTAATGATTGCTTAAAAAAAATAAACCTAATAGAATTTGAACCAGACTTAAAAATAAACCCAAAACTAATTCAGTTAAAACTGCAAAATTTAGAATTTGAAAATTGGTGTTCTTTAAGGCAAAAAGGAAAAGGTGTAGTACTGTTCCAACAATTTACTTCTACTGTATTAATAATAGAATCCATGAGCTTAAGGGTATCATCACTGATTCAGAGTATAAGGATTATATCAAAATGGTTGGGAATGTTGCTCCAGTGAAAGGAATACAGGGTAGGTCCATGGACAGCATACGTAGTAGAATCATTGCCGCATGTCCTTGGTCAGTGCCCACTTGGGAGCCTCCAGAGGAATATCCGACACAATAGAATCAGGTCACTAACCGCCAATGAATTCAGATCGAAATCCTACGAGGTGTACGAATAAATTACAGCTATTGCAGATAATGATTTGATTCGGCGTAGTGACATTTTGTGATGGACAGGAAGAAAAACGAAGGTCGTATAACCGATCCTACTATTCAATTTGAAGTCAGTGAAGAACAGCCCCAAGATGTAAATTTAGAAAAAAATTAATATATTGCCCTGCAATTGAATTTTATAAAGAAAAATACAAAATTGAAAACTTTGAAGTCACTAGATTACTAATTGGATCAAGAGGAACAATCCCAAGTTTTGTTCAAGATTTTTGGAAAAAATTCAAATTAGATCAATCAAAATTATACATGATTGCAATTATGGCAGTGAAACACTCCTCAATAATTTTAAGAAACCATCTTTATAACAGTTAAAATTATTTGTTTGGTATTCTTTGCAGGGCCGTAAACAGCTTTGACGGGCCCCAGACAAAATTACTTGGCCGGGCCCCACCCTCAACCCCTTTTGCCATCCCTTGCTACCAGTATACATTGACTGAATAGCATTTTACCGGTGACCAGCCCTCTTTAAAATGTAAAATATAAAAAGGTTTTATCCCATCTGAAAGTAGGATCTGTATTTATACTAAACTAAATGTAAAACAAATATTAATAAGTGCAAAAAAATCTAGGCCTATAGAAACTTGAAATAAGACTATTTTAAAATGTAGGATATTTAAAATTGATATCAGTTGATTGTCCTTTCTGCTACGGACATTTTGATCGAAAAAAATATTCCCAGGCTGTTCCATACCTAAACTAATCTTACTCTATTTCATGGTGCACCAGTCACGTTGTAAAATGCAGAATATATAACCCTTTATTATTTCTAACAAATTTATTGCTGTTGTTGCTTTCAGACCTACTGAAATAGAGAGTTCATTTGCTAAATAACTTTTTGTAATAATATTACAAACAGAGAATATTATTTTTTTAAATTAAATTTACACGATTTTAAATCGTACACACAATTGTTAAAATACATGATTGTAAGCTAAATGAGGAGCTAACTACTAAGCCTAAAGTCATTTTTTAATGCTTCTTGTGAAGTCCTGATACAAAGTTATAACATCGTTTAAAAAACATAATACAATACTAAGGTTACTCAGCATAACAGAGAAACTATAACTACTATCGTCAATTTGGTTGGGGAGGGGTGACGAGAGTGAGAAGGACCTTCCATTATCAGTCATGAAACCAGGTAGCCTTAGTTGGCAGCAAGGTTTCGGGTGTGGGTTCTTCCTCAGCGAGGATGCGGATTGTGATTGTAGAATACAATGTTTTGGGAGCATGTTGTTTCAGTTTCATTTAAAGAAGTAGTCTGACGTTTGACCGACGGTGAGGGATCGGGCCCGGGCACTGTTGTCTCAGTTTTATCTTCATTCAAGGAAAATAAATATTGATTCCGTGATGGTAAGCGTCCTGTTGTGCTTTTAAAATGTCATTGTACATTTTTTTCCAAATATTTTCAGAGATGTTTGGCCTCTGGAAGCCTCCATCTCAAGTGCTTATTTTGATTTTCTCTTTTGGTACCCTGATTTATAAGTAGGTACCGGCGGTATTAATGCCGGCGTGGCGTTGAGTTTTAAACTCAAAATCAAAATCACCAACGAAATTAAAACAAAACCCTTCCTTCCCCCAACTAACTGTTAACTAATAGAAACAATACACATCACACAATGAATCAGAATGACAACTACCCTACATTACAAGTACTCTGCACCGCAAATAACAAATAAATTGAGTCGAGATACAACAGGTGAACACCGCCGTCAGCGCCGTAGTAAGAGCAAGGGAGGTTAGAGACGTGCAACACCATTCCAAGCTTGGCACTGAGGCAGTACGTCAGTGTTGTCATAGACAGCGAGTGACATGCGTTGACGATTTCTGGGAATTGAAATAGTGCCCAGTAAAATTCTGGGATTTTTCGGGTTTTTCTTTCCAGATGGTCTTTCTCGCCACTCTCTACACTCTCAACAACTCGTGATGTCATGGCTGGGGTTCCCCAAGGCTCAATAGTAGGGCCCATACTATTTAACATATTTATGACAGACATTCCCATTCCACTGAACGCTTCACTTGCATTGTATGCCGATGATACTGCTATTACAACTCAGCAATCTGAAATTCATACAGCACAACAAAATCTGAAAACTTCCGTCGACACGCTGGAGGAATGGTTCGACAAATGGAGGCTTAAGTAAACCCTTCGAAATGTGAAGCCAAAATCTTTACTTTAAGGAAACCTCAACTTCCTCCTAATATTGCTATAGGTGATACTATAATTGAATGGAATCCCTCTGACCAGTCTATAAAATATCTAGGAATTCATCTCGATCAAAAGCTGAATTGGAATCTACATGTAGATTCAAAATTGACACAAGCTTATTCTCGGTTATCAATCCTTTTTCCATTGATCAACAGGAAGTCTTCACTTAAACCAAAATATGGAATTTTAATATATAAAAATATTTTAAGACCTTTCGTGATGTACGCTTGTCCTATCTGGGGATTATCAATTTCAAAAAGTAAATTAAATAAAATTCAAGTGTTCCAAAACAAAATCCTTAGGATCTGTACAAACTCTCAATGGTTTATTCGAAATAAGCAAAATCATGAAGAATTTGGTGTGGACTCGATTTACACTTTCATTAAGAAAAGCACAACCAAGTTTCTTAACATCATTGGACTTTGTTCCTGGTGCACAATTTGTTAACATTGGTGAACCAGGCCAACAGGCGGTTAAAATCAAGACTTGTCCAAGATCTGCTTTTAGATTAATGCTGAACTTTGGTTTCAGGGTGTCTTCGAATGGAGCGATCCCAATAATTTTCCACAATGTTATTTTATGAAAATGCTAGTTAATAGGTTCTGTGTATGATACTTGTTTTGTATTGAACCGGAAAAATAAAGAATTAAAAAAATACACAGCAATACGGCACGTCACGTTGCGTCGCACAGACTGGGTTGTACTGTACCCTCAGAAACCATAGCATAGAGCACAAAAATTCAAATTAAATCATCGGATGTGTAAATTGCATTACAACATTAGGCAAATTAAGTATTTGTATATTTATTTGTGTGTTTATTTAATTTATATTTAATAAAAATTTTGCGTTCAGGCATATTTAAGAATGACCTAGCCGAGGGCCCAGCACGGGAACCCGGGGCCCTCTGGGCCCCGGACAAATTGTCCGAGAAAACCGGTCTGTCTACGGCCCTGATTCTTTGTGATGGTGCAACCTACATTGGTAGGAAGATATTGTTAATTTATTTATTTTATGAATAAATTATCTTTATATAAATAGAGACATTGAACACCTAGTATTGAGTTGTAAAATATGTGAAAAATACAGTTTTGCAAATGGTAAAGAACCATTGCTGATACATGAAAAGGCTTGTAGGCCATGGCAGTTTATTTATAGTGACATACTAGAGTATGGTGAATCAAGCTATTTGGTTGTAACAGATAATTATTATCCTATACTCTAATATGAGTAAGGTTTGCTTGCGACACTGATCCAACGATTTCCTTCAAATGTTCGAAATAACTAATTTCTGCAATAAAAATAAGTTCTACACAGGCCTCATCCCCAGGAAAAATCAAATAATGTAAAAAAACTAAAACGAGTTCGCACGCAGCACGCTGACGTGAGGGAAGTGAATTTCCATATAAAAAACTAAAAAACTCAAAATCAGTTAAAAACATTCAATTATTCCAATTTTTATTAAAATCTGAAAATATTGATTTTTTAGCTGTTCTGATACTCCTGGTTCTATTTACCTGCAATGCTGGGAATACAATTTTGCGCATTATAAGGTTAGGAGAAGGTCCAGTCAGGCTTTAAAGTAGGCGTGAGATTTTTGGGGATGATAAAAGTTCACCAAAAAATTATTAACAGGGTTTTCTAATGTAAAACCCCCATAAGACAACGTACTGTGTTAGGTCAATACACATTTCCTTTAATAACTCGGTATATATGATAGAATGACGAGAGAGGGCTTAAAAGTTTCGCCACACTAAATCCCATCTTTTTACATTCGTTAATTTCACATCAGGGGCTTTTCTGACCCTTTTTGGGCCCAAAAATTCA